>OY978225.1:20461477-21061477 GCA_963854785.1 Vaccinium vitis-idaea | reverse complement strand
GCCACTTCCTTACACCACCCCAACCCAAACACTCCACCCTCACCCTTCATAAGCCCCTCTATTTCGTCCCTCACTCTCTCACACTCCCACACATCACCATTACACAGAAAAACAGCAAGGAAAGAGAGAGAAAGCTCTAAGTTGGGTTATGGAGTTCTAGAGAGAGAAAGTAAGGCCAAAACTTGGGTTTCCACCTCCAAACCCAACGACATTCAATCTTCTTCCACAAGTTCATCCATTGCACTCCTAGGCATCCACATTTCACCATCCAAGCAAGCCAAGCCGGCCCAAGAAGCTCCCTCCGCCGGTTTTTCGCCAAAACCCATTTTTCGCCAAATCTTCGCAAAACAAGGTAGAGACTCTTACCCAATCATTCCTAAGCATTTGTATGTGTTAGAATAGCCTAGGGGTAGTTTTTAGTTGAAGGGTTAAGGCCCAAGGTGAAGGGTTTCACGAAACCCGAACAAAACGCAAGTTGCTCTGTTTTTGCTGAAGCGATAGTCCGGACCACCCTAATCCCCGTCCGGATTACGGGTACAGAATGTTCCCTTCAGTTTTGGCTTAATTTCTGTAATTACAGTTTAGCCCCTTGTGTTCCTAGTTTCGACGGTTTTGACCCTAAACCATGTTTTTCATGCATATTAAGCCCTAGATTCATTTTGGTTCATGTGTTTAACTTCTCAAGCATGATTAGGACTTATTCAAGTGTTTATTTGAGATTTAATGTGTTCATGTTACGTTTAACCTTGTTCTCGTTCTTGGTATTAAACTTAAGGGTTAAAAGTGTAGTTTTATAAAGTATGTGGCTTAATCTACAAAGATATTTATGTTCCTACTTTATCAATTAAATGTCATTAGTGGAAGTTTATGAGTGTATCAAAATTTATAAAATACCCTTCGTAGTGTAAAATGACCGTTTTGCCCTTTATTACATTTATTACTCTTATAAAAGTTTGGACTTACTAAAATTCAAGGAATATCTTTTTGAGTAAAGTTATGACATAACTAGCTAAAATAAAGTATTTTACATATTTACCCTTGTCGGTGGCAAAATTACAATTTTTCCCTTGTATAAAGTTTTATTTACAAAAGGCCCCAAAGTTAGTAAGATTTCGCCAAGGACCCTAGAACCGTGAAATTACTTTGATTACCCTTATACTTACTTAAAATGATGTTGGTGACCCTTACTTTCTTTAAATTACATTTTGACCCCAATAGTTTAGTAAATTACGTTTTGGCCCTTGTAGTTTGAATTTATTACGTTTAGACCCCTGGTTTTCGATTACTTGAATTTCGTGAACTTATGAATCGAGATATTCGGTTGTGACCCTTGTGATATCGTTATCACTTTTCTTCTACTGTTAAATGCACTTTTCATAAATATGTTGAATGTTAGAATGGACAACTAGGTTCCCAGGTTGGGTGATCGTACGCGGATATCACATAGACGTTGAGGTTAATGGAAAAGTGAATTGGAATCGATTATTGGGGAGTCACCCCGAGATTTGTTGAATGGAAGTCAGCCAAGTGATGAATTGATTATGGAGAGTCACCCCGAGATTTGTTGAATGGCAATCATTCAAGAGATTTCGTTTTGGAGGAATATTTGGCAGCCTGCCAGGATTTCGAAACCCTAGGATATGACAATCTGTGATTACTTCATTTGAATTCTGAGGCGTTAAAAGGGTGGATGTATTATAGACTGAGTCACGACTATATACCTACAGGAGCTGACAGTTATCACTCGTAGCCCAGTGGTACAGTCAGTCCCTGGGAAATTCATCCTTGCGAGGCGGCTAACGGTTGGATTAAGTAAGTAACTTATACCTTCCGTCGGGGCTCCCAGTCAGGGCAAGCAAGGGGGGAGTATATCACGGTTTGGTCATATTCCTTAGTGGTTAACCGGGAGGAAAGTTCTCTAGGTTGAGAACTTAGATAAACATGTAAGTTAATGGCTAGTAATGAAATCAGCTATGTGTTTAATTTCTGCTTTACGATTTATTTCCTGCTTATTCCTTTAATTACTGCTTTTCAATCATATATGTTGTACTTGTATGTTTAGCAAGGGTTGGGAGGGTTAGAGTAGCTATTGAGTAATTTATCGCTCACGGTGTTACACTTCGTGTGACCCTGGTATAATACTATGATGTTGCTTCGCGACTCGGACATATTATACCAGACTGTGATCAAGCAGGTACTGTTGGTGTCAAAAGAGACGGTTATTTCGGAACCGAGGGTTATCCGGCAGACCAGGCTCAGGAGGAGCCGTGGAATCCAGAGTTGAACCTTAATCTGTAGAACCCACCCCTTTATTTTTAATGTTGGATCTGTAATATTAATTTCTCAAACCCTACTAAGTATTTTGTAATGGGTTGCACTTCACATTTTCCAATGTGTACTCTGATGGAAACTCTTTTTATTAAACTAATCCTAATTAGTTGTCTTAATTAATGCTTCCGAAAATCGGGGCGTTACAACATAGATCATATAATTAAACACTGTATATTGTCGAATGAGGCATGAATGGTGTCGGTGTTACCCATTAAGTTGTGATCATTAAATTATATGACCGGGTAATTGACAAATCTCTAGTAGCACGTATTTGGGTCATATTACGTGCGTTAAGCGGTGCGACCCGTGCAGGCTTATTATTATATGTAGAGACCAATTAAAGGGCCCAATATGATTGCATCTATTATGATGGACCATGATGGAGTTAGGGCTTATAAATATGTGGTCAAGGTCCCCACTCTAGACCCTAGCCTCCATTCTCATACCATTCCATTATGTGTGAGACCAAGGAGAAAATCAAGAGAAGGGCTTTGGAGGTGGAAGACGAACAACCACAAGAAGGTTTTCATCCTCCATGGCAATAGGTAGGCATAAATATAATTTTCTTCAGTGATTTGGCAAGAGTTCATGGGGTCAGGGATCGTATGAATGTACAAGTGATATCAGAGCCTCTTATTTTTATCATTGCACTAAAGTAGATGAATATTTGTTAATTGTGAGCTTTTCTTTTATGTTGTTATAGTGAATGCATCTTCTACATCTTCCAATTTAAACAACATTGCAGTTCTTATGGGTTCCAACTTTACAAAATGGAAAGAGTATGTTACAATCGTTCTTGGGTGTATGGATTTGGATTACGCACTGCGTGTGGATGAACCTCCTAAACTCACTAATAAAAGTAAAAATTAACCTATGGAAATTGGGAGCGTTCTAACCGCATGAGTCTCGTGATAATAAAGCTCTCTATATCTAAGACTATTCGTGGTGCAATGCCTGAGGAAGAGAATGCCAAGAAATTCCTTTGCCAAATCGCAGACCGATTTGTTTCATCGGAAAAGGTGGAGGCATGTACGTTTCTTAGCAAACTTGTCACCATGCGGTATAATAGCAAAAATACAAGGGAGTACATTATGGAAATGTCTAATCTTTTTACCAAAATGAAGGCACTAAAGCAAGAATTTTCTCAAGAAATTCTTGTGTACCTCGTTTTGATTTCACTTCCTACACAATTTGGTCCCTTCAAAATTAATTATAATACACAAAGGGAGAAATGGACTCTTAATGAGCTCATTGCTCAATGTGTGCAACAGGAAGAAATGATGAAAAAATAAAGGACATAAGTGCTCACTTGACAATTCATTCTCATGCCTATTCAGACATTAATAAAAGAAAATTAAACCCTAAAGCTAACAGAACTGCAGATGTTGGGACTTCGCAGAAAACTATGCAACAAAAATAGGATAAATGTCTTCCTTGTTTCTTTTGCAAAAAAGGTTGTTGGTTATGTGAAGAAGGATTGTCCCAAATATTACAAGTGGCTTGCAAAGAAAGGGTACGTTTCCCAAAGAGTCGGACACCAGTGATGCTGAAAGTTTATTTATACGGGAGATGGCAATAATGTTCATGTTGAGGCAATTGGAGTCTATAGACTTAAATTAGATTAATCTAGTTTTTATTTGGATTTGGATGAGACTATTTATGTACCGTCATTGGGAATTCCTTACTCAAAAGTATGAGAGTGCCGCATAGCAAGAGTGAATGCTCCTACCTCCTTCTAACACTTATCTCTTTTCTTCCTTACTCAAAAGTATGAGAGGCCGGATTCCTTGCTTGCAGCCGATTGGTTGAAGAGAGTTTACTACAGTGCTTAAGGAGAGGAGAGATTCGCTATTGGATAGCTTGAAGAGGCTACACTTTCAACGCTCGAACTCTTGAACTACTGGAATAGACAGACCGCAAGTCAACAAGCAAGGTTTTTATTACTAAAGGAAGTACTGGGCTAAGGCATTTCATACCTTCCAAGACCTCCCTGATTGATCTTAGGGAGCAGTGAAAGGTAAACCAAGATGCCAGGTCTCGGGCAAAGTGTAAACGAAAGAGCTAAGCTTAACAGTGACATCAAATCATAAACTGCACTAAAGTTGACCAAACGGGAAGTTCCCCTCTTATAAGGAAGCCGCTAAGGAGAGTTCCTGCTTTGGTTATTTGCCGTCTAGCTAATTTTCCTAGAGTTAATAGTTACGAGCGTCAGCTTCCAAGGGGAGTGACATCTTCTAAGGCAACTCTCAGGCCTGGGCATCGGGTAGTTCAGTCTGCTATGGATTTACCTTCTTGTAAGTAAGCTCTACGGCAAGTAGTTCCCCTCAGTCTAGTCTTTTTTTCTGGAAAGTCTTCCTCAAGCAAGGCAGACGGAAGAGAAGGATTTATGTCAATAATGGAATGGTAAGCATCACTAATGCCAAAGTGTACCAAGGTGATCTCTAATCTCGTAGTCTAGAACCGAAGAAGCGGGATAGGCTCATTCAGAATCAAAATAAGAAAGGTATGGAATTGATCCCTGTTGTTCGAGCGCATGCTATTCTTTTGCGCTGGAGTGACGTCTTCCGGTCTAAGGCGAGCCGCTGTGTAAAGATCGCTATGAGTCTCATCTTCGTGGAGTTCCTGGATGATAGGGAAGAAAGAGGCCTTGAAGGAGTGAAAGAGAGAAGAAAGAGTAGCCGTTGTTGGTGTACGTGTAACCAGTCTTTCTGGTCTTGTTTGCGTATCAGCTCAAGCAGTTGCTTGGGTCAATATCCTTTGCTATAGAATTTTAAGAAGCCACAAATTTTTTCTATTATTAGGTCGAAAAGAAGAAGTTACGTGAGTCACTATAGCAAGGAGAGACTTCGATGCAGATTGGGCAGGAGATGGACTAGACAGGAAATCCATCACTGGAAAGAAATTGTATTGTCATTGAGCTCTATATCGTAGAAGAGCAAGAAGCAACGGCTTGAAAGTTATTGGATCAAGGAAGGACGAAAGAACTTGTTGGAGGATTTTGAGCATCGAGAGCCGCCTCTAATTCGGTGAAACATGAGCAAGCCAAAGATCTAGATTCTTCAAAGAAAGGCATCGATTGCCTGTGGAACAAAGCAATCTTCTCTAACGGATTCAAGTGGCTAGGGTCATCTCCTCGAAGGCAATCACCCGACTCAACCTCCAAGTAGAACTACTCTTTTCTCTCCCTCCTTCCATCATCCTTAGTTTGCGTTTTGGTTCGTGGATTTGATCTCAGTCTGTCTAGTCGTCTTCTTACTCCTCATGGATTCATCTGAAGTGAATAGGCTCATCCAACAAAGTCAAGCCTTTGGCTGGGAAGAAGGTTTACCATAAATCCTACTGGATGAGGAAGAAGCCTCTCGGGCCTCCAAACTGGTAGGGAAAATTCTCTCAAAAAAAGGCCTGAATAAGCAGGCTTCTCGGGCAACTATTGTCAGTTCATGGAGCTTTGTAAAGGAGCTCACCAACGAGGACCTGGAAGCAAAGCTCTTTCTCTTCAAATTGACTGCTACAGAGGACAGGGAGAGAGTTCTCTCACAAGGGCCGTGGAATCCCTTAGGAGGAGATTGATCTCCATACTATGCCGATATAGATACAAATCCATGGGTTAACGTTGGACCGCATGACCCGTGCTAATGCCACATGAATTGATTTCTGTTTCCTGCTTGGACGAATCCGATTATACTTGTTCATTTGGTAACAGAGGTTTCAGTCATTTTCAAAATCTGAATATTATTGGTACTGGATCTCAAGTTGATAGTCTATACAGGTTAGACTTGGATGTCTCTCATTTGAAGTTTAATGAAACTTTGCATGTTGACAACTATGGTACAAAGGAAAAATTAATTAATGAGAACTCCTCTATATTGTGGCACAAGCGTTTGAGACATATCTCGAAAGAGAGAATTGAAAGGCTTGTGTCAAGTGAAATTCTTGATCCTCTTATTTTTCCAAATTATAAAATCAGTGGTGAATGTATAAAGGGGAAGCAAACAGACAAAAAAACGTAGTTTGGACACTTTAGAAGTGATACATACCGACATTTGTGGGTCATTCCCTATGACTTTTTGGAATAGTCGACGGTATTTTATCACTTTTACAAATGACTATTTTCGTTATTTGTATCTATCTTTAATACATGAAAAATCACAAGCGCTGGACGTTTTCAAGGCCTATAAAGCAGAAGTTGAAAATACTTAATAAGAAAATTAAGGCCGATAGATCTGATCGTGGTGGTGAATACTACAGTAGATATGACAGATCAGGTGAACAATGTCCAGGACCTTTTGCGATTTACATGAAAGAATGTGGCATCGTACCTTAATACACCATGCCAGGGACACCACGTCAAAATGGTGTACCTGAGAGATGAAATCAGACCCTTAAGGATATGGTTAAGAGTATAATATCTCATTGCTCTTTACCAAATTTCCTTTCGTAGGAAACCTTAAAGATTAGTTTATATCCTTAATTGAGTACCCAGTAAAGAAATAGTTAAAACCCCGTACAAGTTGTGGACTGGAAAGAAGGCTAATCTTAGGCATTTTGCTTAGTTGCTTTAACTTGTTTTCTCAAGATAATGTATTTTTATCAAAGAAACAATGTTCTCTTTTCAAGTCAAGAGTTTAAGATTAAAAATTGTCTCAAGGTTCCTCAAAATAATTTTCAAAAGGGCATCATTGAGAAAACAAGTTTTAGCATTTGATCTGAACTAGGGCGCCCAAGTTCCCCATCAATTAGGGCGCCCAAGTTCTTTGCTAGTACATGTAATTTTTGGTTAATCATGAATTTGTGTTATTCTGTCGCATTTTTATTGTCCAACATCGTAATTTCAATTTTATGCATTTTATTTACCTAAATGTATGAATAAAATTCCATGATAGAATATTTTGTAAAAATCCCATGAATATTAAAGTAAAGACCGATCTTGCATCGGGAGAGGGGGGGGGGGGGGGGGGTGCCGTAAAACCCTTCCCCTCTCGTAACCTGGCTCTGAACCCAAGGATCATTTTAAAATGACCAAAGCCTTTTTCAAATATGGTACGAAAGTCACAATTTTTCAAAAATGGTTTCTCGGGTTATTTTCCACAAACCTGGATGGCGAAACGTGAAAAATCAATCAAAATTTCAAATTGGCAAAGTCGAGAGCCCTGTGGCAGCGTCCACAAGCTAGCAACTCCACTAGGGAGAATCTCTAGTTAATTTATACTTTGATTTTATTACACTTGTGAACGACCCCTCAAAAGCCTATCAAAACGAAAATGCTTTGTGCTATCAAATAAAGGAATGGTGATTCTAATTGGGCCTCGCCCGACCATCCGATCTGGGGCTTTTCTGGTTGTTTACTTGTGTAAAATTCTCAGAGTATAAATTAATTGAGAAAGAGCCAAAATCAAAAAATGTTCGTGGGATTTTTCAAAATATTTTATTATTTTTGCATTGCATGTGCATGATTACCAGTCCTCGCTGATGTGTTTTGGCGCTACATGCCTGGTTTACCGGTTCCAACGAATCCCGAAATGCACAGCAGCCCTCGACCGTGATGGATTACCTTGTGCCATAAATGCCGTTGCCTAGCACATACTTGGCATATGGTAGGTTCAAATACAGCCTTTGCATATAGCTAACAATAGAACCTTCCAAATTAGTTACAGGGCCCACAGGGTAGGATTACATGTTATATTTTGCTCACATGATACCGCTTTCTATATCCTGTCATAATATTGCATACATGCATATCATTGCACATTTTTCAATCACATGTTTTAGAATAGATCCCCTCAACAAGACATAGAAGCACACACTTTGCAAGATTTAAGAAAATTGCTCGACACCTTAACAAGGGTCTGACAGAAACTAGGATTAATTGCTCTCGTCTGGGGCGTTTACTTCTAAATTCAAAGTCAGATCCCTAACAAAGGCTTGTTAAGCAAATTTCCTAAGTCTAGTAATCGAGTCTAGTTTCGGAATCGTGATGATGATGACAACATGCTCACAATCTCATTTTTATTCAACCCCTTTTTTGTATGTAACAAAGCATCAAACTCTTTTGTACATAATTTTTTTTTTTTGGTAAATAAATTTTTTATATCAGGGGGCATCACCTGAGTTCAACTTTGCTTTACTGTCAGATTTAAATCATTGGGCCAAGCAAGAATACCGTACCCGCTTGGATTCGACTTCCGGGACAAAGGTTGAGTCGGCCAGCATCACCAGTTCAGCCAATCCAACTGACAGAAGCAAAGGAAGAAGGGACACAGCCTAATGAGATGGAAGCAATCCGAAAAGAGATTCAAGATCTGGGAGAATGAACTGATAATCAGATAGCCTTGCTTATGGTCATGATGCAAGACCTACACCACCGCATTCCACTTCTTCAACAACCACCACATCAGCCAAAAATTCCCATCCCGCCACAAGGAAACACCATTAATCAACAACAAGTACGAAGTCAAGAAATCCCCCAACAACCACAGCAACCACCACAGCCTCAAGTTGACCCTACCATCGCCGAACTTATAGCCAAGATGTCGAGGCTTGAAGAGTCTGTTCGCAAACATGAGAAGATTGCTACCACTGGGATTGACATGGATAAGCTATGTGTGGACGGCGCCACGCGGCTCGGCCTTTTGTGATTGGAAAGTGAAAAGAAAAATGTGTGAGTCGCCACCCGGGATTTATTGGGAAAATGATTTTGGTACCCGAGAAACCGTTTCGAAAAATAAATGATGACTATTATGCCATTTTTGGAAAATGATTTGGTCTGTGAAAAGATTCTTGGATTCGGAAGCCAGGTTATGAACGGGGAAGGTTTTATTGAAAAGCACCCCGCTCGCCTGAGAAATTCCCGGTCTCTACTAAATTTTTGTGGGATTTTAGAAAACGTTTTATTGAGAACTTTGACGAATAAAGAGATGAATAATAAGGAATAACAATTAATAAAACCATAACAGAAATAAAATTTAAGTGAAAGGATTTAATAGTAATAATAGAGGAATAGAAGGGAAAAAGTGCAATTAGCAAATAGCAGAAAACCAGAGAAAAAGAGTACGAACAGGGGAAAATAGGGGAAATCTTTAGGTTTCAAAAGTTAGCCGCACGGCTTACCTAAGTTGGCCGTACGGCTTACTTAGTTTAGCCGCACGGTTCACTTTTTTGAAAAAAATTTTAAAAAATTTATTTTTCGAACAGAAACTTGTTTTTACAGGTAAAACTTGATTTATGTGAAAAAGTCAATCACCCGAGCCTAGAGATGACTATTAGATTCACCCTCGACCCGGGAGGATCCCCTCAAAGGCCGAGGTTTCGAACCCGACTTCGCGAAATATGGTTGTACCTTTGCGAAAACTTTGGACAACTTGAAGACCTCAGAGATTCTTGGATGTGAACTTGGGACGAAGAATTTCTTAGATGGATTGCGAGTTACTGGAAATATAAATAGAGAAATAGAGCGTATTGTGGTTTTGACGAGAACTTCGGGTGAGATTTTGAACGGAAAACGACTGAAGAATTCTTCGGCGTGTCGTCGGAATGGTGGTGTAATTCTCTGTGTGGAAGAAGGAGGGGATGGAAGCAATTTATAGGATGAAAAAGGAATAAAATCTGTACGAAATCGTTCTAAATGATGAGATGCTTCTGCTGTCAGATCTTCGAATATTTTCTGACACACAGCCGCACGGTTTAGGAAGGTTGACCGTGCGGTTTACATGAGTGAGCCGTACGGCTGGCCTGTGGGAATCTGAACCGTGCGGTTAGCTCAGTGAACCGTGCGGCTAGGATATTTCTGTCCAAGAAAAATCTGAAGTCTAGAATGGCTGTTCAAGGTACTGCTGAGTATTTCTTTCATCATTGGGGATGCACAGGGATTAAAATTGGGGTGTCTACAGTTGCCCCTCTTTGACGAGACTTAATCATCATTCTGTGATGCAAGTTGCGTCAAAGATATAGACGTCCCAATTTTGTTCTCCCTAGTGCGAGAAAACAGATAAGCAAAATATGGTCGAGCACGGAGCTTCCTACGTACCCTGTTTGCAGGGATCAGACCAATCGTAGTTCGGGGCTATAAAAATGCTTTAATGCCTCAGAGGGACTTACATAACAAATTTCTAGGAAAATAATTTAATGCCACAGAGGGACTCATATAACAAATGTCCTGGAAAATATTTTAATGCCACAGGGGGACTTATATAACAAATATCATGGAAAGTAATTTAATGCCACAGGGGGACTTATATAACAAATATCATGGAAAGTAATTTAATGCCACAGAGGGACTTACATAACAAATATCTTGGAAAATGTTTTAACGCCTCAGGGGGCTCTGAAATTGATTTTGAGGAGAGAATGCCTTCATAAAATTTGATCGACGCCATAGAGGGCTCAAAAAATGACTTTTGAAAATCAATGCCATAGAGGATTTCCGAAATTTGATTGATGCCATAGAGGACTTAAAATGATTTCTGGAATTCGAGTGATGCCATAGAGGACTTAAAATGATTTCTGGAAATTGATTGATGCCATAGAGGACTTAAAATGATTTTTGAAACGGTGTCGTTGAGGACTTTTGAAAATTGGGAAGTGCCATTGAGGGCTTGAAATGTAACTTTGAAATTTGAAAGTGCCATTGAGGGTTTGAAATGTAATTTTGAAATTGGAAAATGCCATTGAGGACTTAAAGTGTAATTTTGAAATTTGAAAGTGCCATTGAGGACTTAAAATGTAATTTTGAAATTTGAAAGTGCCATTGAGGTGAAAGTGCCATTGAGGACTTAAAATGTAATTTTGAATTTTGAAAGTGCCATTGAGGGCTTAAAATGTAATTTTGAATTTTGAGAGTGCCATTGAGGGCTTAAAGTGTAATTTTGAATTTTGAAAGTGCCATTGAGGGCTTAAAATGTAATTTTGAAATTGGAAAATGCCATTGAGGACTCAAAATGTAAATTTGAATAGTGCCATTGAGGGCTTAAAATTGATTTTTGAAATTGAATCGGTGCCATTGAGAGCTTAAAATTGATTTTTGAAATTGAACCGGTGCCATTGAGGGCTTAAAATGATTTTGGAAATTCGAACGGTGCCGTAGAGGACTTAAAATCGAACGGTGCCGTAGAGGACTTAAAATAGAACGGTGCCCTTGAGGGCTTGCAAAGGATTTTTCCATTGAGGGCTTTTAAAATAATTTCCGAAAATCAGACGGTGCCATAGAGGTCTTATAAATGATTTTTGAAAATTGAATCGGTGCCATAGAGGGCTTGTTAAGAAAATCATGAAACACAGGGGCGTGGTGTGCGATTTAGGATCTGGTAAATTAAAGAGGGTTTAGTAGTAAGACTTAGAGGTACGTACTTGGAACTCGTGGGGCGGTGTTGGAGGTTTGCAAACCGTGCGGCTAAGATCGGTAAGCCGTGCGGTGGAAAGGGTAAAGACCGTGCGGCGGAGATAACGAAGGGAAGCCGCGTGGCTTGATGGTTGAACCGTGCGGTTCAATAGGGTGAACCGTACGGCTAATTCTGGCGGTTTTAACACACAGGCAAACCGTCGGGTTGTTTAGTTTCTCCCTCATTTGTTCAAAATTTTCGAGAGGGGTTATTGCGAGCGGCTTGGGAGAGTAGCGTCCTTCCCCTTTTCGTCTGATTATCCTCCTCTTTGTGAACCCCATTCGAGATCTATTTGTAAACAGGAGCTTTCTTAGCCGGCCATGGCCGATTTCGGCGAAATCCAAGACCCATCTACTACTTTCGGTGTTGACCAAAGGGCGCTGGCCTTCGCGGAAGAAGAGGCGGCGCCTCAAGCCGCCGTGGTCGGTCCACCGAGAGAGGGTGGTTCGGGAGAGACCGAATGGATGATCCAGGGCACCGTGCGGCCGGATCTGAAGCTGGGGGGCCCCGTGCGGCTCATGTGGATGGCCGTGCGGTTGGTGGTGGCGTTGTTCCCCCATCAGAGCATGGTGGGTCAATGTCAGTCGGTGGGTTCGGGCCGATGGGGGCAATGGAGGCATTTTGACGCCGGTTGAGACTACAGGGGGGCGGTAGTGACATTTTTAGAGCGGCGGCAGAATCGTACAGTGCAGTGGGTGATCCCCAGGTAGCCATGGAGAGTACCGATATTTCGGTAAGTGATATTACTGTTTCCAGTAGTTCCATGCATGTTGATCTTGATATAAATGTTCATCTGCCTGAGATTGAAATGAATGTTGGTGATGTGGATGTTCTGATTGACACAAGGGCTGTTGAGGAGGGTGTAGGTGGTAGTGATGTGGTTTTTCCTGATGTTGCGAGCGCTGTTTTAGTGAGAGAGTATCCGGTTAGTGGTGATGACGCTTTTGTTAGAATTCTGATCACCATTAGGCGGCTTGGGGATGTGTTTATGGAGGATCTCGGGGAGATGGGGGGTAGTAGTGATGATGAGATGGGTGATGAGATGTTTTTTAGTGGAGTTGTCAGTGGTGAGGGAAGACAGGTGGAGGAGGCACGTGCCGAGGGAGCACAGACTGAGGGGGTGGAGAGAGTAGAGACCGAGAAAGCACGGGTCGAGGGGGTGGAGAGAGTAGAGACTGAGAGAGTACAGGCTGAGGGGGCGGCCCCTGTTGTACCTGTTGCTCGTGTTTTTAGGAGTTTGACTCGGGTACTTGGTACGGGTAGGGCTGCAGAGGAGAGTGCTGACACTAAGGAGCCTTCTGACCCGGTTTTGTTTCCTTCACGGGTTGGTTCTTCACGGGCTCCGGGAGCCACTTTGGGAGATACCTTGGAGGGGGTTACTGATGAGACTTTGGCTCGGAACTTGCAGTAGTTCCCTCAGTTGGGCGAGGTCCTGGTGGGTGAGACTCAACCGGTAGGTGAGCCTGAGCAGGCAGAGATACAGACAGAGGAGGTGGTCCGTGTGACCATAGTTGAGGAGGTTCAGTTGGCTTTGAGGAGCAGGCCGCCCTTTGTCCCGGAGACTTATGATCCTCCAGTTCACTTCTTTATACCGGTGGGGTGCGAGGTATACGAGCCACAGTTGCCGCTTTACCCTGAGTCACTGATCTTGCGAGACCCGGCGATACATATTTCGAGCAGACCTCTGGTACGTACCATTTATTCACACTTGTCTTTTGAACTGCTTTCACTATTGCATATCCTGTGTTTCTTTACTGAACGAACTTGTGCTATGTTTTTGAAACAGGTGGATCGTTCTCTTCTGGGATATGGCGGGCCATCTGATTGCTTGGCACAGTATAGGAGGTTGCCCCCGAGTGTGAGGGAGTTGGTGGATGCAGCGGGCTTTACCATCTTCATCAGGACTATGCTGCCCACTCGGACGGACCGAAAGTTGTTGAGGGATTTGGCGGAGCATTGGTGGGACACCACCAATAGCTTTCACTTTCGGTTCGGGGAGATGATGATTAGCCCTTTGGACTTCACAGCGACTACCGGGTTGAGAGTCGGCGGTGAGCCGATACCTTTCGACTCAGGTTTATACTTGGACCAAGTGGCGATGCGCCACTTTCTGGGGAGAGAGGTTGGAGATGAGGCGATGGTGAGATGTGATCACTTGCCGGTGATATGGGATCATGAGCCGAGGTCTCCAGTTGAGGCTGCACAGATGGCGAGAGCCTATTTGCTGTTCTTGTTTGGCACTGCACTATTTCCGAATAGGCAGAATTCGGTGCACCTGAGTTGTTTACCTGCTTTGGCAGACTTGAGGACGGCTGGCCGGTTTGACTGGGGTGGTGCTGCTTTGGGCACCCTTTACTGTTTCCTTGGCTCGGTGGTTCGAGGAGCGGCTACCACTCTTGGAGGTTACTGGAGGATCCTGGAGGTATGTCATGTTATTCCTTTTGCTTTAAATACTCCATGCATTATTGCTTTCATTTCCCATTACTGATGGATTCTTTGAAAAATGCAGGTATGGGCTTATGAGGTGTTTGGAGTACCGGCCCCAGAGAATTCTCATGCGAACAAACGAGTGCTTCCGCGGGCAGTGAAGTGGGCCAAGGAGTATGTCGGGAAAGGCGGGAAGAAGGGACAGCTGAGGTTCTTCCGTGTTTTCTTTGATCAGTCCCGGGGTGAGACGGTATGATACCAAACTTTCTGAATTCCTCTCCGGTCATTTCAATTCCAATGTTGATTTCTTGAAAGTAAACCATGACTCCTTGCAGGTGAACTGGAATGTGTGGGACAGGCTGAGTGCTTCCTACTTGACTCGGAGCAGGGCGGTGACGCGAGGGAGCGTACTATTGGAGTCTCCATACGGGTGGCAGTGGTACTTGGGCGAGAGGGTGACACGCCAGTCCATGGATATAGATCATTTCAGAGTGTTGGGTCCTCTTCCGCCGTTTGTTCAGAGGACGCAGGAGTATACTTTGGCTGAGGTGGAGGAGTTCACAGTACTGGACACAGAGTTGGTTTTCAGCCCCTCCGAGGACTATGACGGTTATGTGGTGAGTAATCTGGCTTACAACCTGGATATGGAGAACCGTCTGGCCGCCCCTGCACCTGTGGAGGGTCTAGTGTTGCCTGTACTGAGGAGAGAGATTGATGTGATGCTACCGAATGGGAGTATGGGGTATGTGGTGGTTCCTGAGGTCACTCCACCAGTTACTCTTACAGAGACAGAGGTAACCTGAAATTTGAAAATAAGAAATAGTTAAACTTCATGTTTTATTCAAGCATTTATTTATGTTACCTGCTAATGCTTTTGATTCTGTTTTGCAGATCCCGGTGGACTGGGTTGCATCTGCAGTCCAGCTGGTGCGAGACTTGGAAGCCCTGGTTCGCAGTCTCACAATTGGTGGGGCTCCAGAGGCGCACCCGCGAGTGGAGCTGGGCATTGTGCCCCATGCTGGCGGAGATGATGATGATGGAGATGACGGAGCTGGTGGCAGAGGTGGCAGTAGGGCTGGCTGGAGAGGTGGTCGAGGTGCAGGAGGTGGCCGCAGAGGTAGTGAGGCGAGAGGCAGAGCGGGAGGTTGCCGCGGAGGCCGGAGTGCCGGAGGTAGCAGTAGCGGTCGCGGTACTAGCAGTGACCGCGGGACTGGAGGCAGTGAGTCGGGTGGACGTCGTAGGTCTCGGCGTACCCGTAGAGCTTTTCCCATTAGTGAGATGGATCAGGTATCCATCGTGCTTTGTTCTTGAAATGGAATGTTTTGACTGATTTATTAATGAATTTCCTTTCTCTGTACAGGATATACTTCCCTTCGTACCGCCTCGTAGGAGGCCTTTGATGAAGAACGCCGGTGGAGGTCGTCTACAGTCCCGTTGGTGATTCTTGCGTCTGACAGAGTGTTGCGCTCCTTGATTGAGAGAGAGGGTGTCCCTGAGAGCTCAGCTCACGGACAACAGTGGCTACCCCGGGAGGGAGATGCAGAGAGTAGTGGTGGTAGCAGTAGTGAGGACACACCTGAGGAGGATCCGCTTCTGACACTGGGCCATCGCCAGAGCACAAAGAGGCGACGTAGTGGTTTTTAGGACGAGCCTGCGTGCTCAGTTTTGACTTGGGCGCCTGTTTGCCTCATTTTTTCTTTTTTCATGGATATGGCCTGCGAGCCGTGGTAGCTTTTGATGTTGGGCCAGTTTGCCCTGGATAGATGTACATTTATGCTCATGACATAGATACCGTTTAGTTTTTATATAGATTGGACATATTCGTTATGCTTTGAATGATTCACACTAGCGCACTTTGAAAGAAAAGCCAAGTTTTGCACATGATTGCCCTGCGAATGACTAGATGTTGATAATATGTAATATATGCCCGTGGGGAGACAAAAACATGTAACTTTGGTTTGAAATGGGAGTGATGAAACGCGTATATACAAACTGACTCAACAAACTCGAAACTTTACAAGAAAACTTGAGCGTTGTAGGCATAATGCGGCCCATTGCGCTCGAAATTTTGAATTTACACGACGTTTGCCAAATGATACTTCCAACAAGTCACAAATGCATATCGTGACTTGTCTGAATGAATGGAACAAAGAGATTGACACTCGGACACGTTTCGGCCTGCCGACGCCCCTCGTTCGGGCGATATTGGGCTTGGGCATCCCGGGACCTCGACTTTTTTCCGTAAAATCCACCAAATAACTCCATACTATCCCTGTGAATGTTTGGCATGGCTTGCTGGAGCCGTTGATGCCAGGAAAGCGATGCGACACATTTCAGCCTGTCGGTTTCGGCGTATCTGAGCTTTCGGAGTATCCGTCTATGCCAACGTGGTCAAAAATTCAAACCGATTTTTCCCACAGCTTTAAAATATCCATTACCACTTGTAGGAAAAGTGCCCAAAATATACCTGAAACAACTTCCGGAGGCTTGAGCCAAAATTTGGTCATGAAAACCACAAAGTTAGCCGCACGGCTAACATAGATGGGGCGTACGGTCACACTGAGTGAGCCGCACGGCTCACTTCTGAAAATGCCAAAGTTTTGAGTTTTGTTGCAGACCTCTGGATTTTTGCTTGCTTTCCTGCTGTTGTCTGAGTGTTCTGTGGTCTGAAAGATCATCCGGCTTTGCTCCTCCCGAAGTTCCTTTCAAACTTTTGAGATAGTTTCTACACCCTTCAATGTTGGCACGCTTTACGAGGCGACCAATCCAGAAAATCCTTCTTTCTACGTACACCATAAATGGCTTCCTCTCACATCCCATTTGTGTTCTAAAACCCAGAAGTCTCTTGTTTCTCCCCATATCCCTCACTTAGTCATGAGTTTCTCGGCTTTGGTTCGGCCTTGGCTCGATGAACTTGACGGCATTGGATGGCTCAACTTTCAGGGTCACCGGATGACTTCGCTGCGCTGTATCCGGGACATAACAATCCGTCCTGAGCTCTTGCATGCTGCGGTTCGATTCTAGGACCCGAAAGTACACGTGTTTCGTTTTGGCTTTAACGAGATATGCCCCACTGTGGAGGAATTTCATGCATACCTTGGCGGGTTTGAACTGGAGATGCCAGTCATACCTCTGCATGGGGTAAACTTTGCCGATGTGCTATCCGCCAAGCTCAGGATAAATAATAAAGCAGCGAAATCCATGCTCTACGGAGGCACTATCAACATTCCGCGGATCATAGCACAATTTCGCCCGGAAGGTTTTGCACTGTGTCTTTGCTTGCTCGCTACTTTCTTGTTTGTCTGGTCTGACGGGCAAGCGAGTTCATCATTGGTTGGTGTTGCCATGCAAATCGAAGAACGCAAAGATGTGGCTCCGATGGTTTTGGCGGAAACTTTGATGGGATTGGATAGAGTTCATGCCGGGGATACCAATGTTTTTGAAGGTAGTGCTTTGCTCCTACAGGTAGGTTTCTCACTCAGCTCTCCTTTTTCTGGCTTTTCCCACATTCTCGTTTTACCTCAACGCTCGGGTTTGGGTTGTCTACGGTTTCTTACTTGTTTTCTCTCTGATACAGATATGGCTATGTGACAAGGCGAATTTGTTAGAACCCGTGCCACGGAGGTGAATTCATGAAACGCAGGGATTCATTCGAAGGGACTTTCTGGAAGTCTTTGATGATGTGCATGGCTGGTTCAGGGTACTTTCCCGGCTTACAGAAGAGGTAATTGCTTGGCGTTTGGCTTGGCTTGACAATCCTGTTATGACTGTGAGCAACATGGGGCGTCAACGGGTGATTCTGGCTGGTCTATCTCGTTGGACTTTCTACATTCCAAACCGCATTCTCCGTCAGCTTGGAGTTTGTCAGACAATACCACCACCAGAGAACTGTCATGCCAAACCACAACATTGCTACATTCAGAGCTTATCAAAACAATTGGAGGGAGCGTGTGACCATTCCAAGAGAGCAGTATCCAAGTGTCAATCTTTCAGAACGTTATGTGAGATGGTTGATAAGAGACATGGAAACAAGGGAACATGGAAGTCAAAGTTGACTTTTGAACTCGATCTTAATGTGCCAGAAATAAATTGCTTAGACCCACGAGATGCTTCGTGTGAGGTCATGCTCTGTTGTTTTCTTTGTGTTTTGAAAGTTTCATGCTCAGCCATGTAATCCAAGAAGTTTCTTTGAATAAAGATGAATTATGAGAGTTGCATTTTAATTTGCGCGTGAAAGATAGAAATCAACTCAAAGAGACATTTTGAAAGATGGCGACCGGTCCTCAAGGTGAGGATGCCTACGTATCCCTTTTACAGGAATTAGGTCATGACGTAGTTCAAAAGTACAAATTTGGCTAGGGTTCACTTGAGTATTGACACTCTCCTTTTGCGCTCTAAATTTTGCCTAGTACCGCCCTTTCGGGTTTTCGGTCTAGCGAGCACGTTTGATTGACTTGCCTTAACTTTTGCCTAAATCGCCCAATGTGGGTTTTTGACTTAGCAGGCTTGCTCTAAATTTTTCCTGGCACTGTCCGCCCTTGCGGTTTTCAGTCTAGCGAGCTTCTCTCAGGGGTAATATCTCTTGACCTGATCCATGTTAACCAAAGTGGAGAATTCGTTGTCGTCGAGATCAATGAGTTGTGATGCGCCTCCGGACGAGACCTTCCTGATTATGTACGGCCCTGCCCATTTTGGTCAAAACTTCCCGCGGGGGTCAAAGACTGGAGCTCGGATCTCCTTCAAAACCATGTCACCTTCTTGTAGATCTCTGGATTTTACTTTCTTGTTGAATGCCCATGCTATTCTGCGCAGATAACCCTGAACGTGATACAGAGCTTTGAGCTGTCTTTCGTCAAACAACATAAGCTCCTCAAATCTCGAGTTTTGCCATTCCGTTACACTGATCTCTAATTCGGCCATGACCCTCAAAGATGGTACCTCAAGCTCAATCGGGAGGACGGCCTCCATGCCATATACCAAAGAATAAGGTGTTGCCCCTGTCGGAGTACGAATGGATGTTCTGTATCCCCATAATGCTAACGGCAGTTGTTCGTGCCAATTCCTTGCGGACTGAGTAGTCTTCTCCAGTATCGTCTTGAGGGTTTTGTTTGCTGCTTCCACGGCTCCGTTGGTTTGTGGTCGATAGACAGTTGATTTGTGGACCTGAATTCCGAACTCTTCGAAAGTATCTGCAGCTCTACCCTTGAAATGAACCCCGTTGTCTAACACAAAAGCTTGAGGGACACCATATCGATAGATGATGTTCTGTTTGATGAAGTGGGAGACTTGAACTGCTGTCAAAGTTGCATATGAAGCAGCTTCGACCCATTTGGTAAAATAATCGATTGCCACCAGTATGAACTTGTGCCCGTTAGACGCGGCTGGTGTAATTCTGCCAATGATATCGATGCCCCAGGTAGAGAAAGGCCAAGGCGAAGTCATGGAGTGTAATTCTGACGGTGGTACATGCATGAGATTGGCGTGAATCTGGCACTTGTGACACTGTCTTACGTATTGGACGTACTCAGTTTCCATGGTTGACCAGTAATATCCCTGACGGAGAATCTTCTTTGCGAGCATCATACCATTCATGTGAGGGCCACAAACCCCTTCATGAATTTCTTCCATGATCATGGTGGCTTCCGTACCATGCACACATAACTTATGCATCCCGCAATACTACCGTCGGTATAGCTTTCCTCCGCAAATGATATACTGAGAAGCCAATCTTCGAAGAGCAATCTGATCCTTCTTTTCAGTCCCTGCCGGATACTCCCTTTTCTAGATGAAGTTCCAAATGTCGTGATACCATGGCAAACCGTCGTCAGGTTCTTTGACAACTATGACATATTCGAAAACAGGTTTGTTTCTCTGTTCAATCGCGATTGGTCTGAGCTTAACTCCATCTGGTATCTCCACCATTGAGGCCAAAGTTGCTAAAGCGTCGGCAAATCGGTTCTTCAATCTCGGAACATGAGTGAACGTGACCATCTGAAACCGTGGAATTAGATCTTCGAGATCTTGGTGGTAAGGTTTAAGCTTGTCTTCTTTCACCTTCCAATCTCCGTTGGCTTGTGATGCCACCAAATTGGAATCCCCGACTACCTCCAGTCTCTTAACTCTGATTTCCAAGGCAGCTTCCATCCCTACTATGCATGCTTCATATTCTGATTGGTTGTTGGTGACTTCGAAATTTAACTTGAAAGCAAGAGGGATGTGTGACCCTTCTGGTGAGACCAGGAACACTCCGATTTCGAATCCTTTCTGATTGGCGGCTCCGTCAAAATACAGCATCCAGACGTTGTTGGTTGCTGTCATTACATTCTCGTCAGGGAATTCAAACTCTATATCCTCCAGCCCTTCCACGGATGATCTGCTAGAAACTTCGCAACTGCTTTCCCCTTTACTGACTTCCGAGTGACGTACTTGGTATCGAACTCTGCCAGCATAAGCAACCATCGTGCCAGTTTGCCTGTCAGTGCTGGCTTTTCAAACAGATATTTGAGTGGATCCATTCGAGAGATCAACTTCACGGAGTAAGCTAACATGTAGTGCCTCAACTTCTTGGAAGCCCAGGCTAATGCCTAACAAACCTTTTCCAGCGACGTATATCGCTCCTCACATCCCATCATCTTCTTGCTGATGTAGTAAACAACTTTTTCACTTCCTCCTTCTCCTTCTTGCGCCAACATGCATCCCATTGTTGAAGAAGTGACAAATAAGTACAAAATGAGAGGTTGCCCTGGTATGGGTGGCATCAATACCGGAGGGTTCTGGAGATACTTCTTGATGGTCTCGAAAGCTTGTTGACACTTATCGTCCCACTTGAATGATACACCTTTCTTGAGTAAGCGAAACATTGGCTCGCAAGTGGAGGTTAACTTGGCGATGAATTTGCTGATAAACTGAATCTTTTCGAGGAAACTCCGTATTTCCTTCTCTGTTTGAGGTGGCTCCATTTCCAGGATGGCTTTGATTTTTGATGGATCCACCTCGATTCCTCGTGTGGTGATCATGAATCCGAGCATTTTCCCAATTGTGACTCCGAATGTACATTTCTTAGGATTGAGGCGCAACCTGTATTTGCGAAGTCTCTCGAAGAATTTCCTGAGGGCGGGCAGATGCCCTTCTCTTTCCTTGGCCTTGACAATCATGTCATCCACATACACTTCTACCTCCTTGTGGATCATGTCATGCAATAATGTTGTGGCAGCTCTTTGGTAAGTAGATCCTGCGTTCTTCAGTCCGAATGGCATAACCCTGTAGCAGTAGGTGCCCCATTCCGTGGTAAAAGTAGTCTTTTCACGATCTTCGGGAGCCATGAGAATTTGATTATAACCTAAAAATCCATCCATGAATGACAGCAGTGCGTGCCCCGCGGTGTTATCCACCAAGACATCTATGTGTGGCAGAGGAAAATCATCTTTTGGGCTTACTTTGTTCAAATCCCTGAAATCTACACAGATCCTGATCTTCCCATTCTTTTTAGGAAGAGGCGCAATATTTGCGACCCATTGAGGGTATTCGGTGACTATTAGAAACCCTGCGTCTATTTGCCTTTGAACTTCTTTCTTGATTTCCAATACCCAATCTGGCCTCATCTTCCTCAGTTTCTGCTTGACAGGCTTTGCATCAGGGTACAATGGGATTCGATGCTCCACTATCTCAGGATCAATGCCGGACAAATCTGCGTGTGACCATGCAAAAACATCTTCGAATTCTTTCAGGAGATCCGAGTGAGCTGTAAATTCTTCTGGAGATAGTCCGGAGCCGATTTGAACCATGCACGGATTAATCTCATCTCTCAAGTTTATAGAAACAACTTCTTCTTTTATAGGCTGAGCATGCCTTTCATCTTCCCTTTCGATTAGAGAACGGAGTTATTTTGGAATTTCTTCCTCAAACTCGATCCCCTCATCATCGGGGTCGACACAATTTATTTCGGACACAGCAAGATAAGCAAAGTCGATTTCATTTATTTCAAAGGAGGGGGCCCTAGGGGCATGATACATGAGAGTGGACTCAAACTCAAAGGAAAAGTGATGATGTGGAGTGATAACAGACTCAAGCTCCGACTCAAAACCAGACTCAGTGCTAGATGCAGTGCTAGACTCAGACTCAAATTCAAAATCAGTGCCAGTGTAAATGATTCTAGGTACAAAAGTGCAATTTTTATAAGTTTCATCAGCATCCACAATGAGTGCGGTAACATCCTCCAGAGCTTCCTGACCCAGCATCATCAGCTCCATATCCTCAACAGGCTTTAAATCAACAAACGTTGCAGCAGGCTCGTCCTTTCTCATACCTAGCGGACTTTCTTCCCCAAACAGCGATAGAAGATTCCCTGAGTCAAGAACCTCGATCCAGTCAACATGGAGCATCTTAGCCGGCTCTTCCCATTTTTCTGCTTCATCATCACTATCCCAGGTGTTGTCAGCAAAGATCTCAAATCCTGGCAGCTTGGTTCTTGTTTCCATGTCCCAGAATGGCTCTGGGTCCCCTTGATAGATAGTCTCTGGAGCTTTTATGAAATGGATAGGTCCTTTCTTGGCACAAGCTTGTACTTTCCCACCATGACCAGATTTGTTGTCAGTTAATTCATAACCAAGACCGAAACGGTGATTGTTTGTTAGAAACTTAGGGAACTCTACTACCCCTTGATTGTTGCGACCAAGCCCTAGGCCGGGCAAATACTCCATTTTCAGCATCATGTCCAGGGTTGTTGATCTTATCGAGAAATCCTCGTCCATCTTGATAGTAAGTATGCCGTCAGAAGTATCAAAGGAAAACCCTCCAAGGGTGATGTCTTCCTCTCCGTGAGCGATCTCAAGTAGGGGAGCATTGTCAGGGATATGCGGGCGGATTCCAGAATCCCCATAGATAGTCAAGGTCCCTGTGGCCAGTCCGAGTTGGACTTTCTGATGTAGAGAGGAAGGTACAGCCATGATGTCTGATCAGTGGGGCCATGGCCTGCCTAGCAACAGGTTGAATGAGGAGGGAATGTCGAGCACATGAAACTCAATGTCAGTCTTGAAATCTTCGATCATTATTTCCATCTGAATTGTCCCAACCACGTCTCGTCGGGTATTGTCGTAGGCATGCACTCTAAGATTCGACGGCTGGAAATCCTTGTTCTTAAAACCCAAACAGTAAGCTGTATGCAGGGGACAAACATTCAAGGCAGATCCATTATCTAATAACACGACCGAGACCCACTTTCCCATGCGTTTTAGAGTAATGTGCAATGGTTTGTTGTGACCAGCTCCTTCTGGGGGTTGATCCTTCTCAGTGAAAACTACAACATGCTTCGTGCGGGTTGGTATAAGCAGAGCTACCATCGTTTCAGGAGGAGTGTTTGGTGGCACCTCCATGTTTGACAGAGCTTTGATTAGCTTTTGACGGTGCTCTCGAGATGAAGAGAGTAACCCCCAAATAGATATTGAGGCTGGGGTTCGTTCAAGCTGCTTCTGTATCGGATCATTTGTTACCGGAGAATTTTTCGGAGGTGGCCTAGTAGCCGGGTTCTGTTGAATGATATCTTCTAGATGGTTAGGAATTGTATCCTTGAAAATGGGATCATCCCAAATGAAATCTCCTGTCGCGGCATGGTTGGAGGGATTCCCACCTTGGAGGTGGGCTGGCTGGTAGATTCGACCACTTCTGGTTATTCTGTTGACCATTTCTTCCCATAACTCCTGATTTTCACCCCAGAAATTTGTGTATTCCTCATTGATCTTCCTTTTGCCAGCCCTGATAGCTTCCCTCTTCTGCATTGTTTCTTGATCCTCGGAAATTCATCAGATCACTTCTGACCCTTTGCTCCCCAATTTTCACTGCTTCCATTTTTGTCTTGAGGTTGTCTACTTCGGAGTCTTGCCAAAAGGATGGATCTAGCATGGCCTTGTTAACAGTCCACACCTCATCATTGCTTACTCGGATATCGACTACTGCTTCTTCATCCCAGATGGTAGCCAAAGGGTCAGTGACTAGTACTGATATATTGGATGACAGCGAAAATGCCACTGACGGCTGAGGTAAAGATCCGTCATTGATGTATGCTTGTGGGAGCCAATCTTGGTTTCCGAAGGCAACTTCTATGACAGAACGGCCTTCTTCTCTGAAGCGTTCGAGTGGTGAAACATTATCTGCTGGATGTCCGTCTGGAGCCAACACTTCTCCCAAAGGATTTGCATTCCGTTCTTCTTTGTCTCGCTTGGAAATGCTTTCTGTTACATTGATCTGACAGACATGGGAACTTTCCGGCATGTGAACAATAGGCTTATCAAGGAATTCGGGGATGATGAATTGACTCGAGTCCCCAGAGATTAGCAAAGAACCGAACAATCCTTGTCGGGATTCCTCCCATGCTTGATCGCTCATGGACCATTCTTCTTCCTCCACAACGTCACTCCATCTTGGATTTTGCACCGTACTGGCATATGAAAGGAAATGGACCCCAAGATCTTCTGGCAGGGGGACGACGGGTTTTGGTTTGGTAGCTGTGACGATGTAGAGGCTAGGGTCAAATTTAGTGGAGATAAGGTCTTTTGTAGTGGAGATGAAGGATATCTGGCCAGCTCGGGTGTTTTGCTTGTGGTTAGGTAAAGGGTTGGAAATGGTGTTGGGCTTTTGATCAGGGAGTGGAAGGGTTCCGTCGTCCACAAGATCTTAGACCTTATGCTTAAGACGGATGTAGTTATTGGTATGATGGCCAGGCATTTGGTGGTAGGCACAATAGGTGTTTGGGTTATGGTTAGGAGGGAGTTCTTTGGGTGGCTCTCGAGGTTCGAGTGGTTGAGTGAGGTTTTTGTCGAGGAGTTTTTTGTACACTGTGACAAGGGGATAGGGGAGTAGATGAAATTCTATTCTTGGTGGGGGAGCTGTTTGCTGGAATTGTGACTGGGTTGCAATCTAGTTAATAGGTTCGGCTTTGACTGGTTTGGGGTTGGAAGAGCTAGCTTGGTTTTGGTTGTAATTACTTGGTCCAAACAAGGTGTTGTTGTTGCCAGAGTAAACTCGTCTTGGTTTGGGGGTAGATTCACCCTTCTCAAATATGCCGCTTCAGAGAGCATCTTCAACTGCCAGGTTGACTTCATAGAAGGTTTTGAAGTCAGCGGTGGTCTGAAAGACCACCAAGTGCTTGGCAAAATATGGTTCTAGATTCCTTGTGATGATTCTCATCTGCTCCTTTTCTTAAGGTCGTTCCATCATCTGAGAGGCTTTTCCTCTCCATCTCTTAATAAAGTCAGCAAATGACTCATTCTTCCCCATTTTGGTTGACTCCAGTTCCCGGATAGTCATCTTAAGCTAAATATTGTAATTGTATTGGGCGACAAAGGCTGCCCCAATATCTTCCCATGTCCTTTTCTTAGAGATGTCCAGATTCAGAAACCAGCGGAGTGCCGGCCCAGTTAGAGTTTGCTGATACATCTGGCCCATTGCGTCTTTTCCAATGTCATACATGGATAAAGTTCCCACATATGTTTGTAGATGAGCTTCCGGGTCACCACTGCCATCAAACTTGTCCCAATCCATCGGTTTGAACTTGTCGGAGAGCTTTGCATCTGGGAAAAGGCACAACTTTTCCATATCAATCCCTGTAGCCGCTATTTTCTCTTGTTTCTGAACAGACTCCTCGAGTTTAGCTAGCTTGGTCAATACTGACTGCTTGAGTCCCCTGTTGGTGGAGGGAGTTGAGCAGTTAATTTCTGAATCATGAGCATCATCTGGGCCATCTATTTGGCGCTGTTGGTTTTCTGCTCCTCTAAAGCATCCTTAAGAAGCTGAATTTCATCTGTTTCTGCCGACATAGCTGAGCTCCCGGTTGACTCTTCTGTTCCTGACTCAGTTCGAACTAACCGTTGTTCGGGGTATTGCGTCCAACCCGATATGAGGTTTCTCTTCTTTTTGCCAATGGTTAGTACTGATGATATGCACAAACGAAACTCAGGGATGCAGTGTGTAGTGTATGTGCAAAATGGAAAAGAATCTATGTACAAGAAAACGATGCATGATGCATGAAAGGATTGCCCCAATTCCCTTCTTATTTTGTTGGATATATTTAAATTCCCATGATTTATGAAAACAACGGCCGGACCGGAGGTTGCCTACGTATCCCCATGGAGAGGAATCAGGCCGTGACGTAGTTCAGGACTACAAATTTGGCTCTTTTTCTCAAAAGGTCTTTTCATTAAAAGCATGAAATTTTTACAAACTGACATGACAGACTCGACAACAGACTTGATAACAGACTCGATAATTAAACTGCAACAGACTTGATAATCAAAAGTGCTAAGAATCACAAGCTGGCTTGATTCTTCAAAAGAAGCCCTACTGGCTGGATTAAGTCAGTGGATATTCACATCTAGCCACAGACTCGATAATTAAACAGCAACAGACTCGATAATAGACAAGAATCACAGGTTAACTTGATTCTTCAAAAGAAACCCTTGTTGGCTTAATTTGATCATTGCACAATCACTTCTGGCTTTGAAAGCCGTTCTTAAGAGGAGGGATGATTTGGAGATGTTGACCCTGCGGAGGATCCTATTTCATCAGCTTTCCCTTTTCCTTTGGGGTCTTCCTTCTTCTCCCACTTGCACTGATCCTTGAGCTGTTGTGGGGTCATGCCATCATTATTGAGAACGCAATCTGCAAAGCACACATCACATTCACACTCGTCCCAGTATTTGTGGCCCGTGACTGGGTCTTCAAAGTAGTAGACGGGCTGACCATTGACATCAAAGTATTTTACAGGTGGCATGACTGCGAGCTCCCTGTCGTCCTGTTCCATCATCAAGGTGATCTTTTCTGGCATTGGTTCTGGCTCTTCTGGAAAGCAAAATTTCCGTCCTTCATTTGCATCCCATTGGAGAGACACACCTGGCAAGTTGGCTTCAGCCAGCAAACTGAGTTTCTGATCAAGTTCTTCCCCCATATGGTCTTCTATGTTGAGTTTTCCTGGTTGAGGCTCTTCTGGCTTGCATGGAGATTGCTCGGGCTGAACTTCCTCGATTACCCACACTGGTGCCCCTTGGTGGGTGGTGAGTGTAGACTTGAATCGCTTGTATGGTCCTCCAGACATGATGACTCTACCATAAAGGAAATGTGTATCTTATTTTGGGAAAGGGAGCCAGTTGTAGCATTTTTTTTGAGTTTTTTTTGTTTTTGATTTTTTTTTGTTTTTTGTTTTTTTTTTGAAAAGAGGAATTATCGTATATCCAACACAATGTGCGATTGTCAGGGCAATCCTTATGGATGTGAACACGATGTAATGACTTTAAGGTTGAGCTACCTTATGCATACATGCAAAATGGAGACAGTATGTACACGGAGTGATATATACAAGGATGTATGAATAATTGACAGGCAAACAAGATACACGTAGAACAGTCAACAGATAACAGGTAAACAGGATATAACAGATAGTCCTACCCTGTGGATCCCTGTCCTAGGTTGGAAGGTACTATGGTTTACTATATGCAAAGGCTGGGTTTTGGTTTAAGGGGTTTCCCTAGACTAGAGCCAATATTTGCCTCCCAGTGCCAAGTGTACTGCATGGCAAAGGTTAAACGGCAGGCTGACTCGTCATCGTCCGGGGTTGCCGAGAATCTTGAGATGTCCTAACACCGGCAAGCCGGGTAGGGTAACCAAGACGCAGCGGCGGGGCTTAGCCAACATCGATGCACGTGCAATGCAAAAGTTTAACAATAAAACTGATTTCAAAATCCCACAAAATTTTTTCAAATTTGGCTCACCTATAAATCAATTTTTACTTTGAAATTTTACTCAAGCAAACAACCGGGAAAACTCCAGTCCAGATTGGTCGGGCGTAGCCCTGTTATTGCACCATTCCTTTCTCGATCACGCAGGGCGTGTTCGTTTTTGTCAAGCTTTCGGGGGTTGTTTTACATGTGTAAAATACCAAAATAAGAATTAATTTAAAAATCCCCAGCAGAGTCGCCATTCTGTGGATGGCGCCACGCGGCTCGGCCTTTTTGTGATTGGAAAGTGAAAAGAAAAATGTGTGAATCGCCACCCGGGATTTATTGGGAAAATGATTTTGGTACCCGAGAAACCGTTTCGAAAAATAAATGATGACTCTTATGCCGTTTTTGGAAAAGGATTTGGTCTATGAAAAGATTCTTGGATTCGGAAGCCAGGTTACGAACGGGGAAGGTTTTATTGAAAAGCACCCCGCTCGCCCGAGAAATTCCCGGTCTCTACTAAATTTTTGTGGGATTTTAGAAAACGTTTTATTGAGAACTTTGACGAATAAAGAGATGAATAATAAGGAATAACAATTAATAAAACCATAACAGAAATAAAATTTAAGTGAAAGGATTTAATAGTAATAACAGAGGAATAGAAGGGAAAAAGTGCAATTAGCAAATAGCAGAAAACCAGAGAAACAGAGTACGAACAGGGGAAAACAGGGGAAAACTTTAGGTTTCAAAAGTTAGCCGCACGGCTTACCTAAATTGGCCGTACGGCTTACTTAGTTTAGCCGCACGGTTCACTTTTTTGAAAAAAAATTTAAAAAATTTGTTTTTCGAACAGAAACTTGTTTTTACAGGTAAAACTTGATTTATGTGAAAAATTCAACCACCCGAGCCTAGAGATGACTATTAGAGTCACCCTCGACCCGGGAGGATCCCCTCAAAAGCCGAGGTTTCGAACCCGACTTCGCGAAATATGGTTGTACCTTTGCGAAAACTTTGGACAGCTTGAAGACCTCAGAGATTCTTGGACGTGAACTTGGGACGAAGAATTTCTTAGATGGGTTGCGAGTTACTGGAAATATAAATAGAGAAATAGAGCGTATTGTGGTTTTGACGAGAACTTCGGGTGAGATTTTGAACGGAAAATGACTGAAGAATTCTTCGGCGCGTCGTCGGAATGGTGGTGTAATTCTCTATGTGGAAGAAGGAGGGGATGGAAGCAATTTATAGGATGAAAAAGGAATAAAATCTGTATGAAATCGTTCCAAATGATGAGATGCTTCTGCTGTCAGAACTTCGAATATTTTTTGACACACAGCCGCACGGTTTAGGAAGGTTGACCGTGCGGTTTACATGAGTGAGCCGTACAGCTGGCCTGTGGGATTCTAAACCGTGCGGTTAGCTCAGTGAACCGTGCGGCTAGGATATTTTTGTCCAAGAAAAATCTGAAGTCTAGAATGGCTGTTCAAGGTACTGCTGAGTATTTCTTTCATCATTGGGGATGCACAAGGATTAAAATTGGGGTGTCTACACTATGCTTGTTCCCTAATGCAAAATTGCCTGAAAAGTTCAAACCGGTGGATTTCAAGAAATTTGATGGTACTGGAGATTCGAGAATTCATTTGCAAGCTTATGTTGGGTCTCATTCAATTCAAGGTGTGGGAAAGGATGCTATGGGGCAAATGTTTCATCAGCCGCTCACTGGTCCAACACTACAATGGTTTATGACATTGGGAAATTCGAAGAAAAGGAGTTGGGAAGATATTGGGGCCGCTTTCATTGCACAGTTCGGCTACAATACACAAATTAAAATGACTACTTGTGAACTTGAATAAACCCGCATGAAGGAAAGGGAATCGTTGCTGACTTTGTCAAAAGATGGAGAGCTAAAGCAGTTCAAATGACAGTCATAAATATATCGTTATGTTTTCTAGGTCTCACAACAGAATTAGAATAGAGCATGTGAGAGAGAGAACAAAGAGATCACGTAGAAGTCCACACTTGGCTACATGAGCGAGATATAAGAGAATATGGCAGAAGATCATGAGGTACTGTCGAGCAGAGTTTATTGCATACAGTAATTGAGTCTGTCAAGTTCTAAAATAAGCAAGTCAACCAGCGTTCGTGTCTACGGATGAGAGGTAAACCCTAATTCCGCCTCGTAGGGTTTGTGTTTATTTTTGTTGTTTAATCTGTACGCGTAATAACTGGGTTCTGGGATTCGTTTCCCAACAGTATGGGCATACAAAATTTTCTCGAGAAAGTCTTTTTTTTTTTTTTTTGATATCTGTACTCTTGTTGCTTTTTGGCTGGTTGATCTATAATAATATTGCTCTTTATTTCTCCAGAAGAGAGTCTTTTTTTCCCTAATCGGGAGAGTGCGGATGTCCACAAAATGGATTTTTCGCACATGATTTTTTTTTTTCCCCTCCCGTTGAACACGCAGCCCGCATAGGGGTTCCAAATTTCAAATGAGCCTAATTTTTTTAATGCTTAATGGGTCGTAAGTGAGTTTGGGTTATAGTTTTTGGGCCTTTTCTTTCTAATCTTCCCCTTGTTTAATAGCTATACTGCTTAGGGGACCAAAATTTGGTGGCCTACTAAGCGGATCCCTACTGAGCATGTGTCCGGGGCAGGCCCTACAATACGTTGCAATACATATAATCTATCAAACATATAACAAAAATAACGCATGTAATTATTATAGTATATAAAATACCATGTAGTACAAAGTAACCAACACTATTTTGTAAATAAAATGCAACATAATTTATCAAAAATAAAGTATGTCTCTATTATACTATATAAAATACCATATACAAAATAATCAACACTAAACATAATCAACAGCCAAATCACCACACTACCTTCAAAAGGGCCTAATTTATAGACGTGCTGATTTGTGAATTGTAATTTCCATTTATTCAATATTTGAGTAATTTTTTTTGTTATTTCTAGTATGTTAGTTGAAACTTAGACTGTTTTTCTTCACATGTAGGAGTAGTAATATATTTATTAACAAGTTCAAAAGTTTCCTAAAAATGAAAAAAATTTAAAAATTTCTTTTTTGGTTTAGTGTATTTTTTCAAAAGCTAGGTCTAAATTCTTCTATTTTTCATTTTCGCATGTTGAGATGAGGTGAAAAACTCGTATTTTTTTGTCAACCAGTAATTAGTTCCCACGGATGATTTTTTTCCCAACAAATTTGAGTTTACTTGACATGTAAACAAAGGTAAACTGAATTAGTACAATGATAACTAAAGGGCTTGAACAAGATGATATCCGGTGACCGATGGAAGTTGTCAGAAGCGCCAACCCTTAATCATTGGTTTTTTTTTTTGTGTGTGTGTAAAGAATAAGAAAAAGATGAAGATAGGAGAGGGAAAAAAAAAAACCATAAACATCTTTCTCAGAGTTATTGTTGATTAATTAAAAAGCTAACTACTGGTGCATATTTGAACATAGAAAGTTGAGTTTGAGAAAAGAGAAGTACCACAAATCCAAATAGTTGTCGTGAGTGAAAAAAAAGAAAAAGAAAAAGAGAGACAACAATTATTATGACTTGAACGGATAGTATAAATTACATCCCAATTTCATAAAGTTATAACCAGAATATTTTCTCAAATGTGTGAATTTTTTTTTTTTTCTATACTTGATGGCAAGTGTTTGGAGGGGTAGTCTTGGTATTTTACTAATTAGATGGTAATGACACCAGAAATTCATAATTATCCTTACATTGATTAACGGAAAGTGTGTCTGTAAAATAATTTTAACAGAGATTATAGGAGGTTAAAATATTTTTTTAAAATTAGAAGGGAGATCATTGTATTTGTCAGTAACCTTAGGGGAAATCAGTGTAATTTATCCATATTGAGTTCATGCATGCGAGCACAAAAAGAGGGGCACATATAAACATGCAAAAGGAGATCAACTTAGGGCATAGGGTTCCAAATTTTAGTTCAATAATATAGGACGGTACTATTCATACGTTTTTTTTTTTGTTACAGATTTTGTACAAATCTGTTGTCTTGGGCCTCCTCAGGATTTGATACGAATAATCGGAGCCGTTCATGGTTTTCAAAATAACGTTTACTAGTACCCGTAAAAAATTAGCTAAATCAAACGTCAGAAAATGCTCCACCGGTTCATCCAGTTTTTAATTCTGAATAAAAAACAGGATGAACCTATAGAGCAGTTATTGGAGAAATACGAACAGATCCGATCGTTTGTGTGGGACCCCGACGAGGCTCAAAACAATAGATTTGTACAAAATACAGATTTATCAATAATATAACACTTGAACACAAACACGACCCTATTATTAATATAGAAAAAATAATTGAATTGAATTTTTTTTTCCTTTAAATGTGCAGAATTTTTTTTATTCATGTGAAACGAAAAGTTTATTTCTTTTATGTATGAAAAATAAAAATCAGAAGCTTAGAGTCCGTTTTAGAAAACTGTCCTTTTTTGCAAACTGCCGTATACTTCCTTTTCACACTCTATGAGACAAGTCATTTTCTCACAATATATTAATCCAAAAAGACAGTAAAAGTTTGTGGAACAAGCTTGAAGGATAGTTGGGCAATTTTTCATGGATAAGGACAAAAAAGGTGTATTCAGATTGGTGGGTTTCCCATTTGATAAAATCTGCCAAAATTAACATTTGCTCTTTGATTTTATCTCTCAAAATAGTTTTTTGATTTTAGCAAAGATTCTTCCTCAATTGCTAAAATCAACTTTTGATCATAGCGAATGTTGATTTTAGCAGATTTTATCAAATGAAAAACTTTAAAAAAAAAGAGAGTACATTTGGTTAAAGGAGTGCTAAAATCATATACTAGTATTTCTAGGTAAGTTTAAAGTTGTTTTTGTAGCAGTTGTTACTTGTATCCATCCATATGAAACATTTTGTACGTTGTTTCAACTTTCTTCTTATCTTATTAAATTGCAAATGGATGAGATTGGGAGGTTTGAAGAGTCCAAGTCAAAAGGAAAGGTTTGAATCCCAGATACCGTTTTTCACCCCCGGCCATTCTCCTATAGGTTTGGCTTGATTACCCAAAACGTAGGATAATACTTCCTCCATCCTAATTGTTGTTCTTTTTTAGATAGTCGTGTCACTTAAATAATTATCTATATTTCACAATGTATAATATTTTGAATGATTTTGAAATATGTGTTTCGTAAAAGTAATTGAAATTATCAAACAAGATCCATATTAAAATATTAAAAAAAAAAAAATTACCCAAATAGTGAAACAAGAGTAACAATTTGGGACAGTGAGCACTACGAGGCGTAGCTTTGTTTGTTTGGTTTTTAAGATTTTCTGATTTTCTCATATGGTTGAGACAGCTTTAGACATGCATCCTTTTTACAGGGAAAGGCACAAATTACGTAAACTCAAGTATTTTCTCAGTGTAATTTCTTATGAGTTGAAGATGTGTACAAATTACATTATGCGGATCGTAGTAACTCTGTAGATGACTCACAATCTAACTCAATACTTATTTTCAAATTACTTTCTTAATTATATAGTATTTAGGAATTTCAGGAATATAAAATCGTCGTGATGCATAGAGTACTGGTTTAATTTTTATTTGTTTTATTTTTGATAAGTAAAAACGTAGGGAAGAGTGGTAGAGTACTCGTTTAAGTTATATGTTTAGTCTATTGAAAGGAAAGAAAAATGAAATTTTTATTTAGCTTTTACTCTCTTGTTAATTCGTCAAATGTAAGATCACAAGTGATGATAGCGTGCATTTTAGTTTGGAATGAAAAGTATACAAAATACAATCAATCTACTCTCACACCCTCGCGCTCACACTCCATTGTCCTGGAAAAAAATCAACTAATTGGTAAAAGCTTAATAAGTTTGTTAAAGTTTTGGTCCGTTCGATTCATGAATTGAAACTTAAACGAATCAATCGAGTCTTTGTTGGGTATCTGACTAAGTTGATTCTTTACAAAGACCCTTAAAAAAAAAATTCGAAACAAGTTGAATGGCTCTGATCATTCGTGTGAGACCCCGAGATAGGTCCCACACAATGGGGTGTGAGTGAGAGGGGGTGAGAGTAGAGTTATTGTACAAATTATCAAATGATTGTTTAATAGAGCTATGTGGAAAGATTTTCCTCCTATAACTTTTTAGGTGCAATTATTTGCAATTAAGAAGCACAGTATACCTAATTCAGAAACATATTACAACCCAAAATCATTTTCCTAAAAATGCGAGTCTTCTGGATGAGTGTTTTAACATAAATTGAAATAAGAACAACGAAACTAGGCCACATAATTTTCTTAGAAAGGGCATGCAGAAGAGTAATGTTGGGAATAGAGAGAGAGAGAGATGATATTAATTCACGTATAGCGGGCATGCATGGTTTTGGAGCCCTCCTTTTTGGGCTCTTTAATAAAGTTAACAACAACTTTTCCTTGGAAATCTCATTCAAGAAGGCTATGGATTTATGCAAAAGAAAGAAAAAAATATTGTGTGTATGTGGTCTGCATGTAAGACCGTGCACAAGTTTGGATTTTCGCACTATTCATTAAGTATTATTCCTACATAGTAGTTCGTCGTAGTCAGTTCAGTATTTCTTTCCGAGGAGGCACGGGTGCTCCGCCGATTTCTCCAACGCATTCCCACTTCCCACCGCTGGCTACTGCCTCTCTCTCTCTCTCTCTCTCTCTCTCTACAATACACATACACTATGTATATCGCCATAATTTATGTCCCCTAGTAATGTGGTATATGGCCACCTCGTTTCTTGTGCTAGACTAACAGTTACTAGAGTTTAATACTGCAATTTAGCCACTCTATGATCGCAGTGGTATCTTTAGACTTGGCTCTCTCTATCTTAATTTGTCCAAAGTTTTTAACTCATCCCTATTGCCTAAATATTGCAAAAAAAAAAAAAAAAACCGCACATCTTGTATGATATTTTTGTAGATGGAACGAGTGGATGATTAATAGCTGAATTTTATAGTCGTTTTGATTTTGTTTTTGGCATTTATTGACAAGTACTGTTAAGTGGCGCTCTTATGAATGAAATGAAGCTAATATGTGAAGAATTGATAGGGTTTGTGAAAAAATAAAATGAAACGGAAAATAAGTTATTTTCGCCGGTGGTGGAAACAAATGTTTCCTCTAAATTAATCACAGCGGTGCGCGTGATTGTGTACTGTTATACCGGACTGCTGCGATTGATTTGGAGAAAACATTTATTTCCGCCGGCGGTGGAAAAAATTTTTTTTTTTTGGTAGAATGTGGGAAAAAAAAAAGAAGTTTCCTCAAACGAGTAACATCAAAATTTGTTGAGAAAGATATTAAGATTGCACGAGGAAAGCTTGAGCTTCAGTAAACAACAAATGCTATTTGCTTGTATGTATGTGGAGTCGAGTTTTTCGAGGAATGCTATGAGTAGGTTGAAACCTACGCTCTGATACTAGTTTGTTACAGTGTGACGGGCCCACAGAGACTCAAATGCACCCAATTAGACAACTGTGTTATTGAATATTGATTCGAAGAACAAAAACTAAGTGTCAAGTTAACCAAAATAACCAAACCAAAACGTGAGAGAATGAGAGAGAAAACAAACTAGAAAAGAGTGAGAGATACACAGATTTACGTGGTTCGGTCTTACTTTGGGATGTAAGCCTAGTCCACAGACAGTCGATCAATGGCTTCACTAACAAAATGAATGCTCGACAGAGCTACAAAGAAGAATTCTGCAGAAAATCTTCCACCCAAACTCACCAAAAGCCAAGAACAAAGACAACTTTCTCAAACCCTAATCCAATGCCCTAATATTTACTCTCACACTAATAAAAGAGACATAATACATATATTTATACTAAACAAAGGAGTGCCTAAAAAGTCAAAACCAAATTGGGCTTTACAACCCTTAAAAAATCCTAATTCTCGAAGTTCTGCCCATTTTCGCGTGCTGACTGTCCAAACGGACTTGAATCCCGTCCAGAATAAAACTTCTCCAATTGTCAAACCAAAAACCTGCTAAAACCATCCAGACGGTCCTAAATCCCGTGCAGACCAAAATTTCTGCAACAAAAGAACTCGTTGAAACTCAACAGGTGCAACTACGTATTGGCCGAATCCGAACTAATTTGACCGAGTCACCTAAACTGGGCATAAACGAAATGACATGCATAACATACAGAAGGCAGCTCATACACGTGCATGTTACTATCTTATCTAGTGCATCATAGCTGACATCACTCAGAGCAGTTATCGTGCATGTCAACTTTTAGCTAGAGCTAATCAAGAGGGTCTATATAAGGTACAAGGATAAACCCTAAGAGGGACACGCAACTCTACTATAAAATACTCTGTATTTTTCCTCTGACACAACCTTTCACTTAACTATCGGAGTGCCTACTGGTCGTTCCCAGCCGGGTTAGGCGTTAACGACGGGTGCTAATTGTGCAGGACAGTCAGGGTGTTTAGGCGAGTTCTCATTCCGTTCAGGAGGTTTAATTAGGCTAGGTGTTAGGACAATGGTCATCAGGTTATATTTTCACTTGAATATTTGATATTGTATAGTTAAAGTATTTCATCCATTCTCTCTCCAAAAAAAAGTATGAATTTTAGCTCGTCTCTATTATTTGACTAGCCCTAGTGAACGATTTATAGTAATTCGGATCCCAAGATGTTCTCAGTTCGTTTACTTGGTAATATTTCGAGATACAATACATATTTGAGCAATCATTTTAAACGGTCATTTTATGGTTGCTACTAAGGGTCCAACATTTCATGCTTTCTACGGTGCAGGGATCATCTTTAAGGGTCCAACAGTTCGTTACCAGAATAGAGAATGCATTATGCTTGACCGACCGGGTGAATATGAATTAAATTAAAGACGCATCCCAAGCGTAGGACTCTCGACCGGTGTAGCACAATATCCGGAAGTACCGGAGTCGAACCACAGAGACGACGAACGGTGTTTGACTCAAAAGTGTTGAATTCTAGTTTATCCTGGCTCTTAGGTAGCCACCCCTTGTGCAATTTGATTGATTTATTAACTAAATGAATGAAGTTACTTAACTATGAATTTAAAAGAAGAGTACAGCCGTGGAAACTCCAGCGTCCGCGACTAGCCCTAACCAATGTTCACTCGGGCCACAGTTCCTTCAAATAACTGATATTAGAATAGGAAAAAAGTTCCCTAACGAATGCACACCACCTGTCACCAGTTTCCGTGTGCAGTCGAGAGGAAGGCTCCGGATTCCTTCGCCCCGCTTACAAGGACTCCAGCGATGCCCGAGATTTGTTCGTTAGAAAAAGTTTCGTATCCCAAAATTGCTTAAAAACTTAATTATGTTGAACCCGAGGTGAACATCGATTAGTCTAGCCACGAGGCTCTTTCGCCCCGTGGCCGCACCCTATGAATCTACTCACTCATGATTTTATTGAACGCAACAAACATATATTTAGAACTAAACATGATTCTGGCAATTGAAATAAGAATAAAACACGATACCACAAGTTTGCGGCAAAAGAACGGATTCGAAGAACGAGAAAGAACTGGAAAACCTGAAGAACTTCGATTAAACTTATATCCCAAATAATCCTGGAAACAGCAGCCAAAGTTAAGAAAAATTAAACGTAAATTATGAAGTGTGTAACCCTAATTTCGAGTTCTAAAGGGGTATTTATACGGAACCCCCGCTAATTACAATTAAAAACCGGAAAAGAAACGAAATTAACTCCATGCAACCAAAACGCCACCGTTCCATAGCCAAATTAAGCTCTCGGTGCGCTACATGAAAAATGGTGTAGCGCTCCCGAACTACTTGAATAGCGTTTGACCGGTTGACCTCTGTTGACCGGTTGACCTCGAACCTTCTCGGTAGCGCTACATCACTTTAGGTGTAGCGCTCCCGAACTACTTAAGAATTGTCTTGACCGTTGACCTCCCTGTTTGATCGTTGACCCTTGTTTGCTCAGTAGCGCTACACCCATTTTGGTGTAGCGCTCACTGAGGTTCTGTTCAGATTGTGAGCCCTGTTGTGCCACTTTTGAGCGCTATACCAAATCCCTTGTAGCGCTCACGACGATCCAAAATGCTTCCCTCGAAAAATTAACTTCACCACTTAGTCTCCACAGCCTTGATCGCTCTTCACGTTCCATTGCGGCCTTTCCACGTACCTCTCATTAGCGCCAAAATATCTCAATTTCCTGCAAATTAAGCACAAACACCAAATCCAACCACGTGCACGCATTAAATGGAAAATGAGAATTAACCGTACGTCTTACGCGCTAATTCTACCCTACTTAGGCGCTTAAATCCACCAATTTCGCGCGCCTATCACATTATTTATATAATATTTAAAGGTTGCTACTCAATCTTTAAATTTGTAAATTGTTGATATAAATTTGATCGGTGAGTTAATTTTTGAAGGTTTTGGTGGGGCATCTAAACCATGACTTTTTTGGTTTTTTGACATTTTTCTCTAAGTACCTCAATTGTTTCCTCGCATATTTATGTCAACATAGTTTGGTAAACCCAACAAATTTGATAGTAGATACCTTAACATGCATGGACGCTTTTGGTAATATCCATGAAATGGGTTGCATGCATGTCCGAAGTGGACCGGACTTCATGTTGGGCCCTAATATGAAACGGCAAAGGGACCCTTAGCGATTTTTCTCTATTTTCTATGAAACCTACAATTATCAGTAAATTAAAAGTAGCTTCTGACTAGGAAGGAATCAAGCTTACAAGTTTTCCATAGTTGGATGACTGAAAGGTACGTACCATTGTTGATGGTTAGAATAGAATCATGTACTCCCTTCGTCCGGATTTATTGATTCACAAACATACTTTTTCATGTCCGGAAATATTTGTTCATTTTCAAAAGTCAAAAGATAAAGTAAGGAAAAATTACTTTTGATGCTGTGAAAATAACAAACACAAAAAGTAATGAAAAAAAGTTTAAATTCCCAAAACGGACCAACAAATCCGGACGGAGGGAGTATAGATTACCAATTTTGTGATGTGAAACTTCTATATTAAAAAGGATAAAGATATGGGTACAGAAAAAAGGGACCCGAAATTGTACCGATCGCACACGGGGACCCACTTTTGGGTCCCACACGAGTGATCCGAACCGTAAAATTTTGGTTGGAACGGTGGGACTTTGGTTGGAGCACTTCCAACCGTCCGATTGAGCTGAAATTTGGTGGGGCCCCTCGGAAAAATGTTTTAAGAACAATGAACGGTTCGGATCACTCGTGTGCGACCCAAAAGTGGATCCCCGTGTGTGATCGGTACAATTTCTGTCCCAAAACCTCTGTACACGTATCACTGTCCATATTAAAAATCTAATTTTCTTCTCAAAAGTTAAACCAGGAGAGCACGTGGCATTTAAAGAATTATTCAATATGTTATGAGCACGTGGCATTCATGCTGCACTAACTGTGGAATGTGGACACCATGGCAGTGACTGCAATATATACTAATGACTTGCATTACGAAAAGTTTTCTCCGGTTTCACGTTCGAAACCTACCAGTTGCTACTATTTGTTTTGGAGCCAATTCATATGAGGCTTTACTCTTACTTTAATTAGACTCTCCACTAATAGACAGTGACTAAATTATTAGTCTCTCAGAACTAATTTTGTGCACGTCAACAGGACTGGAAACGAATTTTCAGGGGCCCAATGCGAATGTTTTACCTCGCCCCAAATATAATTCACAAATAGGATATTTTTGAAAAGTAAAAATCAAATTTAAAAGAGAAATATTACGCCTATTAAAAATAAAAGTATAAAAATCTTGATAATAATTTATTATTAGTTCAAAAAATATTACTTAAACAATCATTGTTTTTGCATTTTTATTGACAAAAGTAATAACTAAACCCTCGCACTAATTTTTTGTATACTCGTCATATAAGAGCAATTGTTCTATGCTAATTTGACAAATCAAATAACACAAGTCGTAATGGCAATATTAATCTAATAGTTACAAAAGGATAGGAGTAATAGGGTTTCGCTATGGCATAAAGGAAATTTAATCGCGAGTTATAAATACCATTGTCCAATCGATTTTGATTTTTGTGAAACACATACTTGTTGTCGAGATATATTCAAATATACAACTGGCCGAATGAAATTCAAATTTGGAATAATATTCAAGATGAGCCCCGTAATTAACGCAAAGGCCGTGTTGTCCTTAAGAGGCAGTAAAAATTTGGTGCACTCAACGCAACCCGGTAGGGTTAAGTAATTGCCGAACCCTAGCAGAACAATTTTAGTAGTACTAGCTAGGAGTATTACTCCACTTTTTAGGGTCAAAAGTCGTAAACTTTCCCTCTCTAAACTTTGTGACCGAGTATTAAGGAGTGGGTAATTACACTGGTAAGGTTGGGAGGGGGGCATGCATAATTATAAGATGAGATTACCAAGAGAGCATTTATTTTTCTTACAGTGGGGTGTGGAGTCATCTGCAGGCTTTATAATTATATATATATATATATATATATATATATATATATATAGAGAGAGAGAGAGAGAGAGAGAGAGAGAGAGAGAGAGAGAGAGGCCATGTGTTTTCACCGTCTTTTGATTCCTTTCTTGACGGTCAAACTGAGAGTGAGTTTTTTTTTTTTTGCACTCTTCGAGATATCATCATCTCTCTCTCTCTCTCTCTCTTCCTTGCTGCGTCCCACTTCTCCTCCTTAAATATTACTAGTACTTATAATCCCAACAGGCAGCCAGTCACCACCCCCACACTTTGTCCGTACCCTACCCACAACACACCACACCCGTATGTCAATTGTCAAGTACTACTAATGAAATTACTCTAGCTAACCACAGATCACCTGCACCACGTAACTGTATTATTAATAAAAGGTGAACCCTAGCAAAAAAATTAATCAGTAAAAGCTGTGAGAGCATTTACCTTGATATACGGCATACGTATAGTGTTTCACAAAGATTTCATTATATTGTTATCCGTTTTTATGCCTTTCCTTTTTCAATCAATTTTTTTCTTTTTATAAGAAGACGATATTATAAACTAAGCATAAATAGTCACGAGGATTTAATTTAGGGAACCATAACCGGTTTTTTTCTCCGAACCATAACCGAAATATAATAGCAAAACGATTATAAGCTTTCTCGGTCTAGCTTAATGAGTAAGTTATCAATTTTTCCTTTCTTGAGGCCAAAGTTGTGAACCACTTCTTGGACAATTATATAACATGGTCCGTTCCCCTCCTCCCGAGTATAAAACTAGCCTGGGACGGGTTGATGAGAGAGTCAAGGAAAGGTCTAATTCTTTTCACAAGGAGCTTGGTGAGACTTTTAAGGACCGTAATTACACAAACTAATAGGTCTAAGTTGATGGACTGTCTGAAAATGGTAGATTTTAGGGATGAGATAAATGAAGTTACGATTTCACAAACTAATAGGTCTAAGTTGTTTTCAATCATATATAATCACATGATAATCGACTCACAACTAATTGAAATTTTGAAAACAACATTCTCTAGTAGGAGAATAAAAATATGTTGTTAGTATCTCCTTCCTCCCGTTCTATATTGGTTGTCAACTGTTAATTTTTTTTTATCTCCCAAAATATTCGTCATCTGTAAAAAGCCAACAAAAAAATTGTGTAAATTTCAGCAAATTAAACTGAATGTCATGTTTAAATGATTTAAAAGTAATTTTAGAAGTAGAGAATAGTGGGTTATTTTTAAAATATAATCAAAATTTTAAGGTGGACTTGTATATATTCACTGTATGTTCTATTAGAAAGTGTAATTTCAATAATGGACAAAGTGATATAGGACGACGGAGGAAGTAATATATTACCAACATAATTGTTCTAATTCTGCATGTGTCTGTGTATGAACTTTATCATAGTGGGTCCTTAATTACTTTACATTATGTTAAGACTGGACAAAACAAAAAGTTAATACTCCATAACAATCAGAATCACTCAAAGGGAGAGTGCAGAGAGATCTAACAGTTGACAAAAAAGTTGCTTTAATTAAGGGGCGGAGAGTGTTTATCTATTAATTCCCTAGGACGATGGATTTCCCTCCAATCTGTCCCTTAATTTTTTAGAATGAAATACCGGAAGACAAGGGTAAGTGTCCTCTTATAGGGGTACAACAAGAAAAACCCTCTCTATATTTTATTGTGTACCCTTTTTTATTTTTTTAATCCAAATGTGAAGGATTGTCATTTTGCACTCAATCCTTACACAATGTACATTATTAGTATTCATTTCGTCTCATTTTGTTTCTCCAGTTTCAAAAATTGTTTTAATTTTTGAATTAAGGAAAAAAAATTCTTTTGCCTATATTTTTCTGTGCTATTTTGCATCAATGAAAAGCTATCGGATTAGTTCTAAAGAGTACTACTGCAAAATCACAAAAAAATAATAATAATAAGGAAAAATAATGCTCAAGAATACTACTATATGTAAAATGGAAATTGGTAGAATCTCTTGAAACTAAAAGCAAATAAAATGGGATAGCGGAATCATCTGGATATTTTTCAGAACAAAAGAAATAATAAAATTATTAATTCACGATGTTGAAGGAATAGGGACCGGGGAAATATAGCAAGTGATTCTATTCTCTAATAAACTAATGTGACTCATGCATGAATTATTGTCATGTGTACAGTAGAGAGAGAGAGAGAGAGAGAGAGACCGCTCGAAGCGGGGGAGCAGTTTGATGATTAGGAGTGAGGATAATAGTAAAATAGGAATATGGGATGGATGGATGGATGGATGGAATGTGAGAAAGTTATGGGTATTTGAAGGCCGCCTGACCTGAGGGGTCTCTCTCTCTTTCTCTTACACACAGAAGAGAGAGAGAGAGAGAGAGAGAGAGAGAGAGAGATGAAAGGAAAAGGGGGGAAAGGGACGGGGGTTGGTTAGAGGGTGTGGCTGCATGGGCCAGATTTCTGACATTCAGGAAATGATTTATGTCCAACTAGGCATCAAACGAAATGAATTTTTTCGGACCGCTTTTCTATTATCTCTTAATATCAATTTGTTTTAGAAAATGTTTCAAGTAAGTCTTTCATAACATTCGACTTTAAACCTATAAATCTATTTTTAAAGCTGTCACTGGGAGTGGTCTATGGGGGGCACTCTGGACCAAACATGGATAAATGGGTGTGGGGGGAGAGAGAGAGAGAGAGAGAGGGGGGAGGGGACTGCGTGTGGGTTTTTTCTCACTGACTGTCAGATACCATGCATCTTGATTCTACTGCTACAGGTACTGTTCTTTCTACAGAAAATAGAGAGGAGGTATATTGTGATAGTAGTTGTAGAATAATGCAAGTGTATTTTAGTCAATTAAAGTTTCAAGTAGAATCAGGGATATATCTTTGAAAGTCCACAAGGGGCTTCCAGTTTGTCTCAATGCTAAGAAGCCACGCATGCACCCTGTATTAACATACTACTACTACATTAATTACACCGGAGTGTTGTGCACCTCTCGGCTGTCCAATCGTATTTTGGACAGTCTAGATGCGTTTGACAGTTTTAATTTATTTTTACCGGTAAAAAATCAAAACACATTCGGACTGTCCAAAACACGATCGGACAGCTGAGAGGTGCACAACACCCCTGATTCACTAATTACTGCCTGCCTTTCAAAACAAAAACATAGAATATTATGATACTACTAGTTGTGCATTTTAATACTAGTATTTATGACTTTGTATAGGTATTATTTGATGTATCACTTTATATTTCAAGATGCAACTTGTTGCGTCTAAGATGTCATATATTATGTGTGTATTTGTGTATATATATGATGCCAATGCAGTCACCATTGATTTTTACTGATTATCATTTGTCAAATACCAAAACTGTATAGAACTGTATATCAAATATTGAAATGTATTACACAAGTGTTTAAGAGTACTTCCATGGGTAGCGAAGGCATGGAGCGATAAGTGCTACTTGTCTATTATAGGATCACAACAAATAAGTTTTGAGATATATATGCAGAATAGAGATAGGAGTAGTAAAATAGAAATGACAGGAAATCAAAATACTACTACCTCGTGTACCTTTCAACAATTATTATTTAGTAGTACTCTACTATTCTTTTTAGGCAGCACCCCAAATGAGGCAGTTTAGATTCTAATAGAGAGAAAGATCTTGGGTGTTACTATTAATTTACAAAGAAAGGGATAGGACCAGTTGATAAATATATTGTACTGGTAATATTTATGTGTATACGTGTTCGTGCACAAGGAGTATATATATCAAGCCGTTCAAAAAGAAAGTGTATATATATATAGGGTAGGCTTCTAAAACGGGATTCCCGTTTCGATCCGGACCTCCATGATCCAAATATTTTTTTGACGATCCGAGCCGTCCAATGTGTTCAGAAGGTATTTTCAAGGGTTTGCGAAAGAAATCTTCAAAAAAAAATACCGGGAAGAGCTTGATCCAAATAGTTTTCACAAAACATATATATTTACATTTTTTACGAAAACTGCTTGGATCAAGCCCTTCCCGGTATTTTTTTTTGAAGATTTTTCTCGTAGACCCTTGAAAACACCTTCTGAACATATTGGACAGCTCGGATTTTCCAAAAATAATTTGCAACACAAAAAAATCAATTTTTACTTATTTTTGGGAGGTGTGGACTAGAAGTTTTTCGTATATATATATATCAAATGGTGTCCTCGGTCATTGATAAACATTTGTTCTACTGGGAATTAGGAGAAAAAGACAAGGCTACCCCTCATCACAGTGTTTATGTTAGTCTCATCAATAATGTGATGGGAAGGGTTTTGGGATCAGAGTTATGACTGGGTTAGAATTAGAGGGGCAACCCTTTTATTTTATGACCACTATAGCCCCGAGAGAGAGAGAGGATTATATATATATATGTCTTTGAGTGAGTAATGAGTTTATAGGAGTATAATAGTAATAAGTAGTCTTCCATTTTGCCTTAGAAGCATTGAGTTCTCTTCTCTCTCTTTCTCAGACCTTTCTTCTTCTCTGGCCTCCTTTGAACACAACTCTCTCTCTCTCTCTCTCTCTCTCTCTCTCTCTCTCTCTCTCTCTCTCTCTCTCTCTCTCATGGTTTTCTCTCTAAATAATAAAAGTAGTTCGCGCATGAACTAAATATATCCTTTTGAAGAAGAAGAAGTTAGAGAAATGGCAGCTTCTTCAATGAACAACAACAACTGGTTAGGTTTCTCTCTATCACCACAAGAAGGAATCCCATCAATGTCACATACTGCTGCTCCTGATCAAGAGGTTATCATAGATCACGACTCTCAAAACTCTGCACTAGTAGCAGTCTCTCGTTTAGGATTCAACTCCGGCGACGAAATCTCCGGCAACGCCGCCGAGGTCTCCGGCCAATGCTTTGATCTCACTACTTCTCATGACTCAACTGATCATCTTCCATCTCTCAATCAGCTTCCTCCTCCTTTTGGGATATTTGAAGCTTTCAACCGCACCAACAACAACAACAATCATTCACAACAAGGTATTTAGTAACGTATTATTAGTTTATTAAGTACTATTGATTTCATTCACAACAAGCTTGCATGTTAATTTGGTGTCCTTTTCATTTTCTGATTTCTCTTCATTTTTTAATTCCATCTTCTACTACTCCTGTTTGGGAAACTCTGTTGTTTTTTGGGTAAGTTTTTCAGTCTTCTTTTTTCTTCACTACTAATATCAAGTTTTTCAGTCTTCTTTTTTCTTCACTACTAATATCTTTTTTGTATTATTTTTCTGTTTACTCTTCTTTTAATATTACTCCAGAGATTTAAGAAAACGGTCCAAACTCGTTTCCCAGAACCAGTTTGCAGAAAATTTCTCGCCCTTGTGCTTTTGGAAAATGCAAAGTACCCATAATAGTTGTTCGAAAAATTGGTAAATATGAGCCATTGATTTTATTTACAGATAATTTTTTGGGTAATATTCTGATAGCTGTGCTGTGTGCTACATTAAATATCACAGAAAAACTTGTCAAAGATAAACCTAGTCAAACCCTAGAAACATTAAATACTTAGCATATTAAAATTCGGTGTCCTTTCTCGTCCCCTTTTTAACAATAAAAAAAAAAAGATTCTTTAAGTTTAACCTAATAAACAGAACAAAGAAACAAAGGAAAAAAGAAAAAAAAAAAAAAAAAAAGAACAAAGAAACGTATCCCATTTTTTATTTTTTATTTTTTTGTTCTTTGGTTTGCAGATTGGAATGTGAAGGAAATGAGCATGGACTCTGATAATAACAACTACAAAACCACCTCAGAGTATTCTATGCTAATGGGTACTTCATGCAATAGTAATCAACATCAAGGGGGTCCAAAGCTTGAAAATTTCCTTGGTGGTCATTCTTTTTCCAATCACGGAGACAACCACCACCACCACTACAATATGTATACAAACTCTTCATTGCAACTTCCACCGGAGTCGTCTACGGCGGACCCTGTTACCTCCACCACCACTGACGGTGGAGCAACCACCATAGGCCTTTCCATGATAAAGAACTGGCTGCGAAACCAGCCAACACCACCACCACCACAACCCGATCATAACAAGAGCCAGGGTACTGGTGTGCAGACTCTGTCGCTGTCGATGAGCACGGATCAGTCTCAGACGGGGTCACCCCTGCCGCTTTTGGCGGCGAGTGGCGGTGGAGGAGATCAGATTTCTAATTCAGTTGATAATAAACAAAAAGGAACGAGTACTCTTAATTCTCAAACCGGTGCGATAGAGGCGGTGCCTCGCAAGTCTATTGATACCTTTGGTCAGAGAACTTCCATATACCGTGGTGTAACGAGGTACATCGATCTATTTTCCAACATTTCGAAAGTGAAATTAATTAAAGAGAAGTCCTAAATGGAGGCGGAAAGCCGCACACTTTTATATACTGCATTTTATGGCTTTCTTCTTTTTCGGTTAACTTTATTGTACTATGTGTGAAGGACATAATGGTTTGAAGTTTGAATGTCTCCTGCTTACTATTTTTGCATGTTTGTTCTCCAAGCTTTTTACATTTATATGCAAATTAGTTTGTTGGGCAACAGTTGTATCATTGTATGTCTCTTCCAAAACGAAATAAAATGATTTTAGAAAGGGGTCGTGGCTTTGATTGTTATTTTTTTTTTTTTATGATATTCAAAATTGCATTTACCCTGTACCTGTTGCACCCGCGGATCAGTGCCTTCAAACTCCCTCGACTCTGAAATTGTGATATTCATGGATCTGATACGATACTTGTTGAGCAGAATACTGCATAGCAGTGTTGGGAGAGATTTTCAAGCAAATCAACATCAATCTGGCATACTCTTTTGCAAAACATAAGACGGTTGATGTTGAATGCCATATAAAATCTTCGTACTCCAACTTAAACCCTTCCTCGCATGAATCGATTTTTGCAGACATAGATGGACTGGTAGATATGAGGCTCATTTATGGGATAATAGTTGTAGAAGAGAGGGACAAACGCGTAAAGGAAGGCAAGGTATCCCTATTACTCTACCTCCACAATTGCATCTCTTCAACAACATTTATACACAAAAAATTAGTGAAAACTATTAATGATTAGATAAAGAAATACACTAATTCGTCATATTAACTTGTGTTTCTTTTTCCGGATTGATTGTCTTATGATTTGATATGTCTTCTTCAACCGGCTGCAGTTTATCTGGGTAAGCGAAAATGGATCCATTTCGCCCTTCTTTTTACTTATTATTTTATACGTCCACTGAAAGTTACACCATTACCATGTTATATATATGATGACTAGAGTTTTTCCAACAAAATGTCAATTTGTTTTTTTTTTTTCCTTCTGTGTTAAGAATTGATTCATATGCTCTTTATTTTGTCTATCTGTTATGTAGGAGGTTATGATAAGGAAGACAAAGCAGCTAGAGCTTACGATCTAGCAGCATTGAAGTACTGGGGTACCACAACCACAACGAATTTCCCTGTACGTTCCTTTTAGTAAACTATCGATTTCGGGTTCCTTATGTAATGCATTTTTTGAGCTGGTGGGAGAGAATTCAATCACACTCAAACACACAGGTAGTATTAAACTGCCTGGAAAATAAATTACGTAAAGGATATTTGAAGCTTCCTCGTCTCTCTCACACAACCCACACTGGTTTTGTTCCCCCCTTTCACAACCCTTGCCAGGCCTTCTTCTTTCCAGATTTTCATGTTATTTACATATTTTAGTTCTTTTTGTTTTCAATATTAGATAAGCAACTACGAGAAAGAAATAGAAGAAATGAAGCACATGACCAGGCAGGAGTATGTTGCATCCCTTAGAAGGTATACATTCCCCTCTCTGTTATTCGGATACTGTCAAATGATGATGATGATGATGATGACCGATTGCACATATACATACATTAAAAGCATATAGCACTCGAAAATTCATTTTGTGGCACCGATTCATTTTGGAAGTGGTACATATATACTACAATATAGTTTGAATCTAGATGACTCACTGATTTTTTGGTCCACACTGCAACAATTTGAATCTTCAAATTCTTCTTGCAGAAAGAGCAGCGGCTTTTCACGTGGGGCGTCAATTTACCGCGGAGTTACAAGGTAAATATGATAGGATCAACTATGGCGACCTCCCATACTAGTTAGTTCTTTAAATGTGCTAAATTAAAGCTCTTCATACCATGAACATTTCTTAATGTGGACTTGTTTAGTACTTCTTTCTCGTGGAGAAATGATAAGACAAATTAAAAATTAATAATAAGCGTTTTTGTAGATTAATAATTACACTCTTTGACTTTGTCTTTGTCAATGGAAATTAAATTTTGTTGAAATTCAGATTGAACAACGCTGTTTTGTCTCACTTCTATGTGTCAAAGGTAACAAATCATCTAAATTTTCATGATAAATATAATTATGAAGGTTTTTGGGCAGTGGGTAAAAATCTTAGGTTTTTGCTTAGCAATAGTCGAAGCATTAGATTGTTTGGGTGTCTTATGCTCTGGCCACAATATCTATGCTTTCACTAGTTCTAGTAATAAGCCTAAAGGCAGATATTGAAGTTTTCATGACAGCTCGTACCATAAAAATGTAGAAAATACAATAGGCATGCCACTCCATGGGGCATTTCCTGCTACAGTATAATGCCCTTAGAAATTGAAGAATGCAAGGGCAACTTATCAAAGAGTCATGGCCACTCTTTTCCATGATATGATGCATAAACCAGGGTTTGCTTGGTTACATAGTGTTCCATAATCCAATAGGCACTAGAGAAAGATGAAGAAAACTAATAGCAAATCATACTGTTGCTTATTTGATTTCACTTTATCTTTGGATAAAATTGGCAAATCATATGTATTAGTCCTGTTTTTTTATTTGCAAATCTATTTTGTCTTAATGATCATAGGCATCACCAACATGGAAGATGGCAAGCAAGGATCGGAAGAGTTGCTGGGAACAAGGATCTTTACTTGGGAACTTTCAGTAAGTAAATAAGTATACATACACTACATTGACGCCCCAATGGTACCCCCCCCCCCCCCCCCCCCCCCCTAAAAGGGGCGTAGGTACGCCCCATTACGTATTTTTTGGTACTTGTTACATATGATTTTGGTCATTGGTACGTATTTATTGGTACTAGTTATGAACCTTTATGGGTTTCAAATTTTACTATTCACGACAAAGCCTTTTCACCTATGATTTTGGTCCATTATGGGTGTTGAAAGAAATACACTTATTCATATTACTATTCACCATTCACATTACCATTCACGGTAACCTCCCAAAACATGCGTAACAAGTACCAAAAATATACATAAAGGGCCATATACCATAGATTTTTCCTACATTATTTTTGTCCGTTCTTTACAAACTAAAAAATAAAATCTCCTTTCAAACTAGGGTCGTCTTAGTTTCTTTGATATGAGCTTTTAATATCGGTTAGGAATATGAAAAAGTAACGTGACTGATATAATTTTATTTTATTTTTGTGGCAATTTAATTGACTGGGATGTTGTTTTGTTCAAAATCCATAAAATGGAAATACATACAGTATTTTTAACGTTTTCTCACCACCTTTTTGTTCCTTGAATTTTTTAGGCACCCAAGAGGAAGCAGCAGAAGCCTATGACATTGCTGCAATAAAATTCCGTGGACTCAATGCTGTTACTAACTTTGACATGAGTAGATACGATGTGAAGAGCATACTTGAGAGTAGCACTTTGCCGATTGGTGGAGCAGCCAAGCGACTGAAAGATGCTGAGCAGGCTGAAATGACTATCGACGCCCAGAGTACTACAACTGAAAACACTTCCCATCTCACCAATGGAATACCCAACTATGGTACTGATCATCACCATGGCTGGCCTACTATTGCTTTCCCACAACTTCAGTCATATAGCATGCATCATCCCTATGTGCAGCAAAGAGTTTGGTGCAAGCAAGAGCAAGATGATAATTGCAATTATACTTTTCAAGACCTTAACCAGATCCAATTGGGGAACACACACAACTTCTTCCACCAACCTTCTTCTGTTTTGCACAACCTAATGAGCCTCGAATCTTCCACACTAGATCACAGCTCCGGCTCCAATTCCGCGGTCTATAGTAATGTAGGAGGCGGGGATGGTATAGGGTATGGTGGTTTCGGGATCCCAATGGCGACAGTTATCGCTCAAGAAGGGAATAGCGGTCAAGGAAATGGCTATGGTGATAATGATATCAAGATGCTTGGTTATGACACAGTGTTTGGTTCATCGGATCCCAATTATCAAGCCAGGAACTTGTATTATCTTCAGCAACAATCATCCGCTGGAGGTGCAGTGAAGGCATCCGGTGTGTACGATCAGGGCTCTGCTTGTAACAATTGGGTACCAACCGCGGTTCCAACTCTTGCACCTAGGACTAACAATATGGCACTTTGTCATGGAGCTCAGAATTTCACGGTATGGAATGATACGTAAAATGGCCGACTCTTGACGGATTGGAAGCAGGATAGGAAAAAGGATGTAAAACACAAAGTTACTCATGTCCTAATTTTGATATTTTCATTTATCTTTCTTCCTTCTATATTTACATGACTCTGAACCTTTTAGGGAAGGTAGGCTTATTTTTTGTCCTTTTTCCTTTTTGATGTTTATTACTTTTGCTGGTTAATGCAAAAGTTATGTTACGATCTAACTGAAAGTTCAGCAATAGCAAGTGAAGATAGAATATTAATGATTTCTCACTTCACTTGCTATGAGTTTTGGGGACCTTGGACTTGTAGATCTCGGAAAGTAATACATCACATCAGGCTTTGTAATTTTGAGTCACATAATTATGATATTGATGCAAAGGGTGGTCGATATATACATGATACTTTACTTCGATTAAAAAAACTGCAATTTTCGCACGCACACACATAAAAAACCAAAAAACAAAAAAAACAATTAATATACTTTAGCCTGTCCAGTTTGTATAAAGGTGTTTCTCTTGATACTTTACTTCGATTAAAATAATCAACGGCAATTTATATTTTTTTGTTAATTTATTAGGTGCATACCGTATAACTTTGCCGCCGCAGATAACTCGAGTGCACAATGTATTTCACGTGTCCATGCTCTGGAAGTATTTAGCACACCATGAGCACATACTAGACTAGAAGGATCTACCTTTAGACAAGGCCGCAACATTCGACGAACAGGCCGTCAAGATTGTGGACGAGCAAGAAAAAGTACTACAAAAAAAAAAAAAAAACCAAGCTTTTCAAAGTTGTGGCGTCACAAAGCGATTGAAGAGACAACATGGGAGCACGAAGACTTATTGTGAGCCAACTACCTCATTTGTTAGAGACCGAGCAAACGCTTTTAATTTCAGGGACGAAATTTTGTTTAAGGGGGGTACGTTGTAAAGACTCGGTTTTTTATGAATTACATTAATAGCCTTTTAATTGTTTCCTTTTTTAAAAAAATAGATTTTAATTTGAATTCATTTATCTAGTAGATAAATATATAATATAGATATAGAGATAATGAATTTATTTTTTTAATTATTTGTGGTTAGGGGATAAATTGTAGTTAGTATTTCTCCTCAACTACTACATAATTATCTATTAGTGATATATATGTACATAAATTTGTAATTTGTATTTCCCTAACAACTAGATAATTATGTAGTAAAAAAAATATAGATAAACATGTTTTGTTTGGGTTTGATTTTATTGTTTTAAAAGAAAACAAAATCTCTATTCATACTTTATGTATATCTCTCTCTTATCTCTCCCGTTTATTCTCCCAACAATTATCTCCTTGTCTCCTATTTATTCTTTTTATTCGTTGCACGCATTATCCTTTAAGTTTTAAATTTTAACTCCCAGTTTATCTCTCCACTTATCCCACACACTTTAAAACTCTCCTATTTAGTTTCTCACTTTCTGCAAAACTCTCTTACGATATATTTCTCACACCCATATCTCTTTCTCTCACTTTCAATGTTAAATCAATCTCTCTCTCTCTCTCTCTCTCTCTCTCTCTCTCTCTCTCTCTCTCTCTCTCTCTCTCTCTCTCTCTCTCTCTGTGTGACGCCCTCAAATTTAATAAGCCAAATATAGAAGATGTCCACGTGGAACCAGTCAAAAGTCTTACAATTTCTCCTTGAATAGTCAAAGTCAACAAATACATTCTCACCAATACAAATAAACAGGTTTTAACTACTAGCGACCATAGCCCGAATAGTCAAAAGGATTAACATATGGAAGCTACAAAACCATCTTTAAAAAATATTAGACAAAGATGGGGAAAAATAACTTCATGCTCGATGAAATCCAACACTATGCATCCACACTTCACGCATCCATCTCATGAGCCTTGCTGAGTACCTGAAAAATGATAGGTTGAGCTCACTAGCCCAGTAGGAAAACTATTCTACCCATGCTAGGTGTATAAACATGATACATGCATAGTGAATGAGTATGGGGATGGACACGACCAGTGTATAAGGTTAAAATGAACGGAAGGCTATAATTCGACCACGAAGTAACCAAAGTGTATCCAAGTGTCCAAAATGTGTCCAAGTGTCCCAAAACAATTTCAAGTATCCAACCAAAGTTCAAGTAGTTACCAAAATCCTCATTTTTGCATATCGAAAGCATATTTTCACCAAATATGCCAAATTAATCCAAACACATCATAACCGACATTTCATAAGAAAACATTCATCAATTTTAATAGGGAAAAATCTCTCTGCCGGATTTCGTGGGCTTCGTGCACCCCTGCCGGATTTTGTGGGCTCCGTGGACCCATGACTAGGGACACCAAACGGGTGATCCCTAGAGTTCATTTTATCCAATAATATCATCTCAAAACAATTTGTCTTCCAAAAGTTCCCAAAAGTCTCATTTATTCCCAAAAGTTCATCGTTTTCGTCAAAAAGCATCAACCAACGCGTGTTCAATTCATAAAACTAGGAAATTTGTTAAATCATGTGTCCAAGGGTCAAATTTGTGAATTTAAATTGAATTCGGTGTTCAAAATGATGGTACGGGTCAAATACACGAAGAAATGGACGATTGGGGACCAAACGGGCATCAAAGGGTGGCCGAAAACCACCCCAAAAACAGGGGACAGCCACTGGAAAACAGGGGCAGCAGCTACACTGTCCAGAAAATGACAGATTTTCACCATAAAAGATGTGGAATTTCAACCCAAATGCAAGTTTGATGTTTTTGGCTAAAAATTGGATATGTAGAGCAACAAATGGACATCATGGGAGGGTAATTCAACCAACAATTGCATCAAACAATTACTCAAATCATAGATCACAAAATCAAGCTCAAACAACCCATTTATGAGAGCAAATGATGAATTAGATGGATTTGAGCAACAAGAACAAGATATATGCTATACATCACATAAATACAACTAGAGGGAGTAGAATTTGTCTTCCTACCTCATGGGTTAAGCTCCAAATGTGAAAAGAAATGAAAACCCTAGGTTTAGAAGCTCCCAACCCGAAATGCTCCCTTCCCACGCGAAACCAACGAACCCCGAACTCCATATCATGCGTAGAAGAAGTTTCTTGGGTTGAATCTTGAAGAGATTGAGTGAGGGGAGTGAATTTTTAGGGAGAGAGTGGAGAAAATTTGAGAGGGAGAAGAGAGAGAGAGGGGTCGGGTGGAAGAGAGAGGAGGGGAGTGAATTTTTAGTCCACAAAGAAAGACTAATATACACTTATATACTCACACCCCTTTACACTAGCACCCCTCAACTTTCAAATGTATAATAAAGAGATCCAAATGCAATCCTCTTCCACCACATAGACCCTTTTGAATCAAAATTCAATTCCTCACATTTACCCACATTATAAGGCATGTTCCAGAACAATACTTATTTTCATAAACCAAACTTAAGTAAAGAGTCTTTACTTTAATTTATTTATGAAAATAAGGAAGTACCTCCCCCCCCATTTGGAAACAATGGCATTTCTAGAATTTTAAAATTCTAATCACATCAGAATCTCATCCCCCCACTTTTAGTACAAAACCGAAAAACGGCAGATTTTTCTCCGAATAAAATAGGCGAAAGATGACTTTACTTTACTCAAAAATAACTTCCAATTATACCATTGTGATTAGAAAAATCAAAGGAACAATTACCGGGACTTTTTATCGACCAAATCGAAACTTCTCCAAAAAGTGATTTTTTCACGGGTCCTTACACTCTCTCTCTCTCTCTCTCTCTCTCTCTCTCTCTCTCTCTCTCTCTCTCTCTCTCTCTCTCTCTCTCTCTCTCTCTCTCTCTCTAACAATTTTAGCTGTCAATTCCTATTATGTTTGGTCGTTTATCAACCGGCAATCCACGAGTTCGTCACCGGTTTCATTGTGCTAAAACATCGGATGAGAGGTAGGGTTTCAAGAGCTTAACTTTTACTTTGGTTTTGCTGCTTACGTGTTAATTCATGCATTCATAAATGTGTAAGGATATATGTGAGACGAATAATATGTAAATATAATAGTAAATCGAATCGTTATGATAACAAAGGCGTAAAACGAGATTGAAACAATGAAAAACGAGTTTCTCGTGTACTGTATTCTGTTCGGCAGTTTCGGCCCTCTTTCGAGTCGATTCAAGAAAAACTCAAAACTGAAAAGTTGTAGATCTTGAAAATTAAGCAACTTTCATATAGAACTCGTCTCGATCCGAGTTACGTAGAATTTAATATGATTTTTCAAAGTTTCTGTTGCATTGAAACTCGAGACAGATTACAAACTGTTCTTAAAACCCATTTTCTACATCTTTAATGAAGGAATTAAAACTCGAGTAAAACATGGAATCTGTTTGTAGTATAAAGTTTAATGTTTCTGTAAAATTTCTTGATTTATGGAGTTAGTTTGCTATTATTAGTAAATTGAGAAAGCTTCTCGTTTTACATGTTATGATAAGTTTTTCTTTTAGCTTTGTGATTGTAATATTTTCTTGTTATGTTGGACTTATGTAAATAATGACTCCCATGATGAATGAATCCAATTATTAAGCACATTTTGATCGAAATGTTTAATGTATAAGGATGAACGAATTTAATCGCAAAATTTGGGGTTGGGACGTGTCCAGTATGGGTCTTGAGCCATGCGCAATTATGCTTTTTGGTAGCTTTGTTGTGTGATCGGGCGCCGGAAGTATACTGTGGGTGGGAATCGATGCCGGATAAAAATTGGCGGTGATGTTTTGACCGGGAGTGAGTCATGCACAATATACCCCGAGGTAGCTTTGCTGTGTGATTAGGCACCTAAGGTATATTGTGGGTGGAAGCCAGTGATGGATGGTTTGTGGTTGAGAAAAAAAAATTATGAATCGAAATATGGAAGATGATATCATATTGTTGATAACATAATTGATAAGGGATGTGAGTTCCAATGGAAATTGAGTACATGACTATTGAATTATTTAAGTATTTCATGTTGATCACCTACTATTTGTGTTATTAAATCTCCTTGCTATGTGTTATAAATGTTGAATGAGCATACTTTAGTAACGGGGTAGCTCTGGGCACCCTACTGAGTGTAATTTTATCACTCACGGTGCTACATTTTTGTGGCCCTAGCGTCCCCAACACCAGGTACAGAAGGAGATGAAGAGTCGCCTGCTAATTTCGAGGCGATGGAGCAGATAGATGGGGATCAGGTGGCGGACCCGTGACTTTATCGATAGATTTTAGCTAGATGGCTCTGTCATTTATTTCAGTTAGATTTTAAATAAATGTTTAGTTTTTTTCCCAGACAATGTTAGAGTTCAATTTATTTCAGTTGTAATAAGTTAGTTTACTTTTAGTTTTCGCTAAAAAAATTTATTAAGTATTCTTGGGAATTTTAATGAAGTTGGCTTTTCTGTTTAGATAAATTATAATATTAATTTATTAGCGTACACAGTTTTCGGGGCATTACAGAAAAAGTGTGTGGTGAATGAAGCGGTAGAACATGATGGAAAGATAATGATAGTTCAAATGGTGGTGGTGGTGGTGGTGGTGCTGAAGAGATGGTGGCGGCGGCGGTGGTAGTAGTGGTCGATAGTGATAGTGGAGACGGCAGTGGTAATTGTGATGGCAAGAGTATTTTTAGCGATCGTGGAGTGATGGTGGTAGTGATGGCGGCATAAATGTGGGGGTGATACGTATTCACAGTGACAAAGGAGTGGTGATGCGGCGATAGAGTAGTGGCGGTGGTGGCATTGGTGATGGAGTGGCATAGTGATGGTGGTAGTTATTGTGGTGAAGATAGTGGTGGTGGTGGTGCAACGATTAAGTAGCGATGGTGCTGGCAACGATTAAGTAGCGATGGTGCTGGCAACGATAGAGTCGTGATGGGGGGATAGTGGTGGCGATAGAGTAGCGTCTGTGGTGGCAGTGATGTAGTGGTGGTGGGGATGTTGGATATGCAGCGGTGAAGGTTTTGGCGGTTATGAAATGGTTTGATCTTGAAATTCGTTTAGACTTGTGAACTTTATGAAAGATATGATTTTGAAAGAAATTATTCAAGGGTATTAATGATAATTTGTAAAACTTGAAAATTATATTTTAGTTGACAAATACTTGATAATGTATCCATTTTTTGCCGTTGTTTGTGTTAATTAGTTTATCAGATTATATGTTACAGTCTTCTACATGGAGATTTTACATTCCCAACTGTCCCTTTTTGTCCTACTTCGTAAATTCAATATTTTTTAATGGGAAGATCATCTTGACACTTTAAAAGTTATAACTTTCCATAACTACCATCTATTGACACATTATCATTATACTTTTACTCCCTGAATTTTCAAAATGGAATCTGTAGTGAGCCAGAATAATTATAGCCCATTACGTTCGGCCCAGTTCACATAAACAAAGCCTGAACTCTGCGTGTGTGCGCTCCCGCAAGAGAGAGAGAGAGAGAGAGAGAGAGAGAGAGGGCTAATTGTTATCAATGCTCTCTTTCTTAGTTGTCACCGGTTGAAGCCAGATGTAATTTTTTAACAGAAGTATTGAAAGATTATTTCGGACCAAGGACCACTGCGGAGAGGTTATACAGGCAATTGATGACAATAGATAGCAATAGAATAAATGGTGACTTCAATCATCAGAAACTCTAGAGTGCTTTCTTTCTTCCGAACAGTAAACTCAACGAGTAAGTATTGCCCTTCTGTGCAGCAACTTCTAACCGCTTTTCTCCAATCTGAGCCATTTACAACAAGAACGATAAGCAAGTGCGGAATTGCAGGAGGCAACATACAATGCAAAACACCAATCCATAAAATTAAGCACCATGAATATATGTTAGTCTTGGATTTCTGCAATCAAGTTTTAAATAATCATGGAGACGCAGCAATACATACAAATTGTTGTACTTTTTCCCTCACTTCCCGGTTATATGATGATTGTAAGGTGACAGACCATACCTTTTTTTTAATAGAAAAAAGGTGGGAGGGGGCAACCAGAGTAGCAACCCCCCTTGGGTGTGACCATAGGGGCTCCTGACCCGCTATGGAATGTCCAGTTCGAGCCATAGTGGCTCCACACTAGTCCTGCAGTTAGCGGGACTTGAACCTTGTCGGATCGAGTACGGGAGAGAGGAGCACGCAAGCCCACTCACCCTTGTCACCTAGGCTAACCATGCATGATACATGAGTTTCATGCACAAGCACATGGTGAACTCAAATAGCTAGACATTCTTTGCTTTCCGAATATCAGCTAGCCATATTCAGGCACATGCACTGTATTTTTATTTTTATTTTATTTTTTTGATCGGCGACATGCACTGTTTTTGCACATATTCAGACCCAAAAGCTTCCCAAGCTAACCTCTCTTTTATCTAGTGCCCTCGAATTACAAACCATTCCACATAACAGATGGTACAATCTTGGAAAATGATCGATCACATGTTAAGTGTGTAGAAATGTTTCAATCACTCACAAGTAGGGCGAATAGATGATTACCTTGTCCATAAGCCAGTAGCCAATGGTTGGCATGTATTGCACCAAGTACATAACAGCAAGCACAGGCTACGCGACAAGTCAAATAACAGAACAGATCAGGAAATTTGGAAAAAACCAAAGATGTCTGGAGACAAAAAGGAACGAACTTAATATGCATTAGATAAGCAAGAGAGTAAAGCAAACAAGTTAACAATCATGCGTGATTCACTTTGGAAGAATGAGCTTTCCTTAACCATAGTCCACAAAAATCAACAGAGACAGAAATACGTCTAGTTCTTCCACAGAACAAAAAGCCTAGTTCACAAACAACTGAAATCAAACATTTCCTTGACTCTCCCCTTTTGGCGAATGGTTTGAATCACAAACAAGTAGTTGAATGAGTGATGGCTAGGTAGACCTCCAGTTTCTTAAGAACCATTCTTGTTCCAAGGATAAACTAATAATTTACTAAAAGTTTATGTCACCAATCTATACTACTTTTAAAAGTACGAAGGTGTTTTCTGCCTTTTGTTTTCCTGAACTGCCCCCAACAAATCCTATAAATGCCTACCCTTCCTAACCGATACATCGACTGACTCCTGGGAAATTCTCCAGACCGCACACAAAAAAAAAAAAAAACACATCAATAGACGCCACTTGCCAGCTGCATAATACGGTCACTATAAATAGCACGGCCCCCCATCAAATTAAATAACTATAAACCCTCATAACCGTTCGGCAACACCCAATACAGTCGTGACGTTTCAAAGCAATAACCAAACTGCCACTCTTCAACCAAGACGGTAACCGTAACCTTGACAGCCTTTTTGTCTCCATCGGTGTAGATACCCCTCCCCTCGCGGGGTGGGCCTCGCCACACAGGATGGCGTTCATGTATTAGCGTCAAGGTGCCCATTGCAGCACACCATATGTATTGAGAGTCGCCACTTGGTTTCATGAAAAACCAAGAAAAAGTATTGAGATTCCAACGTTTGGGAACCAAAGGTACAAAAAGGGGAAGGTGTTAAGAACCCCCCATAGTCCAACCCTAGGGTTGGCCTTTTCTTCATTTCACCAGAACACTTCCATCATTCTTATGTTTTCACAAATAACAGATTGTTAGCCATTTAAACATATATGGGTGATGAAAGCAGTAAACAAGAGACGGGATAAGAAATACAGAAAACAGCAGGTCTGCAATTGAACCTTCTGGCGGCCAAGACTCAAGAGTGTCGGCCGACACTACCTGGTAGCGGCCGCTGTTCCTCGTTACACTAGAAACAAAAAATTAGGAAACAGACAAGAAAAAGATAGAAATCAAAACGAAAACCGTAAAGGTGTTAACCCACTGGGATCATTGATGTAATCCCACCTTGTATCCCTCAATGCTCTTTGTGATTGCACAAAAATCATTTTGCTAGCTTGAAGGGATTTGGAGCGCAGAACTCTGTTATGATCGAAACAGAGGATCGGATAAACATGCGGGGGGTTGAGGCTATGGAAACCCTAAGTGGCAGAGGGTTTTTGCGACTGGAGAAGAAGGCTACAAACTAGGATTTTTATGCTATGATTTTGGGAGTAATTGTAGGGTTGAAGCTTGTTCAAAGTCTATTGAAAGTGGCAGAAGAAGTGGGTTTAAATAGGCTTGAGATTGAATCCTAAAAGGAAACAAAATCAATCCATAGAATCTTCATGGCTGCAGCTGAATTAAAGTTTAGGGCAAACCCTAGAAGCTTAAAAGATGTATTAGGGCCAGCTAAATCAATTAAGGAAAGATTTTCCACATTCTGCACTTCTGCAATGTTTGCTTCTGAAATGTTTGCCGGAAGATGAACACCGGCTGCTAGTAGGAGTAGTGACCGACAGTGCTACTGTCTGTCAAGCTAGTGGTACGGAACTATACGCCAAGTGGCGGTCTGCAATGTGAGTAGCGGTCGATAGTGCAAGTAGCGGCCGATAGTAGACAAGTGGCGTCCGCCACTCCTAGATAGGGCATGTTTGTTAAGGTTTATTCCACGCACTTCTTAAGGTTTGGTATGGTTTGGTATTCATCTAGTCCACGTGGCACGAAGTCTAAACAAAGGGTCTATGCTAAGAACCCAAGAATACGAGAAATCGTTTCATCATCGGGATTTCCCCAAGGCAGGGGTTTAAATGTTTGCAAAGCTAAATTAGGGTGTAGACAATGGGCCCCACAAGTTTTTGTATATGATCAAGGAGGAAGTTGATTTATGCCGTTATCGGGGAAATATGCAAATTACCACCATGTGGTTTGGGCATTTGTCACTTCACCTCTCTATCCTTTTACAATAAACAGCTTAGCACCTTGTGGTTATGGAAAATTATAATTTCCCTCATTAAGCGTGTGATAAAAAGTCGATCCTATATTATTTATCATCTTCTCCAAATTGAAACCCAAAACTCTGAAACTTATTAGCCCTAAACAAAGCAACGTCTACTTCAACAATACTTAAAATAAATAATATAAGATCTCAATTTTTGCGATGAGTTTCCCTTGTACCTCACAGTTTCAAGTATCTAAGGGTTGGTTTCAGCAATAGATGGAAATGAGGGGCCATTTCTGATCTAAAGTACCCAAAAATATCTAACAGACATGGGATTGCTGATGGTTAGTTCATCAGTGTGATGTGTTTTCGATTCGGCGGCAGTTCATCGCAACAGCAACAATAACTCGATCAGTAACCCTCGACTGAGGAAAGTCATAGCGCAAATTGATATGTTTCTTATAGATCTGTTGGCGGTTTTGGGATGTGGAGGACACCATGAATCAGATCATGATTGCCACTTGAACTATTGGATTTTTATTCATCAATTCACGAGCACCGTACATAAGCTACAACAAAGATTTTCTTGGTGTTGTTCATTGTAGCTGGGAGAACATTCTAATGACATGGGCAAGATCACGTAAATTGAGTAGACACCCGTATATGCATATCCATTAATAAAAGTCACCATTTGAGTAATTACGCTCAGATTTACAGTCACCCAAATGCACAGCCCTTACGTATAGTATATCGAAAATTGAGTAACTGTTTGTTAAAAAAATTACTTGTTCATGATAGGTTTCTACTAAAAATTGAGTTCATTGCATAAATATACCGTAAAACTAAAAAAGTTTAATCAAACATTACAAAATGTCGGCTAACATGTTTTTTAGTAAGAAAAGACAGAGAAACAAAGTTCGGGCCTTTACATTCTGCCTTATTATTATCTGTTCAGATTTTTCGATTTTACTTAGCAGTTCTAGTGGTTATTTTAGAAGTTATCCATTTTTTAATCTAGGTTACGTTTTATCTTTATCCACCTGTTATCATGGAAGAGACTATTTAAGGATTCTAGACATATATTTACCTAGTTACAGAAATATATCAGCTTTTGATTATGGTTTTGATACGGGATATTGAATATTCTTAATTAGCCGCAAACATATCCACGGGTCCTAATGCAAAGCGATACCATTTTGGTATCAGAGCAAACATCTATCCCTATTATGTGTTTTTTACTTGCTTCGAGTCCACGTTTTTGTTTAACCAAAAACAAAAAAGAAAATGTGTATAGAATGCATGCCTAGTCCAACCCCTCCTATTTTGACTCCAAATCAGTGTTCTAAAACTCGCTCAACTCGGCCTACTAGTCGGCGACTACTCGCTGGAAGGTACCTCACCGAGGCGACTATGGCCTGGTCGGTGGAAGAAGTCGCTAGAAGGACTACTCGGAAACTAGTTGGCATTAGTCGCCGACTAGTCGGCGAGGCAGCGAGTCAAGATTCTACAGCGACTCAGTCAGTCGGGGAGAAATCGGGCCAGGCGGGAAAAGTCGGACAAAAAGTCAGGTAAAAAATAGAAAATTCATCCAAGTTGAGGGGGCTTGGTGTAATTTGAGGTCAGATTTATACATACCTAGGTCGTTTTCCGAGACAATCGCCTCTTCTCCTCCAGTCCTCCTTAACCCAAATCATATTCTACTCACACAGTCACACCCATCATCTTTATACTCCAATCGTCGACCTTCAGGCACCAATCATCGTCGGCGTGATCATCAGCGTCGTCGTCTTCTGTCAATCGTAAATCGTAATCTCTCTCTCTCTCTCTCTCTCTCTCTCTCTCTCTCTGTTTGTATTCATATAATGTATGGAAGTATGTCGTCTGTATCTACGGACTAAAGGAGGAGAACAAGTGGCTAACTTATCACTTAGTGTAATTTACTTTCTTATTTTTTATTGATACATGTATTATATGTATAGTGACCAGTGGCAGTGGCCATGGCCACATAATATATGACGTGTAATGTGTTAAACACTTAAACTGTTAATGTTTATATTCTTCTTTTTTTTTTTTTTACAAAGTATAAACTAATTTATTATAGTTCATTTATATTCTATAGTTAACTAATTACAATCAGTTTATATGTTTTTTTTTTTAAATTACAATCAGTTTTTTTTACAAAGATAGTCAATGTTTATGTTTTTTTACATGTCTCTACATTGTCTACAATGTCTATATATTATAAAAAAATACAAAAACTGAGTAATTTCTCGAAGGCCGAGTACTCGGAGCTGGAAGCTCGAAGGTCCCCAGCCGCCCTGGGAGCGCCTAGCGAGTTTTAGAACCTTGCTCCAAATACATTTATATGCTTATTTCAGTTAGTTATATATTTCTAATATAATTTTAAATGTAATCATGACATCACGGTTTGCCTGATCCCTTTTCCGGTTTGCTCACCGGTCCGGTTTTCAAAATATTGCCACCGATACACATACACAGCCCCAGTCTCCACCTTCAACTGACCCCAACAGCAGAGCACTTCCATTGACACATTGCCAGCCGGAACCATGAGTCACTACCATCGTGTACAACTGATAGGTGCTTGTACAGATTTAAGCCCGCTAGTTTACAGCTAGTCCTTTACCTGGTTTGGAAGGTGTTGATGCACTTCTCGTACTCGCAGGTTTTCTGGACCATTGGACGTGAAATGAGACTTATGAAAGACTTTTGGAGGATCGCCATGTATATGGGATCCTTTGGAAGTGATTTGAGTAAGGCCGAATGTTAAACAATGTGAAAATATGAAGGAAAGGCAAAACAGGGAATGGTATTCAACGGAGGGTTCACTAGCAACCATGATTTCACATCAAAGACTACGATTCTCAATATTGGTTTCCTATGAAGCACGGATACTCTATTTTGACCTCCGTATCGCGTATCGTACGCGTATCAGATACAGATACGCTCCCGATACGTATCAGATACGTATCGCGTTTTTAGAGTATTCAGATACGTTTTTTAGGGTTCTTTTAGTTTTTCTTTTTCTGTGTTGTAATGGTGAACTTGTCGAATGAAATTTTAGGAACTAAAAATTATATATATTTATAATATATTTATTTTTATATTTTTATATTCAACGTATCCCCCAACGTATCGTATCCGACTTTTTGGAAAAATCGCGTATCCGCGTATCCGTATCGTATCCGTATCTTGTATCCGTATCCATGCTTCATAGTTGGTTTCCATTAACCTCAAGTATTTCTGCCATACCTTTTCAAGGAAGCAAATACGTATTGATCGGAGTTATAAGAAAGGAACTATGAGCATTTACCGGCGGTGAGCAAATAAGACATGTTGAGTATAAAAATTTCATTTGTCTAGAAGCATAAAGGCTATGGGTGTACAAACACTTGGGTTTAAAGTAGACTTGTACAGGTTTCCAATGGTTCAAGAAAGAGTTCGGAGAAGCCGAGCAAGTCCATGAAGTTGGGTGCTGTAACCAGTATTTTCCATCCAGACAGTCAGTACGTGCGTCCTTGCTGTTTTGCCACGTTAAATTGCGTCTGGACAGTGGTCGAGGCTGACTGAAAGGTAGAGGCTATTTTTGACAAAAAAAAATTGGGGCATTTTTGAAGGCCGAAACTTATAAAAACCCAACCCTAATATCATTCTAGGGTTTTGAACCTTTGAGAGACCTAGAGAGAGGCAAGAGCAATCAAAGCAAGACATCGATCTAAATGGCTTCGATTATTCAGAGCACAATTCTCGGATCGATGAGCGGCTAAACACCCCTTCTGGTGTAGAGATGAAGCTTCCCACCAAGTGACTCAGTTTTGTATAGATTTTAGGTTTTTCTATAGAAATTGATTTTATAACAAGAACCACTTTTCATCTAATGAATTGATTTGAATACTTGCGATCTATTTGGTATTTGCATTACAGATTTCAAATATGGGACATGAAATGGTTTTCTTAGTTTGCGAATTAGATGATTGAGATAGGTTATGCCTGTAAGACGGATCACCCTATTAGACTATCCGTGCCATAGAGACGGATCGTATTAGTAAGACAGATCGTGTTATGCACTAGTCCATGCCGACAGATTGTGAATATTTTCTTGGCGACTACTGATCGGGATTGTGCAAGCCCTAATAATAATCATGTTAATCTCAGTCATCTAACTGATGAAGCGGGTGTATGCATATTAGGATTGTTCACGGGTCGGTTTCTGTCGGGTTCCGCCCAAACTTCGGATTTCTCCATATTCCCACCTGAGCCCAACCGAATATGGAGTCGGTTTCAACAGAAAATGTGGGTTAGGTAGGAAAATTTTGAAGTTTGGAAGTATACAATCGAAGAACTCCACCATAGTTATTGGCAAAGATACAAGGGGAGTATACAATGAATCCCCTCATCACAAAAATAATACTCTCATCACTCATCCGAGAGAGCGAGAGAGAGATAAGCCGGAGAGAGAGAAGGAGAGCCCACCACCATCCCATGACTCCCACGGCTGGATCCACACACACACACACACACACAGAGGGGCGTGAGACTGTGAGAGAGAAAGGGCCATTTAGGAACTGGGAGTAAGAATTGGGAAATTAGGTTTAAGTCATGAAAGGAAATTGGGGGAGGGTACTGGGCTGGGTAGTGGGCAGGCCAAATTTTATTGTTCTTTTCATGTTTTGGTCGGGTCGGGTGGGAAATAATTCCCCACATCCAACAGAGACCCAAAAACATCACAAACTTGCACCGAACCCGCCCGATAAACTGATCGGAACCGTCCGTCTTGCTTGTTTTTCGGTCAGGTCTTGGTGGGGTCACGGGCGGTCGGATCCATGAACACCCCTAATACATTATGAGATGGAAGCGGATTCAAAACTGATAAGCCATAGATATCGTAAATAGCAAGTCTTATTTTGCCCGTTTTGATCTCACACACACGCCTTATCTTGCTTTATATGATTGATGTGCGCGTAGTGTTGTTTTTGGTAGATTCAGGTTAATCACATGAATAAGGCACATTTTTTAAGCACTTTGGGAAGCATCCCAAGAATCCAAGGGCCAAATGCCCCATGACACTCCGCCACCGAGCCACACGAGCCAAGAAATGAAGAGTTGGCTAGAGCTCGGGAAGCCTAGAGGGCACAAGATCAAGCCGGAAGGCTAAAGCCGTGTCCAAGGTTTACAAAGACCCCCGGTGGAATCCGGGAGTATTCAAGCGTCCACTAGATCAATTGTCACCCATCCCGAAGGCCGCACGATGATTTGAAGTGTTTTGGAAGAAGTCCGAAAGCATGCAAGGGCCAAGGGGTGACCAAGACATGAAGAACAAGTCAAGGAAGCATAGGTATCAATACTCATGACAAGAGGTATCGATACCTCTTTGTTGCTTAGATGAACAGATAGTTGGGTACCGATACCCCCTTTGGGTGGTATCGATACCAGCTCTACGAGGGAATTTATGGGTATCGATACCTAGGATGTTGGGTATCGATACAACGTAGTCCGGACAGCTTTTAAAGTAGCTTTATTACCTTCCTTTTATGGAAAGTTTTGCTTTATTAGGTTGCTTTTAGGATATTTTGGAAGAGAGAATGGGTTGGTGTATATATACCTCCCTCTCTCTCTACTACTACTTCTTCCTCCTCCTTAGCACTACTTTAGCTTTAAGTAAAATTTCCTCCATTGTTGTAAGCGGGCTCTCTCTCTTCAAGAACTCATGTAAGCTTTCATGTTTAGTTAATTTCTCAGTTTTAATGTTGTAGCTACTACTTAGGTCTTTATATAAATCAAATTTATTTTCAAGTTTGTCATGTTTTTTTATTTCCTTAAAATTTTTAGTCATGTTTTCCTTTGCTATGAGTGAGTAGTTTACATAGGCTATGAGTGAGTAGTTTACATAGGCTAAGTCATGGGGTGACTCGGGTTTAATCTATTCTTCTCGTTAAAGAGCACACATCTCTTGTTGATCAAAGAGTTAGGGTTTATTTTATGTACCAAAGTTTGGGTTTAATAATTCCTTTGATCTCACGTAGCCAAGGGATTGTTCTACTTGGCACATAGGGATTGTTCCTTCGATCTCACAGAGGACGATGTCAATTTAAACGTTTGCCAAATGAGTCAAAGAACCCTAATATTTGTTAAACACATTTTCTAGTAAAGTGGTTTTAATCTCTAAATCTTTCGTTCGGGAGAATTTGACAATGTCCCGAGCCGGTAATCAAGAGAGGAACAGATTACCCTAAGGAGATGGTAATCAAGAGAGGAACAGATTAGCCTAAATTGTGGTTGTTAAAATCCCCTAGACTTTGCCTTAGTTTTAATCAGTCTTTTAAATCTTTCAAGTCGTTCTCGAAGTTGAGAGAATTCCACCAATTAAATCACAAACTTAGTTGGCCGCTTTAAGGCTAAAAACTCCACTCGCAAGTCAACTTTCACACAAGGTGCATTCGGTCTCTGTGGATTCGACTCTGGTCTTACCGGGTATTATGCTGCGTGAAACCTAGCCCTACGCTTGGAGCGACGCTACAATACAAAGTTAGGTTGCAAGCAAAAACCCTAGATTTTGCTCTCTAATTTTTCATAGTAATTATAAGTTAATCATTGTTTCTTTCATTCAATCAAACTCAAATCTCTTTTACCCGTATCAATTTAGAGCATAATTAAAATTGTGGTAACGTGGCCAAAACGATTCCTTCCTGGTCTAAAACACTATTCTACGGAGTACTAATAAACAGGTTTTATATATTTATTTAGATACCGTACGACACAGACACCATCAACAACACACCCACCTTCCACCAAATCCCAATAGACAAAAGAAGATGAAGGCAAGACAAGAAAAGGGGAAGACAATGAAGAGATACAGCTCCAAGGTAAAGGAATTATAGAGGAGAACAAGCTTTGAAAAGCTGGGAGTCATTTTAGATTTTTTTTTGGAGCATCAAAATAAAATTGAAGCTTGTATTTGATCTTGAAAAGGTACTATTATCGCATTAAAAATACAGATTTATGTCTTTTTATTCAGTGAGAAAATTATTAGGATTAGCCAAAAGCTCCAAATTTGTCTTCTTGTTTCTTGTTATGATTTGCTTTACGAACATGATATTTTTTGGGCATTTCTATTATTATCAAGCCATATTCCTAACCTATTTTCATTGAAATAATATTGGGGCTACAATATGGATGGGGTATGTTAGAGTAGTTTATTAATATTGCTCTATAGTGTCTTTGTCCCACATTGACTAGTCAGGTAATGTGTCTAGTCGTTTCACAATATAAATAAAGGTTCTATGTGTAGGGGTTAATTTAACACCCTTACACTTCTCTCTCTCTCTCTCTCTCTCTCTCTCTCTCTCTCTCTCTCTCTCTCTCTCAAACAACATGGTATCAGAGCACCCTTTACACTAATCCCTTCACCTAAAAACAAAAAACCTTCAGCCATAAGCCGTCCCTATCCTAAACCCTAATCAACCATCTATAAGCCTTCAGCTACAGTCGTCACCCCAATCGAAACCCTATACCCTGTCCAACTACTAATCGACCCTCAATCAACCCAATCAAAACCCTAATCGACCCTATATACCCCGTACGACCTTCAAACCCTAGACCCAGTACTCGAACCCTTACTCTCACGCTATTCAAATCCTGACCTCTCTTCAAACGATCTTAAACCCCCTCGAAAATCATAACCCAGTACTTAAAACCCTAAATCGATGCCCTAAATCCAATACCCAGTCTCGAAAATCCTTTGTTGTTGTTCGAAAATACCTCTGTACGCACAAGAAGTGATCGAAATCATCTGAATCACATGTCTCTGACGTCAATTTGCTGTCAATTTGTGTTCTCCGGTTGTCGTCGATGTTGTCTGGGTCTGCTGCTAATGATTTGTTGTTTCGGGTATGACCGTATGTTCCATTAGTCTTTGTTGGGTTGTTTGATGTGATCAGAGACAGATTTTCAGTGGCTTCCAGTAAGTTGGATCAGAGGCAGATTTTCAGTAAGTTTGGTTATTTATCTTAATCCACGAACTAAGTGGTTTCTTTTGCTTGTTGCTTCGTCGGCTCGCTTTTGTGATTTCGAGCCTCACAGACTCAATCTGGAGTCCGTTTGTCCTTCTTCAGCAATCGTCAGAGTCTGATGAGTCTTGTTGGCAAGTGTTTTCTCATCTGTAGATGCTTACTTGTTGATTCTCAGTCTCTGGTTGCATTCTTTCTCGTTCTTCTGCACTCTGGAGTTATTTATGGGTTTGTAAGTCATTTACTCTTCTATGTTGATTGATAAGGCTTCAGATATTGGTTGGCACTTGGATGATGGTATTGGTTGATGTCGTTTCTTTTTATCGGTAGTTGGTGCTCGCGGGTGGTTGTTGGTGTTTGGGTTGTTTAAGGCTGTTGGTCTTACTGTGCTGTCGCTGGCTGTTTTGTTATTGAAGTAGTTGATTAATTCAATCGGATTAATTCTTTCCAATTATTGGTTAATTGATTGTTGGTGGTTTATTTGTTATGGCTTCCGCTGTTTCAAGTGGATTTGACTCATTTTCTTACCATGGAAAAGCATCCAGCTCAAACAATTTTAGTCGTGGTCATGATTCTGGGTTCAGTGGTGATCGTGGTCGGGGTCATGGTTTTAGATTGTGCACAAATTGTGGAAGGACTAGTCACACAGTGGAGTATTGTTATGATCTTTATTGTTTTCCTCAGGCTCATTGGGTTACTCCTTCCGAGGATGTTGGGCAGGTTATTTCCTCTGTTCTTGCCACGGTGACTATTTCTGCAGAGGAGTACCAACGCCTCGTGTCACTTCAGTCAGGTTCTGCCACTGCTACGCTATCTCAGACAGGTCCTTCTGTTACTTGTGTTGCATCTTCTCTTGCTTCTACTCCTTGGGTTATTGATTCGGGTGCATCAAATCATATGACTGGTACTTCACACATTCTTTCTGGTCGTCAGTCTATCGGTAAACCACCCCATGTTACCCTAGCTGATGGTTCTACTACTGATGTTATTGGTTTGGGTTATGTTCCACTTACTCCCTCTCTTACTTTGGACTCTGTATTGCATGTTCCTCGTTTTCCATTAAATCTTCTGTCAGCTAGTAAACTTACAAAGTCTTTGAATTGTTCTGTCATTTTTTCCCCTCATGGTTATGTGTTTCAGGATCTCAAGACGGGGGAGGAAGATTGGTGGCGGTGTTGAGCGTGGTGGCCTGTATTACTTTACCGATGGTGTTCACCCTAGCTCTACTGCTCTCCAGTCATCAGTGTCACCTTACCAACATCATTGTCGTCTTGGTCATCCATCCCTTCAAAACCTTAAAAGGCTAGTTCCTTCCTGCAGTCGTGTTAACACTTTGCCCTGTGAAATTTGTGAGTTTAGTAAACATCATAGTGTGTCTTTTTATCCTAGAGTTGAGAGTCGTACGTCACGTCCCTTTCAGTTAGTTCATTCGGATATTTGGGGTCCAATGCGTGTTCCAAATGTTTTTGGTTTTCAGTATTATGTCATTTTTGTCGATGATTTCTCTCGTATTACATATCTTTATCTTATGAAAGAGAGGTCCGAGTTATCTTCTATTTTTCAGTCGTTCTATGTGGAAATCAAAACCCAGTTTGATACTTGCATTCGCATATTTCGTTCTGATAATGCTCGGGAATATTTTAAAAATTCTCTTTCTAAATTCTTTGATGATCACGGTATTATCCACCAATCATCTTGTGCTCGGACTCCACAACAAAATGGAGTTGCCGAACGCAAGATTCAGCATCTATCAGAGGTAATGCGTGCACTCCTATTTCAAATGCAAGTTCCTAAGTCTTACTGGAGTTATGCTGTCCTTACGGCGTGCTACTTAATAAATCGCATGCCTTCTACCGTTCTTGGTGGTCAGATACTGCATAAGGTCTTATTCCCTGGGCATTCTCTTTACAATTTACCTCTTCGAGTATTTGGATGCACATGTTATGTTCACGCACTTGATCCTGGCCGGGACAAACTTGATCCACGATCCATCCGATGTATCTTTCTTGGCTACTCTCGCACTCAAAAAGGGTATAAGTGTTACTCTCCCACTCTTCGTCCTCACTTTGTGCAGATGTTACATTTAATGAGTCCTTGCCGTTTTATTCGGATCCACAAACCTCTGTTATGTCTGAGTCTGATTCTGTCTTTCCTATAGCAGTCCCATCTGGTTCTTCTGTGAACCCCTTGCAGGAGAAACCCTTGCAGGTGTATGTTTGTCGCAACAAAGCAATGGAGGCACCACCAACACCTGCCTCAACGCCTCCTCTGTCACAAGATCCGGTAGCACCTGTCCCAACACCTCCTCCATCACAAGATCCGGTAGTTTCTTCTTCCTTATCTGACCTTGATCTTCCTATTGCTCTACGTAAAGGTACTCGTACTTGCACTTCTCATCCCATTTCTCACTATGTCGCGTATAATCATCTGTCTCCTTCCCTTCGTGCCTTTACTTCGTCAGTTTCTTCTGTATATGTTCCTAACACTGTACAGGAGGCCCTTTCTTTGTCTGAGTGTTGGACAGCAATGGAGATTGAGATGACTGCTCTCCATGAAAATGGCACTTGGGAGTTGGTTCCTCTTCCTCCAGGAAAGTCTACTGTTGGTTGTCGGTGGGTCTTTACGGTCAAATATAATCCGGATGGCACTGTTGAGCGGTATAAGGCCAGCCTTGTGGCCAAAGGCTATACACAAACATATGGGGTTGGTTATGCAGAGACTTTTTCCCCAGTTGCCAAGATAAACTCTGTCCGGATTCTTATTTCTCTTGTTGCTAATCTTTGTTGGCCGTTGTTTCAATTGGATGTCAAGAATGCCTTCTTACATGGTGATCTGCTTGAAGAGGTATATATGGAGCAACCTCCTGGATTTGTTGCTCAGGGGGAGTGTGCTCAGGTTTGTCGTCTTCGCAAAGCTTTATATGGTCTCAAGCAGTCACCTCGAGCTTGGTTTGGTCGGTTCAGTGATGTTGTGATACAGTTTGGTATGCGTCGATCTCATTCTGATCATTTTGTCTTCTCTCTCCAGTCAGAGCGTGGGAAAATAGTGTTAATTGTGTAAGTGGATGACATCATCATTACTGGGGATGATCAAAAAGGCATTGATGAGTTGAAGCAGTTTTTACAGCGTCAGTTTCACACTAAAGACTTGGGTAAGCTACGGTATTTCTTAGGTATTGAGGTGGCAAGATCCAAGGAGGGAATCAGTTTGTCTCAACGAAAGTATGCATTGGATATTCTTGAGGAAACAGGTTTATTGGGAACAAAACCGGTGGAGACTCCGATGGATCCAAATGTGAAGCTTTGTGTTGATCAGGGGGAGATATTTCCACATCCGGACCTGTATCGTCGCTTAGTTGGCAAGTTGAATTATCTTACCAATACACGTCCTGATATTTCATTCGCTGTCAGTATGGTGAGTCAGTTTATGTCTACTCCTCGGCTTCCACACTGGGAAGCTTGTCTTCGTATTGTGAAATATCTTAAGGCTCATCCTGGACGAGGTTTGTTTTATCGGTCTAATGGTCATTTGTGTGTTGAAGCTTTTACTGATGCTGATTGGGCAGGATCACCATCTGACAGACGGTCCACTACTGGGTATTGTACTTTTGTTGGCGGCAATCTGGTCACATGGAAAAGTAAGAAACAAACGGTTGTTGCAAGGTCCAGTGCAGAAGCGGAGTATAGAGCCATGGCACACACGACTTGTGAGATCGTCTGGTTGAGAGCTTTACTCATGGAGTTAGGGTTCGGTGTGGAGTTACCTATTCCTATGTATTGCGATAATCAAGCAACAATCCATATTGCTTTAAATCCAGTGTTTCACGAAAAAACAAAGCATATTGAAGTGGATTGTCATATTGTTCGTGAGAAGATAGATGATGGTGTGTTATCTACTCCATTTGTTTCTTCCGGAGCTCAGTTGGCTGATATCTTCACCAAACCACAGTTTAAACCACGTTTAGAGTTTCTATGTAACAAGCTGGGATTTTGTGATATTTATTCTCCAGCTTGAGGGGGAGTGTTAGAGTAGTTTATTAATATTGCTCTATAGTGTCTTTGTCCCACATTGACTAGTCAGGTAATGTGTCTAGTCGTTTCACAATATAAATAAAGGTTCTATGTGTAGGGGTTAATTTAACACCCTTACACCTCTCTCTCTCTCTCTCTCTCTCTCTCTCTCTCTCTCTCTCTCTCTCTCTCTCTCTCTCTCTCAAACAACAGGGTATTTATGGATAACTTTCAAAACTCCTGTTTGACTTGTAAAATGAGGTTCACTATTTCAGTGGTCAAAACAAAGCTCTTCCGGATATCATTCACACCAAGGTACCAGTAATTTTCATAAATTGCCTACAGCGGGAAAATGTTTGCAAAATTAGCCTTGATAAGAGTTTCCCTAAGCACGTGAGGAAACCTTAGGAATGAACCGAATCTGCCACCTTTCTTGTCCTAAAAAGGTGCTCTGTGCCAATCACAATGGGTTATTTATTTTCCGAATCTATTTATGGTGAAATCCATCCTGTTAATGTTGGTTGCTAAGCCCCAAATGTTGTATATAACCGGGCTTATCTCGCTCGTTGTGATCACACACACGTGCATTTTGTGCCTTTATACAATTGATTTTGCGCGAGTTGTGTTTTTGATGAGTTCCAGAAAATCGGAGCTAAAAGGTGTCCAAAGCTCCAAATAATCCCCGGTTGTATCCGGAAGAACCCAAGGTCCCGCAATGCCATGGAGGACAATCGTTGAAGCTTAGAAGTCGATTCAAGAAGCTTTGGATGGTTCAAGGAAGGCCCGGAACAAAAGAACAAGAAATTTGGAGTTATGAGCCTCGAGAAAATCTGACCAACTGATAGAAAAAGGCTCATTACTTTCAAGATACAAAGGCTATGAATCTGAGGTTAATTGGGTTGGAAAGTACTCATAGAACTTTTCAACGGTTCAAGAATCGCCTCATTCTGAGTTCGGACGAAGCCGGGGCGTGCCCGCGAAGTCGGGTAAAAAATCTGTCTGAACAAACCAATAGTGGATCGATCCAGTCCAATAGTGGATCGATCCAGTCCAATAGTGGATCGATCTACTCAAGGCCAACACCACATCAGCAATAGTGGATCGATCCAGTCCCAATAGTGGATCGATCCACTCCCGTCCAAATGACCACCAGAGCATTCTGGATCGATCCTTCTGGATCGATCCACTCCCATAGTGGATCGATCCACATCAATCCGTGAAGCATTTTTCAAACTCTTTTTGCACTTTCTATTAATGGAAACTTTGTGTTGTTGTGTGTGCTTTATTAGTTATTATGTAGAGAGAGAAGTGGTAGACTATATACACTCTCCTCTCTCCCCTTTCACCATACATTCTATTTTACTTCTTTAGCTAGTTTTTGGCTCTCACCTCTCTCCTCCATGGGAGAGGATTTTGAAGCTTTCTCCCTCAAGAAAACTCACGTAAGTTTTGTGTTTCGTTTAATTTCTCGTGCTTTAATAGTTCTTGTAATCCTTAGATCTTCATATATCGGCAATTATCCAATCAAGGATCCCGGATGGGAGGTTTTTTGGTGTTTTGATGCTTTTAAAAATTGTTTTTGGGAAATCCGAGCCGTCCAATGTGTTCAAAAGGTGTTTTCAAGGGTCCACGTGAGAAATCTTCAAAAAAAATACCGGGAAGGGCTTGATCCAAGCAGTTTTTCGCAAAAACTGTATATTTACAATTTTGCGAAAAACTGCTCGGATCAAGCCCTTCCCGGTATTTTTTTTTGAAGATTTCCCGCGTGGACCCTTGAAAACACCTTTTGAACACATTGGACGGCTCGGATTTTCAAAAAAATATCGGAAAGGTTGAGTCCCGGATCCGGGATTCCCGGATTAGATCGGGACTCCTTCATATATATCAAGTTTATTTCCGTAAAATCATGTTCTTCATTTCTTTTACGTTTCAAGTTATGTCTTTCATTCCTATGTTTGAGTAGTCTAAATAGGCTCGGTCATGGGGTGATTAGCACTCCATGACTTAGGTTTAATTCGTTCTTCTCGCCAATTGCAAACACTTCTTGTTTAAGAAAGTCACGGGTTCATCTTTATGTATCAAAATTTGGGTTTGTTAATCTCATTGATCTCTTGTGGCCGAGGGTTAATTCACATAGGTACGGGTGACGCTTTGGGCGATGTCAATCTAAAAGTTTGTCTAATTGGCTCAAGAACCCTAAACTTTATCGAACACCATTTCTAGTTCAAAGAGTTAGGATTGATTTTATGTACCAAAGTGTGGGTTTGTTAATCCCTTTGATCACACGTAGCCAAGAGCTTGACTACTTGGCACGTGTGATGCTTTGGGCAATGTCAACTCATCCGTTTGCAAAATGTCCCGAAAACCCCTAATCTTTGGTAAACACATTTTTCTAGTAAATGGATTAACCCGAGTCATGGTCGGTAAACACATTTTGCAACGATGCCCCGAGCCGGTTATTAAGAGGGGATGGATTAACCCGAGTCATGGTCGTTAAATACCCCTAGACTTTGCCTTAGCTTAATTTGTTGTTTTTAATCTCCGAGTCGTTCTCGAAGTCGAGAGAATTCCACCAATCAAATCACAAACTAAGTTTGCCGCTTCAAGGCCGAAAACCTACGCTTGCAAGACAACTCTCACGTCGGGTGCATTCGGTCCCTGTGGATTCGACCCGGTCTTACCGGTTATTATGCTATGCGATACCTAGCCCTACGCTTGGGGCGACATCATCTACGATACAATTCAAGGTCGCCAGCATTGGCCATGTACTTCTTGGTTGTCCATGGATGGATGACCTACAAGCAGCTAAAAGGCCCGAAAATATTTACCATATTTGGTATAATGGTAAACCTAGCTTACTCAAGCTTCCACAATCTAAAGCCCAAAGATAGAGAACCACCACATGCACCCTTCTCTATAGTGCCAACAAAGCAAACTTAGCCCATTTTGTCCCAAATGTGTCTCAACAAAAGCTTGGTCTAGAAACAGATTTTAATTGTTACAAAAGATCACATTTAGCCTAACAAGTTCCCACAAGCTATGTTGCACGGATCCGCCATTTTTGGCAAAGTACCTGTGTCGACACGGGTGCGGGATATGGATCCGACACGGCACATTAAAAACGGATATGGCAGCCATGGATGAAAGCTTCAAAGAGGAGGAGGAGGAGGAGGAGGAAGAAGAAGAAGAAGAAGAAGAAGAAGAAGAAGAAGAAGAAGAAGAAGAGAAGGAGGAAGTACCTGGTTTCGTCGCTGTTTCAAAGCAGACGATTGTCGCTGCGTGGAGAAGAAGATCATCGCTGCCTCACGATGTCGTTGCGTGAAGAAGATGCTGCCTGATGAAGACGACGTTGCTGCTTTGGGCTTTAGGGTTCTTTTTATTTCATTGGGTTGTAAAATTGGGCTTAAATATTGTAATGGCTTAGTTATTCTCTTGGACTACCTTTTTTTTTTTATTCTTTCTTTTGGACTATTAATGGGCACACTGGGCTAAGAGGTCAGTGGGCTATTTTATATGGCTAGATGGTTGAATGGACCAAACAATATTGGGTTTTGCACAACAAATATAAGTGGATTCCATAATTTCTTATGGGCTTTTATTGTCCAAACAAAAGTTACGATGCATTTTTAATACATAAAATATCGATATGTATCATATTAAAATTAAAAATATATTAAAAGAATGCTATTTGACGTATCCCCGCACCCATGTCCAAATTTGGATCCATATCCACGTATCCTGTATTTTCAACTTTAGGTCTCCGTCACCTAGATTCACACCCACACCCGAGTTCGAGCAACATAGCCCACAAGTTCCTTCTGTGCTAGTCCCCAACATACTTTGTTCCTAATCTTTTTAGAAGAAATCTTCATCTTCAAAATCTTCTATTTCTTGGCCTAAGAAGCACCGACACGCTGTTGGGGGTAGCGTACTGGTATCCCGGACGTCCGGGACACGGATACGCCTCCGACACGTGTCCGACAGCCGTTGACCGCGTCTGACACGCTGTTGACCGTGTCCGATTAAAATTCCATTTTTTTTCTCTCAAGATACGCAGGGACACGTTTGGTACACCTCTTGAAAGAAGAAGAAGAAGAAGAAGAAGAAGAAGAAGAAGAAGAAGAAGAAGAAGGGGGGAGAGAGAGAGAGAGGACTGTTGCGGCATTGATTTCATGGCTGGTGAGGTCTGACGAAGAAGAGGAGAGAGATATCTGACGGCGAAGAGGAGAGAGAGATATCTGACAGAGAAGAAGAGATAGATCCGACGCGAGAGAGAGAGAGAGAGAGAGAGAGAGAGAGAGTTGCTGCTGCGTACTGTGTATGGCTGCTGCGTACTGTGTATGGCTGCTGCTGATAACGAAGAAGGGGAGAAGTCAGATCTAATTTTAGGTTTTCACTCTTTATAAGCCTTTAAGGGCTTGGGCCTATTTTTTTATTTCTTGGGCCACTCATATGGGCTTGGTTCAAATGTGCAATACCTCTAGTGTTTAGTCTTGGGCCAAAACTATTACAACATTTATTTATTCCTGGGCCATCAAAACCTGAAATAATATATTATAAATAATAAAATAATAAAAAATAATATATTATAAATAATAATAAAAAAAAAAAATTTTATTAACGTATCCCCAACGTATTGTATCCTAATTTTTTGAGAAATGACGTATCCGCGTGTCCGTGTCGTGTCGTGTCCGTATCGCGTATCCGTATCGGTGCTTCTTAGTTCTTGGCAAGGCATCTTACGCCTTTTCGTTACCACTGGTGTTCCGAGTCTTCTGACTTCTCCTCAACGTTGATCACCATTTCTCCTCGACATTCTTTCTAGAGCATGTTTTTGTTCTTGGATGTTCTTCAATTTTTAGAGATGGACCGCAGTTCTGACTCAGTCAGAGTCAAGTTCTTCTCTGCAAAGGAGTGATAGGAAATCGTAACAAGAACCGGTCAGCCCCAAGCCCCCAGCCGCCCACGAACTATTTATAAATGATATGGCAGGATGTGGATTTATGTTTACTATTTACTCCCTCCGACCCAATTTGTTTGTCAATTATTCCATTTTCTGCTACGTCTTAAATTGCTTATATCTTTCAATCCATAATGTTTTTTACGGTTTTAAAAATTTTGTATAATAGAATTAATCGTGAACTATCAAACAAGATCCATATTGCATATATTTGGAGATCAATATTAAAAGATATAAGCGATCGAAAATTGACACGATTATCAAAAATTGACAAACAAAATGGGACGGAGGGAGTATCTTTTATGGTTTTATGCAGTAATTATAGTTATTTTTAGAAGTTATCCTGTTGTGAACCACGATTAAGTTCTTTATCTTCTTCCACTTGTTAACTTTGAAGAGCTTATTTACGGATTCTAAACATGATATTCAGCTAATTGTAGACATATAATAGTTTTTTTTGTTATTGCATATCGGCATAATTACTTCCTTAGGCACGGAGATGTCTATAGGTCCTCAGGCACAACAATGCCTGGGGTTCATTTTGATTTTTACATCTTGCTCGACCGTTCTGCATCAAATTATTTCTCCCTTTTTCTAACAAAAGAAAGGCGTAAACTGAGTACTTAATATCATACCAAACTATGTAACCACATGGCAAGTGTGACTACACCACGGTACAGAAGCTCAAATGTTAGGCATGCCATAGGTCCAACAAATTTTCACTTTCTGGTTAGAAACACACATATTCATTCTGATAAAACAAGGCACCAGAAGGCGACACACATTCAATCTTTAGGTCCTGATAAGACAATATGATGGTCATGATAAGACCACCGCAAATAGTTTAATGTGCCATCCATTTATGGTACACCATTTGCTAACTGTATTACACGTCAAATCAGTTCTCGACGTCCCAATTTTATCCCAATACTTTCATCAACTCGAAACATCATTAGACATGTAAATTGAGTTTATTTTCATCCATTTCCACTCAAAGTCCAACTATGGCATGTTACTACCGAAAGGAACAATCTGAATGAGAATACCTGAAATGATATCCAAGCTTCCTTTAGACCATGGGTAGCAGCAATAATTGTCAACTCCGCACATCTCTCAGATGATACACGCTTCTATGAAATAGAAAGAGAACATTGAAGTAAAGGGTCCTATACTTAGAATTCCGCAACTACTAAATGCATTGCAATTATCAAGTGGTCAACAATGCAATTTAGCCACTTTCGATGCACACGAACTCTGAAAAGAGAAATAGATGCATGATAGGGATGGCCTCCCGACTACATAATATGTTTAGACCAAAAAACTTGGAATCATCCTCAATACCAAGGTCCTAAAACTCTGTGATGGAAGACTCTGGCCCTAAATTCCTTTGCCCGTAAAAGCTTATATGAAATTACCACCCCACCACCACCACTTCCACCCACCACCGCTGCTGCTCCCACCGTTGCCAACAAGTGATAGTGTTTTTTGCAGTTTTAAACAATAGGGTAGGGAATTTTGTTCAAATTCCAGTTCGAAATGTGTTTATCTTATTATGCTCCCAGACACTACTCCATGCATAACCTCATTCAAAAATCTTTGCCAAACACTTTTTAAGCTTCTGATTAAAATATGAAATCTAAGTTCAATAACTTAGAATCTGTAAGGGCATGTACAACAGGCTAGGTAAAAGGGCATTTAGGAATTTTAGCTTGTTAAATAACAAAATAGGATCTCCAACAACCTCAATAGAGACTAAGTAAATTAGTATTTGCTAGAATAACTCAGAACGTATACCTAGTTACTATCCATAAGCAATTGCTTTTCCACGATTTTCACTCTCTTGAAAAGCTTCCTCTCTTTCTCTCAAGAGAAAAACAAAAGGGCAACGGAAAGTAGGAAAGAGAAAAGGACAAAGGAAAAGTAGGAAAAAGAAAAATACATATTTTAATGGAGGATATAGATAAAGTTCATATAGAATAGGTAGAGTTCTGAAAGAATAAGTGACTTAGCTAAATTAAAGAATGCACTTTTCGACTGCTAAATCGAAAGCATTATCGTAAAATACTCTAGTATGAGCTATGAAGCATGGGTACCTCCAAAAATGTAGTCGTATACTTACCCGGCACACCAAAAACATATCGGGAGCCTTTTCGTATCCTAGTACGGCGAAGGTACACCATGGGTACGTCGCCGTAATGCTTGTTCTCTTTTCTATTTTTTTTATGTACTAGTATCCTAGATACTTAATTGTTAATGTTAATAACTATTTTTCCTTTCATTCTTATTTCATATTATTTATTTATCTTTACTATCATTTCTTAGTTGCAAAAGAACTACTTTGAAGTAGCCTCACAAAACAGAGAAAACAAATTAAGTATGGAAAGTAGAAGTTTAACAAGGTGGGACATCCATAAATGAATAAGGCCATGCTTTTCTATAGCATACTAGAAATATAAAATAAAAAATGTTGATGCACCCTTGCCGTATCTGTACCCTATATTTTTAGATTTTTTCCGTATCACGTGCCGGCACCCGCACCCTGTACCTGTGCTTCATTGAGTCTGAGTAAATAGTCTCCAGCAAGCACCCATGCGGGTTTAAATCCCTCTGTCCATTTTTCTAATTTTTTCAATTTAAGAATGGCCAAGTCCACTACGACAAGTCAAAAGCATAAAATGTTGTGCAAAACTATCCAATCGACCATTACAAATTGTAAAAAGTACTTTAAAAGCTGGAACCTGTGAAGCACCGACACTCCTAGAGGCCAACGTTTCCCCCATGTCTGTCATGGGAACATGCGGGGGACATAGCAAAATACGTATGGGAAACGCCACTTGGTGTGTACAATATATTTAATAGTTATTTTAGGTGGACACGCAAGGGACATGTTTGGGGACAGAGCAGTGGTTAAATCATTACATTTTGACTTCAATTTGAGCGTACCTCCAAAAGTCGAAACTTCCAAAATGACTAATATCATAGGACGGCGGAAATATGCAGTGCGTTAAGAGTTAAGACAGTGGCCCCAATGTTTTCAATGGAGGAAGAAAGCACCAATATATATTTTTTTAGATGAATAAAAAACTGAAGAATAATACCAAAAATTAAGAGACTCAATATAGCAAACCATCCTTCTCATTGGGTGTGGATTTGAACTACATCCCTTCAGTCTGATACTCTATATGCAAAATCCAAAGCTTGTTAACACCCAATTTGTCTTTGAATAGTTTGTGGAAACTTTATATCAATCTCAAAACCAATTGTAAATGAGTGGAGAGGCCCAACATTATATTAAGTGATCACCCATTCCTTCCCCAAGCCATGTGGGACAATATTTCTTAACATCCCCCCGCACGTGCAGCCGCATTTGTGGTCTGTCACGTGTAGCCTCTTTTTGGGTCTGTCATCATGGGGTGTATATTATGATTTTTTTTTTTTAAATGTGAGGTGGAATGGTCCCCGCTCTGATACCATGTGGAAACTTTATATCAATCTCAAAACCAATTGGCAATGAGTGGAGAGACCCAACATTATATTGAGTGATCACCCATTCCTTCCCCAAGCTACTGTGTCCACAATAAGAAAGGTCATTGATCAATATATACAAATACATAAAGAAGACAACTTTGCCAGAATAGGATGACAATTGTTCATTTGCTCACTATTATAGAAAATCTTTAAAAGAAGGTTACCTCAGAAGAGACCTTTTCTCCGGAGGTGTCCGCCTCTGGAACACTAGATGTTTTTATTGGGCCAGGGCAGACAATAGTCACCTTGATTCCCTTACGATAGAGCTGCAATCACAATATCAAAAAATGGACAAATAAAAAATTCTTCTCTATACAAACCAATGGCTAATCTTGATTTCAATATTCTGCACACCAAGCAAATGTAGTCAATATCCGAAAAAATGAAAAATGATAACTTTCCATTTAGATAAAAAAAAAATGCTATGTGGGCTGATGTCTTAGACAAGGGAGAGTACACAGAGAACGAGGACATCCACCACCAGAGAGCATGACAATAGAAAAACTGAAGATGATAACCCTCCAAGGCAGGAACCTGAACCAATTTAACCCCAAAGAACGGCAAAGGAACTTTTACCTCATAGGCACGACCAATTATGTAGCCCTAGCTTGTTTGATTACAAAGGGCACTAGAAGCCGCTTGGCCCAAGTCATTCACCAACCCCTAACGGCAATCATTTTATATCCAGTAAACTTACCAACAAAAACTACCTCCATTGGAAAACCAAAATTTTCCAATATCTCCGCGGCAACGTCTTCTTGAAGTTTTTGATAGTTCTCATCAGTCCTCCTACCATGGTTCAGAACAACTATCAAGTTCCCAATCCTGATTTTGAATCATGGGTCTCCCCAGATCAACTCATGATGAGTTTTCTGAATTCTGATTGCCTCTATGTCTGAGCAAACTCTTCCCCTCATCATCGGCCTCACCACATCATGCCATTTGGCAGACTCTTGAGGCTGCTTTAGCATCTGCTTCCAACACCAGGATCCTGCAACTCCACATGGAGAGGCATCAAGAATGGGGATATTACTGATACTCAATTTCTATGCGAAGCCAAAAGAGCTCTCACGAACGTTCAGCCACAAGCCCATCTCTTTCCTCGCAAGATTTTAATCTTTATGTCCTTGAAGGTCTTAATCCCCACTTTTGTGACTTGGCTCTGTGGTCTCCAATTACCTATTCTGAGTTGCACAGCTTGATTCTTAGTCACGAGTTCATGAACTTGCTCTCTTTTAATTCAGCTTCTAATATCTATGACTGAGGGTGCTCTGCCCTCACCTCAAGCTAATGTTGCTCGCAACTCATCTCTTTTGGGTGTGTTCTAATCGCAATGGTCGTGGCTGCCACAAATGTGGCAATAGTGCGAGATTATTCGCCCCAACTCATCTCTTTTGGGTGGGTTTAGATCACAATGGTCGTGGCTGCCACAAATGTGGCAATAGTGTGAGATTATTCGCCCCTAGGGCACAACACATGGTGCCCCAGGTCTCTCTAGCACACATTCATGTGGACCCACACTTAGTTTTGGGCCTCACATGAACTTTGGGAGAGGGAGAGGCCTGGGCACCACAAATGGGGCCTCAACAACAATGGATCTCACCACTTTGATTCTCGCCAAATCTCACACGACTATTATCTTCAACTCTTCCTTACCATTGCATCAATTGGCATTTGTCATATAGGAAAACACCATCTCTAGCAAATGTCAATAAACTTTATCATCAATTGGTGCTATTCCTATCCTTTCATGAATGTTTTCAATAGTAATTCTTTCACTACATATCAGTCACATTCATTTCATATGAGATACTTGACCCTCCAAACACCAGCCTTGTTCTTGTAAAATAATAACACATGAGATGAAGAAGTAGCATGACCCGAGGGAGTGCATCCGAGGAGGCATGTGACCGAGCGAGTGCATCTCGAGAGGGTGTGACCCGAGCGGCTTATTCAAAGGAGGTGAAGTTTGATCCTCCAACTTTATCTTTTGCAAAAAAAATAAAGAGACGTGGGAGATAGAGGATTAGTATGACCTGACGGTGTGAGTTCGAGGAGGTATGTTCGAGAGGGGGCATGACCCAAGGAGTACGACTCGAGGAGGGTGTGAGGGATTGATGTTCTAGGAGGCATTGGGGCGAGGGGTATGATCCGAGGGGTGGTAGAGAGGAAGGTATGATCCGAGGAATTGATAATTGGCCATACTGACATGTCTAATTTTTGCAAAATGACAACGTAAGAGGACCCAGAGGTAGAACCTGAGGAGTTGTAGGAGAGCCCACAGGTCGCACCCTAGGGTGTATACTTGAACATTTGAACAATTGTCTTATTTATTACTTATTTATTTATTTATCTTTTTTTTTTTTTTTTGCAAACAAGTAAAATGTTGGAGAACCGAGAGGAGTATCTCGAGGTGTAGGAGAGTCAAGGAGGAGTACAACCTGAGGGGTTGCGCCCAAGGTGGAATCCATCCAAGGGAGGGGTGTATCGGGGGGAGAACTTGAGAAAGTTGAAACTTTCCTCCTTCCACCCCTCTTACCATAAAATGAATCTCTTACATCCAGAGTAGATTTGTATCACCACCGAAGGTGGTAGCCTAGATGGCAAGGGTAAGTGGGCTTAGGAGCTCCTTCCTCCAACAAACGATCTGATTTTCGAGTCCCGCCAACTCCAGGACTAGCGTGGAGGGCCCTCTTTCCATCTAGTACCTAGGTGGTGATGTGGTGACGGACTATCCTTTAGGACAGTAGCTATGGCTCAAACCGGACATTCCACAACGGATCGGGAGCCCCTATGGTCACACCCAAGGGGGTTGATACGCTGGTTGCCCCCTCCCACCTTTTTGCATTTCAAAAAAAGAGAAGTAGAACTTGTATCTATGACGTCTCCTCCACGGCTTCATAGTACTTTGTTTCCTTAAGTCAGAAATTACTTCTGGAAAACCTCATTTTCCCAAAAAAATATCCATGCTCGCCTATGTGAGGCCTCCTTTAAGTAGCCATAATTATTTTTGCAAGTCTTAATCCCTTTGTTGCCAGTATTTACAAGGCTTCCTCCACTTTTGGCATTAGAAAATATTTTCGATGTCGCTTTCCAATTGAATACTTGGCCAATATTTGTAACGCCTCATTCCTTTTCATATTTAGCCGACCTTAGCAAGTATTTGCCTCAACCCTCTACTACAGAGGGGAGCAAGATTAGCATAGCTCAATTTGGAAAGTATTCATAGTAACCCCAAAAATATAGAGGGATAATATGAACTTCCAACTCAACGTAGGAGCACGGAAAAGAACTTGATTTCGAATGGCATTATACATGATAGCTTCTTTTTTAAAAGAAGATCTGTGAGGCTCAATCCGAAGGGATACAAGATAACAATTCTACGTCAGAAATGAGCAAGTGAACATAGCTTGATCCTCGGAAGCAAGCAAGAAAACACAGCTTCATACCGTCTAGCGAGCGTACGAGATAATTTTAGCTTAAACTTGGAGAGGAGCAAATAAGATCTCGTAGTGAAGGAATGTGGCTAGACCTCAACAAGGAGCAGTTACACACACTTGATTCCAGAGGAAAGCATGCTCAATAATCATCATTAGAGGGGAAGAATGATGTTTACAAACTTTTGAGTTTTAGTTTTCAGTTTACTAAATACTTAAAATTATAAAAAAGAGAATACTTATAATACTGCTAAGAAAAAATTATAAATACTCCCTCCATTCCAAATTGCTTGTCTTGGGAATTTCACCTTTTTAAGCGGACAAGCAATAACTGCATTCAACAAATGCATTCACATTAAACAGATCCATTAATTTTCAACAATACCCTTATATTTTAACTTTTGAATGTAATGATGGTCGTTGGCAAAGGGGTTATTTCGGAAGATTGAATAAATTTTGTTTTGACTTTTCAAAGAGGACTAACAATTTGGAACATCCCAAAAGAGTATAAGGGACAAGCAATTTCGAATGGAGGGAGTACTACTTAACGTAGCAATACAAATATCTTAAGACAAGTACGTAATTAAAGTACACTCGCTCTGGCAAGCTAAAGTACATGCCACCTCTATTTAGTACAACAATTTGTGTAAAAATAGCCTCTCTGATGCAGTAGGATTGATTTGAGGGTATTGTTGTCATTTTAGTATCTTTAGTGTTAGTAGGGTCGTAAGTCTATAAATGTGTCCTGTTAGAATAGTTTATATTGTTAGTTTCATGTTTGTCCCACATCGTCTATTTTAGTCATGTATTGTGGTACTCAATAATATACATAACAGTGCGTGTTGGGGTTCGTTAACACCCTACACTTTCTCTCTCTTCTCTCTAACTTACATGGTATCAGAGCTAGGTCTTGGGTGCCCTTAATTCGTACCTCCACGTGCATCTGGGCTGCATGTGAGGGGGAGTATTAAATTATTCTCCTTTGCCCGAGTAAAAAATCTCCTATTCTTCTCAATTAGTACATCCACGTGCATCCGGGCTGCACGTGAGGGGGAGTGTTAAATTATCTCACATTGCTTATCTAAGCCACCCAAGTCTGGTTAATAAATTCTTGAGGTTACTCCACCTATTGCCAATTGGTTTTAGGTTGGAAACCTCCAAGAAATTTAACATGTCCAGTGCCCTCATTAGGTAGTTTTTGATATATTGATAGATATTTGAGAGTTTAGACCCTTTTGTATCCCATTTTGATTTTGTTTGCATCATTTGGTATCAAAGCTCCTCTCTCGATCCTGACCCTTCATCTCGCCAGAAACCTAGACCTCGCCAGAAAATGGTGCCGGAAATCTCGCCGAAGCCCCACCAGAAAACATCTCACTCTATTCAAAATTCATAGATTTGTTCACCTTCGACCCATTTCAGTCCTAAATTGAGCATAAATCCCAAGAATATGACCCTAATCTATGTTACGCGGACTCTCGTAATGGTATAAAGTACCCGTGTCAGACACTCGACACTCGGATAAGGGTGTGGGATATGTGTCCGATAAGTTTAGTACGACACTTCTATAGAAAACCTAATTGAAATTCGAGTTTATCGTGGAAGTATGCATAAACCTCTCTTAGTATCCATGAAATGCTCTATAGAACCTTAAAGCACCATTTTACATAAGAAAATACACAAAAAAATAGAAACAAATTTGAATATTTTGCCGTGTCCCTGTGTCATTGAAATGAGAAATAGTTGAATCCGACACCTAGATACATACCCGCACCCAACACCCGTACCCGAGTCCAAGTAACATAGACCCTAATCGACATATCCAAGCATCCAAAAACCAAAATCAAACCAGTTGACTCGTTTGCAACCTCAATCGAACCTAAATCGACCATAAATCCTGGAAATCGAGCATCAATCGACCCTTAAACCCTTCCAATCACTGCTATAACCCCTCGAATCCGTGTCTCTGTCCATTTTGGCACTCGAATGAGCATCACAAGTATCGAATGGGGCCCGACAGCCTTCGAATCACTCATTTAGGGCTCCTATGGCCTTCGATTGCACTCGACTTGGGTCGTGGCCTTCGAATCTCGACATCTGACCCTTTTCGCTCGTCAGAATTGTGACACAACACCGCAATCTACTGCTTCAGCACTTGAAAACCACAGTTCGACACTTGAATCAGTGTCTTGAGGTTAGATTTCAACTGGGTTTGTCTCATTTGTCGAAGTTTGTTGTGATTTGTTTAGATTTGGTCAGCATTTGGAGTCGTCATTAGTGATTGTTGGTGATTTGTTGAAGTTTGGGGTCTCAATTGATTGGGTGTTACTTGTTGGGTGTTTAAATTGATTGTTGGAGTTGATTTTGAGTGTTATAATGGCTCATAGAGGAGGAAGAGGTAGGAGGTAGAGGTAGAGGTAGAGTATTTATGGTGAACAATGGTGAAGAGGTAGACGATAGTTACTGTGAAAGTAGAATGTTAAGGGTTGGTTTTGTAATGTTCTTTTATGTTAAGGGTGGTTTAGTCTTTTAGTATAATTAGGGTTTGTTTGGCATTTTTTTTGTGGTTTCATGTAATACCTAAGGGTATTTTGGTCATTTTGTGCTATTAGGGCTTCCTAGGTTTTCTATTTAAGCATTGGTTCTTCTTGTAATCTATACCTCATATATGCAATACACTTTGGTTTTGTACCTCTCTCTCTAGAAATGTCACATGGTATCAGAGCAGGTATTGGTTGATACCGATGAGCTCCAGTCGTCTCCCTCCATCTATGTCACTTTCTTCTGGTCTTACCACAGCAGCATCCAGTTGCAAGTCCATCTCTGTCTCTCTTCCTCCGTACCCTCTCTTCCACAGCAAACAACATCAGTAGCAGCAAACAGCAAAAGCAGCATCTCTCCTCCCTCTCGCACAAGCAGCAGCCTCCGGCCTCCGACGGCCCTTGTCGGAGCTCCGTCAGTCTCCGGCGACCCTCATCGGAGCTCCGGTGACCTCCAACAACCCTATTTGATGGTGTAAACTTCAGATCTGAAAACCCTAGTCTGTTTTGGGAGTCCTTTGCACTCCGGCAGTCTCGCCGGAGCTTCGTCAGCCGCTCCTCGATCTCTGATAGCATCCGAAATCCATTGGGCCTTCTCGATGTTCCTTTGAAATTGACTGGGTCTCTTCTCTCTTTGTTGTCTCTCCATGAATAGCATCAGATTGTTTCTCTAGGCTCTTTCCCTCGCCGGAGCTCCTTCAGTATCTGGCAACCTTCGCTGAAGCTCCGTCAGTCTCTCTCCAGTCTCTGCCTCTGCCATTAAAGTCTGAACCTCTGGGATCAAATATTAGGGTCCCTCTGAACCTTCTGAACTTCTTTCTAAATCTAGTGAAAATCTGAACCCTTTGAACCTTTTAAGATCTAAACTCTTTGAACTTTCTGAACCATCTAAACCTTCTGACCTTTATGAATCTTCTGAATCTGTTGAACTTCTGACCCTTTAGGGTCAGTCTGGATATGTTTCTCTCTCTCTCTCTCCCTCTCTCGGGTATTTTGCTCTCTGAACACTGGGTCTGTCTTCTCCCTCCCCACCCAACCTGTAGTCGTAATCATCTATATTCTGAACACTGGGTCTGTCTTTTCTGTCTCCATCCAGTCCGTAGTAAAATGTTCTCTCCTTCAATCTGTAGCCGATATCTGTTCGGCATCTGTTCTTCCTCCTATCTGTAGCCGAAATCTGTTTGGCATCGGTTCTTTTCTCCTATCTGCAGCTGATATCTGGTCGGCATTTGATCTACAGCCGTTATTTGTTCGGCATTGGTTCCTCTCATTTGCAGCCGTCTGGCATGGGTTCTCCTACGTTGCATCTGTTTTGGTTTACTTGCTTGGCAAACTCACGATGCTCTCCGGGTTCGCATCATGAGTTTGAGCGGGGGTGTGAAAGTAGAATGTTAAGGGTTGGTTTTGTAATGTTCTTTTATGTTAAGGGTGGTTTAGTCTTTTAGTATAATTAGGGTTTGTTTGGCATTTTTTTTGTGGTTTCATGTAATACCTAAGGGTAGTTTGGTCATTTTGTGCTATTAGGGCTTCCTAGGTTTTCTATTTAAGCATTGGTTCTTCTTGTAATCTATACACCTCATATATGCAATACACTTTGGTTTTGTATCTCTCTCTCTAGAAATGTCACAATGGTGAAGAGGTAGACAATAGTTACAACCATGGCAATCCAAATCGTTATTGGAATAAGATTGAAGAGTTGAGAGTACAAATTGCTACCTTGAATGATAAGGTGCAATTGTTGTTGAAAAGACGACTTGCTACCTTGATTAAGAAGGTGCATCGTTTAGTACCTCATGAAGGTATTAATGATTCTCATAGTCAAGCCAAGTCTAGTATTGACTACAAGGAGGAGAACAACATTGGTGATGACCTTGTCGAATATTATGGACCCTTCAATCCAGGCAAGTTTGAGGGGGAGATGAACCTCACTCCGGATGTGTTTGACGAGGCAAAGCAACATGGTTATTTCAATGGTTTTCCCATCGTTAACGAATATTTAAGTGAAGAACTTGAAGGTGTTCTTGAAGGTGATTGTGTATTTGAGATTGAAGATGAGTATGAAGATGTGCCCATCTTTGGTGAGTCTCCAAATGAAGGCTTTGGAGGTGATTTGGAAGGAATTTCATTGTATGGTGAGTATCCTAGCAAGGATAAGGATATTGATGATGATGTTCTTCCTAATTTTGATGAGTTTCCACATGAAGAGTTTGAAAATGATCCCGTCTTTGAGACTAGTGGTGATTTTAAAGGTGTTCCAATTTATGACGAGTTTGAAGACAAGTTGGTGAAGGAGGACTTAGCCTACCTATCAATGAGTCTTTCTTGACACCTCGGGAGGATAGTTGGCAAGTTTCGGAGGCAAGCCGTGAGGTAGAGGAAAGCTACGACTTTGAGTTTAATGATTGCTCTAACACTTGTCTTCCAAGTTGTCCATGGAGCAAGGGATGCAAAATGTTCAAGCTCATGTGGCATTCGTGTCGGAAACAACTTTTGTTCCTAGACCTGCGCATATGGAGGTACCAAAAGAGCGCAACTATTTTGAACAACTTAGAAGATCCTTTGGGGATGGTGTTCACTCAAGAAAGTCTTGAGCATGACGTGAAGTTGAAATTCCTCTATACTAGGATCGATGATTCTTATGATGTTTGGAATCAAATGTAGTCTCATATGATGAGGAAGTGTTGATCCATAAGAGACATGGCAAATGGGTGATTTCTTGGCACGTAAGTATGGACGCGGTGGATGTATACAAAAAGAAGCTCATATTGAAGATTGGTTGTGTTGAGGGTGACGCGTTGATCAAGGAATGCAGCGACATCTCTAATTCAAAGTTGCACAATAAAAACTTTGCGTTGTCTTTAGTGTCTTGCAAGGTTCTAAAACTCGCAAGGCGCTACCAGGGCAGCCGACCTTCTAGCTTCTAGGCCGAGTACTCTCACTCGGAGAGTACTTGGCCTTCGAGCAATTACTCAATTTTCTTTTCTTTTTTTTTACTTTTTAGTATATAGAGACATGTAAACTAAATACTACCAAGTACCAAATAACTAGTCAATCCATAATGCAACGTTTAATCTTCATAGTTCAACTTCAAACAAAATAAAACCGAGTACTACCAAATAACCAGTCAATTACAAAGTTAAAAGTTCAAAAACAAATAAAACTAAGTGGAACGAAACTAGTAAGCAATTACTCCTCCACTTCTTCTCTGTATCCCTCCATAACATGGCCTTCATCGGACTCACACTCAAAATCCTCGTCTCCCTCCTCATCGGTATCATATTCCGACACAAAATCTTCTTCATCTAGCTCTCGTACTCCAACATTTCTACCACTTCTTCTAGGTTGAAGGTATTCATCTACTCCCATGGCTTCTCCAATCAAATCATATGTAAGTCCCGAAATTGGATCAACTCCATCACCACCTTTTCCAAAAATCCATCCTTGTGCATGTGTTGCTTCACTAGCAAGTAAGACCTTAGTTGCAGGAAAAGCCTTTATTGAAAGCGCTCCTCCCCGAGAAACGCGATTCGGCGTTTCTTACTCGGAAACGCGATGGGAGCGCGTTCCCCATCAGACGGGATCGCGCTGCAAAGGAAGATGGGAGCTTACGGTTTATTTCCGGTCGCCGTCGCCGATTCCATCCAATCGCAGTCATCGGCTCCCTTCAATAAACGTCTCTGTAGCCGTTCATGTCTCCGATTGGACTGTTTTTTGTTCCACTTGCGGTCGTCGGTTTCATCTCTAATTTACTTTGGTGCTGGGTTGTGATTCTCGTGAAAGAGAAGAGAAAGACAGAGGAGGATATGATAGGCTGTAGCGTTGTATCTGTATGTGATGTTTTATGATAGGCTGTAGCTGCTGTACCATATGAGATGTTGCATCTCATCCTATACGTGTAGGGCCAGATGGAAATAGCATACTTACTCTTTTTTAAGCTTCTCTTTTGTACATCTGTAAAGTTGGAAAAAAGACTCTTCATTTTCCATCTAATTTTTCCTCCTCTTGATGGGTATGTGTTACATCGGGAACCATGAAAAAAGCAGCCCAATTTTTTTTAATGGTGTTTGATAGTAGTTTTTTTTTTTCTTAAACCGAATAAGAGAGAAACAAATAAAAAGAAAAAGAAACACAATAAATGGATTTTGGTAGTAGTTGGGAGACACTAAGTTAACTGGTGGAAAAAAAAATTACTGGCCTTGTTCGTTTCCCTGTTTAGTTTTTAGTTTTAGTTTTGATGACATCATCATTTCCCTCATATCTCTGTCCACTCATTACACCTGCTAACATCATCAAAACTAAATTAAACTATCTAACCAAACACAGCCACTATAATTTAAGTTAACTATAATTTATAAAAAAAAATATACATCGGCGCTCCCAACCTTGGGAGCTTCTAGGTACCTCCGCTCCCACCCCCGCTTCGTGCAACTTAGAGTAGGACATCTCTATCCTTCCTCCTTTTTTTATTGTTAAAGAGTTTGGCATTGAATTGGACATACACTAGATCGTTCAACCTTATTGCATCAAGTCTAATCCTTTTCTTTGTATGTATCTACACACAATAAAAAAATCCTAAGTTAATAGTATGTATGTATGTATGTATGTATGTATGTATGTATGTGTGTGTGTATATATATATATATATAGAGAGAGAGAGAGAGAGATGTGAGGAAGCAAAAGAGTATATCTACTTACTCCCTCGAAAGTGCCCCAATTTCTTTCACCCTAATGAACTTGAAGTCAGAGAGAGAACTCTAACGGCCATTCTTTTCAAATTGGGTGTATGATTGCCATAGTTAGACCATCATCCGGTAGACATGAAAAAACACACTTTCATTAGCGCTAAGTTACGCTATTCCAAAATCCCGGACTCGAAACAATAGCATATACGTGTACTCTTTGATTTTGCATAATGTAGCGCGCAAGCTATGTTTTTGTTAGTTAAAGGAGCGTTGAAGAGTTTCCAAGGACTCCCGAGAGTACCTAAGGTCCCGAGACATCAAGAGGTTCATTTGCCGAAGCTTAGAAGTCAAGTTGAGAAGCTTTGGAAGACCCAAGGAAGGACCAAAGGCCAAGGAAAGCAAGAATCATGAAATCTGGAAAATTAACCATTGCTACTGCTAGGAGCAAAACAGTACTACCGTTAGCAATAAAATTCATGATGATTCCAGAGAGCCATTGCTACTGGTAGGAGCAAAACAGTACTACTGGTAGCGCCAAAATTCAGGATGACTCAAGAGAGCCATTGCTACTGGTAGGAGCGAAACGTTGCCACCGGTAGCAACTCCTTCAGCAGTCTGCAAATTTTTACCCGATTTCATTTTAACCAAGGGACATTTAGGGTTGCTTTTTGGATATTTTATGGGGTATAAATAGAATGTTTCCAGGTTTTTCCCCCATTCTACTCTTTAAACTCTCTCTCTCTCTCTCTCTCTCTCTCTCTCTCTCTCTCTCTCTCTCTCTCTCTCTCTCTCTCTCTCTCTCTCTCTCTCTCTCTATTTTATGGGGTATAAATAGAATGTTTCCAGGTTTTTCCCCCATTCTACTCTCTCTCTCTCTCTCTCTCTCTCTCTCTCTCTCTCTCTCTCTCTATTAGGTTTAGCTCCCAAACTTCCATGTTTAGAAGCTTGGTTCCATAGATTTCTCTTGCAATTTCCATTAAAGCTGTAAGTACTCTCTAATTTCAATACAAGTTCTAGTCTTTAATCAAGTTTCTCTACATGTTTTGTGTATTTCCTTCATCTTTCTTGTTGATTTCATCTCTAATGGAGGTGTAGCCTCATATGGCTTGGTCTTTGGGTGAGATAACCATGACCTAGGGCTAGGTGATTTAACTTCTTCTCATATTTGACCTTCAAAGCTTGTTTGCAAATGGGTTTGAGTTCTTATTTTCTGATCTAAACTAGGGTTAGACTATAACATTGGCACACCTAATGCTTAGAACAATTGCACTCTACATGTTTGATAAAATGCGCCTCAAAGAACTTATTCCCTTTCCAAACACCATTTTATGTTTGTGATGTTTAATGTTCTCTTTTTAGAATCTAAACTAGGGTTAATATCTTTGATTATGAGTAGACAATGAACCTTGGCACACAATGCTTATAACAATGACACCTAAGTGTTTGGTAAAATGTCTGAATGATTTCCATTGCTAAACCCTCCGACTGAGAACCTGGTGAGCTTGTTTCTCAATTGAGTTATATATGAGAAGAATTGATTAACCTAGGTTGTGGATGTTTTGAACCCTTAGACCTTGCCTTCAGTTAAAATTCTATAAAACCGTTCTTCGCTTAAGTTAGGTTCTAAATCTAGTCCATCAATCCCCCACTTAAAGGTTTGCAGTCCTAATGCTTCTACCGTAAATCAATTCTCCCAAAGAGGTCCATCTTTTTCCCTATGGTTCAACTTTGGCTTCCGAATTATTAAGCGATGACGATATAGCTCTACGCTTAGGGCAAGACATTCAAAATTACAAAGCAGAGTCGTAAGCATATTTTATTTCTGTGAGGAATCAAAGACGTACTCTCTCATTTAGAATGAGGGATAGATAGGTTGAGAGAGTGAAGATCTATAAGCCATGTCAAGAAAAGTGTATGCCTCACATGAAATGCGTGAAAAGGCGCAAAAGGCGCAAAAGGCACACCTTGTGCGAACGCCTCTAGGACAAGTCGCCTTTGGAGAGTGAAGCCTTAATTTGAAAGCCTCGGGGCGTGTTGACATAGCCTTGCCTTGAGGCGAGCCCAACTTAGCCTTTGAAAATATTGCCCCCAAACACACCCAGAGCCACACCCCAGGGGAACAAACAAAAAAACAAAACCTTCTCGGCACTATCGTCAATGACTCCAGTTTTTCCCCAGTCAGGTTTGGTCTAGGGAGCAAAAATCTAACAGTCCAACATTATTTAGTGCAAATTGAATTCTAGCGAGAGTAATAATAGAAGTTTCCGTCGTACCTCAGAACGTAGGCTATGAAAGTAGCCATTTAGAGCAAATTTTGAAGCAGAGTATACAGCCTGCCCTGGTGCAGGTGTCTTTCCTGCAGCACTGCTCATCTGCAAAGCAAATGAAAGTGAAAAATCAAACAAATAGGAAACAATAATGACAACAAAACAACAGCAATAACAATAATACAAAGAAAACAAAATGCAGCTTATAATGGCAACAACAGCAACAACAATAATACCAAAGAAAACAAAATGCAGCATAAGTACCCCAAATAATACGGTAATTTTTCATCAACTACCGTGAATAGTAACCAGCAAAAAAGAAAGAAAAGACATTACCATACAATAAAGCACCTAATTAGACCTCGCTTAGCTGGCCATAAAATGAATCCACAATCCACCTGTCATCAAACACAGGTTTTCCCCCAACCAACCCAAAAGAGGGTCAAAAAAAGTTTCTATCAACTATCAGGGAATCGAATGTCTCTATAACCAGTTAAAGACAACATCAAGGTAACATCCCGCTCTGGCCTAAAGGCTTTGTCTGGTTGGTCTCAGTTCAGTGGTGCAAATTAACGGGCTAACTTGTGTTTTCAAACATGGCTTGTTTATGGCAGAAAATGTAATCAAACAAGATGAGATGCAATTGCTTGTGATAATGTGTGGTTGTTTGGGCTAAAGTCTGTAATAAAGAAAATATGATGTTTTAAATCGGCATGACACGTTGATATTGGACAACTCCTACAATTTATATCTAAATGAATTTCCTCGAGCTACATACAAGCAGCGACCCAATTGATATCCTCTCCTCCACCAAATTCTACGCGAAACAATTATAGCACTTCGACTATCACATTGTGATCTTTCACTTACAGCCTTTCCTAATGCTTCCTTAAGGAAATGACTAAAAGGAACAGAAATGAAGGAAGAGTAGGAACTGGAGTTTGCTTCAGTCGAGGCGTAAACATTATGGTGCAAATCAGTTGGGTTCAAATTTAATGGTTCAGTCTAAAGAATAAGGTGGGTTGTGTGTTACAACCAACGTCCACATACCACAACAAAATGGCCTCTCCCCCGCCTCAACATGGAAGCTGCCAGTAGCCGAGTAAGAGATATTGTCCCGATAACATTTACGTCGAATGTAGCCTGCATGCAGAACAGAGTAGTAATACAATTAGTTTGCTTAGAATAGTTGCAAGAAAAGATTATGCTTAAACAAGTCTTTACAAATGTATGGTAGTTAGACCTCACTCCTACTACCAACTCTTACTGCCGCTCACAAACTGTAGCTGAGGAAGTAGTCTAACCATCTATCGTCGGTATCTTACCAATATCAGAAAAGGTCAAGAATGATCTGAATCTGATCAACTGACCAACACATTTCTGAACCCAGATGATAAAGTTCAATAAGATAAAAAAACAACCAGCCACCAGCAAAATTATAAAAGATACAAGGGTAAATATGCAGTAGGCATCACAACAACAAAAAAAGTTGTAGGCATGACAAGAATCAATATGTAAACAAATTTTAACACATGTCACGTTTAGATCTAAAAACACGAAGAGTTAGCAAATACAAATCTTGTGAAGGCACCCACACATACGCAGACAGAGAATAAGAAAGGAAGAACAAAGATTGCTCATGAATATGCATTCAAAGGAAGATTAATACTGATGATCAAATCAAAATCAATATACAGTGATTTTTTTAAATAACTCAAGTTTCCGGTCTAGCTTATGCGCACATCGCCCATTTGCGGGAGCCAATTAAAGCCGAAGCAAAGCTCCGTATGGACTGGCTCCCAATGAGTTGATAGCACCTGAGAGGTTTCAAAAGTGAGACCTTAGGAGGTGCAAACCCCTAAGCCCCAGGCCTTGACCGCAAGGACAACCCCGTAGGGATAATCTTTTCCTGTAGACAGTGTTACAGACTAAGTCACATAAAGCACAAGTGCTCGCGGGTCCGAGAGCATGCGCACAAATGCGTCGATGTTTAGAAGAACCGTATTTCAGAACTTCCCAGAGCGTTTTCACCTTTTTTTTTTCTTTTTCTTTTTTTTTTTTTTTTTGCTGCATCTCATGCATAATTTCCTAAACATCCATAACGTTCAAAAAATTAACACTTACATTTTCTACAGAATTCTCAAAAAAAAAAAAAAAAAAAAGAATATTCACATTCAGAACACGTGAAATGGAATTTTACAAGTCACAGACTATATCACAATAGAAATGTAAGAAAAAAATTAAAATAAAACCTACCTTGAAAATTAATTTTAGCCTTTGTCTGTGAAACTTAAAAAAAAACCCCAGTTATAGGACTAATCTGTTTCCGTGGTTCAATTTGATTTGCTTTCCCTCCACTAGGATGCAAAATAAACTCCTGCACGTCTTTTTTATTGGCTTTTGGGTAGACAGTTGGATGTGCAGTGCTAGTTTGTAGCTTCCAGGGAGAGAGCACGTCATTTCACAAGCATAATGTGCCAGCGATTTGACGCATCACAGACCTTGTGTATGCGTAAAAGGTAAGAAACATGCCACCTGTTACAGTATTATCGGCTCAAAATCTGAGTTCGTGATTTGGGTGGAATCAATTCGTGAATTGTAAATGGTGGGTTCGCGAATTTCAGGCAGATTTCCATATAATGAGTCAGTGTGCGATTTGAGTGCACGTGCGATGACCTTGACCAGTTTATCATGTGACTATGGTAACAGACAGCATATGGGATACCCATTACATACATATCTTTCATTCAACCAAATAGAAACGCAATTGGAACTTGACCATCCTCAACCAAGGTCAGTGCATTTAATTCCCAAATCAACTCATTTTTTATCAATCAGGTTAGCTTCTGATCTATCTAATCAATCAGATCAGATTTGCAATAAAATCCAATCCCTTGATAGGCTTAGCTCGTAAAAAGTTTTAAAATAGTGTATTATCGGATGTGATACCTTGAGACTCTCCTCAGTTAAATCCAACGCTGCTGTTTTCTGCAAAAGAAAAGAGGACCATCATCAGCCCAAAATACATCTTCCAAAGATCGAGAGACTATAACTTTCTTGTAAAGAAAATTGGCAAATTACCATGTGTCAAGCAAACTTCATCATGTTCAATTCAATCCAATTAATTCTGCTAGCTACATCCTTCAGATCCAATTAATTCTGCTAGCTACATCCTTCAGCACCAATTTACCAGAAAAAGTAATAATGCCCCATTTCATTATTATTATCCTTAAAGATATATCCTTGCTCAGCAGCCTCGGCGCAATAATTGGTGAAATAGGTTGGGATATGTTTCTTTAAAGCTCAAATAGCTTCCTATTACATATGCACCACAAGAAAATCACTTGCTTGAATATGGCATCCACTATAACGTCTTTCAAGGAGCATGTTTGAAAATGTACTTAAATGTTCAATAACTTTCACCAAACGCCTAAACTAGTTTTTGCAGACTGGGGTAGTCTGGTGGCCTCTATCTAACAGGAGCAACATTTGATGATATCAATACAGGTAAATGTTCATAGGTTCTTTATTCAACTTGTCCACGCCAAATTGGGTCCCAAACTCCCAATAGTGCAGCAATTCTCGCTTACCGGGCGCTCATAGGCGGCGTTGTGGATCATATAATCCACACCAGCACTGGAAAAAAAGGATTCAGCTTTCTGTACAGCATGGTTGAGAGAATCTTCCCCAGAAGTCAAATCCAAAGGTAAAATTATGACTTCATCAGGTGCATGTTTACCTGCATGGACGCCGGCCACACATCACAATAATCGGGAATGTATGTAATACTAATATACTATAATAGCCAAAGAGGTTAAAGTTCATGGTGGAAGGATATACCAGAAAGCTGTTTCTTTACTCGTTCTAATTCAGCTTCATTTCGAGCAGAAATAATAAGCTTAGCACCTAAACTTGCAAATTGTTTGGCAAGAACCTCCCCTTCCATTCAATATTAAAAGAAGAATAAGATGTTGCAAACTAAATTGAACACATGAAGCTGCGAAGAAGGCAAAACTCAAGGACATTCTTGCGGATAACAAACAAAGAAATTGCCTGAGAGGAAGAACCTGATCAAAGAAATTGCCTGAGAGGAAGAACCTGATCGAGAGCTTGAAGAGTCAAGTACGAAGAATATAATGAAGGTACCAAAACTAGAATCTCATACCACAAAAGTATTTTCTATGCAGTACCAAAGTTGAAACATGAAGCGATCAAAATTTCAAAGCTCCGACACACAAATATGAAATATGTTCAAAGACTCAGTGCAAAAACTAAGGCCACCTTTCACAAAATGATAAATTTACACATTTATCAAAGAATAAAAGGCCCAAGGCAGCGCATTGAAAGTAACAAAAAGAGTTCCACAGACCCAAATAGTTCAAAATTGAAGGTACAAATTTCAACCAGAAGACATATGTCTTCCTTTATTGGTGAAAATAGAAAGGTGATCAACGCAAAGCTACGTAATAAGCATGAAACCTAGAACTGTTACAGAGATTCTCCAAAAAAAAATGAAAAATCCATCTGGAAAACAACCAGATTTCAACAATTAAAATACTTGGCTTCCAAAAAGTACTTTTCTACATTTCAGTACAGGATCTGGCCCATTGAAATCCAACCCCCACGGACAATTTGCATTCTTAGAACAATAATAGTGTCTTAGCCAGGCCATTAATGTAGTACTAACAATCAGATTCTGCTTCAGAAAGGAGTCGGGCCGTCCAAGTTCGAACTAATTTGACAATTTCCTTATTAAAACCTTTAAATGTTTTGTATTTTGAACTTAACCTGATCATTTATGTAGCACCTTTATAAAAGTCTTAAAGGAAAGAAGATGAAAGAAGATGAGAGGTATTCCACGCATCAAAAACAAATGAGAGGTATCATTAGCAGTTTCAATTGTCAGTGTGTTGAAGGTTATTCATAACTTAGTTTGTGTTGGGAACCGAATCCCCAAGACTGAGTGATGATGTTTACAGATTATACTATGAAAATTAGAAAACCCTACGAGGCGGAATTAGGGTTTACCTCTCTTCCATAGACACAAACGCTAGGCCGATTTAACACGTTCTGACTGAAACTGTCAGGTTAACTTCGTTTGAACTTGAACAACCCTAGTATCTTCTAGCGTATTCCCTTATATCTTGACTACGAATTCGAGCGTGGACACCAAAAGCAACCTCCGAGTTCTATCTCTCACAGCCCAACTTCGTGTGATATGAAATTCTGTCAAAACCCAGAGAACATAACGATATATGTATGGGGCTACGCTAAGGACCAAAGGATAAATACGGACTGGGCTCCTTGTGCAAATAAGAAACCATAATCCTCAACGGATTATATTTATTATTACACCAGTTATTATTCATCCTACTACAGAATTATAACTGCACTTCCGTCCTTATCTCAAATTAATTTCGAGCTCCATAGTATTACATACTTAAATATCTCCCCACGTTAAGAATACAAATACCCATTGATTACATTAAATTACTGATAATTTTATTACCCGTTGATTACAAAAGAACTTGTACTTGTCCAACTCAAAATTCTCTAACACCACATGTTTTTGGTAGGTGGTAAAAAAGGTTTGAAAGGGCGACTGGTAGGTGGAAATAGGGGTGAAATCGGTTCGGGTTTGGTCGGTTTGGGGGTATGTAAGACCGAAACCGATCGGTTCGGGTGAAAATTTCATATACCGATCCCAACCAAACTCATCGGGGAACCAATACCGGACCAAACCCATCGGGGAACCAATACCGGTTTGGGAGAGATCGGTTCGGTCTGGATTATTGGGGTTTTCGGTCCAACCGAAATTATGACTTCAAGGGGCAATGAAAAATTCAAAAAATCGCACATGCAAAAGCATTTCAAAGCAGCCAAAAAAAAAAAAAAAAGTAGAAGAAGAAGCACTAACAAACGTCAGATTTATTACTGCAAACACTCAAGACTACAAAACAATTTTTGCCTTGAAAAACCCATAGATCTATGGCTGTGCTATGATTTTTATTAACCTAACCCCAACACCATTAGCAATAGGAACCACTCGAATCACTACGAATAGCAGCAATACTCATCGCCATAGAACTCTTCTCCCCAAACATCTTTATTCGCCCGAATCATCACCGGCGTTGCTTCTGCTGCTTCCTTGCGAAGAAGTTTCGAGGAAGAGGCTAAGGATTGTGAACGAGAAGGTGGTAGGGTCAATCTACAGACGACGAACTCAGCGGCGGTGGCGATGGAAGGAGGGAAGCTGACGATCTTGACGAAAGTGGAAGGGTAGAGGATACCGATCTGCTTAGGGCTCTGAATCTTCTTAGCTTTGGGTTTAAGTGAGAGTATTGTGGGCTTATATTAGATTTGGGTAGATATTTTTCACGGCCCATAACTTTGGTGTAAATGTATTCAGTTTGGGCTGGGCTCTTATTTTACTGTAAATATTGACAGCCCATACTTTTCGGTTCGGTTCTGTTCGGTCCGGTCGATGTAGGTAAAATTTGCCAGACCCCGAGACCAAAACCCAAAAACAGTAAACCAGAAAACTGAAACCAACCGAACCCTATATTGGACAGACCAAGTCCCTGTTTTTTCAGTCGGTTTTTTTGGTAAAACTTTCCCCCCTACGTGGAAACTCTATCTGAGCATAACAAAATGAGCCCCCACCAGCTGCAAAGTGGCCTAGAAGCGGTCACGAGTTTGGGGTGATACAGAATGGCTGTCAAGAAATCCATACTGTTACTGAACTGATCCAAAAACCGAAAAATATGACGAAAACTGCTCCAATAGAGAGGAAAAAAACTTTTAAGAAGCATAAAAATTACAAAGCGCCAGGGAACCACCCCCCCCCCAAAAAAAAAAAATAATAAATAGGCCACAATTTAATCAACTCAAATCCATTGATGAAGCTATTTATTAACATACCACACAATGGCATATTTATAGGCCTCCAAGAATCCCCAAATCAGAAAAGTCTTCAAAACATAAATCAATCAAAACATATAAACTACAAATTAAATATAAAACCCCTATTTCTTTATCCAATTCATCCTCATTCTGCGTTAATGTGTACTGTAGACAAAAGAAGCAGACACTCCCCAAAGATGGACTTAAATCGCAGGCTAACAAACCGCACCAGGGCATCGTAAGAAGCTTGCAGACTAGTATTAAGTGCATGAGTCTCCCTAAACATTGCTCAAGAGACAAGAACCCATTTACTCGACCACCGCCCTTGGTGGCACACCGTATACATATCAATAAGCCTACAATCATGCTCAAATTGGTACGTCTACAGTTAAACTGGACATGAACTTAAGTTAACCTTTTTGAAGTGCATCGTCAACGAACTATATTCATAAAAGGTGCATCGATTATACCACCTCCAACTTCCCACTAATGATGTGCGTGCCAATTAAATGTGGTTGTCATTTGGATGGACGAGACCACAAGTGACTGCAGCTCAGTTACTCCATTAAGAAATAGCATGGACTTCCAACACTATGCGAAGCTTTTGTCATAGCAAATCTACGCATGACCGTATACCTCAATCCGTAATTCAACCGCATTTAGAAAGGTTTTTATAATGTTTGGTCAATCAATCAGCATTCTTCTTTTTATTAACTTAAGAATATGCGTTATTCACACTCCACAACATCACGCAACTTGCAATAAGTACTCACATTTTGATCCTCGGAAATAAATTACATCTTCCTAATCAGCAGCAGAAAACACACATGGCCATATGGTTATGTATGAGCACACACTGCCCCATTTAGAGCTGATAAGTCACAAAGCAATCTAGCAACCACCACAAAGCATTGCGCACATATGATGGGTTACCCAAAAGATAAGAGGCAATAGGTGCGCATTGAGACAACTAACTGATTTGGCAATCAAAAGCACAAATTTCTCCGAAGTTGAGTTATCTGCCACGACATCATCAACATGCCAGCAATAAATATGACAAATACTAATGTCTAAAATGGGTGTAGCTCGAATTTACGTGTTTTTATGTGTCTATTTTGAACGTAGCTTCGCTTACTTTATAAAACCATGCATGCACAATTGTTTCAAGCTCAAGAGTGTCTCTACCAACGTACATACTATTCCCAACTGAGAGCCTTTCAAACCAAAAGAGGTCTCCAGTCCCCACAATTTCCATATTTGGGCCAACTAATAAATGCATACTATTTATGTGCATCTAAGACTGCTTTAGACCTTGATTCCCATGGATGACAACGAATTATATCACAAAAATAACCATGAAAACTTTGGAGCATCAAGAAATAAATAAACATAGATCCTTTAATAGAAGTAATGAAACCACTAAGTGAAAGATACACGATACACAAGTAAGGTGTACATAGAAATTAACTCAATTTATAACATCAGACAGAGTACCATAGGCATGCAATATTCTAATTTATTTGAATTCATCAAAGGAGCTCCGAAGCACAACCTAACCGTTGACAAAGAAAACGTGAAAATTAAACCGTATTGAAAACGCATACCTATGCCACGACTGGCCCCAGTAATCCACACAACCTAACCATTCAATAAAAGTAATTAGATGAAATAAAAAATCGTAGGTTCGAACTAAGGTTATGAATACCGTACCGACAGGACTACCGGTTTTTCTACCATTACCGAGGTATCGCTGTTAGTGTTGTTTTCCCACATTACAAAACTTAGCATAAAACGAAAAGTTATTTAAAAGAAAATAAAATTGAAAATAGTCCAGCACCGGCTACCGATAGGTGCTTGAGCCGGAACAGAATCACAGCTCTAGAGTACCGGATCTATAAAATAGTACCATACGGTTTGGGATTCAAAACCCTTTGTTCGAATACAAAACGAACAGAAGAATGCACACCTTATCTTCAACTTGTTCGCGTTTTGCATGCTTCTTGGACAGCAGTGTAAAATCCCCTAGGGATAGGACCCGAGTGGAAATCAGTTAAAAGGAAGAAAATTGAGAATTGTAGACATCGTACAAAGTACATGAGTAACATGAATCGATACACATAAACATATGCAGCAGCTTCCTTGCGGAAAATAAAAAAAACGTATGCAGCAAGTATACACAGAACAACAGAAGGATAGGTAGGGAGAGAGGAAGGGTACGAGGAAGAAGATACCATCTGCAGTCACGAATTTGAACAAAACGCCGGCGATTGAGGCAAGAGAAAGAAACGCTAAAAAAAGGGCGAGCATTTCCACAGCTTGAGTTGAGTCGCTCGGTACGGTCGTAACTCGTAGGAGCCCGTCCGATGAAATCATGAAAACGGGCTGATTAACCGATTTACTTTTTTTAAAAAAAAAATTAACCCTAATTCGACGTGAAAATGTGTTTGTACACGCATTTTCTAAAGTGAAAAAACAAAATAATGAAAATAATAATAAAAACATGTTCACAAAACGCATTTTATAAAAGACGTGTTTTTTTGGAAACACGTTTTCCCCTTACATAGCTAGGTCCTTTTAAAGCACTTCATGTTTTTTTCCCTTCCTCCTTCTCTTCGAACACAAGGCACCGATTGTCTCAACTAATCCCGCCCTCCAAGCATCTTCGCCGCCGATCCCTACTTCGGCCTAACTTCAAGCCTTTAGTCTACAATTGGCCATTAACTACACAACAGCCCTTAATCTTTAATCCCTGTGTTGTGGGGGATAGCAATGCAATTTTCCTCGACACAAAATAGAGAAGAAAAAAAACCTCGAGTCCTTGACCTGTGCTGCATGATGCGAGCAAATCATGCGAACAGCTGACAAACTAGAAAACATGCATCTGTTTGGTATCAGAGCCAAATGGCTCATTAAATTTGTTGTTCACATAGGGGTATGGAGTAATATGGGTTAGCAGTTAGAATCTGCAAATAACTTTCTGAAAGTACAATCTACATACGTATAGAATTTGATATGCAGAAGTATGGGACGTCACCCAAGTCGCGTAGAGGTTTTGTTGTCATGTTGTCCCGGGTAGGGTGTTTAGGACTTTTGTCTCGTAAATCGTTGACAGACGTGTATTTTCGGATATCATATATCTATACTTATGTGCTTGATACTTTCAGAAACTGATTTGCATATTCTTTCTGATAAAACATATTAAACTATACTCATATGTGGACACAATTATGAAAATGTTGTTTAATCGATTTTCTAAATCTGAATCTGAAAAGATTAAGAATGCAGAGTTAATTGAATTTGCCAATGTACAAGAGCAAAAAGAAAAGCTCAATATGTGGACAATTCCACCTGTTAAACCTGAAACAATTTACCGCTATGGTACTTTTCAATTCAAGAGCAATCTTGCTATTAAAACTTTAGAAAAGACTGAGAGTATTGAAGACAATGATAAGGTAATAAACCTTATGGATCCTAGAGAAGTCTTAAATCATCATAGAGACTTCAAATATGTCCATATTGGACTTGTTCAAGTTGCGTTTAAACCACTTACCTTGTTAGGTACTGATACATGCTTGCAGGCTACCTTGAGAGATGGTAGGTGTAACAATTGGAAAACCTCAATGATGGCTGCAATAGGAACTAGTCTATGCCATGGGCCAGTCTATTTTAATGCTTATCCAAATCTCACCCTATCTTTGACAGATAGAAATATAGGTGAATCCTTAAACCTTAGAATTCAAACCAAAGGGTATGATTTCTTATCAGGATCTGAGGTAATAGCCATAGTCTATAGAATTTATTATAGGCTGATGAATACCATAAACCCCAGAGTCCGTCAATTAGGACCCCCAGATCGTACAATATTAGTGGACACAAATTTGTACACCTCTAATGTTGCAACCAATAGGTTGATTAATTTGGAAGAAATCACCTTTCCAGAACACTGGACTATAAAAAATGCAGTCCCTCCAAAACCAATTGTCAATAATTATATTGACCAAGTTATCCAAGAAGATAATGGTTCGGTTAGCATAACCTTTGAATCCCCGGTTAGAAATTATTCTAGAAGTTTAAGTTCTAGAAATAGTTTTTCATCCTCACATAATCCATATAGGGTTAATATACCTACTACTAGTAGGCATTCAATCTCAAAAATTCCTGAGAAACCAAAATCTCCATCAATTGAATCCATAAATATTGAAGGGATAAAAATTTCTGAAAATCAAATCCCTCATCCAATATACAAAAAAGATTCACCAACTGCGAGTGACATGAACTTTTCTATCCATGGTTGAGTCTGTAATAGATAGAAAAGCAATCAATAAAGAATTTTATGATCCTAAATATGAACAATTTAGGAAATGGTATTTCTGAAAGTTTAATAAAACCCAATTATTAAAATATAAAGAAGAATTTTATAATTGGTTGGAATACTCAAAGAAAATAATGCCTTTTGTCCAATGGTTTTACGGAAGGCATTGGGATGAAATTGATTGTCAAATTGACATTATCGAAAGTCACTACAAGAATTGGCATACCAACAATGGTTTGGTAAGAGATTTACGTCCGCCAACAACCCCATTAAAAGTTTACTCAACAACTCATTCAACATCATCCAATAATGATGATGACAAAAATATTCCCCAATTTGTTGAAGCAGTTGCTTTTGTTAAGCAAAACTGAAAATGAAAATATCAATAGAATTCATAAACAGAATAATTATACCAACTTACAACTTGGTACAATTGCCAATCAGCTCACCCGAATAGAAGAGCAAGTTAATCAAATCAATGAGTAATCGATTGAGAAATCGATTGACAAATCAAATGATAACGTTAAAGGCAAAGAGGAGATTCAAAAGACTAATATTGGTCATCCTCTAGCTATTGAAGGATTCAAATTAAGCAATCCTGAAAAGCATATTGATCTTCTTGCGGAATTAGACAAAAGAATTAAAAACATGTCCATTAATGCTATCTCTGAAGAGATTGAATCAGAATGCAATACTTCTGATATGAAAACTCCAATTTTCCAAAATTTATCTATAAATCCTGTTAATTATCCTAAAGATAAAAAGATTTCTTATTCAGGTGCTGATCGTTATTATAATCCTAGACCAACACCACAAGATATCCTTTATGAGGAAGATTTTTTCCATACTAAAAATCTTACTGTGGAAGAACCATTTATGAATGAAATATTGATGGTATGACAGAATATCAAAATTTTGAAGTCATTCATCAAATGCTTATGTATTCAACAGTTTGTAAACAGAATGGAAACTCTGACCAAAAAATAGCTGGATGGATAACTGTTAGATTTACTAGAACCCTGAGAGGTTGGTGAGACAATAGTCTCAACGAATTACAAAGAACAGAAATTCTTAATGCTGTTAAAATGGAACAAGTAGAGGTCCCTAGTCAGGCTCATAATCAACTATCACAACTCCAATCAAGACCACGACAGGATGCTGTGTATACTTTGACCCAAACAATAATTTTACACTTTACTGGTAATTGGGATGATCAAAGAGAAAGAGGCAAAGAATTGCTTCAAAATCTTAAATGTCCAACACTACTCATTTTCGTTGGTATAAAGATGTTTTCCTTGCAAAAGTCATGCAAAGACCCAATGCTAATAGTGAGCATTGGAAATCAAAATTTATTGATGGTCTAAGTATCAATTATGATAGTTATACATATGGAGAATTAATTTCCATAATAACCCAAGAGGGCTTATCCATGTGCAATGATCTCAAATTGCATCGCCAGTTAAAGAAACAAAGATTAACTGGAAAACAGGAATTAGGAGAATTTTGCGACCAATTCGCATATGATACAAATCTTTATCCAAAGCCTGCTAAGCGTCAAAGCCGAAAACCTGCAAAGAAGTAGTATAAGCGAAAATATCACAGAAAGAAAACTGAGAAAAAATCAGATAAAAAGAATAAAATTGAAAGGGTACCTTACAAATCAAAGGGGAAAAAGAAATCAAAATCCACAGCAAAATGCTATAAATGTGAAAAAATTGGCCATTGTGCCAATAGGTGCACAACCAAAAAGAAGTTGAATCAACTTCAAATAGACGAAGGTCTTAAACAACAATTGTTCAAGCTCATGCTTAATTCTAGTGATTCAGAAGAAGAATATGAAAGCTCTTTTGAAGCTATTAATGAATTATCTGATAATGAATCATTCTCAGATTCTGATCCTAATCCAAAGATTTGCAAATGCAATGATTTTGAATGTTCAACTTCCAATGACTATTGGAAGGCCATAGTCCAAATGAATGGTTTAAGTATTAATGTCCTTATTGATAAACAAAAATCATTGCTTGATATTATTGATCAAATTCAAGATCAACAATTGAAATTAAAGGTTATAGAATCCTGCATAACTTCTATCAAAGAAGAAGAAGTTATTGAGCAACCACAAATTCCCGAAGATTTTTATAGTCTTAAAAAAGTTATAGATCGTGTTAGAGAGAAAAATGATTCTCAATATTCTAAATCAGTAACAATTCGTGATTTGAAATCAGAAATTAGAAACCTAAAATCACAACAAAATTGTACAAATCAAGAGCTTGTTTTGATAAAACATCGCTTAGATGCTCTTGATAAGAACAATGAGGATTTTATTCCTGAAAATAATGAATATTTGAATAATCTTAGTAATGCTGTATTCCAAAAATGGCATATAAAGGTTAATCTTGTTATTCACAAAGAATATACTATTGAAAATATTACTGCACTTGTGGATAGCGGTGCAGATATGAATTGCATCCAAGAAGGTTTAGTTCCAACAGAATATTTTGAGGAGACTAAGCAAAACCTTATGAATGCAAGCGGCTCACTAATGAGTATAAAATATAAGCTTAATCATGTTTATATTTGTAATCAAGGCATATGTCTTGAAACATCTTTCTTATGTGTTAGAAATTTACAACAACAAGTAATACTTGGATCACCATTTTTATCTATGATTATGCCTATGCATACTAATCATCAAATTTTCGGTAAACAAGCAATGTGTGCTTTATACATGAGATGGACGGATTAAACCCAAGTCATAGAGTGTTAATCACCCCATGACTAAGCCTATTAAAACTACTCACCCATTATGCTAGAAATTAAGCCTATGAATTGGAAGAAAACTAAAAACATGTTTAATAATAACTCTAAAAATTGATTTTTATGATTAATCCTAGGTTTGCCTACAACATTAACACTTGAGAATTAATCAAACAACTAATAAGAACAAGATTTTTCAAAGGAAATAGCTAGAAAACAAGAAAATGAATTAACTGATAAAAACGGAAACAAACTAGATTTATATAAAGGTCTCAACACGTACTACAACATTAAAGAAGAAGAATTACCTTTAAACTAAATAGAAGAGCTTCAAATCCTAGAGAGAAGGTAGAGCAAATCTAAATACAAACTAAGGGAGGTAGAGAGAGAATGTAAAAACAACTCTCAACCTAAAATTCTGAGGTTGGGGACCTTATAAAGGCCCCAAAAGTCGTGCTAGATTATTACAAATATGCCACTAGATATTTCTTGATCGGGCTCAAAAGTTGCAGAAAAGTGTAGCTTGAACCGGTAGAACAAAAGTGCTCTACCAGTTGAAGAACTCACTGGTTCTCTTCTACCGGTAGACACAAAAGTGCTCTACCGGTTGAACATGGAAAATCTGAGGATTCCACTCGTCTTGATCCCTTGACCTTCCAGCTTGTCATCATGACCTCTAGGCTTCCCAAGTCTTGTTCAGGACTTCATTCCTTGTCTCCCGGAACTCGGTGGCGGGGTGTCATGTGGCCTCCGGTGCTCGGGCATCCGTTGGTTTAACAATGGCGTCAAAACACGCCTTATTTCTCCATTTTTACCTGAAACTAACAAAAAGCAACCTTGCGCGAAATCAATAGTTTAAAGTAGCATAGCGCGCGTGTGTGATCAAATTGAGCGAGATAAGCCCCATTATTAACACTTTTTGGGGCTTATCACACCCCCCAACTTGGACTTTGCTAGTCCCTAGCAAATTAAACTAAAATAACTAATTAAACCAAATAAAACTTCCTAGGTACCCGGTACGATAACTATGCTCAATCTACAAAAAGTCTAGGCAAAGTACCGGCCATCCGGATCATTTAACCAAAAGCAACTCACGCACACACATGCCATGCACAATTATGAAATTACTAGGCCACACAAGTAGGCAAGTGCTATGCACCCCACAAAGTTTCAATTCCAATAGAGCTTTAGGCAAAAATTATTTCCCAAAAATTGCAATCACACACATTGAAGTATTGAACACCCCACGATAAACGCTTAGCAATATTTCATGCTTATACTTGAATTTTTCCCGTCATTAATTAGCTCTTTTGTTCACAAGCGCATGTTTCATTAGCTTGCGGTAATCTTTTTGTTTTGTTGCCAAAAATGCTTGCGCCCTTGGATTGCATTTCCAATATTACTTCCCCAAGCGTAGGGTTTAGGCCAGCGATAGCATGATACCGGTAAGACCGGGTCAATTCCACAGAGACCGAATGCGCTGAGTGTGAAGGTTGATTCGCGAATGATGGTTTTAGCCTTAAAGCGGCAAACTTGGCTTTTGGAGTTTGTTTGGTGGAATTCTCTCGACTTCGAGAATGACGCAGAGATTTAAAAACGACAAATTTAAACTAAGGCGAAGTCTAGGGGTATTTAACTACCGTGACTTGGGCTAATCCATCCCCTCTTGATAACCGGCTCGGGGCATCGTTAAATGCCCCCGAACGGAAGATTTAGAGTTTAAAACCTTTACTAGAAAAATGTGTTTACCAAAGATTTTTATGATTAATCCTAGGTTTGCCTACAACATTAACACTTGAGAATTAATCAAACAACTAATAAGAACAAGAGTTTTCAAAGGAAATAGCTAGAAAACAAGAAAACGAATTAACTGATAAAAACGGAAACAAACTAGATTTATATAAAGGTCTCAACACGTACTACAACATTAAAGAAGAAGAATTACCTTTAAACTAAATGGAAGAGCTTCAAATCCTAGAGAGAAGGTAGAGCAAATCTAAATACAAACGAAGGGAGGTAGAGAGAGAATGTAAAAACAACTCTCAACCTAAAATTATGAGGTTGGGGACCTTATAAAGGCCCCAAAAGTTGTGCTAGATTATTACAAATATGCCACTAGATATTTCTTGATCGGGCTCAAAAGTTGCAGAAAAGTGTAGCTTGAACCAGTAGAACAAAAGTGCTCTACCGGTTGAAGAACTCACTGGTTCTCTTCTACCGGTAGACACAAAAGTGCTCTACCGGTTGAACATGGAAAAACTGAGGATTTCACTCGTCTTGATCCCTTGACCTTCCGGCTTGTCATCATGACCTCTAGGCTTCCCGAGTCTTGTTCAAAACTTCATTCCTTGTCTCCCGGAACTCGGTGGTGGGGTGCCATGTGGCCTCCGGTGCTCGGGCATCCGTTGATTTAACAATGGCGTCAAAACATGCCTTATTTCTCCATTTTTACCTGAAACTAATAAAAAGCAACCTTGCGCGAAATCAATAGTTTAAAGTAACATAGCGCGCGTGTGTGTGATCAAATTGAGCGAGATAAGCCCCATTATTAACACATTTGGGGGCTTATCAGTTGGATGGAGGATTGCGACGGGGATGGGGGATGGAATGAGACGGGGAAGGGTGACGGAAGAAGGGAGACAAATAATGAAAAGGGATAGGTTTTCAAAATATGTTTTGTACTAGTAGCTGATAATGGAAAGGAGCTTGACACAAGGATTGTTATTTGTATACCTCCAAAAATAACGGTGGAGGACATCCATATTTAGATTTTAGTCAAAAAATTATTTGCCTACATAGTATCGAAAAAATAAATGGGCAACATAGTTTATAAAGAGCAACATTGGGTTTATTCAAATTTGAGGACAAATGTCACGCCCTCAATTTTCAATATAAATGATTAGACATTTCTCAATATAAGAATCATTGACTTTATTCAAAATATCCAAGGTCATTTCACATGGTTCATTTTCATTACACATAACTTGTCTAGTTCGGAAATTCATACCCCAAAATAAATCCATAAGTTCGAAAAACTAAAAGTTATTACATTACCGAAGTCAAAAGACAAATGAAAAAATAGTGTTACATATTTATCTCTCAATAGTGTTCTTGAGATAAAATGATAGCTCTTCAAATGCATGCTCTTCAAATCCGTTCATGCACTCCAAGCAACCAACTCATGCTCCATGCGGGATACCTGAAATCGTTAGGGTGAGCTACACTAGCCAGTAGAAGTATGTCTACAAACTCTAAGTGAATATGCAGGAATTGAGCACGACATGGATAAGACTATCTATATGAACAAAGGGATACAGTGTCACGTTAAAACCGAGTGGTAGTTCAAGTATCACCAAGTTACAAATCGTCATTATATCCGTTGAAATCTTTTTGTTCAAGTCCAAGTGTCCAAAATCTCTTATTATCTATTTTAGTCATTCATTTAAAAAACATTGTTATTGGGAATTTTGGGTCCCGTAGCCCCTGTCGAGTATTTTGGGCCTCGTAACCCCTGCCGAGCATTCGGGACGTCTCCCTAGGACCTCGTAGCCCTCTGCTGAGATTCGTGGGCCTCGTAACCCCTGCCAAGATTCACGGGCCTCGTAACCTATGCCTTGAGACTCACCAAACAGTGGCCTAAGTAATCACAAACCAATTTCAAATCCAACATTTTCCATTATAAAATATTCCGTGTCTTTCATGTGTCCTCATCCAAAATTATCTATTTTTGTTCAAAATCAAGTGCATTGTCAGTTACATTACATTAACATGTGCCAAGTGTACTTGAATGGGTACATTTATTTTGGAAATCAAGAAAGTCACTAACCATACAAGGATAGAGAAAGAAATGAGTATTTCAACAAGTTATAAGGTGTAGAGTAGCTAGGCCGACACAAACCACCACTAGTGCACCGTCGGGTTTTTATGGAGGGCAAGGGCATAAGAGGTCTTGGGATCAATTCCAAACTTCGCATGGTCAATCGGGTATTCGGGTACCATCTTCTTCGGGCTCTCGGGGTGGTTCGGCTCGACCACCGTTGGTGTGCCACCAATGTAACCATGCCGGTCACGTTCGTGCCTATTGTCCTTTTCTTCCGGGTCCTCATTCTCAGGGCACTCAATTTCTGGGTACTTGCTTTACTTGTGGGAAGACGAGTCATATTGCGAGAAATTGTACACGAGGGGGTGGAACACGTAGTGTGTCTGGGTCTGTTCAGCAGCCGAGGGGTGGTCACAGTTTCAGTAGGGGTTCACACGGACAGTCTTAGTACAGGCAGGGTTCTACCGGACAGGGTCAGCGGTTTATTGAGCGGGGTGCGAGTTCTTCGACACCGAGTCAGGGTTCCGTTCAGAGAGGTGGACACACGCAGAGTCAGACAATTCCAGGGAGAGCCTATCATATCACCGCTTCCACACCTTTGCCACCACCGCCACCACTTACGACGTCTCAGGTTCCGGAGACTTCCGTTGTGAGGGGTACGTTTCTCCTCTTCAACTCCTTTGCTAAGGTTTTATTTGATTCGGGCGCATCACATTCGTTCATTGCTTCCTCACTGGTGTGTGCATTGGAGTTAGAAACTGATAGCTTTGCATCCTCCGTTGTTTGTTGACACACATTTAGGCGGTAGGGCACCACTTGATCGCATTTGTCGGGGTTGTGAGTTGGTCATTTTAGATCGCCGGTTCATGTTTGATTTCATCGTGCTAGACATGTCGGGGTTCGATATTATCTTGGGTATGGATTGGTTGTCCACGTATCACGCTACTATTGATTGTTATAAGTGTCGGGTCCGCATTTGTACGCCGGAAGGTAGTTGCTTTGAATTCTTCGGGGAACGTCGGGAACCGATTGAGCCGTATTTGTGTGGTCCGCGGGAAAGGGAATCTATTTCATGTTTATTGGCTAGTTTGACCCTAGATGAGGACTTATCTATGCGCGGGGAATTGCCAAGGGTAGTTTGTGATTTCCCGGATGTGTTTTCGGAGGAGTTACCGGGCTTGCCACCCGATAGGGAGATTGAGTTCACTATAGACTTGTTACCGGGCACTGCACCGATTTCTATGCCCCCGTATCGCTTTGCACCGACCGAGTTAAGAGAACTCAAAACGCAACTTCAAGAATTACAAGATTTAGGTTTTATTCGACCAAGTACGTCACCGTGGGGAGCACCGGCTCTATTTGCGCAAAAGAAAGATGGGTTGCTTCGCCTATGCATTGATTACCGTAAATTGAATCGAGTCACGATTAAGAACAAGTACCCAATGCCTAGGATTGACGATTTGTTTGACCAACTCCGGGGTGCCACGTGCTTTTCTAAGATTGATTTGAGGTCCGGGTATCACCAATTGAGGGTTCGCCGTGAGGACATTCCTAAAACCGCCTTTCGCACTCGTTATGGCCATTATGAGTTCGTGGTCATGCCTTTTTGGCTTAGCCAATGCACCTGCTACTTTCATGGACTTGATGAATCGAATCTTTCGGGCTTATCTTGATCGCTTTGTGGTCAATTTTGTTGATGATATTCTTGTGTATTCTCTTTCCGAGGAAGATCACCAATCTCACCTCGCTATCGTTCTTGAAATCTTGAGAGAGCACCGATTGTACGCTAAACTTAGTAAGTGCGAGTTTTGGTTGTCCGAGGTGAAATTCTTGGGTCATGTGGTATCGAAAGATGGGGTGTCCGTGGATTCGGGGAAGATTGAGTCGGTATTGAATTGGGAGCGTCCGAAGAGTGTCTTCGAGATTCGGAGTTTCTTGGGTTTGGCGGGGTATTACCGTTGTTTCGTACTAGATTTCTCTCGTTTAGCGGCTCCGATGACTAGATTAACTCGCAAAGGGACGAAATTCGTGTGGAATGACAAGTGTGAGGCAGCGTTTAATGAATTGAAGAAGTGTTTGACCACCGCGCCGATTCTAATTGTGCCCGAGCGTGGAGTTGGCTACTCCGTTTATTGTGATGCCTCGCGGGAAGGACTTGGGTGCATTTTGATGCAAAATGGGAGAGTGGTAGCGTACGGTTCACTGCAATTAAAGGATCACGAACGCAATTACCCAACTCACGACTTAGAACTTGCGGCGGTTATATTCGCTTTGAAAGTTGGATGGAGCACATGGAGGATTACGACTTTGAGTTGCAGTATCACTCGGGAAAAGCGAATGTCGTAGCAGATGCACTAAGTCGGGAACCGGCACAATTGGCGAGTTTAGTGATCGATGAGTGGAAAATGATGAAGGACTTGGGGTTTTACGCGTTACATTGTGAGGAAGTCCGTGAAGGAGTAACCTTATGTAATTTGACGGTCCAATCGACTTTGTCTACTCGGGTTATTGAAGCTCAACAAGCGGATGAGGAAGCGGGTAACTTTCGGGTCAAATTTCTTAGCGGGGAAGCACCAAGTGGGTGGATGATTCACGCCGACCAAAGTCTACGTTTCAAAGGCAAGATATTTGTACGTATTGCGTGTCGGGATGAGATTTTGCGAGAGTTTCACCATTCACCGTTAGCCGTGCATCCGGGTGGGACAAAAATGTATCATGATTTGCATAGGCAATTTTGGTGGCCGGGGATGAAACGGGACGTAGCTATTTTTGTATCGCGGTGTCTTACGTGCCAACAAGTGAAAGCGGAGCATCAACGACCGGCGGGAGAATTACAACCGTTACCGGTAGCCGAGTGGAAGTGGGAGAATGTGACCATGGATTTCGTGACGGGTTTACCGAGATCACCGAGGGGCATGACGCCATATGGGTTATAGTTGACCGATTCACCAAGAGCGCTCACTTTTTACCTATTCAAGTCACTAATTCAGTTGAGACACTTAGTCATTTGTATATCCAAGAGATTATTCGACTTCACGAGATTCCGGTATCGATTGTGTCCGATAGAGATCCGCATTTTACCGCTCGTTTTTGGCAAAGTTTGCAAGCCGCGCTTGGAACGAATTTGTTGTTTAGCACCGCGTATCATCCACAAACCGATGGGCAATCTGAGAGAACGATTCAGATATTGGAAGATATGCTACGAGCTTGCGTGTTAGACTTTCGGGGTAGTTGGGAGGATCACTTACCGTTAATCGAGTTCGCTTACAATAATAGTTACCAATCGATCATCGAGATGGCGCCTTATGAGGCTTTATATGGTAGGCCGTGTAGATCACCGGTGTGTTGGATTGAATTGGGGGAAGCAACGCTAGTGGGGCCCGAGTTGGTAAACGAAACCGCCGAGAACATGAGATTGATTCGCCAAAGGCTTAAGGCCGCGCAAGAAGCAACAACCGAGAAGGTCAAGGTCATTCGTCAACGCTTATTAACTACTCAAAGTCGCCAAAAGAGTTATGCCGATCGCCGAAAACATCCGTTATCTTTTGAAGTGGGAGATCATGTGTTTCTCAAAATATCACCGCGTCGGGGCTTGACTCGTTTCGGGCGAGGGGGTAAGCTATCACCACGATATATTGGACCATTCGATATCAACGAGAAGATTGGGGAGGTCGCTTATCGCTTGGCATTACCGCCACGGTTATCGGGAATTCACGATGTCTTTCACGTTTCTATGTTAAAGAAATATGAGCCGGATCCGTCACACGTGCTAGAGTGGTCCGAATTAGAGCTTGAGGCCGATGCGTCTCATGGGGAAAAACCGATACGAGTTATGGATATGCGGGAGAAAACTCTAAGGGGTAAAACTATTCGACTAGTGCGGGTATTATGGAATAATTTTGGGAGCGAGGAGTCAACATGGAAAAGAGAGGACGAGATGATAGAGAAATATCCGGAGTTGTTTACAAATTGATCAATGTGAGTACGTGATCTAGATATTGCATTTTATTTATCATGGTGTCGAGTACATATAGCATATCATGCATGGATAGATATGTGGTCATTTGTATAGCTTTTGTGCAAATTTTGAGGACAATTTTTTTTTTCTAAGGAGGGTAGGATGTAAGGACTCGTAATTTCATATGATTTTTCTAAAATAATGTTGGGGAAGTGTGAGGCAATGAAAATAGAGTAATATAGGGTCAATGTGAAGTTAGTAATGTGTTTGGGTCTTTGCGAGATGCATTATGAAGATGAGGGGTGTAAGTGTGATTTGTGGGAGTGCATATAGATATGTATAGCTGATTTTTGAGCAAGCAAAACACATTCTTCTCCTCCCCCAAACCAACGACACTTTCTCCCCCTACTCCTCTCCCAAATTTCCTCCATCTCTTTACAAAATTCACACCTCCAAACCTCATTTCTTCAAGATTTACCTTCGTATTCGTCATCTACACGCGATTTGGAGTCCGGGTTTCTTTGGAATTGCTTGGTGAGGTCTCACTTTGTTTGGAGTTGCAAGAACAAGCTAGGGCTTTCACTCTCTCATCCTTGGAGCTAAACCATTGAGGTAGGAAACAACATTCTACCTTCTCTAAATGTATGTTGAATGAATTACTGCATTACTCTTGTTATTGCTCCTAAAATTTCCATTATACTTGTTTGTCACCATGGAAGTTGAGTTTGGAGTTGATTGAGTTTGAGTTTTGTATGTTTAGTTGATCAATCCACAAATTGATTGTTGAAATGTCCCTCCCTCTTGATTAGTTGTGTTTTGGAACCTCATTTTTTCCTTGGATTGAAGCCCCCATCACTTGGAGTTATGTTGTGTATTTTCCACCCGAAACCCAGTTGGATCGATCCACACTTAAGGTTGGATCGATCCAAAATGCTCTGTTGACGTTTTGAACCACTTTGGATCGATCCATGAGTTGTCTGGACCGATCCAAAACCTTTTGTTTGCTCCTGGACCATTTTGGATCGATCCACCCACTTATTGGATCGATCCAGACCAGTTGGATCGATCCACACCCCTTTTGGATCGATCCAGACTCCTCTTATTCAGGCAGATTATTGACCCAACTTCGCGGGCACGCCCCGGCTTCGTCCGAACTCCGATTGAGGTGATTCTTGAACCGTTGGAAAGCTCTATAAGTCTACTTTCAAACCCAATTGATCTCATATTCATAGCTTTTGTATTTTGAGAGAAATGTGTTTTTTACTATCAGCGTGTCGTATTTTCTTGAGATTCATAACTCCATTTTCATGTTCCAGCGCTCCGGGCCCTCATTGGTCCTTTCAAAGCTTCTTGAATTGACCTCTAATCTTCGGTAACCTATCATGGTGCATTTTATGCTTTGTCTTGGTTGTCTTGGTTTCTCACGCACTTGGACACGTGTTAACTTGACCATCACCGACACATTTTGAGCTTTTGAACAAAGATGATTGTGTGAATGTTTTGGACACTTATGAAAGGGTATTGTGCTATGTGAATTAGCTTTGGACACTAAGTTGAACTTATGAATTGATAAGTGGAAATGTAAATGTGAAATATGTGACACGGGGCCCGAAAGGGTATACCCGGAGTGACACGGGGCCCGAAAAGGTATGCCCGGAGTGACACGGGGCCTTTAATGGTATGCCCGGAGTGACACGGGGCCTATATGGCATGTGCTTGACCGACCGAGTGACTAAAAATAAAGACGCGTCCCAAGCGTAGGACTCTCGACCGATGTAGCATAATATCCGGAAGTACCGGAGTCGAATCCACAGAGACGGACGAACGTGTGCAGGACTCAAAGATGACGGGTTCACAGTTTATCTTGGCTCTTAGGTAGCCACCCCTTGTTCAATGAGATTAATTTACTAACTAAATTACTAAGCTGATTTAACTAAATGCAAATTAATAAAGAGAGCACAGCTGAGGGAACCCAGCGTCCACGCCCAGCCTAACCGGTATTTACTCGGGCCACAATTAATCCTTTTACTGATTTTAGAATACGAGAAAGGCTTCCTAACAAATGCGCACCACCTGTCACCAGATTCCGTGCGCAATCGAATTCCGGTAATGCCTGGGTTTGTTTGTTTGAAAAGTTTCCAGTTCCCAAAATTGCTTGAAAATCGATTTAATTCAGCCCCGAGGTGAAATACTGATTAATCTAGACGTAGGCGCCTTCGCCCCGCAGCCGCACTCGAAGCGACTACTCACTCATGATTATGCTAATTGCAGAAAACAAATTAAACCTAGATCTAAACATGCTTGGAGATTAAAATATGAAAACAATAGAAAACAATACCGGAAATTGCAAGGGAAAAGTTGAACTTGACTGTTAATACGCAAACGCTGAATGAAGAACTCTGAATCCGTAGCCGAAAACTTGAAAACACAAAACCTAAGTAAAAGTCGTGGAACCTAATCTAGGTTCTAATAAGAGTATTTATAATAATCTTAGTAATTCTAAGGAAAAACGACGAAAATCCTCGAAATATTCCGCGCGAAGCCAAACGACGACGTTCAATGGCCCAACTAAGCGCTCGGTAGCGCTACTAGTAAATGGGTGTAGCGCTACCGCTTCCCTATCGTGCGGCGTTGACCGCTGCTCCTCGCGTTGACCGCTGACCATATGCCCTTAGGTAGCGCTACACCACTTTTGGTGTAGCGCTCCAAAACCTTCTGTTCATTTTTTTGAGCTTTTTGTGCCAAACTTGATCGCTCCATATAAATGGGGTAGCGCTCCCGACGGGTTACGAGCACTCCCACGCGAAATCACTTCCATACTTAGTCTCCTCAGCCTTGCTCACTCTCGGTCCTCGTGCATGCCCTTTCAACAACTTCGATTAGCGCCAAAACACCTCAATTCCCTGCAAATTAAGCACAAACACCAAATCCAACCACGTGCACATATCAAATGGAAAATGAGGATTAAATGTATGACAAACGTGCTAATTCTACCCTACTTAAGCGCTTAAATTCATGAATTTCACGCGCCTATCAGCATGCCCGGAGAATAAATGAATGATTAAAAAAGAATAAGATATATATGATAAATGTAAGGGATATTTGGGTCATTTTAAATGTTTTCGGTATTTGTGAAGTATCGTGAAATGAAATGTTTGTGTAAATTACTGTGTTTTGAAGGGAATGAACCCACAACACGAAATGTAATGGTTATGACGAAACTTATGGATATTCTGGTTTCATTAGATCTTTGAGGCATCTCCTAGACACTTTGTCATCGAGTTGATTTATCTTGGTCCATCTTAGCTTACTCATTCATGTGTATCATACCTTCATGTGCATCTTTCATTCTCTATACCCTTAGTGTTGGTAGAAAAGTTTCCTACGAGCTAGTGAACTCACCCTATCTTTCCCAGGTACACGGCATGGAGCATGAGATCGGATGCTTGGATTGTGAATGCATCCCATGAAGATTTTATGATCATGACGTTATTTTCTCATCTTCATACTAAGTACATTTTTGGAAGATGATCCTGTAACTTTAATTTCTCCAAGCTTTTGACTATTTAACTTATGTAATAACTTTAAAACCTTTGTTATTTTTGCACGGGTACGGGTACCCTTGAGCAGAAGCTTATTGTACTTTGACTTTGACTTTCTATGGGAAATTGTTTGACTTTGATCGATCCCACATGGATTTTATTTGTATTTTGGCTTATTGAAATTGAGGGCATGACACCTCCAAATCCGTTAGCTTCCAAACGAAATCGTTGACTTGGACTTCTTTAGCCGTTAATAGGAAAAAAATAAAATAAAAGTCTATTTCCCAGATCTGGGTTTGGTGAATACAAGAGAGAGAGAGAGGGCGACGAGAGAGGAGACTCGACGAATGACCTCCTTCTCCAGCGCTCAGGAGACCCGACGAAGGAATCCACTGCCGGCAACCTCCTCCTCCGGTAGCGCCTCCACCTCTGGCGGCAACCAAGTGGCAAAAATCTATTGTAGAACCATATTGAAAACAGAGGGACCCGAATTTCGATAAATAGTATTCAAAGTTTGGGTGTCTCGTCTGCTTCTGAAAATCAGCCCTCCCAAAGGTGGTGGAAATCCATATTTTCTAAGGCAACTTCAAGGGCGATCAACCCAATTGGGTCATCTGGTTTTATTTTCATATGTATGGGACTATTGAAACGGGTATCTGTCTTTTGGATTGCATATAGAAATATATTCAATTTATCAATCAATGGTAGTTTTCACTTCGTGCTTGTAGGTGTGGCAATTTGGGTTTTATTAAGCAGCAGTGCCATTGGCGTCTGCTTGTACGAGGACTTTTACATTTTTTTAAAAGAAGTTTAGCCGTTAACAGGAAAAAAAGAAAAGAAAAGTCTATTTCCTAGATCTGGGTTTGGTGAATATAAGAGAGAAAAATAGAGAGAGAGAGAGAGAAAGAGAGAGAGAGAGAGAGAGAGAGAGAGAGAGAGAGGAGACTCGACGAATGACCTCCTTCTCCAGCGCTCAGGAGACCCGACGAAGGAACCCACTGCTGGCAACCTCCTCCTCCGGTAGCGCCTCCACCTCTGGCAGCAACCAAGTGGCAAAAATCTATTGTAGAACTGTATTGAAAACAGAGGGAGCCGAATTTCAATAAATTGTATTCAAAGTTTGGGTGTCTCGTCTGCTTCTGAAAATCAGCCCTCCCAAAGGTGGTGGAAATCCATATTTTCTAGGGCAACTTCAAGGGTGATCAACCCAATTGTGCCATCTGGTTTTATTTTCATATGTATGGGACTATTCAAACGGGTATCTGTCTTTTGGATTGCATATATAAATATATTCAATTTATCAATCAATGGTAGTTTTCACTTCGTGCTTGCAGTGTCATTGGCGTCTGCTTGTACGAGGACTTTTACATTTTTTTAAAATAGGAGAGAGATAGAGAGAGAAGTTTTACATTTTTTCCCCTTTTTTTATGTTATTTTTTTTTTACATAGTGCACATGTGGCACCACGTGTCGAGCCACATGGTTCATTTAACTGAGCCGTTAGGGCCAACTCAGCGATTTCCGTTTGGGAGCTAACAGATTTGGACGTTGGGGGTCAATTGAATAACGGAGCTATAGTTTTGGAGGTAAATTGAAATTAAGTGAAGTTTGGGAGTGTTTGAGACATTGAGGTCAAAGTTTGGGGTTTTTTTGAATTTTCCCCGGAGTATATTGCACCGAAACGACGTTGCTCACAAGGATTCTGGAACGCTCTCTCGGCTGTGAAACAAACACCGCCGCGCAACATCGTACAGACGCTACTCTTCTCGTCTTACCGTTCTTCGTCTCGCTTCTCTTTCTTTTCAAGAGATATGGCGGCCAGAACGGCACTTCTCAAGCACCTGAGAGTGAACGTTCGCTCTGCACCCCAAAACCCTAATCTCAACAGCACTTTCTCTTCTCCCTTTGGGGATCTGCTGCGACGCCATTTTTCAGAGGAAGTGAGGGGCTCCTTCCTCGACAAATCCGAGGTCACCGATCGAGTTGTCACTGTCGTCAAGAATTTTCAGAAAGTTGATCCTTCAAAGGTAGTATAAAATGCCAATTCTCAAGTCACACCATTATCTTACTTGTTCAGTGCTTTTGATATATATATATATATATATATATATATATATCATATTAGGTTCTATTTGGGTTGATAATTGGCTGAACTGAGCATTATTTCTGATACTGGGGGCTTGGGCTTAGTGTGGAGTTGATATTTATGAGTATTAGTTCATCTATGAATTGTATTATGCAGCAGAATATTTAGGGGAGATAAACGGGCCGAAACTAGCCGACTGGGTTGCTGTTCAAGTTTGGTTTGAAAACTTAACAAGCTTCAAAACATGTTCAAGCTTAGCTTTTTTACTAGACAAAGCCGATATCGAACAAGCTTTAATCGATCTCCACTTGAATTTTTTATACATCATAAGCTGAACAAGCCAAGTAGTAGGGTTTAGTTTGAAACTTCAACTAGCTTCAAAAAAATAATCAAGCTTGGTTTTCTATGCGACAAAACAATCTTGAGCAAGCTTTTAACGAACTAACACAAACTCGAACTCGAGAAGCTTCGTTCATTTATCAGGCTTAAAAATAAGTTGTAATCTTGTCTGCTGGAAAGAATGCGTAAAGGGCAATGGTTATCAGTTTTATGTGCCAAATTAGTTGTCGGTTGGTACTTGAATATCCTGTTTGGCTACTGAGAAAGTGGAAACGGGAACTAGTCTGGTACATGCATGTTTTAGATTTTCTTATTGAAATAGGAGATGGAGGGTTGTAGTATTTACTATGATGTTTCATGGTGTTCTCTGAGAGAATTTTATAGAGTGAAGAGGCGCTAGTGTGATTCTTTTTCTTCTCATGTTTGCTATGACAGAGTACACATTCTTTTTTTCATGTAGACTTAAAAAAATTCTTTTGTTGATTCGTTGTTGAATCTTGATTTTCCATGCAATGCCAGCAGTAGTTGGAATTCCCCCTCAAACCTAGTGTACCCTTGGGATGCCATGTCCACTTTTCCTGGTTGACGTGGTTAAGGTTATGATTGACCTGTCTCGGGTTGTGGTGGATTATACTAAAATCCAGATTTCCAATTTCCATAGTTTGGTAGACAAATCCCTGAGTTGTGGTTCACCATACTGCATGTTCCAGATAGTCCCCCCAAAACGGCCGGGTACAGCGCTGACCAACTTCCCTGTATAGTCAACTATCCTGGGTGGAAAAGTAACATACAACCGCTGAAAATCTTGGCTATCTGTACTTCCAATACCCCATTTGTGGTTTCTTGATAATTGGAAAATTTAAAACTATCTGAAGTTATTCACCTGAAACACTCTTTATAATAGCATTTTCGTAGCCTTTTCGGCTTGAGATCCATCACCATTGTTGTAGACACCTAGAGGATCTGTGGAGCTCTCATTGAGTCATTGGAAGCTCAGCACGAGTTAGGAAATAAGATCGAAAAATCTAGCAAGTCCTACAGACCCCGAGATGACACTTCCAAAACTCGTCTTTGAGTTTCAATTCAGAGGCAAGAAATGCTGTGTGAAGTTGCTTTGGTTTTCATGTTCTGATACAATTTATGTTGAAAAGGTGAATGTTTCTTATTTCTTCCTTTTGCCGTTGCTCCCCAATTTTTACTAGCCATCACTTCCTCGTTTTTAGGGCGAAAAGCAGACTCTTTCGATTCCCTAAGTTTAAATGCGCCGGAGTTTAGAATTTGAGTTTAACAGCTGTGATTCGGACTTTTATGTGAAAAACGGAGTGCTACCTAACATAATGTTTAGGTGCGTCAAGCCACCCTTAAAGCTGAAAGAAAATATATTTTTTTAGAATAACATCGTTTGAGCAGATTGTATGTGATAACAAAGATGGGCTCGGAGGTTTCCTGTTACAAGTGACGAAATGTGTCAGGCAACATCGCCCTTTCAGTTCTCATTTCTCCATTTTAGCCTTGCCAACAATTATTGTTGAAAATAAACGTGGTATGTATGCAATGCAAATGCCACCAATCGCATGCCAAACCCACGTCATGTTTTCAGCTTGTCTAACACACGCCTTTCTTTCCATGAGTGCAGAAATAAAGAATGTAAAATGGTAATCCGAACATTGCAAACTTTGTTTCTGGTTTTAAGGTATGCGGAATCTTGTTTCACTGGGACCTAAATGTTAAATACTTGATTGCAACGACAACGGTATGCCAGCTACTTTGGTTTTTTAATGGTTTCCGTAATAGACACGAAAAGGACACCTCAGCTGTTCCATCACACACGTCGATCGTCATTTCGTTTGCACAAAAATAAAGAATGCAAAATGATAATCCGAACATTGCAAACCTTGTTCTTGCTATAAAGGCATGCGTATCCCATGTTTCACTAGTACCCAAATGTCCGATACTAGATTTCAATGACAACGGTATGCTAGTTACTTTGGTTTTGGCAGCATCCTTGATAGAAACGAAAAGAACACCGCTCCGGTGTTAATATCTTAACTCAGATATGTAGATTGGAATTCAGTATGTTATGCTGGTATAGGTGAGCTATACGTTATGCAATACCCACTTCCTGATTTCGACCAAGGATTTCAGTTAGTTGTAACATAAAAGAATTAACATAAAGAAGACAATTTTTGTATTGCAATAAAAATTACAAAGAGGGAAAAAAACCCCCTGCGAATACGTCTACCTCACCTTTTGTGGAGGGTTCACGCGGGTACACAGACATAATTTTATAAGCTAGACGAAATTATAACTTGAAAAAGTGTGAACTAAATCGCATCATTTTTTAGCAATACTAACATTGTCGAATTGTCGTGTACAACTTTGGTAAAAACAAGACTTGAAAAAGGTTTGCAAGCTTGACTTGATTTTTGTAGAGTTGTGGGAAATTTGGGAAGAACCCCGGCCTTTTTGGAAAGGGTTTGGAATTTTCTGAAACTTCTCGGAGCTTGACAAGGCTCTGGACTTTCTCTCTGGGTTTTTCTGCATATTTCTCTGTCTTTTTCGTCTTTCTTTCTCCGTTTTTTCTCTTCATTATCTACCTACATTCTACACTTTTGATGCATATGCTTCGCTTTTTCCGAAGTTTCTTGGTCTGTGACTTTGTTTTTCATTATCTATACTTCTTACCTTTGCCATCGTATAGTTTATGGTATTTTCAAGAAGTAAGAAGAAATATAAACTATGTTTAAAGCTTATTGCTAGCGTTGAGAGAGCATAGTGGGTTTGGTTCCCTTGCAGAAGCTTATGAATGACCCTTACTGCCTTCTTATTTCTCTCTCTGAAGTCTGAAGAACTAGAGAACAACTACTCCAATTGTTGATTTTGCTGTTGAGTGTTATATTACCCTGGATATTATGATGGTGAATACTTGATACAAGCTATTATTCCTCTTGATAGAAAACATGGGTATTGAAATGCAGATTTTACTGACCTTTTCAAAATATGGTGCTTCAGTGGAAAACTATCCTCTTTGCTTGAAGAACTTTTAGTTTCAATTTTCACCATTATTATCAGGGAGTATCATCAGTCGCTCTTGCATGAACCACTTGAATGTGGTGAGATTTGGCTGAAGGGATTAAGTGCCCTTTGAAGTGGGTATGGTTTTGCTACAAAGAAACAACCCACCAACACCTAAACAAGGCACAGTTAGACCGCATCACCACACAATGAATGGATGGACATGGATATGTAATTTGAAGAGGAAAAAGGGGGTTCTTTTAGGAAGTATTAGGTCCACTGGATTGAATTTGAAGTACTGAAATATTCACTCCTTCGTTTCCCCATAGAATGGTCATTCACTAAAATTGGTGAATGAAGCTTTCATTTGCAAGTTACACAGTTGTCATTTATTCACATGACATTCCATTCCAGTCTTCATTCTAGTGCTCTAAATACTGCCTTGTTGCTTATTCTCTTTGAAGGACTTCTGATGAAGTGTGTTACTATCTGGCTTTGCAGGTTACTCCAAGTGCCCATTTCCAAAATGATCTGGGGCTGGACAGCTTAGATGCAGTTGAGGTCGTGATGGCACTTGAAGAAGAGTTTGGTTTTGAGATTCCAGATAATGAAGCAGACAAAATCAACTCCATCAACCTTGCTGTTGACTTCATTGCATCTCACCCCCAGGCGAAATAAGTTTAGTTCTTCACCTTCCCTGTTGACTTCATTGCTGTTTTGCTGTATCAAATTCTGTGGTCATTTTGTTATTTTTATGGAACTTCTAGTTGGTATGGACCATTCCTAGTTCTTGCATAATTCCAGATGATGGAAGGTACTAGAGTTTATTAAGTTGTGTTTCATATGCGGTAACTGTTGGCTGCAGAAAACAATGTTCCGTTTTTGGGTATTATCTAGGATGTTCTCTTTTGATGCTTTTGTTTTAATCTTGGATTTGTGAAGAGAAGGAAAAGATGTGAATGGAAATTAATAATAAGAGAAAAAAGAGAGGATACTGCTCTGCATTTTGGGAAGTTTGTATGATGAAAATGGAGATTTTAGGCAATCTGAAGAACTTTGTTACTGCGTGCTTTAATGATTAATCATACAAGTGTTATTTCAGCGGAGGTAATAGTCATCAAATGATTTTTGGCAAGTTAATTTCATTGACAAACAAAGCTAATGAAGATCAAGAAGGTTATATCCTAGTAAGGCATCCCTAAGTATTTACCTTCCTCGGTGCTTCTGTTGAAACCAAGAATATCTCGACATTCCTTCCTCCTCTATTCAGATGTGTGGGAAAAGAATAGGATTGAGGACTTGTGCTCATTAACCAGCTGCCCAGACCTCCTTAATAGCTCGACAAAATACAAGCGAGTCATCTGCAGACAACAGATGTGAGACTGATGGCCCATTTAGACTTATTTTAACTCCTTTCAGTTCACCATGGCTTTCCTTTGGCATAGTAGGCTTAAGAACCCATGAGCACAAAGAAGGAATAAGTAGGGGGAGGGGGGGTTGCTGCCCGCTAACTATACAGTAGAGAGAATTCATAATCCAGCCCCACCCATTTCATGTCAAAACCCATATGCCTCATCACTTTCTCCAGATATAACCCATTCAACATGATCATAAGCTTTGGCGATGTCAAGTTTTAGTGCCATATGACCCTCCTTTCTACTTCTGCTTTTAAATGATGAACCATCTCATGGGCGACCAAGATGTTATCAGAGATCTGTCTATTTTGAACAAAAGCACTTTGATTGAGGCTAATAATATTAGGCAGTAAGGTACGCAATCTATTGACCACGGTCTTAGCTATAATCTTGTAAATAACATTGGATAAAAGGGCCTGTAGTGTGAAACCTGCAAAAGAGTTTTAACTTTTGGGATCAAAACTATCTGCGTGTGGTTGATACTCTTTAGGAGATGACCATTCTGTAAGAAGCTTTGCGCTGCTGCTATTACACTTACCCCACAATCTCCCAATATTGTTGATAAAAGCCTGCCATCATACGATTCATACCATATGCTCCCGGTCCTGGCGCTTTTGCGGGACCCATATCGAAAAGTGCTTTTCTGAGCTCAGCCCGACTGAACTCCCAGTTAAGCGCTGAATTCATGCGATCTGTGATTCTTCCCTGGATGGAACTTGCGACTTCCTCCACTTGCTCTGCTCCTCCTGTTTGGAGGAGAGACTGAAAGTACATCACAAACACATGGACTTTTGGCTGGACTTTGGCATGGACTTTTGCCCACCATTCCCCCTTGGACTTCTGTAAAGAAAAAGTAAAGCAATACATATAGCCGAGGGTTCAAGATGCACCAAAATGGGAAAGCAGTTTGGGCACCATACGATTCGGCCAATTCAGTTTGCGAAGGAAAGTGTAAATACTGTCAGAGAGGCCACGTTAATGGAGTTACCCTCTCTGCTGGGACCTTCGCCAGAACTTCTGTTGTAACGATCCCGATTTTAGGTAAATAAAAATTGTGGTAAAATCAAAACTATTAAATTTTGGTAATATTTTATTAAATAAAAAGCCTAGTTCTTATTAAAATTTACTAGAAACCTTTTATATATATATATAGGATCATGATGGGATCCCTTATTAAAATTTGGTGCGGACCTCATCTTTCCGGATCAAATTTTGATGATCCGAACCGCTCAATGTTTTTAAAATGCGTTTTTAAGGGCCTACGTGAAGATTCGTAAAAAAAAAAATACCCGGAAGGGCTTGATCCAAACAGTTTTTTGAAGATTTCCCGCGTGGACCTTGGAAAACGCATTTTAAAAACATTGAGCGGTTCGGATCGTCAAAATTTGATCTGGAAAGTTGAAAAAAGGCTAGGTCCGCACCAAATTTTTAATAAGGGATCCCTTAGGAGATCATGATCCTATATATATATATATATACGAAATCTTTCACATCAGGTATACCTGATAGGCTTCCCATCAGGGACTCCTATTTCCCGATCAAATTTTCACGATCCGAACCGTCCAATGTGTTTAAAAGGTGTTTTTAAGGGTCCTCATGAGAAATCAGTGAAAAAAAATACCGGGAAGGGCTTTGATCCGATCAGTTTTCGATAAAAACTTTATATATGCATTTTTATCGAAAACTGATCGGATCAAGCCCTTCCCGGTATTTTTTTTCACTGATTTCTTGTGTTGCGTGGACCCTTAAAAATACCTTTTAAACACATTGGACGGTTCGGATTGTGAAAATTTGATCGGAAAATAGGAGAATTGGAGGGCTCGCTGATGGGAAGCCCATCAGGGAGTCCTGATTGGAAGCTCACTGTATATGTATATACACAATAAGCTTCCCATAAGGGTCCCTTATGGGAGCCATCCATGCGCACCTCATGTTTCAGCCGTTGGATGAGATCCAACGGCTCATATTTTAAATGCCATATCGCAGATCCCAGACCCGGGTTGGACCCCATCTCGCGGGTTAATATGGGTCACCTTCTTCTTTTACGGGTCTTATCCTCATTTCCCCAAATCAAAATCACAGAACACGCTACTGGAGAAGAGAAGAAGAGGACGATCACGATCGAGCAGCCCAAGGTCGGTCTCTCTCTCTCTCTCTCTCGCTCCCGTTTTCTCTCTGCGTTTGGTTCGGATTCGAAAAAATTAGGGTTTCTAATACCCCCAAATCACAAATCGATTTCCATTTCAGGTAAAACTCAGACCGATCGATTTGTCGAATAAGAAGATGGAACAACCAAAGGTTCGAGATCTCTCTCTCTCCCGTTTTCTCTCTGAGTCTGGTTCAGCATTCGAAAAAGGTTTTTCGATTTCGATTTAAGGGCTGATACATGCTCATTTGAATAACCCAGTATGATATATGGTAGTTCAAATATCCCAGTATGATACATGCTTGTTTCATGTTGAGACGAACAACTTCAAACTAGTTCATATCAGTAATTCAAAATCGGGTGTACTTTGAATTTTCCTTTTAGTAGTTCCTTTGCTACAGTGGCTGAAGTTTGAACCATTTAAGTAGTTTCTTGGTATAAACCTAACTACATTACAAGAAAGACATCAAGAGATGTTGTGATTGAGTTCTTCCTGTTATTACCTGTTCTAGCTTGTTCTTAATGAGCTACATTGTGAATGACCTTTTTTTAAAAAAATCTTAATTGTTGTCTTTTTTGTAGCTCTTCGCAAGATGTTAGCTTGATTGACGACGATGACTATGACTCGGAATGTAAGAAGTAGGAAAATATTTAAAACTATGTCTACATTGTAAACTAAACTGGGATGATAATTTGAAATATTTCCCTTGTACATTTTTTTATCTTAGCTCTTCCAATTTTTTTTAGGTGTTCGTAATTTCTTAGGTCTTGCATTTTTTTTTTTCAGGATGGGAAAACGACTCGTGGGAGGATGGAGATGGAAATGAAGAAATGTTGAGGAATTTTTTTGTAGAAGTTTTATTGTACTGAATTGCGTTTATAGACTCGGTGTTGAACTCTTCATAGACTAGATGTTGAACTCTTGATAGAGATGAGCTTTGTTTTAATTTCTGTAACCTATGTTTATGTTTAACTCTATAAAACTGAGTGACTGTTGTTTATGGGGCAGTATTTTCTTGGCCAGTAGTGATGTGTTATAACAGCAGAATTTACTTGGCTGAGGCCAGTAGAAAGTAGACATGCCAGTAGTCATCAAAACTATGTTAAAAGGGTAGTGGTTATCATTCTAGTTTCGGTCGATTTCTCTATTTCATACTTGCTTGTTACAGAAAGTTCTTTCAAATTGAATTTTATGCCAGTAGTCAATGTTTGATATACTGGGCAAATTGGATTCACTTTAGGTGTATGATTCTGCACTAAGTGGTTTCTGGAATGGAATGGGATGATTGAATTTCATGTTTTTCAAGAAATTGTATCCAACATTCTCATTGATCCATTAAGCACTAAAGTACACAGTTTTTCACCATTCCCCTTCTTTTCCTACTCCAACAAAAAAACATTAAAAACAAAAACATAAAAATTAAAAACATTAAAAAAAATGTTACAAAGGTCCGATTTCCCTAATCCTCATACAACTTCAGCACTTTTAATCCTTCAAGTCCTTCTCAGCTCTTGTAAACAATCACTTGACTAATCACGTTCTCGTCTACCCCGTGGCTATGCAGCGCTTCTCGCAGTAACTAATCCAAGTAATTTAAGAAAGGAACATTAGCAAAGGTATAGTGCTGAAAATTGAAAGACCAGTTCACTTAAATGACTAGCTTGTGCCCGCAAATGAATGCGCTACCAAGCTGCACTTCAAGCGAATAGCTTTTTTTTTTTGTTGAACAGGAAGCGAATAGCTCATCCAACAAAAGATCATGATATATCTCATTACAACTGCATAGCTACCTAAATTCATATCCAAAAAGGTTGTTGTAGACATACAAGTGTACAACACAATGTCACGGTCTTTATTCAAACAAAATAGTAATGAGACACCACTTCAGTTCCAGTAATCCAGTTGATGAATTTAGATGGATCTGAACAACCAGGCACATAAAGCTGCTCCTTGCTTCGCAGTTGATTGATAATTTGGAACACAAATCATTACATTTAAAATTCTACCAAAAACCATAGCCATAGCCCTATTATTACATACAGTTCAACCAAAATTAAACGAAAACCATCCAATTCAAGAAATCAAAGGATGTGGAAAAACTTCACAACAACAATAAAACACAAGCACGGAAAATAGGGTTACAAATGAAATCAATGTTCAACCCTTGCGTCAGTTAGAGTTCGAAAACCTACCCTAATTTATGCATATGAGACGAGCAAAGTAAACTTTCATGCGATACTTGGCCATCGAAAAATGCCTATTGACTCCATTCTTCAACTGCTTTTTCAGCTTATTATGAAATCGACCCTAGTTATTCGAAATCGAGATGAATTTGAAACCCTAGAACTCAAAACCTAGTTGTTCGAATTAAGATTGAATCCAAAAACGAGAGAGAGAGAGAGAGAGAGAGAGAGAGAGAGAGAGAGAGAGAGAGAGAGACCTTGGGTGTTCGATCGTCGTCTTCGATTTTCCAGTTCGATCATCTTCTTCTTCGTCTGAAGGTGCGTTGCTTTTAGCGTATGAGAGTTTCTCTCTCTTCGCTTTCTGATTTGGGGAAATAAGGGGAAGTCCGGGGGAAAAACAAATCTCTCTAGGATGAGAGCTCCTCTCTCTCTAGGATGAGTAATATGCCCTGAGTGGCTCCTCTTCCTCTGCTGGTATTTTCCCTCCCTCCCACCGCCATCCCCCTCTCTTTCCTCATCTACCACCCCCTATTCTCCTCTACTCCTTTCCTCTCTCTCCTCCTCTGAGCTCTAATCTCCATTTCTTTTCTCCTTCTCCTCTCCAGTACTCTGCTTCTCTCTTCCATGGCTGACTTCGGTGTTCTAGATCTGGAAGAGGGGTCAGGTGACTCTTCTACCTACGGCAGTGTCTGCCTTGTTGGTAAGGTGGTTCAGGGGAGAACCCTAAGAGCCCCCACTATTGCTAACATTCTCAACGTCGCCTGGTGTACAAGAAGCCCGTTCCACGTCGATGACTGGAGTAACAACGTCTTCCTCATCCGTTTTGAAGATGAAGAAGATAGGACGGCCATTTTACGTGATGGTCCATGGGCTGTAATGAACAGCCTATTTGTTCTCGTCCCTTTGACCGACGATATGTTCATCCCTGAAATCGACTTTAATCGGTGCCCCTTCTGGGTCCAAATTCATGGATTACCTGTCGAAAAACTCAGTAGAGCCAACGCCGAGATTATAGGCAATCGGATGGGGAGACTGTTGGCGTTGGAGGCAGCACCAGATGGATTCTGTCTATCCCGAGGTTTTCTCAGGATCCGGGTGGAATTCAACATTACCCAACCCCTTCCAAAAGGGTTTTGGCTAAAAGGCAAAACCAACTCTACCAGCTCTTCTAGCGATCGCTGGATCTCCTTTAAGTTTGAGCAGCTGCCAGATTTTTGTTATGCCTGTGGAAGAATTGGCCACGACAACAAGGGATGTCATTTTGTATCCAAAACCGACGGAGAAAATTCCGGTTATGGGCCAGAGCTAAGAACGGGGAGGGCGAGACGATGTGCCATTTCGATTGAAATTATCCGAGCTGAGGTTGATGCTGCAGAAGTGAGGTTACAGAGCCTTATCTCGCGACGGCCGGTGATCCATTTTCAGGACGGTCAAGCGCGTGTGGTGAACGGTAACGCAGCGAGGGTGGCACCCTCTCCCCACGAGCTGGGCCAGCAGACGTCGGAAGTAGTGGATGTGCAAAATGCACCTCTCCGTACAGATTCGGTGGTCCTGCAGAGGACAAGTGTCACTGATTCCTGCATTACAGGTGGCTCTCCCACCCCCCCTCTTCGAGTAACCTCCAAGGTATCACCCCTCCTAGTGCGCATACTTTTTCCTCAAATGGGCCAAACCAATGGCTAGTTACTAATTCATCCCCACACTGCTTTGGACCCAGCCCGAGACCTATTAGCCCAATTCCGGATGAGGGGTCCCTTTATTTCGTTACAGAGCCCGACAGCCCAAAAAACCACCCCTATCTTCCCAGTTCAATTCAGCCCAGTATTCCCCAGGCCCATAACCACCCCTTACCCCAAGCCCACAATCTCCAACTACTCTCTGCCCACTCCTCCCCCGACCACAATACTCAGCAATCTAACCCATCGATCACTACTCTTGCTACCCACCAATCTAGCCCCCCTCTCATACACAACAAACCTTCTCCCCCTAAATCCCAGGATATACCTTTGTCTACTGTCTTCAAATCCCTCTCTCTCAAACGTAAGACTACAGATGAACACCTCTCACCTACACGGTCCAAAATCCTCCGTCTGTGCTCTCCTCCTCAGAACAGTAACCAAACTAGCCCAATTCAAAGGACCCCTCCCCATGTTACCACTAAAAGGACCCCTCCCCGCACCAAATTCCCAGCCAGAAAACGTACACCCACTATTGTCCAGAATTTTGATGACTATGGCTTATGTGATGTTCAAATTCAGGAATGTTTTGATAAACCTGGTGTGTCTAATAACCCTGCAATTATTGCGGGCTCTATGGATGTGGACAGTATTGAGATCATTTGTTCGAAGTCCGATGGGCGTGTGGCTGGCCCTGAACAGCCACATCTCCAATGTTGATCCTAACCTGGAACTGCCAAGGAGTTGGGCGTACCTTGACGGGCCAGGCATTAGGTGACCTCGTACGTAAAAATCGTCCCTCCATCGTCTTCTTGATGGAGTCCAAAAACAATAAGGTTAAATTGGAAACCATCCGTCGTAAGTTGGGTTTTCTGAATTGTAGCTACGTTGATCCGGAAGGTCTGTCTGGCGGTCTTGCTCTATGGTGGAATTCTGAAGTTGAGTTAGAAGTTGAATTGGCAAACAAGAATTTTATGCACACAATTATCACTGATACTGTTAATCGTCATGTATGGGCTGGTACTTTCGTTTATGGCTGTCCCGCTAAGGCGGGGAAACACTTGGTTTGGAGAGACATCAGAAGGCTTGCTCAATCCGAAATTCTGCCTTGGTTATGCATGGGTGACTTTAACCAAGTCCTTTGTGTCCACGACAAAATCGGAGGTCACCTCCCTAGCCAGAGGGAGATCTCAAATTTTCATGGGCTACTCAATGACTGTGGGCTTGTTGATTTGGAGTTCAAGGGACCTAAATTCACTTGGAGGAATAATCGCCGAGGAGATGATTTCATCATGGAAAGAATTGATATGGCGTTTGCTAATTCTAAATGGCGAGAACTCTATGATAAAGCTCTAGTATTCGTTGAACCCGCTATTGGGTCGGATCATAACCCTCTAGTTCTTAACACTGATGTGCCGTTGAACAGAGTGGGGAAACCCTTTCGCTTTGAATCCTTTTCAGTCACGGAAGAAGGCTGTAAATTGGTGATTGAGAACTCTTGGAATAAGCACCAGGAAGGCTCTGTTATGTTTACCCTTTGCAAGAAACTTAAAGCTTGTAAAGATAGTCTCAAAGATTGGAGTAAAGAGACTTTTGGTGACCTCCGCCTGCGGATTAACTCGACAAAGGAGCAGCTTCTCGATATTCAACATCATCTTGAGTTGGGCTTTGATCCGAGCCTTGTTGCTGAAGAGAAACGATTGCTTCAAGTCTTGGAAGACCTCTGGCAAAAAGACGCTATGTTTTGGCATCAGCGGTCTAGAATTAAATGGCTTCAATTTGGGGACAAAAATTCTCGGTTTTTCCATCTTTCAACCATCCATCGGCGCCAAAGGAATCAGATTGTTCGATTGAAGGATAAGGATGGATGTTGGAAGGATAACCCAAAAGAGGTGGAAAGTATCGTCAAAAATTACTTTCAGGAATTGTACAACGAGCCTCCTCCGAGGGATTATGAGGATCTTATTAGCCTCATTGACCCCATCATCTCTGACGAGTGCAATGCAACCCTTGTGAGGAAGGTTTCTAGAGAAGAAGTCCAGCGCGCGGTATTCCAAATGGGAGCTTTGAAAGCCCCGGGCTCTAATGGATTTCCCGGTTTGTTTTACTAAAATTTTTGGGAAATTGTGGGGGAAGATGTGCTCAAAGCTGTTGAAGACTTCTTTCAAGGGGGTACTCTTCTCAGAGAAGTTAACCACACCAATATTATCTGGATCCCTAAAGTTCCAAACCCGGAGTCCATGGCCCAATTTCGACCCATCAGCTTATGCCGGTTCATATACAAAATTATTTCCAAAATCCTAGCAAACCGTCTCCAGGGTTTCATGAATGAAATCATTTCTGAGCAGCAATCGGCTGCGATCATTGGAAGGCAGATCCAAGACAACATCATGGTAGCTCACGAAGCCTTTCACTTCCTCAAGCACAAGAAATCGGGGACAAAAGCTTTCGTTGCCATTAAGCTGGACCTTAATAAAGCCTTCGATAGAGTTTGCTGGGATTTTCTTTTTAAAGTGATGGAAAAAATGGGTTTCGATGCGAGATGGATTGGTTGGATTAAGCAGTGTATTTGCTCCGTCAAGTATTCTTTTGTGCTCAACGGTGGTGAGATAGGAGGTATTTCACCGTGCAGAGGACTTCGCCATGGTGATCCACTTTCCCCCTATCTTTTCCTCCTAGTTGCTGATGTGTTTTCTAAGCTTATGCTCAAGGCGGTTTCCAGCAAATCTATATTGGGAGTTAAACCCAAGAGGAGGTGCCCAATGATCTCACACCTGTTATTCGCTGACGACTCCTTGGTTTTTCTCGAGGCCAAACCACAGTTCTGTACTAATTTTATGGAGCTTGCGGATTGTTTCAGCTCGGCCTCTGGACTTACTCTCAACATCCACAAATCCAGCATTTTCTTTTCTACCAATACTCAAGAGCACGTGAAAGTAGAGATCAAGCAGATTCTCGGCATGCAAGAGATGAAGGAGTCCACCTAGTACTTGGGGTTACCGGCCTTTTGGGGGAAATCTAAAAGGGAGGCACTAGGATATCTTTGTGACAGAATCATGCGCAAAACCCAAGGCTGGGGAAACACGCACCTCAATCACGCTAGCAAAGAGGTCCTTATCAAGTCCGTCTTGCAAGGTATCCCAATGCACACCATGATGTGTTTTAAACTCCCGGTTTCTATTTGTGCTGGCCTGAACTCTATTATCAGCAATTTTTGGTGGGGCAACTCTGATTCTGGAAAAAAGATCCATTGGGGGGCATGGGACAAACTCACTGATCCAAAATACAGCGGCGGATTGGGATTCAAGGATTTTGAAACCTTCAACCTTGCTCTACTCGCTAAGCAATTTTGGAGGTTGATTAACTCTCCCGACGCATTCTGGGCTAGGGTCCTTAAAGGTGTGTATTTTCCTAACTCTATGTGGCAGGAAGCGGCTAGAGGGCCTAAACCATCTTGGTTGTGGTCTAGTTTGTTAGAAGGAAGAAATCTCATCCAAAAAGGCACTCAATGGAATGTCGGTAATGGCGATTCGATTAAATTTTGGAATGACAATTGGGTTCCAGGTATCCGAGGTGGGAAGGTGTCACCCCTCTCTCCCATTCACAATGCCGAGGCTTTGGTCTCGCACTTCATCGATCCGGTTAAAAAGACCTGGGACCTAGAGAAACTCAAGAATAGTATTCCTGACCATCATTTGCGAGAGGTGTGCAAGATCCCGATTAGTATGACGGGTGCAAAGGATAAAATCATTTGGAAAGCCTCTAATTCCGGAAAGTATACTGTTAAATCTGGTTACATGGTCGAGAATTCCGAGGCATCCACCATTGGCTCGGCTAAGCCCTCCTGCTCCTACACCCCACCGAGTTTAATGTGGAAGAAGTTCTGGAGTATCCCCACTCTCCCAAAGGTCCGCATTTTTATGTGGAAAGTCTTGCGGAATTGGGTAGCATGCCGTGCTAATCTTGTCAAACGTAAATGTGGCTCCAACCCTCTTTGCCCAATATGTGAATCTGCCGACGAATCTATCGAACACCTCTTATTCCATTGCCCCTGGAGTAAGGCAGTCTGGTTTGGTAGCTCTAAAGCCTATTGGATCTTTTATCATGAAATTAAAGCTGTTGATAGATGGATGGAAGATCTCCTCTGTGGGAATTTAGCCAAGGAAACGTCTCGATCCGATATGGGAGAAATTCTGCAGCTATGTTGGGCGATATGGAAGGCTAGAAACGACTTCGTTTTTAACAATAAGGCCCTCATCCCTGAAAAGGTTATCGAACAAGCTTCTCGGGCAAGCAAAGACTTCCTTTCAGCGATGTGGACTGGGGTTTTTTCTCATCCTTCTAACCCTGTCGTATCAATGAAGTGGGATCCCCCATCCCCTTCTTGCATCAAAATCAATTGTGATGGAGCCTTTAACTCCTCCCGCAGCTCGGCTGCCTTTGGCATTATTGCCAGGGATAGTGGTGGATCGGTTCAATGGTGGCGTGGTGGTACCATCCAGTGTTCGTCGGCCCTCTCTATAGAAGCTTGGGCACTGCGCATTGTTTGCGCCATGGCTGTAGAGAACAATCTGGGCGCTGTTATTTTTGAAACTGATTGCAAGGATTTGGTTAGCTTTGCTGCTGATATCACTATTGAGTACCCGTGGTCTATTGCATCAATCATCGCAGACATCAGGTACTGGGCTTCGTTTAGGCAGGGGTGGTCTTTTAGTTGGTGCAAGCACGAATGTAACAAAGCAGCTCATTGGATTGCCACTAACTGGTGTAATAGGTTTTTGTCGCTTTCTCGAGGTTGTATTCCGCCCCCCCTTGAGTCTGTTTTGTTGAAGGACTTGTCCTAGTGCTCTCATTTATATATATCTTGCCATTTTCAGAAAAAAAAAAAAAAGAAAAAGAAAAAGGGGAAGTCCGGAATGGGAGGGTTTTAACCCGTGTCTGAATTTGACCCGCGACCTGGGTATTGACCCGGGTTTTAACCCGCGAGATTCATTTTTAATTTGAGCCCTTGGATGAGATCCAAGGGCTGTGGTGAGAAGTCCGCATGAATCCTCACATAAGGGACCCTTATGTGAAGCTCCTTGTATATATATAGAGAGAAATCATCTAGTCCAAACCCTCCCGAGAATAAGAAAAAATGATTTTTTTTGTTTTGCAAATTATTTTTGGAAAATCCGAACCGTCCATTGTGTTCAGAAGGTGTTTTCAAGGGTCCAAGTGGGAAATCTTCAAAAAAAATACCGGGAAGGGCTTGATCCAAGCAGTTTTTCGCAAAAACTGTATTTTTACAGTTTTGCAAAAATTGCTTGGATCAAGCCCTTCCCGGTATTATTTTTTGAAGATTTTCCGCGTGGACCCTTGAAAACACCTTCTTAACACATTGGACGGATCAGATCGTCAAAAAAATGCTCGGGTCACGGAGGTCCGGAAGTCCGGAGTCCGGACTAGAAGTGGAACCTATATATATATATATATATATATATATATATATATATGCAATTTCGATCTGGTCCGGACTCCCTGAAAATAAAAAAATCCGGACTTTCGTTTTAAGCCGTTGGATCTCATCCAACAGCTGGGAAAAGAAGAGACCACGCGCGTCTAAAAATGGGGTCAGGGGGTCAGGTCAACGTGTCAAACTCTCCCCTTTCCCCTCTCATTTCACGCGTTGCAGAATCGAACAGAGAGAGAGAGTGTGTGTGTGGCGATTTTGGCGATTCGAACAAAGAAGAAGCTACAAATCGACGAAGAAGAACATATCGAGATGGGCTGGGTGTGGAATACATAAAATTAAGACAAACTCAATGGGTTGGGTGTGGAACAGATCCACACACAAATCGAAGAAGAAGAAGAAGAAGAAGAACAGATCCACATACAAATTCAATGGGCTGGGTGTGGAACACATAAAATTACTCACTAGAGTTACCAGCCAATGAATCATATGCCTTAGATATGTTCATCCGAGAAGGCCAGGGTTTATATGTGGTTCGACCGTCGGTGATGGAGAACCTCTTCAGAACGAAAACCATAACCCTAGATCGTTGATTTCAGCTTCTTCTTCGTTCGATCTCGATCTATTCTTCTTCTTCGATTTGTAGCTTCTTCTTCGTTCGAATCGCCAAAATCGCCACACACACACTCTCTCTCTCTTAGATTTTGCAACGCGTGAAATGAGAGGGGAAAGGGGAGAGTTTGACCCGTTGACCTGACCCCCTGACCCCTTTTTTAGACGCGCGTGGCCTCTTCTTTTCCCAGCCGTTGGATCTCATCCAACGGCTTAAAACAAAAGTCTGAATTTTTTCATTTTCAGGGAGTCCGGACCAGATCGAAATTGTATATATATATACAACAAGGATCCTATCCACACCCTTAAGTTACAGACTTCGTCCGCACCTCCTAGTTCCGGACCAAATTTCGACGATCCGAACCGTTCAATGTGTTTAAAACGTGTTTTTAAGGGCCCCGCGAGAAATCAACAAAAAAAAATACTGGGAAGGGCTTGATCCGAGCAGTTTTTCATAAAAACGAACATATATAGTTTTTATGAAAAATTGCTTGGATCAAGCCCTTGGTCTGACTTGACGATAGCAACAAAGTAAGTCAACCGCTCCGATTTCTTCCCGGCCTTCTTCTCCACCGCCCGTCCTTCCGCCGAGATCTTTTTCTCAATTTCCTCCTCCTCCTCCTTGTCACGGTTTCTGACCTGGGAATTACTGCCGAGATTCTCTTGGCATTTGGGTAAAAAAGAAGAAGAAGAAGAAAGGCTCTTACATGAAATCGAAAAAGGCGTAAAGTTGAGTTTGTATGTGGATGTCATAATTCATATACGTTGAGTTTCTCCATTTTGGTTCTTCAGCAATGTAATATAATCAAATTCAATAGGGTGATCTTAGTCTATATTTGACGTTTATATCTCTGAATCAAGCTATTTTGCCCACTGTGTTGGGCTTTTGCTACCCGTGAGGGGATGTCCTTGGGAATTTCAATTTTGTATAGTAAAGTCTCATGTGTGGATGCCAGGACGCACAACTTCATATTGCGTTCAACAGTAGATGGTTGTTAAAATGCTTGCACATAGAAATAACCATGTGTGTCCACGGATCCGCCACCATATATATATATATATAGGGAGAGGATCCGGTCAGGACTCCCGCATTTTATAAAATGCGGACCTTCCCTCTCCCGGCCAAATGGTCGGGATCCGAACCGTTGGATGTGTTTAAAATGTGTTTTCAAGGGCCTTCGCGAAGATTCGGCAAAAAAAAAGACCGGGAAGGGCTTCATCCGAGCAGTTTTCATAAAATATTTATCCTACGGTTTGTTATGAAAACTGCTCGGATGAAGCCCTTCCCGGTCTTTTTTTTTGCCGAATCTTCGCGTAGGCCCTTGAAAACACATTTTAAACACATCCAACGGTTCGGATCCTGACCATTTGGCCGGGAAATGGCCGGGAGAGGGGAGGTCCGCATTTTATTAAAATGCGGGAGTCCTGACCGGATCATCTCCGTATATATATATGGATAAACTTCCAATAAGGGTCCCTTATTGAAAAATACCATGCGGACCTAGCCTTTTTTTTGTTTCCGGACCAAATTTCGACGATCCAAACCGTTCAATGTTTTTAAAATGCATTTTTAAGAGCCTCCGCGAGGATTCGTCCAAAAAAAATATCCGGAAGGGCTTCATCCGATCAGTTTTGGTTAAAAACGCTACATCGTCAAAATTTGGCTCGGAAAGGTGAGGTCCGCATTTTAACTTCAATAAGGGACCCTTATTGGAAGTTTTTCCAATATATATATAGGTGGATTTTCTAGTCCACACCTCCCGGAAATAAGAAAAACATGGCTTTTTTTGTGTTGCAAATTATTTTTGGAAAATCCGAGCCGTCCAATGTGTTCAGAAGGTGTTTTCAAGGGTCTACGCGAGAAATCTTCAAAAACAAATACCGGGAAGCGCTTGATCCAAACAGTTTTTCGCAAAAACTGTATTTATATATTTTTGCGAAAACTGCTTGGATCAAGCCCTTCCCGGTATTTTTTTTTTTGAAGATTTTCCGCTTGGACCCTTGAAAACACCTTCTGAACACATTGGACGGATCGGATCGTCAAAAAAATGCTCGGATCATGGAGGTCCGGAAGTCCGGAGGAGAAGCTTATCCTATATATATATAGGCAAATTTTCTAGTCCAAACCTCCTGAGAATAAGAAAAAATTGATTTTTTTTGTGTTGCAAATTATTTTTGGAAAATCCGAGCCGTCCAATGTGTTCAAAAGGTGTTTTCAAGGATCCATGCGGGAAATCTTCAAAAAAAAATACTGGGAAGGGCTTGATCCAAGCAGTTTTCGCAAAAAATGTATATATATATATATATATTTTTTGCGAAAACTGCTTGGATCAAGCCCTTCCCGATATTTTTTTTTGAAGATTTCTCGCGTGGACCCTTGAAAACACCTTCTGAACACATTGGACGGATCGGATTGTCAAAAAAAAATTTGGATCATGGAGGTCCGGAAACGGGAGGTCCGGATTAGAAGGGGACCCTATATATATATATATATAGAGGAACTCTCTAGTCCGGGACTAGAGAGTCCGGAACTCATAGTTCGGATCAAATTTTCATGATCCGAACCGTCCAATGTGTTCAAAAGGTGTTTTCCAAGGCCCACGCGGGAAATCTTCAAAAAAAAAATACCGGGAAGGGCTTGATCCACGCAATTTTGTAAATATGCAGTTTTTGCGAAAAATTGCGTGGATCAAGCCCTTCCGGGTATTTTTTTTTGAAGATTTCCCGCGCGGGCCTTGGAAAACACCTTTTGAACACATTGGACGGCTCGGATCATCAAAAAAATATCGGGAAGGGCTTCAAAACGCTTCAATCCGGGATTTCCGGGATCCCGGACTGGAGCCTCCCCGTATATATATATATATATATATAGGGTCCCCTTCTAATAAGGGACCCTTATTTAACTTTCCATGCGGACCTAGGGGCATTTTCGACTTTCCGGACCAAATTTCGACGATCCAATCAGCTCAATGTTTTTAAAATGTGTTTTCAAGGGCCTACGCGAAGAATATCCCGAAAAAAATACCCGGAAGGGCTTGATCCAAGCAGTTTCCGATAAAAACTGTATATGTATAGTTTTTATCGGAAACTGCTCGGATCAAGCCCTTCCGGGTATTTTTTTTCCGGAGATTCTTCGCGTAGGCCCTTGAAAACACATTTTAAAAACATTGAGCAGATCAGATTGTCGAAATTTGGTCCGGAAAGTCAAAAAAGGGCAGGTCCGCATGGTATTTTTAAATAAGGGTCCCTTATTGGAAGTTTATTGTGTGTATATATATATAGTCTATTAGTGTATCGTGTGTACCAACTACCAAGGAACCCCACAGAACCTTATAATATAAGGAAAAGGAAGGAGGGAGGTGCATGTGAGGAAGCTTCCTCCAACTTGTTCTCCAAGAACAAGTACCCTATAAATACCTCATGCATTCTCTCATTTGCGCACACACCTCCACAACCATCTTTGTAGGATTCCTTTGTAGTTCATGAGTTCTAGTGTTTTAGAGAAAAAAAAAAAAAAGCTTCTAGTTCTTGAAGTTCTTTTTATTCTTCAAGAAACTCAAGAGCAAGGCCATCACCCTCCACCACCAAAACCACCACTAGATCCAAAAAGTAGTAGGAAGTTAGTAGCATTTGTGTTTCTATAAAAAAGAAGTCTTTCTTTTTCTTACGGAGTAAGTAGTCGTTACTCTGCCTGAGGACCGTTTTGCTTGTGCGTCTTCCGACTAACAATCGGAATCGAGGTAGATACTCTGACCCTATTTCCTAAATATATTATTTTACGTTGTTATAGTATTTGAATAGTTCCGGATAATAAAATTTGTTGATCAGTAAAAATAGAAACAATTTACGTAGTGTGTTCGGGAAAGATAATTTCTATGGTAGTAGTTACTATAACCCTGTCTCCTAAGTATTGTATTTTACGTAGTCATTATAATGCTCGATTTACTACGTATAGTTTTCACGCCGTTAATAAGCTTGATTGATTTCCGGAGAATTAGTTGGTAGTTTCTAAATATTCATTTTCCTAACATAGCATTGTTACGTAGTCGTCATAATGACCGTAATACTTCAAGTGGATATTTGAACTTATAATTTTTACGACATTGAAATGTCCGTTTAATTTTTAGAAGAACGTCAAGTTGAATAACCATACTAAAATCATAATATTTTACGAAGTAATGATGAGAAATGAAACTTTGAACTTATGTACCTAAAGGCGACTTCGTAATCGATAAAATTCTGTTTTCTACAAACCCTAGACTGGTTTTCAAAAAGGAACGCATAGGAGGAATCATGATTTTATATGATACGAGAAGGCTGCATATTCATGAGACATGGTTTACGAAAAGTTGTATAATCACAAGGCAAGACTTACGAGAAATAATGTTGCACGTTTATGAGACACAATACGACATGTTAAACGAGAAATGACCTCGGACAATGATGAGTAAGAAATTGACTTTATGCGCATAAACCTGGGAACCCGGAACAACGGAACCATGATTGGGTGTATGTGTATACCTGGGAACCCGGAACAGCGGAACCATGGTTGGGTGTGTGTGTAACCTGGGAACCCGGAACAGCAGAACCATTGTTGTGTGTGTATGTAAACCTGGGAGCAACAACAGAACCATGGTTGTGTGTGAACCCGGGAGCCCAGAATGGCGAAACCGTGGTTATGAGCATGCGGAAAGTTTGGTTACCGTCAGTTAAAAGAGACACAAACGGACCAATTTGACCCGGTGGTCAGAAATAGTGTCCATGGAGTGGAGTGAATTGGCCTGTGACCTGGTGGTCGAAACAGTGCCCAAACCTAGATTTGGAAAAAAAACTCTGGCACTGAAAGATAATACGATACACAGATCCGTACGTGCGATACACCTGTTTGCATTGACACGAGCATCCCATCATGTTTTATTGTTGAACAGTTAAACTGTTGTTATTCATTTCTGTCGAAATCTTTTATAACTGTTAGTGTAAAGATATGGGGCAGTGGTTTTTGTTGAGCGTTATCACTCACGGTGTTGCCCTTGGATGACCCCGGCATAATGCCACGATATTACTTTGCGACTCTGACGTATTATGTTAGGCTTTAGAGACGAACGAAAGGAGTTCTACAGTATGGGCGTGTTTGATAGTAGAGTTCCGAGGTGGGATAGGATTGTGAAGGTGGGGGACCTTCCAAGTTCATGTTTGGTTTTGTTTCAATGGACCGGACTAGCAATTCCAAGGAATTGCCAATACCCCAAAACAATCAGATTAGTGATAATCCTATGCGGAGTGCTTGATGATGGAAAGACATTGATGCCCTCTCTTTTTCTCCTCCACATCGTCTTCTCCGGCGACTGTGTGCTCTGTAAAGCTCCCTTAGTTCATCAGAATTTCTTACAATTTGGGAGGGGATTTGAAGAAGGAGATGGGGGGCTGAGGCTTGGAGTTTGGTTCAGATTTGTAGTAGATTCAAGAAAATTGGAAGCCGAGTGAACTCGAGATTGAAGAAGAAATCAACGGAGGAGGGCGTGAGTTTGGACTTTGGATTGTCGGTGGGTGTGGGTTTGGATTGTGGATTTAAAACTTGAGAGAGAGAGAGAGAAATATCATTATGTGCCAAGGGAAAAAAATAGAAATATCATTATTTACCTTTTATATATATTTGAACCACCAATATTATTACCATTTATATATATTTAAACCACCCATATTGTTATGTACTACCATTTATATATAATAATTTTGCACAAGGGCAAAAAGGGAAATTCAGACTTATAATCCAATCCTATCCTACGCAAAACAAATATGATAGATACCAATCCTACATTCTAATCCGGTGTAAAACAAACATGCAAATTACCAATCCACCTCATCACCAATCCCACATCATTACCAATCCTGCCCAATCCCAATCCCCCCTCATTACCAATCCCCCCTCATTACCAATCCCCTCATACCTATAACTGTTATCAAACACGCCCTATGGGAGCTTATAGGAGTTGGGCAGGACACCACCGGGGCTGCCGACCGTACCGATGAATAGAAATAACCCTAGCTTATCTAGTAGAGAATAAATATACTAGCAAGGAGTTTTATGTAATTCCTATGGTGGAATATCTGTTGTAAGACTTTTTATTCGTTTAATAAAATGAATTAACGTTCCCAAAATTAGGGTCGTTACATTTGTACCCTTGATATAGCATTCCTCCTCCTTTGAGTAACTTTGGCATGGAAAAAGGAGGTGTTGCGATCCCCTTTAACCATCCAATTGGCTCGAGCCTTTTGCCTCCAAAAAGCTTCTTCTTCCTCGCATTTGACACCTAGTTCCTTCTACAGGATATAAACTTGGCCTGGTTCAGCTCTCCTCCCGTCCCAATCAATTCCAATTGTTGTTCTTACTCCCAATGACAGTTTTTGATCCCGTGAAAAACTGCAAACGTTTTCGAACCCCTTTTGAGACCTTGCCAACCCTTCCACAAAATTTCATTCATGGCTCTCAGGTCTGCACCCCATCTACTATCAAACCTGAAATGTCGATAACCTTGAAATTATGGGGGGTTGATATACAAAAGGATGTCAGCATGATCAAATCCCATGGTGAAAAGGTGCTTCACCAGCTCCTTGTGATGTTTCAGTCTTCGGCCAGATAAGACCAGAACTCTATCCAACCATTTCTATACCATGTAAACGGATATCCAAAGTATCCCATGTCTATAGCCCCAAGCTTTGTAATAAACTGTCAAAAAGCTTGCAAAGACCATGCTTCCCTCCTCCTCCCTCTTTGTTTTTTGTCGTCCCAAAGCAAATTGTTGAAGTCTCCCCATACAATTCAAGTCCTCGCAAAGACCATGCTTCCCTCCTCCTCCCTCCTTGTTTTTCATCGTCCCAAAGCAAATTGTTGAAGTCTCCCCATACAATTCAAGCCCTCATACTCTATTGCCGATCACGCAGTAATTCCTCCCATTATGCTTTATGAATTACATCATTGGTGTTTGTATAAAGATTAATCAAATGCCATTCATATCCAATGTCTTCATCCTTTATTAAAAACTTAATAAGAAACACTACTCTTACGAATCAAGCTAACCTTCAAATATTGCTTTTAGAGCACAACCAGTTCCCCAACGATGCCCAACACCGCATAAAATCTACTCTACTAAACTGGTTTTTCATTTTGGGCGAGAAGAACCGTTTACATTACACTTTGTAGAATTTGTTGAACACTATAGCAATAAATTAAGTTATTCGGATATTGATAATCACAAGATCAAGATATTTTAGTCCTATAGTTCATTTTGCTATTATATTGACTATCTACTCCCTCCTTTTCTTTCTAGGTATCTAACTTCGTATTCCAAACTATTAAAGAGACATTATCATTACACCTTTCGCATTAACTTTTCTCCAACTTTTGCCTCCATTTTCCAAAGTTACCTCAACTTTTACTAATTAACTCCTTACTCGTTACTTTTTCAAAAGGACAAAAAAAAATATTTTACCAACTTTTACCTATTAATTTTTTGAAATTGATGCAGTCGCCATGGAGGAAGAGTATTTTCGGCATTTTTAAGCCCAGGGTGGCAAAATCGTAATTATGCTGCTGTGAAATTTTGCGTTGGGCCCACTTGGGTCGGACTCGAAACGACCCAACGATCAAGACCCATGGCCTATGGCCATGGTGTATGTCATTTTTCGGGCTTTCGTCGTTGTTTAGGTCTCCGAATGGCCAAATTTGCCGTTTAAGGAAAGATTTGACTTGCCAATTACTTGGGCAAATCCGAATTAAGCTGCGCTTTTGGGAAACATTCTAGAATTTTCTCTAGTTTTTTTATTTTGCTATTATTTTCAAATTTTCTATTTTTGGTAATTTTGCGTTTTTTTATTGATTTGGCTTCCTTTTCGGAGCAAATCAATTAGGGTTTCCGGTTTCCTATATAATAAGTTGTAAGCCTTAAGGGCAAGAGAGTTTTTGAGTATTATTGAATGATAAAAGAGTCTAGAGAGCGTTTTCTCTAAACTTTTTTGTTTGTGTTCGATTGTTGCACGTCTTTTCTGTAGTTCATAAGACGCCCTGCATCAGAAATGGACACTTATTAAGGGACAACCCAAAATGGAATACTACACTATTATTCGGGAATGGAGGGAGTATTTTTTTTGTAAAACAAATGTTGGCTGACCAAGGGATTATTGAAATTATTTCCTAAATGATTTGCTTAACAAACGCTACAAGCTGACCATGGTGATATCTTGATAAAGTTTACCGAGGTGCGTTACACCCCTAGTGCATTTACGCACTACGAGGACCTCTTGGCCCTAATGATAACTGTGGACGGCCCACCTGGATTGTGCGAAAAAGATTGTGATTGTTTGAGTCGCCACCCGGATTTGAGGTCCGAACCCGAGAAACCGATAAAAATATGACTCGTTGCCCATTGAAAAAGATTTTACTAGTCCTGGCGGAACCAAAGATTTCTCGGATTCGGGGGCTTGGTTATGAGAGGGGAAGGGTTTTACGGCACCCCTCTCGCCCGGTCCGTGAACCGGTCTCTACTCGATATTTTGTGGGATTTTAAAAATGTTTGAAATTTAATTTATTCACGTAAGTGGGGAATCGGGGACGGGAATCACATAACAACAAAATATACAAGGGATACGAATTTACGGTGAATGCTTGTGCATTTGGTCTACATGAATAATGATAATAATAACAGCAATTACTACCAATATCCACAAAAATAAACTACAACAGAAACTATACAATCAATTCCAAGGAATTATGAACATGAGATTTATCACACTGCTTGCAATCTGGATCCCAGAATGGGGATTGAGCGCTCAAGGGTGATGACTTGAGCGCTCAACCATCATTTCTCCCACACATCTTCCTTGCTGGTTTTTCATGTTTGATGGTGCTTAAAGACTTTGAACCATTACAGAAACATCACACAAGTATCACCTTGCTTCAGAAATCATCAAAAGATGTTAAAAACATACTTGTTTTCGAACCAGTTTGAGCGCTCAAGGCTCTTGGATTGAGCGCTCAAACCAATTTTGAAAGAGAGAGAGGGATTCAGATCACAAACGCTGTACTGATAACTTATACATACCAACAAGGAATTAAACCATAATCCATCATCAAAACTACTGGAAAATTGTAAATAAGCCAAGAACAGTTTGAGCGCTCAAAGATCTGACCTTGAGCGCTCAAGCCATAACATGGCTTTCTAATTTTTGACCTTTAAACAGATTTCAATACCTCCTCAGGATCACCAAAGGCATAAAATAAAGTTTCAAAAGGTCAGACAGCCACTGTTTTGCAGTCAAATATAAGAAATTTGTAGATTTTGATCTTTGATCACCATAAAACGGTTAATTTACATTCATGCATGTAGTTTTGGTGTAGAAATAAACTGTTTTGAGAGCAACATGAACGCAATTAACTCTTAAATAATGATCAAAACCAAAAGAAAGCTCAGAAATTAGCAAAACAGAAGCTTGTTCAGAATTAGGCTTGAGCGCTCAAGACCAGAGGCTTGAGCGCTCAAACCCTGTTGTAACTGCAGATTTGGAAAATGTTTTGAACAACTTTTAGGCCTTTGTGGGTTCAATGCAAGTATATTGAACTTGCTTGAACTCACTAGCCTTCCTCAGAAGGATCAAAACAGTGAGTTTATCACTTGTTTAACTACCTTTCGGAAATGATTGTAACTTGAACTTGATTTCGAGCTTGGTGATGGAAGATTGTGGATACTTTGATTGGTATTGTGAATGGGTAAGGCAATGTATGTGATTGATTGAAGAATAAGGATCGAATTTAGGATTTGGAGAGTGGTTTTTATCCACGGTTTTGATGATGGATGAGTGGTTTTGTAGAGAGAGAGGGAAATGGGCTCTTTTCTGGAAGAATTCGGAATGCTGAAGTGTGAGAATCCCCTCTTTCAAAACCAGGGGTGTTTTGGTTGGTTTATAGAGTGAGTGGGAGGGAAGAGAGGAGAGAGAGGAAGTGGGTTTGTAGTTTAGGGGTAGTTTTAGGTGTATTTTAGGACTTAGTGGAGTATAATGTACGTATAGAGATCGTATAAGATCATCCCCAGACGCTCCCATGCAGGAAATCTCATGATGAGATACTCTGCAAGTTGCTGACTGGACCAGAGTTGAGCGCTCAAAGCCGTGGGCTTGAGCGCTCAAGGTGCTTCTCAGGGGTTTGAGCGCTCAAAGCCATGGGCTTGAGCGCTCAAGGCTATGGATGGCAATTTGCTGGCTTGGTTTGGTTCAACAGTGCTTGGGTTGGTTTGGCACATTTTGATTGTTTGGGTTGTGTTTGGTTGGTTTTGATCAAATTCAAGTCATTCTTACAAGTTCCAGGTAATCGGTCTGCTTCATCATCGGGGATGCTCGAACGTATCTCGGGTTCAAAATTGGGATGTCTACAATAACATTTTTTTTCCTAAAGGGTTGGTGCAATTCAAAATTGCACCATTGCGTTATTTTTTGCGTACTCTAATTTACACGCCGAAATATTAGTTGAAATCTACCAATTGAACAGTTTTAGTCATCAAAATAGGATCGATCATCATGAGTCCTACTATATATGTGAGGGTCACATGAGGAAATTAATCTTCCTAGTCCATACAAGATTAAGCATTTATTTGGAATGGTATAAATGGTATTCATCCGATTTGAGAGAATTTATTTAGAAGGCGAGTTACAAAGGAAATGCTATGTTTGAATTGCCAATCTAATTGCGAGACTTTTCCATACCTTTTTCTTGAATGTTTTTTTTGCCCACATAATGTGGAAGGCTTCGCCGATTGGTTTTGTGCTGAGTATGAATGGTCAAACATCGATTTTAGTATGGTTTAACGAAATAATTGATCAACGGGAAGGGGTCATTTGAGGACGACCATTGGCTGACCTTGATGACGATGATACTACGGTGGATATGGAAGTGTCAAAGATAAAGATAAATGTGGATGGAGCTTGAATTCATATTCATAAACCGAATGGAGAGACAGAAGCTGGAGCGGGGCAAAAAGAAACAGTTATAGGTAAAAGCTATATTAATCATAAACTGGATTAAACGGAATAGGAAAAATCAAACTAAGTCTCGTGCATTACATGGTTTACTTAAAACACATTCGCCGATTCACCGGGTGTTAGAGGGATAGAGGGGGGTGCTGTGCATCCCATGCACAGCACCGTGCTGTGCAGCCATGGCGCGGCTGCGCCGGCACCTTTCCGATGGTCGGAGATGTTCACCGTGTAAACCTCGTCAAGTACTACAAGAGTACAAAAAATCAACTCGGTCGAATATCTTTAAGTACATCATCGGAACACGAATACTTTGAAAACAAATGGAACACAAATGGACACAAACACTGGATCAAAACCATTTTTTCATGTTGTTTGTGTTCCGATGAGGCACTAAAAGATATCCGATCAAGTTGATTTTTGGCACACTTGTAGTACTAGATGAAGTCTACGCAGTGAACGTCTCCGATCGTCGAAAAAATGTCGGCACGGCTCCGCCGTGGGGCTGCACAGCACGGTGCTGTGCATGGGGATGCACAGCACCCCCCAGGTTCCGTGTTAGAGGTCTAACTAATTTGGTGTATCAAACTATGAACCAAAGAGCTCATTGTATATAGAAAGTTTGTTACAAATCCAACAATGAAGGGAACAAACTAGTGGCTGAGACTTTAAGGATCGAACTACAATTTGGTTGGGGTAATAACATTGATAAGCTGTTCAAGAATAGTCATGTGAAGTCGTCAAAAAACAACTCTCAATTATTCTGGTATAGCAACACCAGATTGAGCTCAGTCCAATTTTAGGTAGGCCAAAGCCCAACATTGTTATTTACGGATTTTGGGCCCAAAGCCCATATCAAATCCAAACACCCCAGACCTCAAAACACAATCCACGGGCCTAAGAATCTTGAGTCCCAGCCTTGTCTAGGTGTCCGGTGACAACGCGCGTGCACGTCTTCCCTTAAATAAATTTGGCTTTCCGATCTCCATAATGAGACAATTCTCATTCATCTTTCATATTTAGGCTCACCAAAATATTCGAACAATTCTTCCATTTTTCCAACAGTAAGGGATGCCAAAGGCAAGTTTGTGGCTACACGTTCAATGCATTAGGACTTGCAGATTCAGCTTTGTGTGTCTGAGGCGATGGCATGGTGCACTGCTTTCGATTTTGCTTTACTCCTGGGGGTGGGTCTGACTACAATGGAGGGGGACTCGCAGTGGCTGATAAGGATAATTTGTAAAGAGGTGTTGTGTCTCATGGGAGTGGAGATCGTAACCCTAGCTGATAATATGAATTGACTGTTTCAAAAAAAAAATTAGAGGGGTTATATATCAGATGGGAGATTGCAACATTCTCTTTGTGCAAAGGTTGGCGAATGTAGTAGCAGAGACATTGACAAGGTTCGGACTGCGAGCCTCTGCCGTTAGAGCTTGGAAAGCTAGGCCTTTTGATTCGTTAATATATTCGAATCGCTTTGAGTATTAATACAAGGGTTAAATTTCATGGAGACCCCCTCATCTATTTCAATTTTCCATGGACACCCCCTAACCTTTAAAAACTTCCATACACAGCCCCTCATCTTTGAACATTATCCAGCTTGACCCCTTCTGTCAAAGGGCTGTTAAGTATCAATAACGAAGACTATTATTTGGATGAAAATACCCCGTCTCTCTCTCCCCAACCCTTGCACTTGGGTTGAGAAAACAGACGATGATCGGTGCTTTTTCTTTCTCCTAACCATGAATTGTGTCTGACTCAGATGCCAACTGACCAAAAAAACACAATAAACTGCAATAAAAATCCTAAACCATGATGCACGAAACACTTCATTCTACCACTCCGTTCATGGGGTTCGAAAGAAAGAGGGATTGAAGCTGCTCGATCGGTATTCCACCGCCGGCATGGCGAGAGGTGATCTTCAATGGAGCAAGGATTCGTTTCAAGGGTTCCAAGTTAGGGATTGAAGCTGCTCGATCGGAATTGTTGCGATTTCGATAGATCAAAGTTCAGATCTACAAAGGTGAGATACGTTCAGGCCATTTCAAATCGACTAGTTTTTTCAAATTTTGATCGGAGTATCTACTTTATAAGTGAAATATGAGGAGATATGAGAGAGGTGATATGCAAGGAGTGGATAGATGGAAGTTAAGTGCTAACTCTGCAACCATTGTCGTTGATAGCCTCCCATATGATATTAGGAAAATCTTGATCTACAACCTCTTTCAGAAATTTGGTAAAGTTATCGATTGCTATATCCCAGCCAAAAAAGGCAAAATTTCGGGGAATAGTTTTGGGTTTATGAGATTTGCAATTGAGGAGGAAGATATGAACAGTTTTGGGTTTATGAGATTATGGTTTTGGAATAAAAAATTGGTGGTCAACAATGCTAGATTCCAAATGAACAAATATGAAGGCATCTATTCCAAATCCTTTTCGGTAATTCCAAAAAATCACTTTTGTTTTCGAGGACAGAAGTATACTTTATACTAATATCCTTTTTCGGTGTTTCCAAATAATCATTGTGATTCCAAATAATCACTTTCCGGAGGGCGGAGGGAGAAAAGAGCGTTAGCCGGAGAGAGAGGGGAGAGATGTTTCAGTAGTTGCAAGGAAGAGAAGGGATAGAGAAGAGTGTGTTTTTGACATAGAAAAATCTTACCAGGGTAAACTTATCATTTTCTTACTTCTGTTAACGGAGTAAGGGGTTTTTTCAATTTCGAATAGACGAGGGGACATGTATGAACGTTTTTAAAGGTTAGGAGGTCTCTATGGAATTTTCAACCATTTTGGCACTCGCTGAATTGACCACTCAAATACATGACCAAGTGAAAGGTCATGCTTCTAAAGAGATTTAAATAATGTAGAATATTATGAATGGATCCCCGGAGGTGATAATATGATGCTGGGCCCAATATTACAAATATGTGGATTCGTTTATTTGCAAATCTATTTTTGCCCAAAAAAAGAAAGAAATTTGTTGTACAGTTGAAGTCTTTCTTCAGACATACATAGAAAAAAAAAAAAAAATTAGAATTCCAATGCTACTGTCATTAACCATGCACGGCCTCGTTTGATTCGCGGACTAAAATTGGTGGAATTAATAGTCCTGGGACTAGTAGTCCGGGATTATTTGTCCTAGGACTAATTTAGTCCTGAATGCTACACAATCCTCTGTTTGATTCGTATAGGATAAATACCGGGATATCCCCTTAGTAGGCCTATCCCATGTTTGGTTGGTACAGGATAAATTTCAGGATTATTTCTCTCCCCCCCCCCCCCCCCCCCCCCTCTGTATCACAAATGCAACCTAAAAAAACAGTTCATTAACCAAGCCAATTTTGCTTGATTCTTCATCTTCAAAATTTCTTGTCCATAAAATAAAATAAAAAAATCCAATCAAAAGGGGGAAGCATACTCAAAAAATGGATTCTGGAAAAAGTTAGTTCAACACAACATGAATCGAACACATGGAATTGTGAACATTACGGAAAACACAGACGCGACAAAATGCAACTACGGAAATCCATAGCGTTGCAAGCATCCATTCGAATAATCTGCCAAAATCGGTATGTTGCAGATGGTTGATTCTGCTTGAGAGAGAACAAACCACAGTGTCTTAACAAAGCCTCAACAAAGAAAGGGGAAACATACTCAATAGATCTAAAATGGGTTTGCTCTGAACTTCTTCGATTCCGTCCCGGCAAAATGGAGTGGGTTCTTCAATTCTGTACCGGCGAATGGGTTTGATCTCCGGTGAAATCCATCTCCAATAGCTCGTGGAGAGAGAGAGAGAGAGAGAGAGAGAGAGAGAGAGAGAGAGAGAGAGAGAGAGAGCACGAGAGATAGAGGGAGGCGTGAGAGGGAAGAAGATGAAGATGATCAGTACATGATTTTATTTCCGTGGCAGTTTTGTAATTGTTGAACTCCACCCCTTCCGTGTTTTTTGTCCCGGAATCCCTCCCCCCCCCCCCCCCAAGGTATTACATAATACCACACGTATTGGATTATAACTATCCCGGTATTGTTAATCCCATGCCATTTTTCGGAAACCAAACAAGGGATAGTGCGGGATTAGACAAAAATAGTCCCATTCCACCCTCCTAATCCACGAATCAAACGAGGCCCACGAGTAGTAACTTGCTTTGTCTCAAATTACTCGCTCTTTTTGGTGCACTCCAAAAAAATTAAAGGGTTTACAGGATTTTGTTGAAACAATGTCGCACCAATTTCTTTTCTCAACGAGATCTTTAAGTTGTCATAAAAATTATCAACAAAAAAATTATGTTAATTATTTTTGCGTGCAAAATGCATGATTCTAGGAAAGAAAAAGCGAGGACGTTGGGATGGAGAAAGTAGTAAATAGTGGAGTACTAGATAATTGGAATGGCACTTTGTGGCATTTGCTCTGCAATTTCCTTCCCGTCCTCTATGGGTTGTGGAGGCCATGACTCGAGCGAAGACCGAAGAGAAGACTTTGACTAAGTAAATGGAAGTGATCGTCAACACCAACCGAAGAAAAAGACCCGCGGCTACGGGAATTTATATGCGCACCCCTCTGTTTTCTAGATATCTTGAGATTCTTTTTTGGGGACTTGCTAATGTAAGGACACAAAAAGTCAAAAATAAAAATAAAAAATACGCACTCCGATGCATATTTTACATCCAGGCCGTCAATTATGCTAGTACTCATGAATAATCAATCTCGCTATGACACAGGTGTTGATCAAGACTGTATTTTACTGGATTCAAAATATCTTTGAATCCATCCCAATCTCCATTGTAAAATTTTTATGGCACCCAATTCGGGCTCCCAATGGAATTTGGAGCTCCTAAAAGGGTATCAGATTTCTTGCCTCCCCCCAATCTCTAATAAAAGAAAGTAGTAATTTTTTTATTGCATTGCAACTAATTACTGATTGAAAAAATTCTAAGTAATAACGTAAACAAGGAAAAAAAGGCAGCAGTATTTATTTTTAAAGCACTATCTGATTGAAAAAATGTTAGGCCTATATATTTTTTGCAGCATAACGCGTGAGAGCATGTATACGATTTTGATATACACTTGTAATTTCTAATTTATAAAATGCAACAAACTTAGCTATGTTTGTAACTTTGTTACTCCTACATCTTTGTTACAGTTAGTTGCATCTTTGTTGATTTTGTACTTTCTTATGTAATAAATTCTTGTTATGTCTCTTTTATTGTGCATTTACTTTTGTGATTGGATAAGCCTGGTAACTGGAGTAGTATGTTAGGAGTTTTTGCACCTATAAAATAATTTTTAATTAAATTTAACTTTTAGTCTCTTATGTTTCTATGTTTTTTGTAATTAGTGTATCTATCCTTTTATTGGACGTGTAATTGGATAGTTGGTACATCCATTTTATTCGTTATTCATTTGGGTATAGGTTTGATGACTTCTAACTACCTCCAATTGGGTATATTTATGCGTACAGATATGAAGGGGCCAATATCCCCTATGAGAACCCGTCGCTTTGCCATCTCTAACCCCACGATCAACAACCCACTATTCCTGCCTTGCCCCTTGAGGATACCCAATTGTGTGGCTCAATTTTCTTGCGAAAGGTGACATATTAAATGTGAGCGTGCTAGCAAGACAACTTCATCTTTACAAGAAAAACACATGCCATACTTGTAGCAGGGAATTGTGTTTAATGTCTAGAAATATCTATCTGGACAAATGAAATATGTTCGGTTCTAGTTATCGGAAGAAATCAACAACTAGGGTTACGATCTCAATGGAGAAAGTGAGTTTGTATGTATATATATTTACACACGTCTCCGTATCAACATGTGTGTATATATTTGTAGCATGAAGATGCGAAAATGGAGGGAAGAGATGGTTTTAGTGGTTGTCAATGGTGGAAAAAAGAGGGCAAGAAAAAATTGAGGCTTAAAAATGACGGTGGTGATAGAGGGTAGAAAGGGTTTGGTGATGGTTGGGGAGGGTTGGGAAGAGGAAGATGATGGTGGAGGTAGTGGAAGGGGAGGAGGCACCATAGGCCCCGCGCGGAATTTCATCCCCTACACCTCTCTCCTTCTCTCTCTCTCTCTCTCGGAACACCTACTCAAAAAATGTCAAAAGAAAATTGGAAATTTTGGATATTAGGATTGTTTACGTTATTTCCATGTGTTTCCAACCAAATCAATGGACTACTAACGAACCAATCATGCCGAACTTCAAAAGATTTATACACCTACTCAAAAAATGTAAAAAGAAGTTGGAAATTTTGGGTATTAGGCTTATTGTTTACATTGTTTACGCGTGTTTCCAACCAAATTAATGGACTATTAACGAAACAATCATGCCGAGCTTTGAAAAGATGAATTTAGACTTTCGCGGTGCCCCCTCTAAGTGAAAAGGGGAGAAGGGTAAATGGATGAATACCGGGAGAAGGTTATTGATGTTTAATTGGTATGCTAGGTCCCAGTGGGTATTTGAGAAAATAAGAGGGTGCAAACACAATTCTCCCCACCCCTAGTCAACTTATCATTTAAAATATCTAGTCAACTCATGTAGCAATATAAATATCGCCCTAGCATTGATTAAAATTACATTCTTTACTTTTCTTGCCCCATTCGTGGGGTTATGGTTCATGTTTCACATTTTCAAGGTAACTTAGGAACAAAAGTATCTAGACAGTTGAAAGATTTATCTTAGATTATCTGATAAACATCAAAATATGGTTTTAGCTTCTTTCTATTCTTGATAATGCCCTGCAAACAACAAAATTAACTTAGACAAATTACGAGAAAAATACATATTCCAATTTTTTATATTTTTTTTTAGCCAAAAGAGAGAATTTCCATATAACCAGCAAGCAGGGGAACAAAGAAAGTAACAAAGTATCAAAGTATTAAATTACAGACCAACAACAAAAATAACAAAAATCAGGAAGCATTTTGGATAAGCTGGCCTCCGTTCCCTGTATCTGGATGGGGAATGAACTCATTGAGGACTTGTCTAGCAAGGAAATGAGTTCTATCAACCTCTTTTTATGAAACTTTGGAGATCTTGCAAAAAGTGAGTAAGGACGAAAGGAGCACTTAGAATCTTTTAAAAGTTGCAAATGCATTGAAATATAAGCCATTAGAATAAAATGCATCTCTTTCAATATAAATTTATATACGATTTGTATCAAAATTACGAATTCAAGGTTAATGATTGCAAGTGTTATGAAATTGTAAAGCAAAAATGTATAAATTTCTACAAATTCAAGAGGTGAATACAACACACAGTGAATTATAATGTGTGCATCGTATTGTTTCTCCAAAATTTATTTTATACGTTTAGCATTAGAAGGTATTGGGAGTATTCCCATAAAATTTGAACACCAGTTTCCCAATACATTCTCAATAAGCACTTGGAAAACGACTTTATTCTTGAAATGACCTCATTGCTTGTGACATCACCTCAAAAAAAAGAACCAAAAAATTAAGGATAAAATATGGAAAAGATAACCTTTTAAGCACTGGTGAAATTTTGCAAATGAGTGGAGGCAGGCCCCAGCAGGACGTGGAGGAGCACTGCCGATTGGCCACCGCAACGTCAAAGAGGCCAACTCATTGGGTCCATGAAGAATTATCACAACACCACACAGCGCTAGCTCTACTCGAGGGTATTAATGTAATTAAGTAGCAAAAACATTGGCATTTGGTTGTATGATTTGCTATATAATAACTGGCCCAAACGCAGCACTCTGAAACGAAGAGCTCTCTACTGGGCCGCTAATGGCGGAACTTGCTCTAACAGCACTTCCACTACTAACAATACTCCTCCTCCTCCTCCTTCACTCTTCACTCTCAGAAATCATTTTCGAAGAGCGCTTCGAAGGTAAAGTCATGTGTTTTCTTTGTCACCCTTTTTTGCAATTTTGATTCATTCCATCTTGTATCAGTTTGGTTCCTCAGAAAGGATAATAATAACATCGAATGAAGAAAATAACAAGTCTGAAAACCAATTACAGTAGTATTATTATTATTTTTTTGTGCTTCAATCTGTTCATTGCCCTTTTTTTTGTTCTTTTTTCTGGATTTAAATGTCTTACCATCTTATCTCAAACTTTTAGCGAAAAATCTATGCATGAACTAGAGCAAATCTGGAGTTGCTGAACCCTTATTTAGTTGTTGGTCTGCATATCAGCCAGAGAATTGTTAGATAACTTGTTCCAAGTAGGAGATTGGAGTGCTCAAGACTTCGATCTTCTGTGTATTACTCTTTCCCCACTTACGTTCGTCTGGTTTGGGTATCAATCTTTTTTTTTTCCCTCGTCAAAAGTTAGTATTGCTAGTCGCAGTTAGTGATAGTGAGGTTTGAACTCCAATCTAGTGCACGAGAGTCCATGGGGCCTACCGATGGGTTATCTCTTCCCTTGCAAAAGATAAAAGGGTATTTGGGTTTGAATCTTGTTGGACAAATCTGCTTGTTTCCTCCCCTAGACAGAAAGAGAAATACTACATATCAAAACTCTGAAGTGAACTCGTTGGTATTGCCTTATTGGGCTTTGCAAATCTCCCACACAGGCAAAAATCCTAAAGTCCACTTTTTTTTGTAGCAAGTAAAAAAGAGTAGAAATGGAGTGTTCAATACTTCAATCTGTTAGTTACTTCTCCATTTGATGCATTTTCCATGGGTTTCAATGTTGGATTCCATCTTTTTCATTCCACAGGAAGAAAGAGGGGAAAACTCTCCCACGCAATGTTATTTGCTTGTATGTAGATAAATAAGGCAGATATTCTTTCTCAACTTTGTTTCTAGTGTCCAAAAAGATGAGAGGCTTGTTGGAGTGTTCATATGTTTATCACCCTTTTTGTTTATGGTTCACTTTGTCCTTTTTGTTTATTTGGGTATTCCGTTTTAATGAATCTGTTTGTTTCCCGAGTAAGCTAAGAAGTCACAAGACTGAAACCACACTTTTCTATTCCTATGTTGCTAAAGAACAATATAATCGTAAAGTATAAGCTTTTGGGCTTTCCCTGGAGCCAAACTGAGAATGATGAATTTTTTCGCATTTAAATTGCTTTATTATCTCCACCTAATTCTTTCTCTTTTGGATGGGATCAAATTATCTGTTATTCTTTTTTCTGTCGCTTGAATTCTTCCCTGTAGCAAAGGCAGATATTTAGGCGGAATATACATATTTATCACCATTGTTATTGGAAAAGACTCCTGAGAGTTGAGACCTATTGGTGAAGTGTGAAAGATGGGAGAATTACCCAAGCTCCTACAATGTGAAATACAGTTTTTTAAAGAACTTTCTCCTTTTAGAGATAAGACTCTTGCCAGAAGAATAGGGGCCTGGGAAATCATTCTTGTGATTTAGTTTTTTATTTAATTAATCAGTATCTATGAGTTTTTCCATGGATGGGAACCTGGATTCTTGGTTTTAATTTTATTTTTGTTTGGCTGGTAAAGATGGGTGGCAAAGCAGGTGGGTTAAATCAGATTGGAAAAGAAGTGAAGGGAAAGCAGGTTCCTTTAAACACACAGCTGGAAAATGGTCTGGAGACCCAGATGACAAGGGTAATAATCCCTTTAGATTCATTTGCACTGGTTGTTATTTGAGTTCTGTGCCCAAGTATTATGTGTCTATATATAATTGTTATTTTTCCTTGTTATTCCAACTCTGAATATAAGGAGATTTAACATGGGTATATACGTATGGCTGTCTGCTTATGCTATCTTGTCAATTGAAGTGCTTGATTGACAAGCTATTTTATCTAAATTATATCTTGATGCAAGGAATATCCAGGAATCATGTCATTACAAGTTCTGTGCCTAGTTTATGACTGCTGAGTTGCTTTCTTTGCTTGTGAAATTAGATCAGATTTCACTTTTCCAAATTGGATTTTCAGATGGAATCCTACTGTCATTAATGTGGTCTTGATTCTGGTTCCATGGATAGTATGATACTTCAGCATGTAGTGCTGAAAAAAGATAAAGAAATGGTTAGCTAATAGCTAGTGGTGGCTAAACTATTGGTTCCCTGATGTCTATGTCATAGTTGCATGAAACAGGAGCTTAGGTTGGGGCTTGAACGCCAGGGACATAGAAAAGTCTGAGATTAGGAGCCCCTGTGGAAGCATTGTTATCTTCTTATAGAGCAAAATATATGTTCAGGGAGGATTGTTAACAGTTGTTACATGCGTCATAATACATGTATAGATATCACAGGTTGCAAATTCTTAGAAGTATCAATAAATAACTGTAAAAAACCAATTACAAGATTATAATTAGGTAATTTTTGTATGTGATCTTGAACTTCCTCAGTTTCTAATAGTTGATATGACTTTCTGTTGGGTTGCTGTTATTATTATTATTATTATTAATTCTCTTATTATTATTCTACTTTGTTATTAAATTGATCATGAACTGTAATCATGATACAATCTAAATGGTTTGTTAGACACTCATGTACAATTTCTAGTACAGAATAGAAAAATAAAATTGATGAATTGGCTGTTTATCCACAACAAAGTGGAGCAAGGAACTAGTAATGAAATTACAATTGAAAGCACTAAGACTTGGTTGGAGAGAGTTACTAGGGTACCGTGGATGTACTTAGTATTTTTACTCAATTAGACGTATGTAACAAAATCGACCCATTATTTGCTCAAATCTAAAAAAGATTGGTCAAGTGGGGTGGGAAAGTAACTATGCCAGAGTCGGACGAAGTGATATACTTCCAAATTGAAGAATGAAATTCTTTGAGCACGGTAGCAACCAACTCATTCTGCAATTATCTACTTGTTACTATTTTGCTTTGATCTATTTTTATTTTTTTGTGTGTGTTAGATTATGGGACGAAGTTTTATCCATCTAAATCAGTGGGCTGATAACCTGGCTAGTAAATCAAAAAAACAAAGTGCGCTGAGTTGTTCAAACAGTTTAAACTTCAAACTGTCTGTATACTTTGGCAGGTATTCAAACGTCAACGGATGCAAAGCACTATGCTATATCAGCAAAAATTCCAGAGTTCAGCAATAAAAATAGAACATTGGTTCTCCAGTATTCTATAAAGTTTGAGCAGGACATTGAATGCGGTGGTGGCTACATTAAACTGCTTTCTGGATTTGTAAATCAAAAGAAGTTTGGAGGCGACACTCCTTATAGGTGAGTTTGACCTGCTATTGTTTTTTTTTTGTTTTTTTTTTTTGAGTCTATGGTTTGGACAAAAATGGCCTTATAGAGGACAAAAAGACTTGATCCAAAGCATCTAGGTCAATAAGACGAGTGGGTGTTTTGTGTGCTGGTGAGTTGATCTCTTTAGTATGTTTTTTTGTCACGCCCTCGCTTTTCTACATAATAAATAAACCATTTCCAAATAAGATAATCCGATAATTTCATACATATCCTTCCAAAGTCTCCTCACAACGTCCATATTCATGACAAATAACAAAGTCTAAGTTGGGTATCCGTGTCCCATGTAAAATATGAATAAGAGTATTAAGGTAATACATTCTTCCAAAAGTCAAAAGATGTGAATAAAAAGAGTTACAAATTCATCTTCAAAAATATGTTTACGAGATGATTAAGTAACTCTTCATTGTATGCTTTTCACCCAATGCGATGCACTCCAAGCACATCAACTCATGCTCCGAGAATTGTATCTGAAAATGGAAGGGTTGAGTTACTCTAGCCCAGTAGAAAAATCTTCTACTATCGCTAAATGCAAATGAAATGACATGAGCACGAAGAGTGTAACGTTATATAAGGCAATCAACAAATGAGGAACATCAAGATATGACCAAGTTTAGAACCGAAGTGTCTCTCGTCTTAAAAACATCTTTTTCTCAAGTTCACGTATCAACCAAAATCATTTCGTATTCTGTCAACTTTTCCTTTCAAGTCCATTTTCAAATTCATAATATTCTGGAAATTTTGAGACCCGTTTCCTCTACTGAGATTCTTGGGCCTTGTAACCCTTGCCGAGCATTCGGGACGTCTCCCTAGGACCTTGTAGCCTTCTGCCGAGATTCATGGGCCTCTTAACCCCTGCCGAGATTCATGGGCCTCTTAACCCCTGCCGAGATTCATGGGCCTCTTAACCCTTGCCGAGATTCACGGGCCTCGTAACTCATGCCTAGGGACACATCGAATGGTGGCCTTAGTAACAACAATCCAACTATAAGCCAATTACTTCTCATTTTCTCAAAAACGACCAAGTGTCTTTCGTACCATTTTCAATTGTGTCCACGTGTTCATCGCACCATATTAGGATGTGTCAAAAGTGTTTATAAAACATTGTTTCCATCCCACATTGACGTTAAACGACGATGCAATTCAATAATCCAATTCTAGAAGTCCAACAAGTTGTGGAAGGTTTTCCAATTGAAATATCAAGTTCTTTTCCAATTGAAATATCAAGTTCTTTTCCAATTGAAATATCAAGTTCTACGCGAAGCAATGCGATCGGGGGCTAAACGAGGATCAAGGAAGGCTAACATCGAAAGACAAAATCCGAGACACAAACTGCCAAAACTGTCTGGATGGAGACCAGAGAGCAGTTAACACGCACATCAAATACAAAATTCCAATGGGTTTCACCCAAACTCAACAAATAAGGTCCAAACCTAGAATTTTATGCTACCAGTAACCAAAGAACACATAGGGAGAGATATATTTCAACCAATCCAAGGAAATTCAACTACCAAGGTCAAGATTTATCATGGACTCAAATCAAAACCCTAGAAAAGATTGGTTTTCAACACAACCAAGATATGATCAAACTAGGAATTATTGCTACAAATCAACCATTAGACTTAAAAAAAGGAGAAGGAGATCCCTACCTCAAATGTGTGAGCTCCAACAAGCTTGAATCCCAACCCTAGATTCCCCCAAACCGAAATCCACTAAGTTTTCAGCTCCACCAAGCTTTTACACGCAGATACCCAGTCTAGATGTCACGGGTGCGAAGGATTTCTGTTGGATCTATGAAGGTTTTGAGTGTGGTTGAGAGATTTGGGTGTGGGAGGTGAAGAAATTTGAGAGTAGAAGAGGGGGAGGGGGCCGGCCAACAAAGGGGAGGGAGAGAAATGAATTCTCTCTCTCTCTCTCTCATGGCTTGGATAGTTCTAATTACACACACACCGCTCAACTTACAAAGGTGCTACCACCAAGTCCCAACAAGTTATCCTTTCACATTAACCCCACATTTCAACATCTAATGCAATAACTTAAATCCCCGCTTTTATTTTCAAAATATTTCATGAAATTACGGGTCTTTACATTTTTTCTTTCTGTTTCATATTCTTCCGGAGTTCTAGTAGGTTAAACCAACTTGGTATAGTAGTGTAGTTTCAAGGCTGGATACCGTGGCAGTTGCAAATTCTCCATCATTGGAAAATAACTGTCGAACTAGTGGCCACAATTTATGTGCTTTCTAGAATGAGTAATTTTTGCGATTAGCTATTGAGACCAACAATGTATAGCGAAGAGTCTGGTCACTGGAGAGATGTGGACCCAATACTACAAGAATGCGTCGAGAAATTGAACCCAAAATGTATTAGAAACAAATCATTGTGTATTAGAGTGTGGCACTATGAATGTACGTCAAGCTCTAACTTTTGTGATATATGAAATTCGGCCAAGGATAGACTATTAGTATTTAACATCCATGTCTTAGTGTTGACTAACCCCCCACCCCACCACTTTGAGGAGGAGGAGGAGGAGGTGATGGGATCGCACAAGGCCCAAGATCACCCACCTTCATGGGACGAGGTCAGAAGAATCAATCTTCATTCAGTTGGTCTTTGAGTTAATTTATTTTAGGAATCTATTATGTATTTCTGATTTGGAAACATTGTGGTTAGCCAATAAAAATACTAGGCTTAATATCTTCATCAGGTACTGTTGATCTTCGGATTAAAGATGGAGCTAAGCATTATGGTTTTTCCTTTATTTCGTGGCTTTTGTCTCTTTCTTTTCTTTTGTGGGTTTAATCACGTTGGCCGTGTGGTATCAGGAAGAGGGGGGGGGGGGGGGGGGGGGTTGCCTTGGGGTTGGCCATTCTGATGTTCCGATCAACTTGTTTTACAAGGCTGTTCTACTCATTGAGGTCTACATAGGGAACAGTCCGGATCATGTTTTCAGTCCCGAGACAAGGCTTATTAGGAGGGCATACAACAAACTGTTGTGACTTGGTCCCCCCGGTTCCCATGAGGAGGGGTGGGGGGTAGGGAACCGACGCCACGTTATGTACATATCGCGTTGTTTTACTCTTATATTTTACTATAATCCTTGAGTTCTTTTACCAATTGCAGCTTTTTATGAACCCACTTTCTGTTAACACTATGTACAACTAACCCTTTTCACATTCTTTGATAACCCACCCCACCTCTCTTACTACACCCGTCATTGGTAACTGTATTCAAGACACTTGGTTATAATTTTGCTCTTACAAGGCAGTGGGTGTAAAAAAACAACATACTAAGTGTATCCAGAATATGCCAATATTAAACATTATTAATTGGGTGTTTCCTTGGGTTATCCTTTTAGCAGGTTTCATGAAATGAAGGTAATTAAGTATGAACTTATAATTTCTGCTACTCTGGTAATCATGTAAGAGTTTAGTATAATTACGAAGATGTTTGTAGGTTTAGGTGGTTGTAGTGGAAGGTTGAGGATAAAATCTGTGGAATGTTGTTCAAATAGAACTTATTGTCGATAGTTTAGTCTAAGAAGCACCGACACGCTGGTTGGCCTCACGTACTGGTGTCCAGGATGTCTGGGACAGGGACGCATCCCTGACATTTGTCCCGTATGCCGTTGACCGTGTCCCATTATTATATCACTACTTTTTTTCAGGACACGCCGGCTAAGGGGAGAGAGAGAGAGAGAGAGTACCTGATGCGCTGATGATGGGTAGAGTCCAGCAGAGATTCTATTCTGCTGCTGCTGTTGGTGTTTTGATTTATTAGGGTTAGTGTTGTTGGGCCATCTATTTTTGGGTTGGGCCAATTCTTTTGGGCTCTATTCTTTATTTGCCATTTTATTACTAGTATTTATTTGAATCAGAACTTCTTTTATTAAGGCTTTGTATCTCAAAAGTCAGAAACTACTTCCTATTATCCAAAGAAATGATATAAAAATATGCATTTCTTATAAAACATGTATTAAAAATATATTATTTGTATAAAACATATAACCAATATATATTTTATTAGATGTATCCCAACATGTCCATGCCCTAATTTTTAGATAAATGACGTATCCGCGTGTCCATATCGTGTCTGTATCCCGTATCGTGTCTGTATCTCCGTTGTCTTCCCATACCGTTAAGATGTCTTTTCTTCTCGTTTATTTTTTATTAATTTTTTTTTCATTGATTGAGAGACGGGGATTTGAAATTAAAACTAATTTCAGTAGTGTGAAAATGACATGAATTCTGCCCAAATCCATTTCAAATTATTGTTGCTCTCATGATTTGCCCGTTCAATTTTCATTGATTTCATATATTATGACTAGGCTTTGGTGACATGAAGTTTTATTTGCATATATTTAGTAACTAATTAATATGACTAGGTTTGGTTGACGAGAAGTCTTGAGTTACTCTACAGATTTCTCATTGCATTGATCATGACCCTTAACCGAAAATTTTGAAGTTTAGTCTACGATTTGGGCTGCATGATATGCACACATCAGCTTGGAATGCTGCAAGTGACTATGTAAGGTCAAGATGGGTGAACATCATGACTGAGTGTTCCTTTTTGGTATACCTAAGTGCAATGTGATCTGGTCAGTGAAGTACAATGTATTGTGACAGTTCGGCATATTTTCGCATCATTGGGCATAGTTTTAGATGAGTGAATGTTGTCCAAATCAAAATAATTGCCACATACTTTAACATATGCAGATAATTTGTAAATCCCTTGTGATTGTTGCAAACATGAGTCCCACGTGACATCTGCTTCTCCAGGTAGCACAAAATATGGGATGACTGTCGGATATGCACAATTGCACACTACATTAGATGGGCACATGACACAACAAACATAATGTACTAGACACAAAGGTGCCATGGACATTTAATTTCCCTACAGTACCATGTAATCCCCAGTCGATGGGCGCATGGGAAGGGAGGATTGGACTCAGACCTAACCTTGGGCAATATATGCAAAAAGAGGTGGTTCTCAGAAAATTTTAGCACTTATAGCAGCCCCCTTGTACCTATAAAAATCAAGAAATTCGAGACGTTATGCCTTGGAACCATGTCCTCGAATCAAAGCTGGAAGGCATCAGAGAGAGCAGGTCCAGAGAGCTGATTCTGTTTCTGTACTGATTGTCTTCCTTCATAATCTAGAGCTTCACTAGTGCACAATAATCAATAATGTCCATGCATATGTGGGGAAAATAATAGGAACTTATGGTTCAATATGATAATGGCTAGAGACCAATGAAAAAAGTAATTGACCACATTGAACCTTTCTATGCATATTATAAACAGCATTCAACACACACTAGAGTAACGCTCTAACACTGAAATGCAACATAGAAGAGCAACTCACAAATATCCACCGGCATTGAGTTTCAAATTTCAACTAAACCTGCGACATGCAGCAAGTAGTGTATCTCAAAAGTCCTCTTGTTGTTTATACACAGGCCACACGGCTCTAACATTTCAAAGTTCAAACACAAAAGTAAGGATAATAAAACATCAAATATCCCATTTGATGGGTCCAACGCTTATCTCATCGTGTTCAAGGCGTGTCTGTGTCCAATAGGTATCAGATTGCAGATTGCTGAAAAAAGAAAAAATTGATGCGCATGTGCTTCTACCAGGTCAATTTGTTAACCATTTATACCCACTGTTTCATTTTTTTGTGCAACATTGGGTTTTATGTGGTGATTGAATTATGGGTTCTTCACTTCTTCGTAATTGAATAGTGAATTTGTCCACCCTATCATGATGATCCTCCATTAGATTATCTGATCTTCCTCTGTTATTTCACGATTACATTCATTTTATGTCTCATCCTTAGGTCATCATGGATTAGAACTTACATTTGGTTTGGTTCAGTGAATTGTCTATTGCACAATATTAAGTTTGTTTTCCCATATTTAAAGTCATTTTTGCAACCCTTTGAGTTGTCCATGCTAATTTGAGGAAAGAAATTTGCGTTGTCTAACAAATTTCATTCTGTGTAGTGTAATGATTGGACCAGATCTATGTGGCACACAGACAAAGAAGCTACATGTAATACTCTCCTACCAGGGCCAGAATTACCCCATCAAGAAAGATCTGGAGTGTGAGACGGATAAGTTGACTCATTTTTATACATTTATTCTTAGACCTGATGCAACTTATAGCGTCTTGATTGACAATAGAGAGAGAGATTCTGGAAGCATGTATACAGACTGGGACATCCTTCCTCCTCGGAAAATTAAGGATGTCAATGCAAAAAAGGTTGCATCCTGACTTCAACTGCCAAATTTCATCTATGGAAAATAACATAATTGATTTCTTAGGCTTTGTACTCACCTAGAATTTCATTCTGGAAATCATCTGTCGTAAATTTGAGTTTGGTAACTTTTCCGTCGTTATGTTCGACTCAAGCATTCCCTTGCTTATCTCACAGCCTGCAGACTGGGATGATAGAGAATATATTGACGAGCCTACTGATGCCAAACCCGCGGTATCATTTTATTTATGTTACAAGGAAATTCGTATTTTGACGTTTTCATGTATTGCTTCAATCATGTATTTACTTGACATTTCAGGGATACGATTCAATCCAAGCAGAAATTCCCGACCCAAAAGCTAAGAAGGTTAGTTAGTTCTTGTGTGGTGATATGACTTGTGTGCAAAGCTATGTAATTGATTGGGCTCTAGCTTGTTGATATGAGACTGGCTGCAAATTCACGTTAGTGTGATTTTACATCTAAAGGAAGCTGCTTCAATTTCCAAAATATTATGGTTGTTTTGAAGCTCTTTCTCCCCTTTGATTAGTTATGATGGTGTGTGACAAATACGCTTTGAATGCACACTTGATCTTGAAAAGGTGTTTCTTTATGTTAGCTTATCTTCATCGATTGTTAGATTGTTTCTGGTTATGATTTGTTAAGATACCAATTGTCCCAAAAGCATAAGCAAGGAAACGAGCCAGCAATGTATATCAAGCTTGCTAACACCCTTCCTCACTTGTAAACATACAGGCATAAAACATAATATAATGTGAAGGGGAGAAGCATAATGCAAACAGGGACAAATGCAAATGGAGGGACTTGAACCCAAGAGCTCTCAGAAATCAGAGCTCTGAAATCATGTTAAGTTACCAGTAGTCCCAAAAGCTTAAGCTGTTAGGAAATGGGTCCAACAATGTATTGTTACGCGGTTGGGTAGAACTCAACCCCAAAAGCTAGCTCATGAAGTGAGGGTGCCCTCACACATATATATTCATATTACTTTGGTACACAGGCGATGTGGGAGTTAGCTTCACACCCTCCCTCACGAGCAGCGTGCTCACTCGACAGCACCTGCCGCGTGCAAGCGAGAGACACGCACCCTACCCATCTCTGGTACCCAACTCTAATACCATGTTACACGGTCTTGGGAAGAACAAAACCCCAAAAGCTAGCTCATAAAGTGAGGGTGCCTTCACGCATATATATTCATATTACTTTGGTACACAAGCGACGTGGGACTCCGCTTCACATGTATATCAAGCTATGTAATGTGGATATGGTTCTTCTCTCTCTCTCTCGATTTTGTGCACATAACGAATGGAAGAAAATAACTTAAGTGCCATGTCATTTTTCCTTTCATTAGCCTGATAATTGGGATGAAGATGAGGATGGGATATGGAAAACGCCGAAGGTTCCAAATCCAGCTTATAAGGGACCTTGGAAGCGCAAGGTATGCCAAATAGTTTTTTATGACTGACAGGAGAAATCTTGTAGTTTTTTAATTTTCCAACATAATTCTCAGCAGTACATGTTTTAACTGTTTTTTGCAACAGAAAATAAAGAATCCCAACTATAAGGGGAAGTGGAAGATTCCTTGGATTGACAACCCAGGTATTACATACATTTGGTCATTGTATTATCCACACGGATGACTTCAATGGTACACATGCATAAGAGCACGCACAACCACCCACATACATGTCTGCAACGCAAAATCCTGTATCTATGCAAAGGAATTGGCTTATTACCTTTAAATATATTGCAAGAATGCTCATGTTTGACATATTGGCTTTTTACCCTCAGAATTCGAAGATGACCCAGATCTTTATGTTATGAAACCAATCAAATATGTTGGCATTGAAGTTTGGCAGGTGAGATATGAGATCAATCTGCCAAGATTGTAAATACCATCTCTGACATTTGTGTTGTGGGTGCAATTATTCAAGTGCGATTATATGTTGAAGTGCAGGTAAAGGCTGGTTCAGTTTATGACAACATTTTAATATCTGATGACCCAGCATATGCAAAACAAGTTGTGGAGGAAGTGTTTTCAAACAGAGAGGTGTGCGTTATTTCATTTTCTTTCTTCTTCTAGTGGATTCCAAAGCTCAATGGTAGTGCATTAACTTTCACTCTATTTGATCGAAAATTCAGGCTGAAAAGGAGGCCTTTGAAGCAGCTGAAAAAGTGAGAAAAGCAAGAGAAGAAGAGGTCACTTGCTAGACTTAATTTTCATTAGAATTAGGTAAACGTAGCTGTGATCTTTGGTCTTACTTAAGGATGTGCATTCATGAGTTTGCAGGAAGCCCAAAGAGCAAGAGAGGAAGGTGAGAGGAGGAGAAAGGAGAGGGGTTATGATCGAAGGTACAGAGATCGGGAGCGTTACAAAGACAGATATAGAAGGGTACGTATCTCTAATGATAAAGTGATTTCCACCCACCCATTTGGTGCTTACCATTGTTCGATGGCTCCATTTGGAATTGCCAAGTGGTGTCACCATTTCCCTTCTATGATTAGGAAGAATTTTTTTTCTCCCTCGTACTTTTTCCCTTGGAATTCGTACCTTTTCAAAGTAAATAACGGCTTCTTGGAAGATATTGGGCTATCGTCTATACCATTTTGTTTATGAGCTTTATCAATAATAATTATTAATTACTCCCTCCATTCGAAATTGTTGGTTAATCATTCTATTTTGATTTTCTCCCAAATTGTTAGCCCTCTTTCCATAGTCCAAGTAAAAATTGTTAGTTTTCCGACACTGTCCTTCACAAATGGCTATTTTGTATTAAAAATGGGAACAATTGTGCAACGGTTGAAATTAATTCCTTTCTAGTTTAATTTGAACGCAAGTGCTATTATTATGTTTACTTCAAAAGTTGAAATTCACCAAGGGACTAACATTGTCGGATGGCAGAAATATTTTATTTATCTGAGCAAGGCATTTTGTAGACATTTGTCTATTGGTTGTTTAACTTCGAGACAATGGTTGGATTTCTCTAACTTGTTTACCCTTGTGGTGTTTTATCATAAGATCATGTTTGATACCATTTCTAGAGAAGGAAACTGATGTTTTATAGGTCGTTGCTCTCTTCATACGCCTTGCTGCTTCATCTAAGTTGGTTTGGGCTAGGTCGTTAGATGAACTTATATGTTTTTATTTATACTGTAAATTAGTCTTTAATTTCAACAGATAAACTTATCAACTTATCTCTTCTTATTTACACAACAGATAAATTTATATGTTCTTGTTTATATTGTAAATTAGTCTCAATGAGGAAGTAAATATAATTTGGTAGTTGTGGACAATTTGTGCGATTTGGATTGTTCCAGAGACGCAATGCTTGCTTTGTACGCTATAATTTCATATGCATTCTACACATTAGGTGTGCAAACAGGAATATTGGAATGGAATTTCTAATATATTCATGTGGTTTTGCAGCATGATCGCCGTGACTACTTAGATGACTATCATGTAAGCATAAACCTCTAATTTACTTGAGTCTGTCTGAGGCTTTAATAATTATGTGACACTGTCAGAATACTTTGGAGATTATGCAGATTTTTGCATGCGCTTTTAACTCGATTCATACCTACATAATGTCTTTTGATAATTCTGCTTTTAGTGTGCATGGACCTGCATCAATGGCAATATTCTTGTGCCGATTCGCACACACCCCAAATGTTTACGTGTGACTTCTTGCAGTTTACACATTGTGGATCTCACACGTGTCGCAAACCTCTACCATTTGGAGTTGATTTTCCTGCTTGATTTTCATGATTTTTTTCCTGGATTCATGAGCTGCTAAATTGCAAACTAGTAATTTCTCGATAGTTTTGGCATCTCATGTCACAGACACTCATTTTTGCTAATAAATGCAGTATCAAATAGCACTTCACTCTTGCACACATGCAACAATGTATTTGGCTTTTCTTTTATGCATGCGGTACTTCAAGTGGTTCATGTGAGCTGTTGATCTTGAGATCTTGCCATCTTGGGTTGTGGAGATCCCAAGTTTGCAGCATACTGCTGTAGTGTTGTGTTATTTTTTTTTTCTCCCCTTCAACTTGTTGATTTCCGATTGAGCTCGGTACTAAGAAGACATTTCTATTTTGTGGGCTTTGCAGGATGAACTATGATGGAGTGTTCTGCCTTTCTGTTACTCTTCGGTTCCACTGCACCCAATCGGTGCGTGTTCACTTTCATGCGGTCAATTGGAGAGAATGTTACTTTCAACTATGGCAAAATTTCATTTTCATAGCTGTACTTAGGAATATTTATCACCACCTCAATTTGTGGTTTCTAAAGAAGCTCCGATGTACTCCATGTTTGGACATTTGTGCAATTGTGTGGGGCTATAGACAAGCAGAGTCGTTAAAGCATGACTTCAAAACTAAAATTCGGTGTTTTTCTTTTGGTCATATGACTTAGACCTGTAAGTTCTTATGGAAGTTCAAATTTTGGTGTTTATATATGGAGTAAACATTATAAGAAGGTTCAATTGAGCAGGTTGCTAGTAAAGCTCAAGACATTTGGACTTTTAAGACAGTTGTGCAAGGCTTCTAAGTATATTGAGGAAAATTTGATTTGAACTCGTAAATTAACAAGTTAGAGCATCTCCAATGGATTTTCTAAAATTGGCTCTTAAAGTGTGTCCTAATGTGGGCACATAAGCACAAATATTTTTGTGTATTATAGCCTGTTTGGCTGGGGGATTTGGTCCTGGATTTGTGAAGCGGCCGGATTACAAATCCAGGACCCACTTCTAATCCGGTATGTGGCTAAAATTTTTCAGTATTTAATTTTCAAATCTATTTGAAATCTCTATTTTTTGTAGCAAATAATTTGGTTTATAAAGTTGTGACATAAAATGTGTACGGGGAGAAATCCACGTAACCCTGGATCACGTGCTTCCTTGAATCAACCCTTGATCTGCAAGACAGAAAAAGGATTAGAGCACCTTTGCCTCTCGTTGGCAAAGGCCCTCCGATGCCTAAGTTAGTATCACGTACTCGAGAGTTCAAAACACAATGCGTATGAAAATAGGTTTCACAGCGTACCTTTCTTCATGGATATCGTTCTGTATTTATAGTTGAAGAAGACTTGATTTAGGCATCCCGTGCCTTGGTTTCCTATTAGCTTCAGGAATCCATTTCCTAATAGGACTTTCCTATTAGGGACGAGCCTCCATATCCTACTAGATCTCGTCTAGTAGAGGTCTTTCTTTCCATATAGGACTCTTCCCTATATGGGGCATATTCCTAATCACGTTAGGACTTCCCATATTAATCCCTTACCTTACGGGATTGCTCTTTATCTCATAAGGAGCCGCTGTAGAATATTCTGGAATGTCTCACCGCCCTTCTCGTGGCGGTGCCGTGCTTCCACGTAGCTCGGAATAACTCGTACATAGTTCAGCTTATTACACCGAGCTGAATTATGTATTCCAGAATGCTATTCAAGCTATACACGTAGCCTACCTAGCTCGGCCATATCAGGGGCATCCTTTATGCCTTACGCCGAGCTAGGGCATCCTGATTTATTAGTTTACTCTTTATAAATTCTAGCCTCATTCGTGGCCTAACCAGCCCGGCACAGGGTTTAAGGGCTCCCTATGTGGTGCCGAGCTATTCACCCTCCCGTGGTGACTACTACTGGCACGTGCTATGCCTAAAAGTAGGGTAATCAGATTTTACCCACTCCAATTGCTCCCCAGCTCTGCCATTGCTGTCATTTACCAGTGGTGCGCAGAGCTTCATCGGTCCTGATGCATCTTTTGCACACCTCCCCTCCACGTGGGTGGCGATGCCGTCATTGTATTAAATGTGAAATGACCCGTTGGTCATCAGATAAGCCCAAAGGACGATTCGGTGGTGACTTCTCGTACGTCACACCCTACTTTATGGGGTTTTTGGGCGGGATAATGATTACTTTCCCCCTAAAACCCTTCCCCTTCTCCCGTTTCTCATTTCATCAAAAAGAAAGAAAGAGCAAGAGAGAGGAAGGAGAGCCTCGTTCGCCATCAACGATACTCAAGCTTTCTGCAACAGAAGTACCCTCTTTCTCCAGCCTTCGTCGGAGAACGTCCGCCATTATCGTCGGAGTGAGTCGTCCTTAGGTCCACCTTCTCACGTAAGTGACCCTTCCGTTTCCGCCCTTCCTGGTTTTTCCCCTTTTACTGTTTATTTTTCTCTTCTTCTCCCTGGGTTTCAACAGTGAAACCCTAGTTCTTCAGAAGCCATGGGTAGGCACAGAGCCTTATTAAGTACCCCTGAGAAAGTGTTAGAGTTCCGTAGGAAGTATGGGATTCCCGCCGACGTTCGATTCCGGCTAGATAACCGTAGTGATATGAAAGAACAAGGTCAGGATGAAAACAAGATCCACATCCCCTTGATTTTCATAGTTGAGGGGGGCCTTAGGTTCCCGTTACACCCCTTTTTTAGGGAAGTGTGCAGTAGGTGCCAGTTAAACCCTATGCAGCTCTGCCCCAACTTTGTTAGGGTAGTTATGGGCACAGTAGCCCTTAATAGGCTGCTCGGCCTCCATCTCGATTGGTGGGACTTACACTACCTCTATAGCGTAGTCCCTACAATCGACAACAACTTCTACTTCAAAGCCAGGGATCCTAACCAGAAGCTTATCACCGACCTACCAAATTCCTCCAAAGGAGAGGCAGACAACTACCTCGTAGTCACTGGCAAATGGGAGCCCAGAGATGCCGAGGGGAGGACCATCGGCTTTGCCTGCCCCACAACTCCTGGCGGACTGCGTTAGTACCTTTATTCCTGTATCCTTATTTATCTGCTTTTCCCCAGAAACTGTCATTTGATTATTTCTTCTTCATGTTACTTTGCAGCTAGTAACCTCAACCATGGTGGCCGTCTGATCCACGGTAATCTCCACCGCGAGGATATTGCTCGGGCTTTATACTTTGACGGTTTCGCACCAACCCCTGTCGGTCTCGGCCGTGCAGCTCACCTGCTTTTGGACTACACCCCAACATACTGGGGTGGTATCAGAAGAGCCGGCGAGCCAAGATCGAGACACCCCTGGCCTCCAGCTACCCCGCTAATTGCCACACGCCCACCGGCCGAGCAAAGAAGTATTCGACCCCGTAGAGGCCAAGCCACAAGAAGAGTTAGGAGAGCTCGGGCTCCGAGCAATCTTCAACAGCAAATCACGTTTGCTCACGTCCCCGATATACCAACTGCTATCCCAATTCTCGTCCGTACTGATCAAGAGGCGAGCACATCTGGTAGGGGGGCATCAGAAGAAGAAGAAACAGAGGAAAGAGCGTTGGATCACCGCTCAATCATCCAATCCTTGTCTGAGCAAGCCGCGCTCCTTGCAGACTCAGACGATTCGTCCGGTTATTCTCCCTCCCCTGATAGAGAGATGCCGCTTGAGCCAATCAACCTGCTCGGTGAGTTGAACCTTGGTGGGCGGGCTTCTCATGCCCCTCCGGCTGTTCGAGTTATCAACCCCTCTGAGGCACCCGATGCGTCTCTATCTGAGCAACAGAGGGACAAGAGGCCATCAGAGAGTACCCACGATGATCAGCCTCCCCCGCAGAGGAGAAGGACAGCAAGCTCGGGCCCAAGCCAACGCCTTACTGACTCTCCTCCATTGGTGCAGCCATGGGAGCCTCTCTTGGCCCGTCCTGACGGCACTCCCCTGAATATGATTGATAAGATCTCCTCCACCGAGGTGGCGTTCGGTGTGTCCAGAGCCGCTCTTCTCCCACTTGACATGGAGAGAGAGAAGAGTAGTTCCTACGACACTCTTATGAAGTCGATCTTTCAATCGAGTGCCAAGGTACAAAACTTTAATAATTGCTCTGTTGTGTTTTTGTTTGTTTTAAAGCTGACTCCTCCTTCCACAGATCATGCAGAAAGCCGCCGCCGGTTTTGACCGAGCAAAAGAGGTTGAGAAAGACCTTAAGAGAGAGCAGAAGAGGGCCGATAAAGCTGAACGGGAGAGCGCCCAGCATGCCCAATCATTGAAGGAAGCTCGGGTGGAGGTGGAGGGTTTGAAAGGAGAGAATGCAGAACTCAAAAGGAAGGCTGCTGAGGTTGAGCACGAACTTCGTCAGCAACTTGCAACTGCAGAAGCCAAGGCGGAGGCTGAATACGATCGTGCTGTTGTCGTAATCACCGACAACTATAGAGCACAGATGCCCGCAGTGCAGGATGCTGTTTGGAGCGCGGCTTGGCAAAGGTGCCTTACCAAGCTCGGGGTGGATCCGTCCTCCCCTTACTGGACTGATATGGAACTCCCTAGTGAGGCATCTGCTCCCCGAGCTAATCCTGATGCTGGAGCTCAACCCAACTCAGAAGCTCAACCTGAGCCCACTACCGAGCTGATTTCGACAGATGAAAACGTCACTGACCTTACTATTATTGGGGATGTTGCTGAAGGCCTTAGGGGCGACAACCCTGACCCCAATCCTGCCATCGATGCTGGTCAGCACGGTGAAGAGGCTTGATGCCTGCTGCTAGACTTGTTTTTTGCTTTACTTATATTCCAACCTTTGACCCTGCGCGGTCTTGGCTCGGCCGGATGTGGCATTTTTAATATCTGATGCTGGTACCTTTAAGTATTTTCGTACTTGTTATGCACTCGTATTTCTGCAAGCGTTTTTAAGCGTATCTTTATCGAGTTTTCCTTATGCAGTACTTGTAAGCTTCTTCGTGCTACACTTTTTTCTGCATGCTAAGTGTTCAAGTTTCTTTTGAACTTTCCCTGACCTAAGTGTTTGCATACTTAGATATTTACCAATATTCGTTGGAATTTGTATATCTAAGTTTATTCGTACTTAGAAATCATTGCAGTATTCGTTGCAGATCTAAGCTTTTCGTGCTCAGAAAGTTGTTGCAATGTTCGTTGCAAATCTAAGTGTTTTTATACTTAGAGTTTCTTGCAATATCCGTTGCACATATCACTAAGTTTCTTCATACTTAGGATTTTGTCGTCGCAATATTCGTTGCAATTTTGCAATACACGTTTGCAAATCTAAGTGTTTTCATACTTGCAATTTTGTTGCTGCAATGTTTGTTGTGTATACACACTATCTGCTCCCCAATAGGAATCCAGAGTGGAAGCAACTTGGGTTCATATTTAAACAACATCACAGTAGGGGAAAAATGAAATTTTTATTAATAAAGACAAAAATCTAAATAACTGTTGGTGATTTTATTCGTAATCCCAACAAGGTGTCAAAACAAATGTGAATTTATTCGCATTCACCTCTTAAAAAAAAGATGTGATTGTATTCGTAATCACATAAGCAAATCACTGGTAGAATTTTCTCAGGTTCTGGACATTCCACGGCCGTGGTATAGGATCTCCATCCAGGTCAGCCAAACGATAGGCCCCAATTCCAGCGATTCCCACAATCTTGTATGGGCCTTCCCAGTTCGGCCCGAGCTTTCCATCAGAGGATATTTTGGTGTTAGCCAAGACTTTCCGCAGGACTAGGTCGCCCACTTTGAACTCTCTTGGTTGTACCTTTTTGTTGTAGCTTCTTCGTAGCTGGTCCTGGTATGCTGCTAAAGTAATGAGTGCCCGCTCTCTTTTTTCCTCAGCGAGATCGAGCTGCTCGGCCAGGGCTCTATCGTTGCCCCCTGACTCCATAAGTGTAGTGCGAATGGTCGGCAAGCCCACCTCCAATGGAATCACTGCCTCTGTTCCATAAGCAAGGGAGTACGGCGTCTCTCCCGTAGATCGCCGTGGAGTAGTTCTGTACGCCCAAAGCACGGCTGGAAGCTCATCGGGCCATTTGCCCTTCTTATTCTCCAACCTTTTCTTGAGACTTTTTAGGATGGTCTTGTTTGAAGCCTCTGCTTGCCCGTTGCTCTGTGGGTAAGCTGGGGTGGAGTAATAGTTCCTGATGCCGCACTGAGCACAAAAGGCTTTGAACTTCTTGCCAAACTGTGACCCGTTATCGGAGATAATAGAGTAGGGCACTCCAAACCTTGTGATTATTTTATTCCACACAAATTTCTCCACCATAGCTTCTGTGATTTTAGCAAGGGCTTCCCCTTCGATCCATTTGGTGAAGTAGTCAGTGCCAATGAGTAGGAATTTTCGTTTCCCCGTTGCCATAGGGAGAGGACCCACGATATCCAATCCCCATTGGGCAAATGGCCATGGACTGGTTAGAGGCAATAGATCCTCCGCTGGGGCTCGGATGAGGGGAGAAAACCTCTGGCACTTCTCACAAGTTTTGACAAAAGCTTTTGCATCCTCCTGCATGTAAGGCCACCAATATCCCTGGGATATTGCTCGGTGGGCTATAGATCTGCCACCGGTGTGTCCCCCACAAGTTCCAGCATGGATCTCGTGGAGGAATTTCTGAACAAGGGCTGGGTGTACACACAACAAATATGGTCCAAGGAAAGACTTTCTATAAAGCTTACCTTCTGGTGAGAGCCAAAAGCGTGCGGACTTGGTCTTGATTTTGTGTGCTTCCCTCTTATCTTCTGGCAAGGTCCCATCTCGTAGGTATGCCACTATTGGGTCCATCCAGCTCGGCCCAAACTCTGTTTCCATTACGACTTCTACTGCTCGGCCGATGCTCGGTTCGCTCAAATAATCGACAGCTATTGTACGGCGGTACTCCGTTCTTACTGCTGATCCTAAGCATGCCAATGAATCTACGTGTGCATTTTGGCCCGAGCTGATTTGTTGGATGTGAGCTCTGTTAAACTTGTCAAGCAAATCCTTGGCCACCTCTGAGTATGCAGCCATCTTTTCGCTCTTCGTAGCATATTCTCCTGAAAGCTGGTTAACAACTAATTGTGAGTCACAAAATACTCTCAATTTGTTTACCTTTAGTTCTAGGGCACTCTTCAATCCCGCAATCAAGGCTTCATATTCTGCCACATTATTGGTGGCACTAAATCCCAGCCGCAGCGCTTGCTCCAGAACCAATCCTTCTGGAGAGAAAAGCACAACCCCTGCTCCAGATCCTTTGTTGCAGGCTGACCCATCTACGTATAGCCTCCATTCGTCTGGTTCCGGATCGGCCATTCTCGTTGGCTGCTCGGGTTTACTAGTTTGCTCCTTCTCGTGGAGAGGTGGTGGCGGTGGTGCCACTGTTGGAGTAAACTCAGCTACGAAATCCGCTAGAATCTGCCCTCTGACTGCTGTTCTAGGCTGGTAATCAAGGTCAAACTGACTCAGTTCTATGGACCATTTGGATATCCTGCCAGAGAGGTCTGCCTTTCTGAGCAAGGCTCTTAGTGGATACTCAGTGAATACGGTGATGGGGTGCTGCAAGAAGTAATGGGGCAGCTTTCTTGATGCTATGACAAGAGCGTATACCAATTTCTCCAACGGTAGGTAACGTGTCTCAGCATCCAACAGTGTTTTGCTTACGAAATAAACTGGGGCCTGCTCCGTCCCCTTTATTCGTAGGAGGACCGAGCTGACCGCACGATCAGATACGGCTAAGTATAATATTAACCGCTCCCCAGCTTCTGGAGTAGAGAGTAAGGGTGGTGATGATAAGTAGCTTTTTAACTCCTGGAAGGCCTGTTCCTGCTCGGCTCCCCATTCGTAGCCTTCTCTCTTCTTCAGAAGTTGAAAGAAAGGTTTGCAGCGGTCTGAGGATTTGCTGATGAAGCGATTTAGAGCTGCGGCCATCCCCGTTAGCCTTTGTACCTCCTTCGTGGTCTTTGGGCTTTGAAGGCTTTGCAGAGCCGTGATTTGATCTGGGTTAGCTTCAATCCCCCTCTTAGTTACTAGGTGCCCAAGAAACTTCCCCGAGCTGACTCCGAAGGCACATTTGGAAGCGTTTAGCTTAAGCTTGTATTCTCTGAGAATGTTGAAGGTTACCTTTAGATCGGCAAGGTGATCAGGCCTCAACTTGCTTTTGACTACCATGTCGTCGATGTAGACCTCCATAGTCTTGCCGAGCTGTTCCTTGAACATCTTAGTAACCAGCCTCTGATAGGTTGCTCCAGCATTCCTTAGCCCAAACGGCATAACCTTGTAACAGTAGAGCCCTCTGGGGGAGATGAAGGACGTCTTCCCTTGATCGGGCTCGTACATAGCTATCTGATGGTATCCTCGATATGCGTCAAGAAAACTCATCCTTTCATAGCCTGATGTAGCATCCACAAGTTGATCAATTCTGGGAAGTGGGAAGCTGTCTTTGGGGCATGCTTTGTTGAGGCTGGTGAAATCCACACAGACCCTCCACTTCCCATTTTTCTTTTTGACTACCACTGTGTTGGCCAACCAATCTGGATAGCTCACTTCTCGTATGGCATCCGCTTTTAGTAGCCGTTCTACTTCCTCAATTACAGCGTCTGCGTGCTGTGGGGCCGACCTCCTTGCCTTCTGCACAACTGGCTTGTGCTGAGGGTCCACGTTCAAGTGGTGGCAAATGACTTCGGGATCTATCCTAGGCATTTCCTGGGGGGTCCAAGCAAACACATCAACGTGGTCCTTAAGAAAAGTAACCAGATTTCTTTCCTCTAGCTCGGAGAGGGTCTCGCCGATCAGGAAATACTTCTCTGCATCGTCCTCCTGAATCTGTATCTTCTTCAGTCCCTCCACCATCTTCTTGGTGGGATCACCCCCGACATCCTCCAAAGTTGGTTGGTCTGGGACTTCAACCGTTTGGACTAGCTCGGCCTTTGGGGACTTTTTCAAGACCAGGGCAAAACACTGATCGGCCACCTTCTGGTCACCCTTGATGCATTCTATTCCGTCTGCCCCGGGGTACTTAATCTTTTGGTGGTAAGTTGAAGAGACCGCCCTCATCTTGTGCATCCATGTCCTCCCTATAATCACGTTATAGGAAGAAGGGATGTCCACCACAAGAAAATCAGTCTTCAATACTACCGATCCTGCTCGGACAGGTAGTGTGACCTTTCCCATAGGCCATACTGTTTGCGCGCTAAAGCCAACCAAGGGGACAAGACACTTTTGCAGCGAGTTCGCCGGTAGTTCCATCTTCTTAAAGGTGTCATAGTACATGATTTCTGTGCTAGCCCCTTGATCCACAAGGATTTTTTCCACGTTATATTCCCCTATTCGTAGGGTGATCACCAACGCGTCGTTATGGGGTATTGACACCCCATCCAGGTCGTCATCAGTGAAGGCGATTGGGGCCTCCATGACTCCCTCAGGTCTTGACCTTTTCGCGCCGAGCTTCATGACTTGCTTCGCATGCCCGTTGATCCTTTGGATGTGCCTTATTTCGTTGTTTGTGTATGGGGCCACCAGTCCGTGTATCATATGGATTGTTCCTTTTGGACCTTTATCGTAGTCCATCTCCTCTATCAGTTCGGCGTCGTTCTTGCTTTCAGCTAGAAATTCTTTGAGATGGCCCTCCGCCACCTTCTCATCCAAAAACTTTTTGTACTCCACGCAATCCTCAGTCATGTGCCCCCAATCCCTGTGATAGCTGCAGTGTTGATTGGTAGCCCTCCTTTTCTCTGGGTTCCCAGTCATCTTTGGGGGTCTTCTGAACCATTGCTCATTCTTGATCCTATACAGCATCTTGTAGATTGGAATATTGAAAGTTGCCATAACGCTGAAATATGACTTGGGATCTGGATTAGCTCTGTCCTTCCTCTGCTGGGCGTAATCCTTTCTTTCTGTTGTGAAGTCCTTCTTGTATACCTTTGACTCCATGGTCCTCTTTTCTGGGAGCTGAGGTTGTCCTGCCACGATCTTCCCTCCAGCCTGCAGGATATCATCTTCTACCCGTGCATGCTCCTGAATTCTCTCCATCAATTTGGCCACAGTCTTGACTGGGTGCATGGTAAGCGATTCTCGTAGCTTACTATGCACGGGCAGACTCGTTTTGAATGTTGCTAGGGCATACTCCTCACTACAATTTTCAATTTCATTGAAGGTTTCCCAGTAGCGCTTTGAGTATTGACGCAGAGTCTCATCATCCCTCTGTCTCATAGAGGTTAACGCATCAAAGGTCTTTGGAGCCGCTCGGCTTGTAAGAAACCGAGCAGTGAACTCCTCGGCCAGCTGAGTCCAACACAGGATGGAACCCTCTGGGAGCTTATGGTACCAACTTAGTGCCACTTTCCCCAGGCTGGAGGGGAACATTTTGCATAGTAGTGCATCATCTTGCTCATGCATGAACATGGCCTGTTGGTAATGCTGAATGTGGGCCACAGGATCCGTGCTGGTTTCGTATGGGATGAACGCTGAGTGCTTCACCCTGCTCGGCGTCTTCTCCGCGCGGATCCAGTGGGCCAATGGTGATTTGGAGATCTGGCCTAGGGCCTCTTTAGCTGCTTCTCGTGCAGTTCTTGGGCCTTGACCAGCTCGGTCAGTATTCCTCCTTCTCGCATGCTGCTCGGGAACGTGCTCATTGGATCCAGATCTCTCGTATCTGTCCCTAGCATGCTTCCTTTTTTCCCTTCTTTCCACAGAAATACTCCTGTCTCTCCTTTTTCGTGGAGAGGCAGCTCGGTCAGTGGAAACGTTGTCGTGGTGACGACCTTTCTCTTGTTTCTCATACTGCACGGATCTCGTCCGTGAGCGTAAATCTTTTTCCTTCTCTTGGAGCTGCTTTTTCAGGTCCTGAATTTCTCGTTCCCGTCGAGTAACTTCACGGGCTAATTCCTCTGCCTCTTGCTCTTTTCTATCAAGGCTATCTTCCCTCTGTCGATCCCTTGTGTGCCTGTGACCATCCCTCCTTGGTGGGCTCCTTCCTCGCTCACGTCGGGTGGAGGCCTCCCCACCCCTGGGCGGTGTCTTTGAGTGCCTTGCCGTTGGTGAACCATGGTGTATTAGGCGTGTATCCCTGAATTTTGGAATCTCAGGGATACTCCCTATGTCGAACTTCTTGGTTACTGGCTTTTTCTGTGGTGCTCTTAGGACCAGAGGAGTTTTGTCCACCCTTGTGCTCTTTCTCGTAGTATACACGAGCGTGGTACCATCGTCTACATCCTTTCGTCGCGGAGTGCATAAAAGGGGTTCTGAAAGCACCATTGTTGATCTCCGTTGAGAGGGATCGAGCTTTTTTCGTAAGCTTTCCCACAGACGGCGCCAATTGTACGGGGAGAAATCCACGTAACCCTGGATCACGTGCTTCCTTGAATCAATCCTTGATCTGCAAGACAGAAAAAGGATTAGAGCACCTTTGCCTCTCGTTGGCAAAGGCCCTCCGATGCCTAAGTTAGTATCACGTACTCGAGAGTTCAAAACACAATGCGTATGAAAATAGGTTTCACAGCGTACCTTTCTTCATGGATATCGTTCTGTATTTATAGTTGAAGAAGACTTGATTTAGGCATCCCGTGCCTTGGTTTCCTATTAGCTTCAGGAATCCATTTCCTAATAGGACTTTCCTATTAGGGACGAGCCTCCATATCCTACTAGATCTCGTCTAGTAGAGGTCTTTCTTTCCATATAGGACTCTTCCCTATATGGGGCATATTCCTAATCACGTTAGGACTTCCCATATTAATCCCTTACCTTACGGGATTGCTCTTTATCTCATAAGGAGCCGCTGTAGAATATTCTGGAATGTCTCACCGCCCTTCTCGTGGCGGTGCCGTGCTTCCACGTAGCTCGGAATAACTCGTACATAGTTCAGCTTATTACACCGAGCTGAATTATGTATTCCAGAATGCTATTCAAGCTATACACGTAGCCTACCTAGCTCGGCCATATCAGGGGCATCCTTTATGCCTTACGCCGAGCTAGGGCATCCTGATTTATTAGTTTACTCTTTATAAATTCTAGCCTCATTCGTGGCCTAACCAGCTCGGCACAGGGTTTAAGGGCTCCCTATGTGGTGCCGAGCGATTCACCCTCCCGTGGTGACTACTACTGGCACGTGCTATGCCTAAAAGTAGGGTAATCAGATTTTACCCACTCCAAAATGAATTTATTTTTTCCCACATAATGTTAAATATCTACTTATTCTAATTATAATCAAATTACCCAATTTTTCTCTTAAATTTAAAAACTGGGGTCATTAAGTTGTCTTTTAATTATTGTGTATTTATCGTAATTTTTTAAATATATTTATTATGTATTTATTTTAATTATAATGAAATTAATACATGATATCAATTAAATTAATAAACTAGGGGCAATTTAGTCATTTGCCCCTCGTATCCTATCATATCCACCCTCCAAATCCCCCTTCTCAAAAAATCATCCAAACACCTCACTACAAATCTACCCTTCTTCGGAGGTGTGCACACCCTCATTACAAATACACCCTCATTACAAATCCATCCTCAAATCCTCCCTAACTACAAATCCACCAGCCAAACACTCCGTTAAGATGTTAACTAGGAGGATACCCCCAATGGTCCAATGGACTAGCTAAAATATTTGTTAATTTGCATCAAGCAGTCAAAATTTGAATGTATGTGGTGTTTTTAAAAAGTTGCTTCAAACTAACTTGTTATTTAGAGGGTTGTCTAGAATTGACAAAGCACAGGAGCTAAATGTGGGAGCCAAGATTTGGAATATTGATTATGGATTTTCTAAAATTGGCTCTTAAAGTGTGTCCTAATGTGGGCACATAAGCACAAATATTTTTGTGTATTACAGCCTGTTTGGCTGGGGGATTTGGTCCTAGATTTGTGAAGCGGCTGGATTACAAATCCAGGACCCACTTCTAATCCGGTATGTGGCTAAAATTTTCCAGTATTTAATTTTCAAGGCTTCTAAGCATATTTTACAACTTATTTTCCAGTATTTAATTTACAAATCTATTTGAAATCTCTATTTTTTGTAGCAAATAATCTGGTTTATAAAGTTGTGACATAAAATGAATTTATTTTTTCCCACATAATGTTAAATATCTACTTATTCTAATTATGATCAAATTACCCAATTTTTCTCTTAAATTTAAAAACTGGGGTCATTAGGTTGTCTTTTAATTATTGTGTATTTATCGTAATTTTTTAAATATATTTATTATGTATTTATTTTAATTATAATGAAATTAATACATGATATCAATTAAATTAATAAACTAGGGGCCATTTAGTCATTTGCCCCTCGTATCCTATCATATCCACCCTCCAAATCCCCCTTCTCAAAAAATCATCCAAACACCTCATTACAAATCTACCCTTCTTCGGAGGTGTGCACACCCGCATTACAAATACGCCCTCATTACAAATCCATCCTCAAATCCTCCCTAACTACAAATCCACCAGCCAAACACTCCGTTAAGATGTTAACTAGGAGGATACCCCCAATGGTCCAATGGACTAGCTAAAATATTTGTTAATTTGCATCAAGCAGTCAAAATTTGAATGTATGTAGTGTTTTTAAAAAGTTGCTTCTAACTAACTTGTTATTTAGAGGGCTGTCTAGAATTGACAAAGCACAGGAGCTAAATGTGGGAGCCAAGATTTGGAATATTGATTATGGATTTTCTAAAATTGGCTCTTAAAGTGTGTCCTAATGTGGGCACATAAGCACAAATATTTTTGTGTATTACAGCCTGTTTGGCTGGGGGATTTGGTCCTGGATTTGTGAAGCGGCCGGATTACAAATCCAGGACCACTTCTAATCCGGTATGTGGCTAAAATTTTCCAGTATTTAATTTTCAAGGCTTCTAAGCATATTTTACAACTTGTTTTCCAGTATTTAATTTTCAAATCTATTTGAAATCTCTATTTTTTGTAGCAAATAATCTGGTTTATAAAGTTGTGACATAAAATGAATTTATTTTTTCCCACATAATGTTAAATATCTACTTATTCTAATCATAATCAAATTACCCAATTTTTCTATTAAATTTAAAAACTGGGGTCATTAAGTTGTCTTTTAATTATTGTGTATTTATCGTAATTTTTTAAATATATTTATTATGTATTTATTTTAATTATAATGAAATTAATACATGATATCAATTAAATTAATAAACTAGGGGCCATTTAGTCATTTGCCCCTCGTATCCTATCATATCCACCCTCCAAATCCCCTTCTCAAAAAATCAACCAAACACCTCACTACAAATCTACCCTTCTTCGGAGGTGTGCACACCCTCATTACAAATACACCCTCATTACAAATCCATCCTCAAATCCTCCCTAACTACAAATCCACCCAAAATCAAATCCACCAGCCAAACACTCCGTTAAGATGTTAACTAGGAGGATACCCCCAATGGTCCAATGGACTAGCTAAAATATTTGTTAATTTGCATCAAGCAGTCAAAATTTGAATGTATGTAGTGTTTTTAAAAAGTTGCTTCTAACTAACTTGTTATTTAGAGGGCTGTCTAGAATTGACAAAGCACAGGAGCTAAATGTGGGAGCCAAGATTTGGAATATTGATTATGGATTTTCTAAAATTGGCTCTTAAAGTGTGTCCTAATGTGGGCACATAAGCACAAATATTTTTGTGTATTACAACCAGTTTGGCTGGGGGATTTGGTCCTGGATTTGTGAAGCGGCCGGATTACAAATCCAGGACCCACTTCTAATCCGGTATGTGGCTAAAATTTTCCAGTATTTAATTTTCAAGGCTTCTAAGCATATTTTACAACTTGTTTTCCAGTATTTAATTTTCAAATCTATTTGAAATCTCTATTTTTTGTAGCAAATAATCTGGTTTATAAAGTTGTGACATAAAATGAATTTATTTTTTCCCACATAATGTTAAATATCTACTTATTCTAATTATAATCAAATTACCCAATTTTTCTCTTAAATTTAAAAACTGGGGTCATTAAGTTGTCTTTTAATTATTGTGTATTTATCGTAATTTTTTAAATATATTTATTATGTATTTATTTTAATTATAATGAAATTAATACATGATATCAATTAAATTAATAAACTAGGGGCAATTTAGTCTTTTGCCCCTCGTATCCTATCATATCCACCCTCCAAATCCCCCTTCTCAAAAAATCATCCAAACACCTCATTACAAATCTACCCTTCTTCGGAGGTGTGCCCACCCTCATTACAAATACACCCTCATTACAAATCCATCCTCAAATCCTCCCTAACTACAAATCCACCCAAAATCAAATCCTCCAGCCAAACACTCCGTTAAGATGTTAACTAGGAGGATACCCCCAATGGTCCAATGGACTAGCTAAAATATTTGTTAATTTGCATCAAGCAGTCAAAATTTGAATGTATGTAGTGTTTTTAAAAAGTTGCTTCTAACCAACTTTAAATTTAGAGGGCTGTGTAGAATTGACAAAGCACAGGAGCTAAATGTGGGAGCCAAGATTTGGAATATTGATTATGGATTTTCTAAAATTGGCTCTTAAAGTGTGTCCTAATGTGGGCACATAAGCACAAATATTTTTGTGTATTACAGCATGTTTGGCTGGGGGATGTGGTCCTGGATTTGTGAAGCGGCCGGATTACAAATCCAGAACCCACTTCTAATCCGGTATGTGGCTAAAATTTTCCAGTATTTAATTTTCAAGGCTTCTAAGCATATTTTACAACTTGTTTTCCAGTATTTAATTTTCAAATCTATTTGAAATCTCTATTTTTTGTAGCAAATAATCTGGTTTATAAAGTTGTGACATAAAATGAATTTATTTTTTCCCACATAATGTTAAATATCTACTTATTCTAATTATAATCAAATTACCCAATTTTTCTCTTAAATTTAAAAACTGGGGTCATTAAGTTGTCTTTTAATTATTGTGTATTTATCGTAATTTTTTAAATATATTTATTATGTATTTATTTTAATTATAATGAAATTAATACATGATATCAATTAAATTAATAAACTAGGGGCAATTTAGTCATTTGCCCCTCGTATCCTGTCATATCCACCCTCCAAATTCCCCTTCTCAAAAAATCATCCAAACACCTCATTACAAATCTACCCTTCTTAGGAGGTGTGCCCACCCTCATTAAAAATACACCCTCATTACAAATCCATCCTCAAATCCTCCCTAACTACAAATCCACCAGCCAAACACTCCGTTAAGATGTTAACTAGGAGGATACCCCCAATGGTCCAATGGACTAGCTAAAATATTTGTTAATTTGCGTCAAGCAGTCAAAATTTGAATGTATGTAGTGTTTTTAAAAAGTTGCTTCTAACTAACTTGTTATTTAGAGGGCTGTCTAGAATTGACAAAGCACAGGAGCTAAATGTGGGAGCCAAGATTTGGAATATTGATTATGGATTTTCTAAAATTGGCTCTTAAAGTGTGTCCTAATGTGGGCACATAAGCACAAATATTTTTGTGTATTACAGCCTGTTTGGCTGGGGGATTTGGTCCTGGATTTGTGAAGCGGCCGGATTACAAATCCAGGACCCACTTCTAATCCGGTATGTGGCTAAAATTTTCCAGTATTTAATTTTCAAGGCTTCTAAGCATATTTTACAACTTGTTTTCCAGTATTTAATTTTCAAATCTATTTGAAATCTCTATTTTTTGTAGCAAATAATCTGGTTTATAAAGTTGTGACATAAAATGAATTTATTTTTTCCCACATAATGTTAAATATCTACTTATTCTAATTATAATCAAATTACCCAATTTTTCTCTTAAATTTAAAAACTGGGGTCATTAAGTTGTCTTTTAATTATTGTGTATTTATCGTAATTTTTTAAATATATTTATTATGTATTTATTTTAATTATAATGAAATTAATACATGATATCAATTAAATTAATAAACTAGGGGCAATTTAGTCATTTGCCCCTCGTATCCTATCATATCCACCCTCCAAATCCCCCTTCTCAAAAAATCATCCAAACACCTCATTACAAATCTACCATTCTTCGGAGGTGTGCCCACCCTCATTACAAATACACCCTCATTACAAATCCATCCTCAAATCCTCCCTAACTACAAATCCACCAGCCAAACACTCCGTTAAGATGTTAACTAGGAGGATACCCCCAATGGTCCAATGGACTAGCTAAAATATTTGTTAATTTTCATCAAGCAGTCAAAATTTGAATGTATGTAGTGTTTTTAAAAAGTTGCTTCTAACTAACTTGTTATTTAGAGGGCTGTCTAGAATTGACAAAGCACAGGAGCTAAATGTGGGAGCCAAGATTTGGAATATTGATTATGGATTTTCTAAAATTGGCTCTTAAAGTGTGTCCTAATGTGGGCACATAAGCACAAATATTTTTGTGTATTACAGCCTGTTTGGCTGGGGGATTTGGTCCTGGATTTGTGAAGCGGCCGGATTACAAATCCAGGACCCACTTCTAATCCGGTATGTGGCTAAAATTTTCCAGTATTTAATTTTCAAGGCTTCTAAGCATATTTTACAACTTGTTTTCCAGTATTTAATTTTCAAATCTATTTGAAATCTCTATTTTTTGTAGCAAATAATCTGGTTTATAAAGTTGTGACATAAAATGAATTTATTTTTTCCCACATAATGTTAAATATCTACTTATTCTAATTATAATCAAATTACCCAATTTTTCTCTTAAATTTAAAAACTGGGGTCATTAAGTTGTCTTTTAATTATTGTGTATTTATCGTAATTTTTTAAATATATTTATTATGTATTTATTTTAATTATAATGAAATTAATACATGATATCAATTAAATTAATAAACTAGGGGCCATTTAGTCATTTGCCCCTCGTATCCTATCATATCCACCCTCCAAATCCCCCTTCTCAAAAAATCATCCAAACACCTCATTACAAATCTACCATTCTTCGGAGGTGTGCCCACCCTCATTACAAATACACCCTCATTACAAATCCATCCTCAAATCCTCCCTAACTACAAATCCACCAGCCAAACACTCCGTTAAGATGTTAACTAGGAGGATACCCCCAATGGTCCAATGGACTAGCTAAAATATTTGTTAATTTGCCTCAAGCAGTCAAAATTTGAATGTATGTAGTGTTTTTAAAAAGTTGCTTCCAACTAACTTGTTATTTAGAGGGCTGTCTAGAATTGACAAAGCACAGGAGCTAAATGTGGGAGCCAAGATTTGGAATATTGATTATGGATTTTCTAAAATTGGCTCTTAAAGTGTGTCCTAATGTGGGCACATAAGCACAAATATTTTTGTGTATTACAGCCTGTTTGGCTGGGGGATTTGGTCCTGGATTTGTGAAGCGGCCGGATTACAAATCCAGGACCCACTTCTAATCCGGTATGTGGCTAAAATTTTCCAGTATTTAATTTTCAAGGCTTCTAAGCATATTTTACAACTTGTTTTCCAGTATTTAATTTTCAAATCTATTTGAAATCTCTATTTTTTGTAGCAAATAATCTGGTTTATAAAGTTGTGACATAAAATGAATTTATTTTTTCCCACATAATGTTAAATATCTACTTATTCTAATTATAATCAAATTACCCAATTTTTCTCTTAAATTTAAAAACTGGGGTCATTAAGTTGTCTTTTAATTATTGTGTATTTATCGTAATTTTTTAAATATATTTATTATGTATTTATTTTAATTATAATGAAATTAATACATGATATCAATTAAATTAATAAACTAGGGGCCATTTAGTCATTTGCCCCTCGTATCCTATCATATCCACCCTCCAAATCCCCCTTCTCAAAAAATCATCCAAACACCTCATTACAAATCTACCATTCTTCGGAGGTGTGCCCACCCTCATTACAAATACACCCTCATTACAAATCCATCCTCAAATCCTCCCTAACTACAAATCCACCAGCCAAACACTCCGTTAAGATGTTAACTAGGAGGATACCCCCAATGGTCCAATGGACTAGCTAAAATATTTGTTAATTTGCCTCAAGCAGTCAAAATTTGAATGTATGTAGTGTTTTTAAAAAGTTGCTTCTAACTAACTTGTTATTTAGAGGGCTGTCTAGAATTGACAAAGCACAGGAGCTAAATGTGGGAGCCAAGATTTGGAATATTGATTATGGATTTTCTAAAATTGGCTCTTAAAGTGTGTCCTAATGTGGGCACATAAGCACAAATATTTTTGTGTATTACAGCCTGTTTGGCTGGGGGATTTGGTCCTGGATTTGTGAAGCGGCCGGATTACAAATCCAGGACCCACTTCTAATCCGGTATGTGGCTAAAATTTTCCAGTATTTAATTTTCAAGGCTTCTAAGCATATTTTACAACTTGTTTTCCAGTATTTAATTTTCAAATCTATTTGAAATCTCTATTTTTTGTAGCAAATAATCTGGTTTATAAAGTTGTGACATAAAATGAATTTATTTTTTCCCACATAATGTTAAATATCTACTTATTCTAATTATAATCAAATTACCCAATTTTTCTCTTAAATTTAAAAACTGGGGTCATTAAGTTGTCTTTTAATTATTGTGTATTTATCGTAATTTTTTAAATATATTTATTATGTATTTATTTTAATTATAATGAAATTAGTACATGATATCAATTAAATTAATAAACTAGGGGCAATTTAGTCATTTGCCCCTCGTATCCTATCATATCCACCCTCCAAATCCCCCTTCTCAAAAAATCATCCAAACACCTCATTACAAATCTACCATTCTTCGGAGGTGTGCCCACCCTCATTACAAATACACCCTCATTACAAATCCATCCTCAAATCCTCCCTAACTACAAATCCACCAGCCAAACACTCCGTTAAGATGTTAACTAGGAGGATACCCCCAATGGTCCAATGGACTAGCTAAAATATTTGTTAATTTGCATCAAGCAGTCAAAATTTGAATGTATGTAGTGTTTTTAAAAAGTTGCTTCTAACTAACTTGTTATTTAGAGGGCTGTCTAGAATTGACAAAGCACAGGAGCTAAATGTGGGAGCCAAGATTTGGAATATTGATTATGGATTTTCTAAAATTGGCTCTTAAAGTGTGTCCTAATGTGGGCACATAAGCACAAATATTTTTGTGTATTACAGCCTGTTTGGCTGGGGGATTTGGTCCTGGATTTGTGAAGCGGCCGGATTACAAATCCAGGACCCACTTCTAATCCGGTATGTGGCTAAAATTTTCCAGTATTTAATTTTCAAGGCTTCTAAGCATATTTTACAACTTGTTTTCCAGTATTTAATTTTCAAATCTATTTGAAATCTCTATTTTTTGTAGCAAATAATCTGGTTTATAAAGTTGTGACATAAAATGAATTTATTTTTTCCCACATAATGTTAAATATCTACTTATTCTAATTATAATCAAATTACCCAATTTTTCTCTTAAATTTAAAAACTGGGGTCATTAAGTTGTCTTTTAATTATTGTGTATTTATCGTAATTTTTTAAATATATTTATTATGTATTTATTTTAATTATAATGAAATTAATACATGATATCAATTAAATTAATAAACTAGGGGCCATTTAGTCATTTGCCCCTCGTATCCTATCATATCCACCCTCCAAATCCCCCTTCTCAAAAAATCATCCAAACACCTCATTACAAATCTACCATTCTTCGGAGGTGTGCCCACCCTCATTACAAATACACCCTCATTACAAATCCATCCTCAAATCCTCCCTAACTACAAATCCACCAGCCAAACACTCCGTTAAGATGTTAACTAGGAGGATACCCCCAATGGTCCAATGGACTAGCTAAAATATTTGTTAATTTGCATCAAGCAGTCAAAATTTGAATGTATGTAGTGTTTTTAAAAAGTTGCTTCCAACTAACTTGTTATTTAGAGGGCTGTCTAGAATTGACAAAGCACAGGAGCTAAATGTGGGAGCCAAGATTTGGAATATTGATTATGGATTTTCTAAAATTGGCTCTTAAAGTGTGTCCTAATGTGGGCACATAAGCACAAATATTTTTGTGTATTACAGCCTGTTTGGCTGGGGGATTTGGTCCTGGATTTGTGAAGCGGCCGGATTACAAATCCAGGACCCACTTCTAATCCGGTATGTGGCTAAAATTTTCCAGTATTTAATTTTCAAGGCTTCTAAGCATATTTTACAACTTGTTTTCCAGTATTTAATTTTCAAATCTATTTGAAATCTCTATTTTTTGTAGCAAATAATCTGGTTTATAAAGTTGTGACATAAAATGAATTTATTTTTTCCCACATAATGTTAAATATCTACTTATTCTAATTATAATCAAATTACCCAATTTTTCTCTTAAATTTAAAAACTGGGGTCATTAAGTTGTCTTTTAATTATTGTGTATTTATCGTAATTTTTTAAATATATTTATTATGTATTTATTTTAATTATAATGAAATTAGTACATGATATCAATTAAATTAATAAACTAGGGGCAATTTAGTCATTTGCCCCTCGTATCCTATCATATCCACCCTCCAAATCCCCCTTCTCAAAAAATCATCCAAACACCTCATTACAAATCTACCATTCTTCGGAGGTGTGCCCACCCTCATTACAAATACACCCTCATTACAAATCCATCCTCAAATCCTCCCTAACTACAAATCCACCAGCCAAACACTCCGTTAAGATGTTAACTAGGAGGATACCCCCAATGGTCCAATGGACTAGCTAAAATATTTGTTAATTTGCATCAAGCAGTCAAAATTTGAATGTATGTAGTGTTTTTAAAAAGTTGCTTCCAACTAACTTGTTATTTAGAGGGCTGTCTAGAATTGACAAAGCACAGGAGCTAAATGTGGGAGCCAAGATTTGGAATATTGATTATGGATTTTCTAAAATTGGCTCTTAAAGTGTGTCCTAATGTGGGCACATAAGCACAAATATTTTTGTGTATTACAGCCTGTTTGGCTGGGGGATTTGGTCCTGGATTTGTGAAGCGGCCGGATTACAAATCCAGGACCCACTTCTAATCCGGTATGTGGCTAAAATTTTCCAGTATTTAATTTTCAAGGCTTCTAAGCATATTTTACAACTTGTTTTCCAGTATTTAATTTTCAAATCTATTTGAAATCTCTATTTTTTGTAGCAAATAATCTGGTTTATAAAGTTGTGACATAAAATGAATTTATTTTTTCCCACATAATGTTAAATATCTACTTATTCTAATTATAATCAAATTACCCAATTTTTCTCTTAAATTTAAAAACTGGGGTCATTAAGTTGTCTTTTAATTATTGTGTATTTATCGTAATTTTTTAAATATATTTATTATGTATTTATTTTAATTATAATGAAATTAGTACATGATATCAATTAAATTAATAAACTAGGGGCAATTTAGTCATTTGCCCCTCGTATCCTATCATATCCACCCTCCAAATCCCCCTTCTCAAAAAATCATCCAAACACCTCATTACAAATCTACCATTCTTCGGAGGTGTGCCCACCCTCATTACAAATACACCCTCATTACAAATCCATCCTCAAATCCTCCCTAACTACAAATCCACCAGCCAAACACTCCGTTAAGATGTTAACTAGGAGGATACCCCCAATGGTCCAATGGACTAGCTAAAATATTTGTTAATTTGCATCAAGCAGTCAAAATTTGAATGTATGTAGTGTTTTTAAAAAGTTGCTTCCAACTAACTTGTTATTTAGAGGGCTGTCTAGAATTGACAAAGCACAGGAGCTAAATGTGGGAGCCAAGATTTGGAATATTGATTATGGATTTTCTAAAATTGGCTCTTAAAGTGTGTCCTAATGTGGGCACATAAGCACAAATATTTTTGTGTATTACAGCCTGTTTGGCTGGGGGATTTGGTCCTGGATTTGTGAAGCGGCCGGATTACAAATCCAGGACCCACTTCTAATCCGGTATGTGGCTAAAATTTTCCAGTATTTAATTTTCAAGGCTTCTAAGCATATTTTACAACTTGTTTTCCAGTATTTAATTTTCAAATCTATTTGAAATCTCTATTTTTTGTAGCAAATAATCTGGTTTATAAAGTTGTGACATAAAATGAATTTATTTTTTCCCACATAATGTTAAATATCTACTTATTCTAATTATAATCAAATTACCCAATTTTTCTCTTAAATTTAAAAACTGGGGTCATTAAGTTGTCTTTTAATTATTGTGTATTTATCGTAATTTTTTAAATATATTTATTATGTATTTATTTTAATTATAATGAAATTAGTACATGATATCAATTAAATTAATAAACTAGGGGCAATTTAGTCATTTGCCCCTCGTATCCTATCATATCCACCCTCCAAATCCCCCTTCTCAAAAAATCATCCAAACACCTCATTACAAATCTACCATTCTTCGGAGGTGTGCCCACCCTCATTACAAATACACCCTCATTACAAATCCATCCTCAAATCCTCCCTAACTACAAATCCACCAGCCAAACACTCCGTTAAGATGTTAACTAGGAGGATACCCCCAATGGTCCAATGGACTAGCTAAAATATTTGTTAATTTGCATCAAGCAGTCAAAATTTGAATGTATGTAGTGTTTTTAAAAAGTTGCTTCTAACTAACTTGTTATTTAGAGGGCTGTCTAGAATTGACAAAGCACAGGAGCTAAATGTGGGAGCCAAGATTTGGAATATTGATTATGGATTTTCTAAAATTGGCTCTTAAAGTGTGTCCTAATGTGGGTACATAAGCACAAATATTTTTGTGTATTACAGCCTGTTTGGCTGGGGGATTTGGTCCTGGATTTGTGAAGCGGCCGGATTACAAATCCAGGACCCACTTCTAATCCGGTATGTGGCTAAAATTTTCCAGTATTTAATTTTCAAGGCTTCTAAGCATATTTTACAACTTGTTTTCCAGTATTTAATTTTCAAATCTATTTGAAATCTCTATTTTTTGTAGCAAATAATCTGGTTTATAAAGTTGTGACATAAAATGAATTTATTTTTTCCCACATAATGTTAAATATCTACTTATTCTAATTATAATCAAATTACCCAATTTTTCTCTTAAATTTAAAAACTGGGGTCATTAAGTTGTCTTTTAATTATTGTGTATTTATCGTAATTTTTTAAATATATTTATTATGTATTTATTTTAATTATAATGAAATTAATACATGATATCAATTAAATTAATAAACTAGGGGCCATTTAGTCATTTGCCCCTCGTATCCTATCATATCCACCCTCCAAATCCCCCTTCTCAAAAAATCATCCAAACACCTCATTACAAATCTACCATTCTTCGGAGGTGTGCCCACCCTCATTACAAATACACCCTCATTACAAATCCATCCTCAAATCCTCCCTAACTACAAATCCACCAGCCAAACACTCCGTTAAGATGTTAACTAGGAGGATACCCCCAATGGTCCAATGGACTAGCTAAAATATTTGTTAATTTGCATCAAGCAGTCAAAATTTGAATGTATGTAGTGTTTTTAAAAAGTTGCTTCCAACTAACTTGTTATTTAGAGGGCTGTCTAGAATTGACAAAGCACAGGAGCTAAATGTGGGAGCCAAGATTTGGAATATTGATTATGGATTTTCTAAAATTGGCTCTTAAAGTGTGTCCTAATGTGGGCACATAAGCACAAATATTTTTGTGTATTACAGCCTGTTTGGCTGGGGGATTTGGTCCTGGATTTGTGAAGCGGCCGGATTACAAATCCAGGACCCACTTCTAATCCGGTATGTGGCTAAAATTTTCCAGTATTTAATTTTCAAGGCTTCTAAGCATATTTTACAACTTGTTTTCCAGTATTTAATTTTCAAATCTATTTGAAATCTCTATTTTTTGTAGCAAATAATCTGGTTTATAAAGTTGTGACATAAAATGAATTTATTTTTTCCCACATAATGTTAAATATCTACTTATTCTAATTATAATCAAATTACCCAATTTTTCTCTTAAATTTAAAAACTGGGGTCATTAAGTTGTCTTTTAATTATTGTGTATTTATCGTAATTTTTTAAATATATTTATTATGTATTTATTTTAATTATAATGAAATTAATACATGATATCAATTAAATTAATAAACTAGGGGCCATTTAGTCATTTGCCCCTCGTATCCTATCATATCCACCCTCCAAATCCCCCTTCTCAAAAAATCATCCAAACACCTCATTACAAATCTACCATTCTTCGGAGGTGTGCCCACCCTCATTACAAATACACCCTCATTACAAATCCATCCTCAAATCCTCCCTAACTACAAATCCACCAGGTAAACACTCCGTTAAGATGTTAACTAGGAGGATACCCCCAATGGTCCAATGGACTAGCTAAAATATTTGTTAATTTGCATCAAGCAGTCAAAATTTGAATGTATGTAGTGTTTTTAAAAAGTTGCTTCCAACTAACTTGTTATTTAGAGGGCTGTCTAGAATTGACAAAGCACAGGAGCTAAATGTGGGAGCCAAGATTTGGAATATTGATTATGGATTTTCTAAAATTGGCTCTTAAAGTGTGTCCTAATGTGGGCACATAAGCACAAATATTTTTGTGTATTACAGCCTGTTTGGCTGGGGGATTTGGTCCTGGATTTGTGAAGCGGCCGGATTACAAATCCAGGACCCACTTCTAATCCGGTATGTGGCTAAAATTTTCCAGTATTTAATTTTCAAGGCTTCTAAGCATATTTTACAACTTGTTTTCCAGTATTTAATTTTCAAATCTATTTGAAATCTCTATTTTTTGTAGCAAATAATCTGGTTTATAAAGTTGTGACATAAAATGAATTTATTTTTTCCCACATAATGTTAAATATCTACTTATTCTAATTATAATCAAATTACCCAATTTTTCTCTTAAATTTAAAAACTGGGGTCATTAAGTTGTCTTTTAATTATTGTGTATTTATCGTAATTTTTTAAATATATTTATTATGTATTTATTTTAATTATAATGAAATTAGTACATGATATCAATTAAATTAATAAACTAGGGGCAATTTAGTCATTTGCCCCTCGTATCCTATCATATCCACCCTCCAAATCCCCCTTCTCAAAAAATCATCCAAACACCTCATTACAAATCTACCATTCTTCGGAGGTGTGCCCACCCTCATTACAAATACACCCTCATTACAAATCCATCCTCAAATCCTCCCTAACTACAAATCCACCAGCCAAACACTCCGTTAAGATGTTAACTAGGAGGATACCCCCAATGGTCCAATGGACTAGCTAAAATATTTGTTAATTTGCATCAAGCAGTCAAAATTTGAATGTATGTAGTGTTTTTAAAAAGTTGCTTCTAACTAACTTGTTATTTAGAGGGCTGTCTAGAATTGACAAAGCACAGGAGCTAAATGTGGGAGCCAAGATTTGGAATATTGATTATGGATTTTCTAAAATTGGCTCTTAAAGTGTGTCCTAATGTGGGTACATAAGCACAAATATTTTTGTGTATTACAGCCTGTTTGGCTGGGGGATTTGGTCCTGGATTTGTGAAGCGGCCGGATTACAAATCCAGGACCCACTTCTAATCCGGTATGTGGCTAAAATTTTCCAGTATTTAATTTTCAAGGCTTCTAAGCATATTTTACAACTTGTTTTCCAGTATTTAATTTTCAAATCTATTTGAAATCTCTATTTTTTGTAGCAAATAATCTGGTTTATAAAGTTGTGACATAAAATGAATTTATTTTTTCCCACATAATGTTAAATATCTACTTATTCTAATTATAATCAAATTACCCAATTTTTCTCTCAAATTTAAAAACTGGGGTCATTAAGTTGTCTTTTAATTATTGTGTATTTATCGTAATTTTTTAAATATATTTATTATGTATTTATTTTAATTATAATGAAATTAATACATGATATCAATTAAATTAATAAACTAGGGGCAATTTAGTCATTTGCCCCTCGTATCCTATCATATCCACCCTCCAAATCCCCCTTCTCAAAAAATCATCCAAACACCTCATTACAAATCTACCATTCTTCGGAGGTGTGCCCACCCTCATTACAAATACACCCTCATTACAAATCCATCCTCAAATCCTCCCTAACTACAAATCCACCAGCCAAACACTCCGTTAAGATGTTAACTAGGAGGATACCCCCAATGGTCCAATGGACTAGCTAAAATATTTGTTAATTTGCGTCCAGCAGTCAAAATTTGAATGTATGTAGTGTTTTTAAAAAGTTGCTTCTAACTAACTTGTTATTTAGAGGGCTGTCTAGAATTGACAAAGCACAGGAGCTAAATGTGGGAGCCAAGATTTGGAATATTGATTATGGATTTTCTAAAATTGGCTCTTAAAGTGTGTCCTAATGTGGGCACATAAGCACAAATATTTTTGTGTATTACAGCCTGTTTGGCTGGGGGATTTGGTCCTGGATTTGTGAAGCGGCCGGATTACAAATCCAGGACCCACTTCTAATCCGGTATGTGGCTAAAATTTTCCAGTATTTAATTTTCAAGGCTTCTAAGCATATTTTACAACTTGTTTTCCAGTATTTAATTTTCAAATCTATTTGAAATCTCTATTTTTTGTAGCAAATAATCTGGTTTATAAAGTTGTGACATAAAATGAATTTATTTTTTCCCACATAATGTTAAATATCTACTTATTCTAATTATAATCAAATTACCCAATTTTTCTCTTAAATTTAAAAACTGGGGTCATTAAGTTGTCTTTTAATTATTGTGTATTTATCGTAATTTTTTAAATATATTTATTATGTATTTATTTTAATTATAATGAAATTAGTACATGATATCAATTAAATTAATAAACTAGGGGCAATTTAGTCATTTGCCCCTCGTATCCTATCATATCCACCCTCCAAATCCCCCTTCTCAAAAAATCATCCAAACACCTCATTACAAATCTACCCTTCTTCGGAGGTGTGCCCACCCTCATTACAAATACACCCTCATTACAAATCCATCCTCAAATCCTCCCTAACTACAAATCCACCAGCCAAACACTCCGTTAAGATGTTAACTAGGAGGATACCCCCAATGGTCCAATGGACTAGCTAAAATATTTGTTAATTTGCCTCAAGCAGTCAAAATTTGAATGTATGTAGTGTTTTTAAAAAGTTGCTTCTAACTAACTTGTTATTTAGAGGGCTGTCTAGAATTGACAAAGCACAGGAGCTAAATGTGGGAGCCAAGATTTGGAATATTGATTATGGATTTTCTAAAATTGGCTCTTAAAGTGTGTCCTAATGTGGGCACATAAGCACAAATATTTTTGTGTATTACAGCCTGTTTGGCTGGGGGATTTGGTCCTGGATTTGTGAAGCGGCCGGATTACAAATCCAGGACCCACTTCTAATCCGGTATGTGGCTAAAATTTTCCAGTATTTAATTTTCAAGGCTTCTAAGCATATTTTACAACTTGTTTTCCAGTATTTAATTTTCAAATCTATTTGAAATCTCTATTTTTTGTAGCAAATAATCTGGTTTATAAAGTTGTGACATAAAATGAATTTATTTTTTCCCACATAATGTTAAATATCTACTTATTCTAATTATAATCAAATTACCCAATTTTTCTCTTAAATTTAAAAACTGGGGTCATTAAGTTGTCTTTTAATTATTGTGTATTTATCGTAATTTTTTAAATATATTTATTATGTATTTATTTTAATTATAATGAAATTAGTACATGATATCAATTAAATTAATAAACTAGGGGCAATTTAGTCATTTGCCCCTCGTATCCTATCATATCCACCCTCCAAATCCCCCTTCTCAAAAAATCATCCAAACACCTCATTACAAATCTACCATTCTTCGGAGGTGTGCCCACCCTCATTACAAATACACCCTCATTACAAATCCATCCTCAAATCCTCCCTAACTACAAATCCACCAGCCAAACACTCCGTTAAGATGTTAACTAGGAGGATACCCCCAATGGTCCAATGGACTAGCTAAAATATTTGTTAATTTGCGTCAAGCAGTCAAAATTTGAATGTATGTAGTGTTTTTAAAAAGTTGCTTCTAACTAACTTGTTATTTAGAGGGCTGTCTAGAATTGACAAAGCACAGGAGCTAAATGTGGGAGCCAAGATTTGGAATATTGATTATGGATTTTCTAAAATTGGCTCTTAAAGTGTGTCCTAATGTGGGCACATAAGCACAAATATTTTTGTGTATTACAGCCTGTTTGGCTGGGGGATTTGGTCCTGGATTTGTGAAGCGGCCGGATTACAAATCCAGGACCCACTTCTAATCCGGTATGTGGCTAAAATTTTCCAGTATTTAATTTTCAAGGCTTCTAAGCATATTTTACAACTTGTTTTCCAGTATTTAATTTTCAAATCTATTTGAAATCTCTATTTTTTGTAGCAAATAATCTGGTTTATAAAGTTGTGACATAAAATGAATTTATTTTTTCCCACATAATGTTAAAGATCTACTTATTCTAATTATAATCAAATTACCCAATTTTTCTCTTAAATTTAAAAACTGGGGTCATTAAGTTGTCTTTTAATTATTGTGTATTTATCGTAATTTTTTAAATATATTTATTATGTATTTATTTTAATTATAATGAAATTAATACATGATATCAATTAAATTAATAAACTAGGGGCAATTTAGTCATTTGCCCCTCGTATCCTATCATATCCACCCTCCAAATCCCCCTTCTCAAAAAATCATCCAAACACCTCATTACAAATCTACCATTCTTCGGAGGTGTGCCCACCCTCATTACAAATACACCCTCATTACAAATCCATCCTCAAATCATCCCTAACTACAAATCCACCAGCCAAACACTCCGTTAAGATGTTAACTAGGAGGATACCCCCAATGGTCCAATGGACTAGCTAAAATATTTGTTAATTTGCGTCCAGCAGTCAAAATTTGAATGTATGTAGTGTTTTTAAAAAGTTGCTTCTAACTAACTTGTTATTTAGAGGGCTGTCTAGAATTGACAAAGCACAGGAGCTAAATGTGGGAGCCAAGATTTGGAATATTGATTGCTACTCCCTTGGAGGTAAACGAATTATTAGATCAATGTTGTAAATACCCGCGGTCCATGGGAGGTGTAAAACAAGCCAAATGTACGTAGCTTCATTAATTAAATGAGGAGCCAAGACAGGTGTATAGGGGGAGATGCTCTCTGATAATATTCATTCATGTGTTGTATATATTTTTTGAATAGTGACTTGAACAAGCTTTTCAATACGATGAATATAATATATAAGTTGAACTGAAGTAAATTCATTTGTTTATCGGCCAGTATGGTACAACGTCTATCCTATCCCCCCAAGGACTAAATATACGTTTGCGTGGTTTCATGAGTTGGATTAGCGATTGAAAAGGCTGTTGTAGAACAGAGGATCCTAACGGCTCGTTTGGATAACGTATTAGTATGAGTGATTAAATAAGAAAAGTGAACCCACATTGATGTGACAGTTAAGAAGGAATGATTAAACAATACATGGTTTGGATGTGGGATAAAAAAAGAGGGTAGATGATATAAAAATCAGTCAAATGACTATTTTGTCCTTGTGAATGCCCATATTAAATTTTACGTTTAAATAATTATATAAATCCAAAAAATAATTATATAATACTTAATTTAATTATTTTATATAAAGGAACAATATTAAGTATTACAAGTATATATATATATATATATATATATATATATATATTTTGTTTCTAATAAATAAAAAATTAATTTATTATAGCTACTAGTTTTTTATTTATTTATAAAATTATATGGGTCATAGTTTAGGGCTTGAGAGAATTGCCTAATAAAATAGAGGGGGATAAAGTGTAATTTTAGAACTAAAATAAAGTCCTAAAGCAGAGGAGAGAGAGAGAGAGAGAGAGAGAGAGGGGGAGAGAGACGTCCCCTTTTCTTCTTCCTTTCTTCCCTTTTTCTTCTTTCTTCTTCGATCTGGAGAATCCAGAACAGTCGACGACAACGGCGACCGATCCAACGGCAATGGCGGCCAATCTGACGGCAACGACGGTCAGCAAATCTAACCCAGATATGTTTTTTTTTTTCCCTAATCATTTGTATTTTTCAGCTCAAGTCTTAACCAAAGCCAAAAGGTAGAAAAACCATGTAAACAGTGACGGGTTGGTGCTCCTGAGGGAGACCAGTGGGTTCATGGAGGTCCTCTATACCTCTAATGAACTCACAAGGTCCTAAATATCCAAGAAAAATAACTTGCAAAATCTCAGCTCAAGATGGCTTGAGCGCTCAAACTGTTTGAGTTTCTTCCATGTTTTTGTAGTTTCTGATCATCTTGGATGATGGAACCTTCTTTCTTATGGTTCCTGATGAGTCAATATTATCTTAAGAATTCTATTTTGATCTTGATCATTGATCAAAGACCCCAAAAGCCATAAGAATGATGTGGATCATCATTAAACCCATATCGGTGTGGTTTTGTAAAATGAACTGAAGTATCATATGCTTTTGTACAATAATGAGATGATTTCAGTGCATACCAACATAAAAAATGGTCAGAAGCTACAAGAATCCATACTTCTAGAATGGAGTTTGAGTCCCCATACCTCCTGATAAGCCCCCAATATTGTAGATAACCGGGGCTTATCTCGCTCATTTATTCCACACACACACGCGATTTCGCGCTTTATTTGGTTGATATGCGTGTAGTAGTGTTTTGTTAAGTTACAGGTTAAACATGGAAAATGAGCGCGTTTTGTGCGCATTGAGATCCGTGCCACGTTACCGAGAGCCACATGCCCCATGGCACGCCAACACCGGGCGTCAAGAGCGAAGGAATGACGATTCGGCTAAAGGCCCGGGGATTCGGAAGGTCACATTCAAGTCGGTGCTTTGAAGCCGCACTTCATACTCACAAAAACTCCCGGTGGGGTCCAGGAGTGAACAAGCACTCACGGGACCAAGGATCATCTTCCCCGAGGGTCACACGATCCATTTGAGTTCCTTGGAAGAAATCCGGAAGCACGCAATTCAAGCGGAGTGATCAAAGGAGTGAAATTCAAACCAAGGAGAAGTTGGATTGATCCAAACTTGAAGTGCATTGATCCAAGTGTTCATTAATCACCAGCAGAGCCTTTTGGATCGATCCAAAGAGGGGTTGGATCGATCCAACTTCATCAATTCTACATCTGACCTCTTTGGATCGATCCAAAGTTGGGATGGATCGATCCAAACTTGGAAAATTCTGCACCAGCAACATTTGGATCGATCTAAAGGTAGGATGGATCGATCCAAACTCCCCCGAAAAGCAATTTCATGGCACTTTTAGCACTTTCCTTTTATGGAATGTTTTCTTATTTGTGAGTGCTTTATGTAACTTTATTGGAGAGAGGATGATATATACACTCTCCTCTCTCCTTCTCTTGCACTCTCCATTATTATCTTCATTAGCTAGTTTTTGCTCCTCCATGGGAGGTTTCTCAAGGTATCTCTCTCTAGATTTCCCGTGTAACCGTTAATCTCTCGTAAGTTTCTCGTTTATTAATCTTGCTACTCTTGTTTAGCTCTTCTAATATATGTAGTTTATTTTCAACCATTCCAAGTATTTAGTTTTCATGTTTCTTCTAACTTGTTTAGTAAATCCTTGTTTTTAGTTGTTGTTTGCTATAATCTCAAGGTTTAAAGTGTTAGGCAAATATAAGATCTTCATTAAAAATCAGTTTATAAAGTCATAAGTCGTGTTCTTTATTTTCTTTGCAAAATTAGTCATGTTTTCCTTAGCAATGATCGAGTAGTCGTTTTAGGCTCGGTTATGGGGTGAGTAGCACCCTGTGACTTATGTTGATTTGCTCTCCTCACCATATTGCAAACATCGCTTGTTAATCAAAGAGTAAGGATTAATTTTATGTATCAAAATTGGGATTTGTTAATCTCTTTGATCACATGTAGCCAAGGGCTCGTCCACTTGGCACGTGTGATGCTTAAGGCGATGTCAATCCAAATGTTTGTATAAATGACACAAGAACCCTACTCTTTGTGAAACTCCATTTCTAATCAAACGAGTTTAAAAACCAAATCTTCCATTCGGGGTCATTTAACGACGTCCCCGAGCCGGTTATCTTAGAGGAGAATGAATCGGCCTAAGGCATGGGTGTTGTGAACCCCTTGACTTAGCCTTGTTTTAATTAGTCTTTTTAATCTCGCGTCATTCTCGAAGTTAGGAGAATTCCACCAAACAAACTCCCAAAGCCAAGTTTGCCGCTTTAAGGCTAAAACCATCATTCGCGATTCAACCATCACGTGCTGCGCATTCGGTCCCTGTGGAATCGACCCGGACTTCCGGTTATCATGCTATCGCCGGCCTAAACCCTACGCTTGGGGAAATAATATTGGAATACAATCCAAGGGCGCAAGCACCTTCCTCTTTGAGCGCTCGAGCCCTTTTATGGCTTATGTTTGTTGACTAAGTGTATTTTAGTCTTATCCTTTGTTTCAAACTTGATATAGTGTGTGTGTTGTTGTTTGGCTAAGCCAACCTGATCCTCTCTCTCTCTGTCAATCTAATCATGCTTACGCAGTGCCCAATACTCATTTCCCACTTGTGTGGACACCTCAAGTTTATTTTATCCATGTTTATGAAAGTTTCTAGCACAGATGTATCATCATGCATCACTTCCTAACCCACTTACAATACAAATGTAGGAAGAATGGAACAGAAGCACTCAAATCCAGTAGATGGTTTGAGCACTCAATGTGTTTCTTTGAGCGCTCAAACTATCTGCTGGCCCATCAAAAGTTATTCTCAACCAAGCTTGGTTTTTGAGCATTGAATACTCTAAAATACTGGCTTTTAATGTTGAGTCTTCATTCCTTCTGCATTGTTCATCTCATCTGGGTTATAAGTGGGTTGTAAATCATGCATATGTGGCCACATGATTCTGTTTAATCATTCCAGTGCTATCTCTGAACAAAAAACAATGATCAAATCAGGTTTTCGTCAAAACAACATCATCAGGAGCATCATTATCATGTGGGAGTTTGTATGAGTTTGAGCGCTCAAACCCCCAGTTTGAGCGCTAAATCCTCTGATAGTGGATCAGATTGGTTTAGCCTGTTTTGTATTGTTCATGCTATTTTCAATTTTCAGTCTCTGTTTAACATGTACTAATGTTGCTTTCCTGTTGTTTGTTGTCATTTGTAGTTTAAATTTTACTTACCATCATCGTCACTCATGTAATGCACAGCTCACATGCATACACCGTAAATTATTGTTGTGATTATTATTGTTATTTGGTTTCCCATCCCTTGTTCCCTGTATTTGCTCATAGCTGAATTGCATCCATTTCACGTAATCCCACAAAAGTCAAGTAGAGACCGGTCTTTCAACCGGGCGAGGGGGGTGTCGTAAAACCCTTCCCCTCTGGTAACTGAGCTCCCAAACCTAAGATAGTATGGTGATGATGGGCCAGTAATCCTTATCCATTGAATGAGGCACGAGTCAATAGAGTTCAGTTGCTCGGGGACAATCCGCTAAAACCCGGGTGGCGACTCCGAATCGATGAGAAGATCTCCGGAGGGGCGTCCACACCTTGTAAATGGAATGCTAAAATAAAAAAATGAATTCCTTCAAGAGGTCTTCCTTGTCATTGGAGGGTTCAAGCCTTGTGTTTGTTGTGAAATCCGGCGTTCGTCGGATAAAGGACCAGATATAAATATGGTTAGAGTTAGTACTAAACTGTAAATGGGGATATGGGATCATCAATATTTCAAAAAAGATATATGGGGGATAGAAAACCTTCGTTTCTGGATTAATCTCATGCAGAAAAAAATCAGCGTCGAACTTGCATGATTTCAATTTGTTCATCAATCCACCAATCTGATGGATTGCACAAGAAATACATTTTTATTAACTCTGAGAATATTCATGAAATACAAACATACACGAGCAACGCAAGCTATGAAGTTGAGATTCACATGCTTGCGAATTTCCCATACAAGTTCTCCATATCCTCATCGTCTATGGGCAACTGAGCTGCCCTACACATTTTGGAGTTCTTCTTCTTACGACCATCAGGGGTATAGGGTGTACATTTATAATGGCTTTTCTTCAAATCCTCTCGCTGTCGCAACTGTGGCGGTTCACAGTTATTTTCAGACTTATTAAGATGCGGAGAAAGCCTTGGATTTGTATTTGGCCACAACCGTTTCCTCCCTATACTCAAACCACCATTTGGATTAAAACGTGAAAGTGGTTAAGTTAAAGTTTCAAGCTCATCAATGAGTTTTTCAACACTTCTCTTAGGAGTTTTGCTCTTCTTAGTTGGAGTATTGCCAAAGAAATCATTTTCATTCACAGAAAATGTCGGACCGTCCTCTTCACTAACTTTTCGCTCACAATTTGGCCACAACCATTTTCTCCCACTACTCAAACCAAGACTTGGCTTAAAACCCAAAAGCGGTGCTCGAAGCTCATCAACGAGTTTTCAACACTCCTCTTAGGAGTTTCCCTCTTCTTATTAGGAGTATTTGCCAAAGCAGTCATTTTCATTTGAACCAAAGGTTGGACCGTCCTCCTTCTCTTCACTAACTTTTCGCTCACCTTTCAAATTGTTGGCCGCACGCTCAGGAGTTTGTAAGTGGCCGGGTGTTGAAGTTCTATCTCCCGTGCACAGGCTATGAGATTTGGCATAATTATGGTGGTGGTTCGAGGGCACTTGAAAATAACTATGCCTCTCAAAAAAATTAGTTTGGCGCTCTAGTATAGTGGCTAGAGTATGCATACTAGCTTTTAACGAGGCTACGTCATCAACAGATTGAAAGGAGATGCCTGCCTTGCCACTGGTTTTTGGCTCCTCCTTCCTCTCTTCATCCAATGGAAAAACTACAACCGCCCCCACATTCTGATAACCTCCAATTTCTTGAAATTGTCTCAACGCATTCTTAATTTCTATATCACTCCAAGCAGCTATACTAGGAATTGTTTGAGGCATTACAAGAACGGTTGGTAGTGATACATGCTCCAAATAGAATACCTACATATAAGAAACACATGAATAAGAACGCACGGTGGTGAAATAAGCAATCAAAATGAAGTATGACATGAATGAGTTAATGCAAAGATCAATAACCATACCACTAGGAGGAATAAGCATCCGTTCGCTTGTTTACGACCATTAGCCCATTGGGCCCGGATACCACGCTATAAAAAGTCAAGAGTGACCTTTGCCCAGTTGACATTCTTCATAGCAGATACATCAGTAACCAGATGAATAAATGTTTGATTGATGACCGGCTTTGTGGTTGGGCATAAGAATTATCCCAACGTGTATAACGCAAAATTTTCTCTTGAAATCTACATCTGCCGCCTTGTTCTTCTCATCGACCAAATGGTTACTCAACCCTTTAAGTTGTACAACCCCTTTAGTGACTCCAGTCTACACAATTTTGAATATCCTTCTGCCCTGTTCAACCGAACATTGTTGCGTTGAGCTTGAGCATTAATGCCCAAACACTCGTGAACGTGGGATTCGGTAAGAGGGAATGTCCACCCATGAACTGTTAGGGATTATGAATCGGTATCAAAATTATTCACTAACCACTTACATAGCTCGTGGTTTAGTGACTTACACCAAACATCTAAAATTCCACCCAACCCAATCTCTCTAACAGCAGTGCGTTGTTCCGCGATCAATTTATGTACTATTTCAGTTATTTTGTTTTAACTCAATCCGTGTTTGGATCTTCCGCTGGAAAATTAACAACAGGCCCCCATTCAAGTTAGCATTCATAAATCGTGTGTTGTTATATTTGACTATTACTACGATTCCAAAATTCAGTACTCACACCTTCCTAGGTTTTAGCATAAACAACTCTTTAGCTTTAAGGTTGGCCAGCAAACAATTTGCAACTTGGCCTCATCCACGAACCTTTTCTTGATCTCCTCTAGCAGGTTATTCCATTACCGCCCAAAGTCCACCTTCGTCTACAATATGTACCAAAATATGAAGAATGAAAGCATTATATTTCATCTCATCAACACTGTGAACAAAAAGATGGCGGCAATTAGATGAAAAAATAATCAAGCCAATTTTAAAAGAAACATGAAATATTTCACCTCATTCGTCATTTTTCCAGCATCCTCTTTAAATTTTGCGCACTCTTCTTTACTACATGCATGTAAGTGACACATGTTTGAGATATTGTCACAAAAAATACTAACATAACTAACTAAAAAGAGCTATTAACAAGTGCAAAGAAGGAATACTTGTATAGGAGGAAGGCCGTTAGCGCCCATCATTTCAATAAAAAGTCTGTCAACATCATCATGAAAATACACAAATCACTATTGAAACAATCAAGCATGGCAGTGTAAACAACCCAATAACAGGTACGGTTTCGGAGTAAAGTTAGACATACCCGCTCCAAAGTATAACCAGGAAGGATCTTTGGGTCCGTTGGGATCTTGAGCAGTGAAGTCCACGAATTTAGGGCTTCTGTCTTCTCATGTCCATGATGGCCCAACGGTGCTAGGGCCTCTATTTCTAGAGAGAGAGAGAGAGAGAGAGAGAGAGGGAGAGAGAGAGAGATGGTGAAAGTGAAGGTACGTTAGGTCAGGAATTGGGGGAAATTTTCGATTTCAATGATTTTGGGATTTCTATAAACTTTGGGGGGGAATTCGTTGTGTTCGTGTTGTCCAAACATTGAATACCAATGCAAACACTGATCACCAATGATATTTTTATTTTTGATTAATCTGAACCGTTCGAGTTTTACGCCTTGCTGATTCCATGGTTGTCATTAAAATCGGAGATCATCGGATGCCGACAATCACGTGATCGGATAAAGTTTAATGCATCCCAATGGACTAAAGTCTTATTGTGAACCAACCGATCCCCAACACGGCACTTTTTCAGGGATCGGGACCATTTATCTTTTACATTACATGTATTATATCATTCGTAACAGGAATAAAGTTAATCGGGTATCGCTACACACTTAATCGGACAAAGGAACCTCATTTTACTATACCATCGCTACATACTTAATCGGACGAAGAAACCTCATTTTACTAAACCAAATGTCGTCTCGATAGAGTAGCTATCTAAACTCGATCGGGCTGGTTTTTCATAACAAGTGTTTATTTAACCATGAAAACAAAATTAGCGTTCCAGATCATCGTTATTGCGTCGCTGTCGCATGGCCACTATGCATTAATATACAACACAAGTCTTAGTTTCTTATCAACTAGTACATTTGACGTATAGATTTCAAAGGTCGCTACCGAGTCTATTTTTGCATTGGTCGAACTGAACCATTAGGAATTTATGCCTCGCTGATTCTATGCTTGTCACCAAAATCGGAAATCATCAGATGCCGAAAACCGCGATCGGATCAAGTTTAATGCATCCCGACGCATTAAAGTCTTATTTTGAACCAACCGAGCCCCGGCAAGGCACTTTTTTGGGTATCAGAACCGTCTATCTTTTACATTGCATGTACTATATCATTCGTACCAAGAATGAAGTTGAAGTTAATCGGGTATCGCTACACACTTAATCAGACGAAGAAACCTCATCTTACTAAACCAAACTTCGTCTCGATAGAGTAGCTATCTAAACCCGATCGGGCCGGTTTTTCACAACAAGTGTTTAATCAACCATGAAAACAAAACTAATATTCCCGATCATCATGATTGCGTCGTGGTCGCATGGCCACTATACATTAATATACAACACAAGACTTAGTTTCCTTCCTACTATATTCGACGTATAGATTTCAAAGGTCGCTACCAAGTCTATTTTTGCATTGGTCGATCTGAACCATTAGGAATTCACGCGTCGCTGATTCTGTGCTTGTCACCAAAACCAAAGATCATCGGATGTCGAAAACCGCGTGATCGGATCAAGTTTAATGCATTCCCATGCATTAAAGTCTTATTTTGAACCAATCGAGCCCCGGTAAGAAACTTTTTTGGGGATCGGAACTGTCTATCTTTTACATTACATGTATTAGATCATTCGTACCAGGAATGAAGTTAATTGGGCATCGCTACACACTTAATTGGACGATAAGTGTTATCTAAATAACATATACTGTACCAATCAAGGAGTTTTCCAAACCCGAACGAGAAAAAAATTTACAGGATTGATTTCATCAACAAAAACGACGACATTAACAGCCTCGATTGTTAAAATAGATTCGTCTTATTGAGAACACGCACGGATTTGTGTCGAAGATTGTAACATTATGAAAAATATATAATTACATGACCCTTTTTTAGCTACTGGTACCGATGCCTCCTATACCGATAGCCTCGGGGACCCCATTTTGGGTCCCACAAGGACAATCCAAACCGTTCATTCATCTTTGAATAATTTTATGTGTGGCCCCACGAGAATTCAGCTCCATCTGACATCCAGTAGTGGTTGATCCAAACCCCCCCCCCCCCCCCCCCCCTCATTTCATTCAAAATCCTTTGAATGAAGCGCGCGCGGGGGGGGGGGGGGGGGGGGGGGGGGGGAATCATTTAAAGATGAATGAACGGTTTGGATCGTTTGTGTGGGACACAAAGTGGGTCCCCGAGGCCGATCAGTGCATGGTCGGTTGCTTGCTGCCAAAAGTTGTAACTCACAGTGCTTAACCCCAAGCGTAGGGCTATGGAATCGCTTGCAAGTATATAACTCGGTAAGTCCAAGGTCAAATCCACAGGGAACGGATTTCTAGAGTGAAATAAATGGCCTATCGATCTAAACAGTGATTTTTCAACTGTAGGTAGCCAACCCTTTAGATTCTTGATTTTGGTGATCTTAAGACTACGGAATTGCCAAATTAAAATAAAAACTAAAACTTGCTCTAATTTAACAAAGAGACTCCGGTCAAGGTTCACACCACTTATAACCTAAATAGATCCATGATTCTCAAAAGTTTACACGATCGAGCCACACGATAATTGTGCGCCCTCTCCGAAGATTATGCCTTGTTTAGCCAAATTCTCTAAGGAGTTTGTCAGACCCTCAAAAGGACATCAACCTAAGTATTAAGCGTGCTAGTGTTAGTGTCGACGCAAAATCAAAGATTTAACACTTTTGAGTTCCGAAGAGGACTTCGACTTCACACGGATAACCAGTTAATTTAGATTCCTTAACAGTGCTTAATTCCGACTCGATAGAAAATTGTTAAACCCTCGAGGTGACATCGATTTAAGCATTATGCGTGCCAGTGTTAGTGTCGAGCGAAATCAAAAACATAACAACCTTGAGTTTTAAATCGATAGTTTTGAGTCCAAATTGAACACAAACGAACTTTGATAGCACGAGTGCAAGAATCATGAATCCACTTAGGCCATAGGGAGGTGATCGCCCTAGGCCAGTCCTATAACAACCACCCCTCCATTGACGAAGAACTCGCCAAGGCAAGGCTGAAAATGACGCTAAACATAGCGGCTTTTTAACGTGATTAAAAAGATCGGTCTTAAGTGTGTACCGAGGAGATGTGCACGGGAGGGTAGACCAAAGGTGTCCTCCTTTCAATCTCAAAGGGATCGACAACTAAGACTAATCTTAGATTCGGGTTCGGTGTGAGAAACAACCAGTAAGTTTGCAAACTCTCACAACCAAACCTCAATCTGTCGAATTAAGCGGATTTAAACTAAAAATTGAAATGACAAAGAAATTAAAATGAACTCGGAGATAAAGTTACAAAACTAAACTCTTATTACAAACAGATTAAAATGAACTCGGAGAAATGAGCTCTCGGCTCTTGGGCTGGAAATTGAAAGACAGAAAGTAAACAGAAGAAGAAAAGAAAGACAGAAAAATAAACTAAGGGAGAGAGAGAATTCGGACAGAGGGTGGGATTACTCCTAACTAAGCTAATACTACCTAAAAAATCTGATGCTGGTGACTTCCCCCCATATGCCATTAAATAGGCAAAGAAAAGGGAAAAGTAAAGAAAAAGAAGGTAAAAGTCGCCACTGATCGTGGCCACCTGCACTGACTTGGTCAGCGACGCTCTCGACTAATGTTCAAAACGGTGTCCGATTGGAGCGCCGGAATAATCAAATTTCTTATTGTAATCCCGGGAATGAAACAGTATAAATCTTGTAATTTATGTGCTTGACATGTGTTTCGTAGGGCAAAATCTGATATCATCCAAACTCCGCAATTAATTCTCCATTTGAGATTCCCAGCCACCCACGTTAATTGCATCCACTGACTTTCCTTTTCTGTTTACTTCACTTTATTTCATCAGTGGTTGCCACAGTTGACTGCAAAATTATCTAGTGTGGCGCGTCACACCTCCACCAGAATCGAATGCACCATTTTTTATCCCGTTTTCTCCTGAAACACTCAAAACAAACCTTACGTGCAATATCTTATAAAAATTAATAATAAACATAATAACAAGATCAAACTCAAGGACTTAAGCCCACCAATATTTACATATTTGTGTGCTTATCATCGGTCGAGGGCATCGGTCCCCCTCAATTAACCAACTCTCTTTAATTCTTAAAACATTAATGTTAACCATGATTAATATTTAAAAAAAAAAATAAGGGACCACCGTGCCGTCCCATCCGTCAGAGCCGTCACAATCGAAAAGATTTGGTAAGATTTGTTCTTGTTATGCCATTTAGTGGTAAATTTGCTAAGGTTCGCTCTTTGTTGCTTTGGTTATGCCTTTTTAGGTTTTGGTTATGCTTCTTTTGCTTTTTACTTTTTCGTACTATGTGGTTACTTTTCGCAGGATTCAAGGAGTCAAAGTTATGCTCATTTGTTGCTTGGTCATGCCATTTTATGGTTTTTCAAACATGGTTATGCCTGTTTCGGGTTTTAGTTATGCCTCTCAATGGTTTTGGTTATTCCTCGTAAGGGTTTGGTTGTCCTTTTCAGGTTATACCCTCATCGTTATGCCATTTAAGGCACTTGTTTGGATTGTTATGCCCTTTGGGGTTTTGTTATGCCTTTTAGTGGTCCCGTTTTTTTTTATTATTTTATTCGGTTATACCTCTAGCGGTTTTGTTATGTCCCTTGGGGTTTTTGCTGGATGACCAGTTGGGGAAACTGGGTTGATCGGTCACTGTTGCCTATGTGGCACGATCTAGACCATTGGATTGGGGGAATATGTACCCAGACAAAGGGGGTGCTATTGAAGCATTTACTGTTAGTTAATTCTATTGCACAATTTTCAAAATCATAAAAATTATTATAAATTAAAATATATAAGCTGTTGAAAATGGGACGCAGTCCCAAAAAAGTCAGATTTTAGAACGGAGGGAGTACTACTTATAGCATATTGATTCCCAGATTGATTGTGGGAACGATGAAAAAAAGATGAGATTTATATTTGAGATTAATGAGACGTGGGGGTACCACATAGCAGTACTCAGCATGTATTTTGACCATATTTTAGAGAGAGAAATCTAGGCTGTCCAAAACACTTGGACGGCCACAATAGGCGCTCGGACACCAAGCGTGAGGCATTCTATTTGCACCCAAAATTTTCTCTTTGGATAGAGCCAGACAGCCAGTGGCCCAGTACTGGACCACGACCTTTATCTTATTTGATAAAGCTAAATCACTCAGATCTCTAGCAAGAAATGGGCTGATACGATACAGTCCTACACGGGAGATAACCTGGACGCACTTATCTTATCTCACCTTGAAATAAAGGAAGAAGGTGGGCAGCTATGAAAAACTAAACAAAACTACTCTCTTATTTAGATTCAGCAAGGCGCTTTGAAAACTAATATGCTCCTGTCCTTTATGTCCTTTTGATTTTCTAATCCTCCACAGAACAACCACGTTCTCCGTAAGTGACAAGAAACATTGGCAATATAATCGAAATAGAGAAGACGAAAACTTCAGAGAAAGAAAAATAGAATTCATTCTCTGAAGGCTTGAATTTATTCGCAGTGATGCATTATGTTTCATGCCGCTGTCAATCTTCATCAACACAAAGCGAAAACTCTACATTCAGTTGCATTGATTAACAAACTATTGCAAAAGTCACAGTATTTCACGAAACAATTTCAATTGTAAATTCCAGAAACCCATGTACACCGACAACTTTGCAGCAGAAACTCTCCGACAAATTGGACCTCCACGTTTCACACATCATTCATCAAAATGAGACCACTGGCTTGAAATTGTTTGAAGATTGAAGCTGGGATAGACCAGTATCACTTTCCTCAGTCTCGTCAAGACCTATGGGTGTTGTCGCATCGATAGGCTTTCTGAAAATCCAACAAATTAGTAAGACCATATAGAATACCAAATTATACTTCTATGGTTAAAACCAAAGCAGTAATCTACTGGAACTGATCCAGGATGCCTGTTGAAAAGCCACACAGGAGCTACTACTTGTTCTAGAAATTTCTAGAACTTAACCCTTTTAGGTTCACCGTGTGCATGCTTTCCCGTTGATTATTTACTTGAGTACCATGCACTGTCATATAAAATTGCCCCGTGATTCAGATATAAAAAGTCAAAATAGCTGCAAGGGCATTAAAAGCTCAAACTTAAGAACCCAGATGGATGTTTCAACTATCACCACCCCGTAGATCCAATTATCAGAGTAATATTGAGGCTAAACACAATCACTGCATTATTTACCAACAGAAAGAAAAAAAAACACCATCACCATACTATCTAATGAGCTTAGACTTGAAATGGCATCCCAAAGAATGAGTAAGCTTCACATCCCATAGCGGCTTATAAAGATAAACGGAAAGTACACTCCACAATATAGGGGTTGAACATGCTTCACACTTGCCTTAAAGAAACAGGGGTAGCAAAAATATTCCACCTTAAAGCATTCTGCAGAGCTTAGACCCAAAGACATACCTACGAGGGACAGAAGTCTCATCAGACAATGCTTTCTCCAGCCTCTCCTCAAAAGGCGTCGCATGCCAACTGACTCTCTGATCCTGCAAATATTACATTACAGAGTATATTGCAGCTTTTGAGTGTGCAATCCAGGAAATGAACAAAGACAACAAAGCGGTACCTCTTTGTACTTGTTAGTTGAATTTGGAATTCCATTTCCATCCCAATATTTGGGCGAAATACGAGAGGGGTCTCCTTCATTCCAGTGAGCAGCAACCATCCCAATGATTGGCCTATCCCCAGGGGTTCTGCCAATATGAGCCTTTCCATAGGATATGGAACCCGATTGAAGAGTACTGCCATTTTCTTCGGTTGGTGGAAGTTTAAGCCAAGAAGACAAGCTTGCTTCAACTTTCAATTCTTTCTCAACTGAAGTTTCAATCATCCCTTCTTCTGGTTCGGTGGATGTATTACAAGGCTCAATAGCGTCTTCTTCCTTCAATACACTCCATTGAGAACAACTCTCAACTGGGTTAAGGACTGAGTACACATACTGCGATCTGATTCGTGGATTCTTGGCATTTTCCATGTTCAGGATATATGACGGGAAAACAGTCCCAGGTGTTTGCATCTCATCAGTCAGTTTTAATGGGGTTGGGTAAGGTGAAGGCTTTGAGAAACTGTAATTACCAACTGATTCAGATTGCTTCGAATTTTGGCCAGCAATTCCAGATGAAGAACGCCCGGACGAAAAGGAATTCACATCGTGGTCACTTTCGAAGTGAACATATTTGTTTCTGCTTTGGCCATTTGCAGCCACGTCCATTGTTGTTAAAGAAGAATTTGCAGCACTGCTACCCTGAACAGAGATACTTCCAGAATCCTGGCCATTGGTTGTACAGCTACGAAAGGACATGACAGCAGAATATGATATCAGGTAGATGTACTATTTCAGCAAAACCGAGACTACGGTCTGTTAGCAAAAGCATACATAGAAAGCACATAATCTCAGTTCAGTGAGTCCCTTGAGAGACCTTTTGATGCCAAAAATAAATAGTATGGAAGAAGATCATAATTCTATAAATATTTTGTTGTCTGGAAGAAAGCTTAGAAGAAAGCTTAAGTTGGTACATATAAACAAGAAGCTGCTTAAGCATATGAACAGGAAATTGAGGCTAGATAACCCATCCTTGTGTGCAAATTTTCACTCTCTTATAAATGAATGGAAAATTTTTCTTCAACACCTTCAGTTAGAAAAAGCAGCAAGTTGACTGGCTGGCCAAAATCAGTTTCCCGTGGATGGCAGTTGGGCTTAGAATTGAATTAAATGCCTGGTTCTTTATTGTGTAGTGGAGTATGTAAAGATATATAAAGATCCTAACAGTTTATCTTCTTCCAGGATTTAAAAAAAAAAGAAAGAAAGAAAGAAATTGATCATCTGCAAAGATTAGAAGCTCAACCTTTCTGGTGAAAGCTCCAAAGAACCTGATCCTTTGACCCATGCTTCACTAAGTTTGATAGGAGTTGGGGGCATATCAGGTTGTTTCTCCAGGTTGAGTTTATCAATGGATATGTTAGGAAGCCACGAATGGAACTTTGAAAGCTGCAAATCTTCATCACAAGTTGGCGCATCTGTAAATTTCTCAGGTGCTTTTCGAATTTCTACTGGAGTTTCAAGTAATGTGCCACAAGCTTTGAGAAACCTGGCCTGGAAGCACAACTGCTTCCATCAATAATTACATTCCTAGGAGTTACAGATTTCGAAATAAAAACAGTGTTCACTTCACATTTCAAAAAAAAATTCCAAAAAGAGTCTTTCCCCATCTCTCATCTTTCCAATCATTAATCACATTTCTCTCTCTACTCATATCTCTCTCTCCAATCATTATTTTCATTTTTCTCTCTATCTCTCTCCAATTATTACACCTCTCTAATTATTAACTTTTCAAAAAATCCATCCAAACACTATCTCAAAAAAATTTCTCAAAATATTCTTCTCAAAATTCTCAACCAAACAAATAATCTGGGATCAATCAAAAGAGACCAACATTATACTAGAAGTAAGAAGATAAAGTAAATGATTCAAGTTCACCCATTATAATTTTATAACTGAAGTGTAAGATCTATGAAGGAATATGGCGGGAACAACAATCACAAACTAGTACCAGCAGAACTAGAACGGGCTTGATATTCAAATGGTACTATGGTTTGAAGAGATAAAAGAAAAGGAGAAGAAATCTATATAATAACTTCTTTTCTCTCGTTTGATTGGCCGAGGATAATAACTTCAAATTCTCCTATCTTTCCCACGAAAAATCTTCCAACACTCATACCAAAAATACTTCTTACTTATGCCGCTGTCAATGGATTCTGTGATCGAATGCCATTAGACAAAATTTGTCAATATGAGAGAGCTATTCTAAGTAGGGTAAAACCTGAATTACACAAATCTCTTTCAGAAAAAGGTGGGTTAACTAACAAAAAAAAGATGGAACTAGATGCATTTTTAAGAGAATGTGCTTTGCCTTACTTATGATGCAATAAATAATGGACTTACTAAAAATACTCCTTTCTTTACTTCCTCTCCACCTTCCAGAAACAAGGGATGAATCTATTTCACAAGTAAGAATGTAACCTACAATGCCCTCATTTTTGAAAAGCCGAGACCAGCCATCCTCTTGTCATTCACAACAGGTAGCATGTTTTGTAGCTGGCCCAGCCCTAGACGCAGGTCCACTAGGCAGCCGCTTAGGTCCTCCAATTGTTGGCCCGAAATAGGGTCCATAAACCATTCAGTGTTCTAAAACTCGGATAACTCGGCCGAGAAGTCGCTCCTCGGTACCCAACCGAGGCGACTACACCCTAGTCGGCGAGGTTAGTCGGTGGAAGGTCTAGTCGAAGATAAGTCGGCATTAGTCGCCGAGTAGTCGGCGAGTCGAGATTAATCGACGACTCGGCGAGTTGGGAAAAATTCAGAAAAAATCGGGATTAAAATAGAAGAGAGGCGCCTCTCCACCTTCGGAAGTTCGATCAGTAACACACCTCGCGATCGTCTCTCGATCTCTGCTCAGATCTCGTCGTCGCCGTCGTCTGGTACTGTCGTCGTCAGATCTCGTCGTCGTCGTCGTTGTCTGGCACCGGCTACTGTCGTTGTCGTCTGGCACCGGCTACTGTCGTCATCGTCGTCTGGTACTTCGTCGTCGCCGTCAAATCTCGTCGTCAGATCTCCGATCGTCTCTCGGTCTCTCTCTCTCTCTCTCTCTCGGCGATATACATATACAGCTGTCACTGTACAGAAAAAGTTTCATTTCGTAAAGGAAAGGTTTTAGTGCTATACAGCTGCCGTGACTCAATTGCGTTAATTACACTTTACCCCAATATTTTTCAGAAATACCCCTAAACGAGTAATTGTTGGGCGCCCGAGTACTCGGCCTGGAAGCTCGAAGGTGCCCGACCGACCTGGTAGCGTCTAGCGAGTTTTAGAACCTTGAATCCATTGCAGTAAAAGTGCTAAATATTACCTATTCCACACATTGTAACAAATCAATAGCTCTATCCCAGCAGTTTGGGTTCTTTGTTGTATTGTACACATGAAGTTCCAAGCTCATTTCAGGCATGGGCTCCTTTTTTGGTGGTAGATGTATTTCCTTATTGGAGCACTTTAGCGTTTCTTTTGCTCATGCCTGAGCCTAAAACTAAAACTAAAGGAATCTGTATGTTCAAGTGGCTACCGCTACACCAAGACAATTTTTCTTTATTTACTAGTAAAATTAAAGTAATTATAAGCAAAACTTATATTAAAAAATACATAACTACTTTACTGCAAATAATTTACCTTCTTTTATAGAATTGGATCTTTCGATTTTTCATGTAACTACTTATAACAAACTCGATATGATTAAAATTTTGAAGAATATTTTCTTTTCGAATTACTTTGTAATGTACTTCCTATTTTTTATTATAAACATGTTAAGGGGCCCATGTTAGTGGGGCTCCAAAAGATTCAAGAGCAGCAATTAACTCCCATACAGGAGAAGAATGTCTTAGAGAGGAAGACGTACTTTCTAAGGCAGGTTCGGGAGACCAATGAATGGGTGAGACTAAATGCCTTTTTCGTGTTTAATGTCCACCAAATCCACAATAATTTGAGGACATTAGATATTAAACATATCAATCTCAATGGTAACGTGTTAAATTTATTCGAAGATCATTCTAAGAGGAACAAAAGCCCTTATTTAGCTAAGAATGATTAGAGACGAAGAGTGTAACAATTGATGTGTTCACTCCCAAACATAAAAGAAAAGGACAAGGAGCTCACAATATTGCAAAAACCTGTGGTACGTGCCATAAGCTACAATAAAAAAATCTTTGACATATATAGTCACTTGATCCATTAAAAAGGAAAACACTATTGATTCTTTAAAATGAAGACCAATATGAAAACATCATTCTAAGATAAAACAGGATATTTTGTTTAGTTGAGATGATTAGAGATGAATGGTGCAATAGTAATTAATAAGTACACTTTTGCCTGCCACAAAACAAGCGGACAACAAGCTCTCTGTCGCAAACACCGGTGGCACATTCCATAATTGCATAATCAACAAATTCAAAATATTATTCCTAGAAAGGCTGACATAATCCATGACCAAAAAAAAACCTTTAGATGTGATACTAAGGGCATATGGAGCGGTCACAATAAAGTAATGCCATTTTGAGAACGGGATGTCTTTCCAATTGCTAAAAAAAAGGATGCCTCCGCAGCACCGAAAGTTATAAATGAGCAGGAAAAACTAGACAAGGTCACACAAATTATCCTGAATGCCAGATTATGTTTCTTGAGAGTCAAAACCGACAATACCATAAGAGCATATGTCAAGACAAAAGTTAAGACCAATTAGCACAATCAGCACACAATTGAACATATTTTCATGTATCAACCAATATCCCTTACTTACTGAAAATAAGCCTCTAACAACATAAATTTAACATATTCCTCTTTTGACAATCACTAAGCATGTAACAGGAACAAACCTCATCCTTGAGTTGTCTCTCATCAGTACCCCGCTGTGGAGTGGCCAATTGTGCATTCTCATCTTCCGCGTACGAAAAACCATCTTTCTCTACAATAAATAACACGAAACAACGTACAAAAAACATAACACCAGAAGACATGAGAAAATAAATCGTTGCTTCATACTAATATAGACGGAAGCATGACCCTTCTCTTCTTAAAATAATCATATATGAATTACCATAAAAAAACAAGCATTAATTAAAACTTAAAAGCAAAGCAAGCTCAATATTTAGGATTTCTTTTCGAAGTAAAAGAACGTGAAACAAAATCTGAGACCTAAGACAAGTGAATCCGAGTATAGGTACCTTTATCGAGTAGTAGATCTGACAGAGGAGTTCGAGATGCGAAATGTTCCTAATTGAGAAACATAAAGTAAAACGAATCACAAACTTGAGGAAAATAAAAGCTGATAGACTTAACTAATTGGAGATTACTTAGACTGGGATGGAGAACAAGTTTGTTTGTTAGGTCAATTAACCAGCAGAGAAATGAAAGCTTACTGTGGATTTGGAAGGGACTAATGGTTCTGATGATACAAGGTGATGGTGGTGAGTTTGAGGGTGGTGGCGACTGTCATCCCTGATTCGGAAGCAGCCGAAGAAGCAACCCATCACTCCGCGCAGAAACCCTAGAAATTCACCCTCAAGTAATGAGAGCATAACATCAGACTAAGAATCTTCTGCGTGTGTGCTTTATACGACTGCAATCGTATCGATTTCGATTGGATGAGACTGCTAAAAGGAGAGAGAAAAACCAAGGGAAGATTCGAGAGAGAGAGAGAGTTGGTGGGTTTCTATCACTATTCTCTACTTTCTGTTTTGAAAATTTGAATGGAAATCTAAAACGAGGGAAAAATATTTTCTTTAATTTAAAACACCGCTGACGCACGATGTCGCCGTTCCACCCCGACTGTTTGATAGAAGTAACAGTAATTTGTTAGAAGTACAAGGGCTGGCAAAAAAATTCCCCGGGAACTGCAAATCCGAACCGAACCGTAAATTTTAGATTGGGTCGGCGGATTAATAGTCCAGACACGGATTGAAAACTTAGAAAATCATGACTTGCGGTTCAGTCTATTATTCTTAATTATTTACCCTAAATGACTGAGGCATGGTTTTCCAAAAGATTTTAGCAACACAGTTGCTAAAATCATGGTAATTTTAGCAAATGAGTTCAGCAGGTACTAAAATCATGGTTTTAAAATAAAAAATGAAGTGGTTCCATGTATCATTTTTCGATTTTTTCGCTCCAAATTAAAGTACTCCTCGTGTACTTTAATTCGGTGTAAAAAATTCAAAAATAATACACGGAAACACTTAATTTTTTAATTTGAAATACCATGATTTTAGCATCTGCTGAACTCATTTGCTAAAATCACCATGATTTTAGCAACTAGGTTGCCAAAATCTTTTGGAAAACTATGCCTGAATGTTATATATATGATGATGATATTCTTAAAAGAATAAACATGTTACTGCTAGCACCCTAAGGAATGAGGAAGAAGATATAAAAAGTGATGCAGATGTTATGTTTGAGTCAGGAATTGATATATCTGATTATGATGATGATATTTAGGTAACTACTTCTAAATCTAGAGGAAGGTTAACTTATATGCTTCTTTGGTTGGCGGCAGCTCTGATCTGTTCTAGCTACATGGATGTTTGGAGGGACGCCATGGATGTTTGGTTGCTGGGCTGCGGACGGTTGTTTGGGCGTCGGCGTTGGACTTATGCGGTGGTGATGGCTGCCGGCTATGGCGGCGTTTTTGGTCTTCTCGGTTGCTGCGACTCCGGGCAGTTTATAAGATCCGTTTCGGCGGCGTCTTGGCTGCCACTCATGGAGTTTCGGCCGCTCGTTCGGGACGCGTCGTTGTGGCTGTTCATCTTCCAGGATTGATTTGGTTTTGGTGGTCGCGGCGGCAGACATGGAGTATCGTTTTGGATGGGCTGTCATGGTGTTTTTTGATAGGGCTTTGTTTTGGTTTCTCGTTTGGCTCCTTGCCAACTGTTGGGGTCCGATGTGGTTTGTTACGTCTTGTGGTTGTGAGGGTGAAATTCCCTCCTCCGGCGTAACTACCCTTCCTCCCTTTTAATCTTTGTATTATTTCAGAGATTAATAAAGTTATTTGATTATCAAAAAAAAAAAAAGTGTGGAATCATTTTGAATGTTGGGGATTGTAATGGTACTTGAATCTGTTTATTTATATATATATATAGGTTTCTTATCCGGACTTTTGATTTCCGGACTTTTGATCCAAAAAATTTTTTGACGATCCGATCCGTCCAATGTGTTCAGAAGGTGTTTTCAAGGGTCCTCGCGGAAAATCTTCAAAAAAAAATACCGGGAAGGGCTTGATCCAAGCAGTTTTCGCAAAAATATATAAATACAGTTTTTGCGAAAACTGCTTCGATCAAGCCCTTCCCGGTATTTTTTTTTTAAGATTTTCCGCGTGGACCCTTGAAAACACCTTCTGAACACATTGGACGGATCGGATTTTCCAAAAAAAATTTGCAACACAAAAAAAACCAATTTTTTCTTATTTCCGGGAGGTGTGGATGTGAAGTTTTCCGTATATATATATATTTATTTATTTATTTTTATCTAGGCTTTGAATTTGGAATCTGAAATCTATTTTTTAATTTTGTGGAATGTAATAATCTATGGATAAACCGTGAACCGAACTGTGAGTTTTTTTATTGTTTCAGAACCAGATCGTAGACTTTTGGTCTAGACACGGATTGTTTTTCCTTGGATCTTAGACTTTTGGTTTGATCCTCGGATTTATACCAATTGCACTAATCCGGACCGTTGGCAGCCCTAAGAAGTACCACAGCCAAACGCAACATGTCCAACCAAGGGCCTGTTTAGCCGACTCATTTTTCAATTTTCAACTTCTCATTTTTAAGTTTTAAATGTTTGCTGCTCATATGCAATAATTTTGATACATTCAATGTCTATTTTTTGCGTCTGTGCACCACTTAGCCTTCTAAAACCTAAAAACACATTGATAGGTCAAGGACCGACATCAGAGCAGAAATACTTTGCTCGGACCTACACATTGCCGAGCAAGAAGAGTCCTAACGGGTGCGTAGCCCACAACGCCAAAGTAGTCTCAGACATGCAAAGATTCTCCTTCACTGCCCAGTCATATGGGGATGAGTATAAAAGACCTAGCTTTAAAAGGGAACTACTACTCCTACGGTCTCGATTGGAAATCCCTGTATACCTTCCATGTTTTCGAGTTTTAATTCTCGTATACGGTCCCTGATTTTGGGGTTTTAATTCCCGAATAATGTTAGACATTTCGGGAATTAATTCCCGTTCTATACGTTTTCGAATCAGGACTGTGTGCAAAAATGATTGATCCTTTAGTCAGTTTTCCAACAAACTAAAACTTGATCTATCTTTAAATCCATAAAAACAAGAGTTTTTAAACCATGGGGGAATCGTTTGTTGCAATTTAAAGATAAAAAATAAATTGACCTATTTTGTATATCTTTTTGTATATATATACACATCTATTATATGAGAGAGAGAGAGAGAGAGAGAGAGAGAGAGAGAGAAAACGGAGATGAACTTACCGGTGGTGGTGCTCCGTGTTGATGGTGGTGGTTGTTGTGGGGAGAGGCGGTGGTGGGGGAGTTGTTTCCCATTTGCTAAAATCAACGGTTGATTTTAGCAAATGGCTTCCTCATTTGCTAAAATCAATGTTGATTTTATCAATGGGAAACTCACCCTTAATTGGTACACGATAGTGGTGGTGTGTGGAGTTAATTATAGGGAGAGAGAGAATTTGAAAAAGTTTGGGTAATAGAATAGAGTGAGGGTATATAGGGAAGGTTGGGATAATTTTGGGGTTGTATTTAGTAAATTATTTTGCCACGTCATCATGGATTACATGTAGCAATTGAGTTGTAGTATGGAGCAAAAAAAAAAAAAAGAGTTGCAAATAGAATTTCTTGAATCACAAGGCCTGCTCATCTTTTGATTGTATCCAATTTGTGTTTTTGAAAAAAAATACTAACATTATTAAGCATTAGAAAACGAAAGGCCAACGCAACAAATATTTGTATGTATTGAATCCCGGAAACAACTTTGTTTAGTAAGGAATGAAGAACCTAGGAGAAAACAAAATATTCAATAGAAGTATTTTACATGTAGGATAATTTCATTTAATCCGGATCGTTGATTGCCAATTGACAACCGTGATTGCTCATTGCAGGGACATAGTGAGCTTGCTCACTACAAGCCCCCGAGTCCCTTTTTTTGGGCCATAAATTGGGAGCTCGAAGCAGCCACTTCCTAGGCCTCTCCAATGATTTTTTTTTAATACGACGGTTGTTTGTTTGGGACATAAGGATTGATTTGGTTTGGTTACAACAGTTATTTGTAATGTACTCTCACATAAGATGGGTCCCATGTACGTATAGGCCTCACCCTCAAGTGAGAGGAGTATCACAATAATCATTGTAGTGAAAATTTTCTCCTCCCCAAGTGCCGGTTCTGTGCAGAAACAAGAACATTTAAGGCATTGTTTGATTCGCGGAGTAAAGCAGGTGGGATTGATAGTGTCACGCCCTCATTTTTAATAACCAAAATTCATATAAAATCCACGTAAGATAGATCAAAGTCAAAGTTGAAAAGTCAAGTCAATAGTACATATCCAAATCAAATTCCTCATTTCTCTCTCCAAGGGGTACCCATACCCAAATACATAAGTACCAAAAAGATTTAAAATTATTAGATACTTTGAATATTTTTCAATAATTGAGAAAAATTAAAGTTACATAATCGTCTCCCAATAATATACTAAGGATGGGGAGGATAAAATAACTTCATGATCAAAAAGCTTCATGCCATGCATCCACACTCCAAAGCATCCAACACATGTTCCTTGAGCGTGTTCCTGAAAATAATAGGTTGAGCTACACTAACCCAGTAGGAAACCATTCTACAAACGCTAGGTGTATAAAGTATGATATGTGCATGTGAAATTTGGATACCAAGAATGATTTGAGCAAAGTATGACAAGGTGGACTAACGCAAGAGAATAATGATCATAAAGTACCCATGTATCCAAAGAAATACCAAAGTGTCCAATAATAACCCAAGTGTCCAATGAAACACATAAATGTCGAAAAATATCCAAGTGTCCCAATAGTTCATTTGCCAACCCTTATATCCTTACAAACGTGTAATGTGTCCACGATCAACTATTCTCACAATCAATACTATAAATCTCATTAATCCATTATCTTTAAGCTTGAGGATGTTGAGATCCTCTTCCGAGTCTTTTGTGCCTCGTGGAACCCTTGTCTGAGTTTTATGGGCCTCGTGGAACCCTTGTCCGAGTCCTATGGGCCTCGTGGAACCCTTACCTCGAGATTCACCCAATGGTGACCCGAGTAATCACACACCAATATCTTGTCAACATTTCCATTCATGGGAACTTCATATTTCCCAAGTGTCCTAAACTCCATATAAGTTTGTTTAATACAATTCATTCATCAAAACATTTCAAAGGATCGTATTTCGTTCCAATTGTTCCAACTTTATCAAAAATATCAAAACCAACTCAATGAGGCATGTGTCCCTTACATTACGCCATCACGTGTCTAGTGTCTAAGAATATACTCAAAAGTCACGGAATTTAAGAAAAACAATCAATGGTACGAGGTTTTAGTTAGAACAAGGCTTCCAACAAGTTTTGGAGTGTAGTTGATGAATATGGCAAATACACGGTCAAACCACCGGACCGGGGTCAAAGGAGAGCTAAGCACGCAACCCAATCATCAAGGTGTTCGATAAAAAGTATGTTTTAAGTTAACAAGTCATTTGAAGATAGTCCAAGAGCCCAAGAGTTAAGGAGAGGCCTAAACAAAAACAAAGGTTCGAAGCTGTCTGGTATCAATACCCCAGAATGGGGTATCAATACCAGTCGACTAGAAAAAAAACAGAACGCGCTGGTATCGATACGAGATCGCAAGGGTATCGATACCAGATGGCTTCGCACAGATTTTTTACAGCTTTTTCAGATTCAATGGGGGTTTCAACCCAAGCAAGAACCACTTCAAATACATCAAAATATAGATCAAAACATTACCCAAACACTTAGAGGGAGTAGAGGTCAAGATTAAACATGATCAAAACTCATATTCATGGTGATATTCAAGATTAAAACCCTTATCCATGGTGATAAACATGTTTGGCTAGAAATTTGTGGGGCAACTGTTTGGTTCTTTTACTTCTTTGCAACGAAAAATAATTGAGTGCGAGCGTGCCAGAGAGAGCTTCAATCTCCTCCCTCAGATTAACTTTGGAAAAACCAAATCTAATCAGGCGATTGTGTTTTTAATGGTTCAATTACCTCAATTAAGAGGATTTTCTTTATAAGTGAAGAAAATGTAAACCAATATACTTAGGAAATTAAAGAACAATAAAGAAACAAGATGCTTCGATTGATAAATCAAAGGTAAACTTACTTCGAATTGCCTTCAACTTCAAAATACAACGTGATGAGAACTTCGAACAGATGATTGTTACAAGAACAATCGAAATTAATCCTAAACTACTCACTAATCTACTTCCTAATCTACTTCGAACTGAGTTCGAAATCCTGAAGTACTTGCCAATGAACAAACCAAGCATCATTTTGTTTGATTGTTGTTTGTTGAAGATTTGTCCGGGGTTTTTCACTCTTCAATTTCTTCTATTTATAGACACTGCTTGTTAGTTGAACTTCCCGCTCAATGAATTTGAACTTGGCTTGCTTCGAACTCCATCTTTCATAATTTGAATTGGTAGTTTCTTTCCTCTTCCACGTCTGAATTTGAATTATTGTTAATCTTCTTCCGCAAACTTCTCATTGAATCTGCAACATTGCTTGAACTAATCCAAATGATTATATTTTAAGGAGATAACTGCCTCTCAAGATGTAATCCACGTGTTCTAACTGCTAATTGCTTTGCATCACAAGTTTACACGTGGACTTAATACATTTAGCAGTTAAAATCATAGCTTCGAATTTGATTTTCTATACTGACAACACTATGTAACTGTCAATAACTGCTCTTTAAATTGAGAAACAATACGACATCGTATTTACTCAACTTCAATTCAATAATCCAATGTATTTTCATTGACAGATATTTGCCAATATTTGGCATCCATAATTACGTGTCATTTAATTATTGGATTTGTTAATTTTATATGTAAACATACCCCCCACATTAACATCGTTGTTCAAGGAATTTGAATAAGTGTTAATGTGCCTTTTGCCGCTTCGACTTCCTATAACCCTCAAAAAGAGGAAGTTATTCAGAATGATCTCGAGCAGTTTACACATTTCCAATGAGGAAATGGGCAGTTAATCTGCACGTTCTCCACTTTCAGGAATTTGAATCATTTTCAACTTAACACTTTGCCTATAAAAGGGCTTAATTACTGGTAAAATAAATCACCAGTCTTCGTTGTAAACTGACTTTTATCTCAACTCAACCATGGCTGACGTTTCCAACACCCAAAATGCCTTCGAAAACTTGGTTCTTAATGACCCAATCCCTGTTGATACTAGAAATACCGTCACACCAATTATTGGTGAGATTCGAAGGGATCGCTATTATGTGGTGGTTCAAGTGGAGGATTCTGAGCCTATTGATCCATGGAATCCTCCAACTTCTCCTACTCCTAAACCCTTTCTATGGGGTTTACCATCTGAAATAGTGGTGGTAAAGATGGACGATCCTGCTGGTTATAAAGGTTGGAGCAAATATCGTTCATTGGCTATGAGCAGGTATTTAACTCCTTTTATCAGGCGTGATCCCAACATAATAATGTTTGATAGCCTTGTTGCCACTTGTCTCACCCCTTTGTTTTTTAAAGTTTGTGAAGATGAAAGATCTGGCTTTGCTGGTTATGGGGAACGTAAGCAGAGAGCCAATAACCAATATATATACTGGCTAAATGAGGTTCGAAGGCCTCATTTTGAGGGAAATTTCATTGATCCTGCCAATCTCTCTCTTCGAACTCTTCCAGAAAACCCAGATTGGTTTCGAGAGTTAAAGAATATCAAATTCGATCCTACTATTTTCCATGTTGATTATTCTTACTCTCTTTATCCGCAATCCGATTCTATTAAAGCCAAAGAATTGTTGGCTGCTTTTGCTTTTCTAGAGATAGGGATTCTTGAAGAAGACATCCCTCACAAAAACTTCTTATGGGCTTGTGAGACTCTTCAATGTGCCATCTCTGAGCAAGCTGGCACCTTTATCCATTCCTTTCTGAGTCAACTTCCTCTCCTACGAATGTGGATGAAGAACAACACTGCTGCTTTTGTGTTCAACCAAGATCTCCATGAGTATGAAGTACTTCATGATCAAGTCACTAAACTTCATAATAAGATGGAGTGTTTGAAGGGAGACTCCTTCGAAATCCCATCCGGAATTTCTAAAAGACTTCGAAGGAAATTCAAAAACCGCATTAAAAGAAATGCTCTTAAATTGGCTAAGTTCGAATCAAAGCCAAAAACCTAGTTCTGAAAATCAAACCATTCATTGAGAAGAAACTCAAGCTGGATGAAGAAGACAGGATTAGGATGAAGGAAAAGGGATTTTTTAACTTCACTTGGGCAAGGTTTCATGCCTTAGTGACTTGGAGCTTTCCCCATTATTTTCAAGTTATTCCTACTCCAAAAGCTGTTCCATCACCAGTAGATGTTCTTCTTTGAATGTAATAGGATTTTCTTTTGTACTATGTAATTTCCTTACATTAATGCAATTTTAGTTCTTTCTATGGCTTGATTTGCATTTCCTAATGCCTTTCGAAGCACTTAAAGATGCTTTAAACCAGTTCGAACCCATAATAAACGAAACATAAAAAAGTGTACTTTATGGTATTAAACCAATAAAATGGTTTGAAGCACACAATAATTCCAAAAATTAAAATAATGCATCATTTCAAAGTTAAAATTTAAACTTGGGCCCAAAATGACATAGGCCCAATTACCCTTAATGAATACTTGACCCGAGATGGAATATTATTTCATCGCAACGTATAAATCTTAGGGCTTGGAACGTTTTCATTACTAGTTCTGCATTCAAAAAAATTCAAACATTTCTACGCTCCTTCTCTCACTTGTTTCCAGCACTATGGCTTCTGAGATTGAAACAACCAAAGGAACTCCTTCCCTTGTTCTTAGGAGATTAGTAACCAGAGAAGTTCTGAAATCCAAATCTGGTGTTGATGGGTTACAAAACCGTGCTTTCATTGAACACCCTATCTTGCCCAATACCCAAATCCTTGGGCCTGCATTTTTTGATCTCCCTCTAGATTTAACAACATGCTATCCTATTCTCGAAGGAAGCAACATTGTAAAGGACAGGTCTGTTAGTTTTTCTAAATGGACCAAGAAAAATTTCGTCTGTTGGCCGAATTATGACGACAAATGGGAAGATTGGACTACTCGTATGTTCAAGGCTAAAAGAAAAGAGTTAGATGATGTTGGATTATCACATGTCATTTCTTTGCTCCAACATGGTATACTTCAAAACCCTACTCTTATTCACGCTTCTTTGGCTTTCTGGGACCCATTGTTCAACTACTTTCGATTTAACTGTGGGATGATGGCCCATACAGTTCTTGATGTAACCTTTCTTACTGGGCTTCCCCCTTATGGATCAGTCTTTGACATTGCTGCAACCACCAATATTCCCTTCTTAGATGAAATTAGATATATCCAATCCCATGCCTCATATGGCAATTTTCTAGAAGTTGAAAGAAGATTTGGGGATGAAGTATCTAACAGAGAATATTTTGCATATATTTGGTACACCTTATGCAAAATGATATTCTGTAACGGTGGTAAGAAGATAATGCTTGAATATGCACCTCTAGCCTATGCCCTCTCACAAGGTAAAGCTATTGACCTGGCTTCTTACTTCTTAGGCTATGTTTATAAGATTGGATCTGATAATCATACCAAACCACTTACTTATAACTTGGGAGGTCCTCTCTGGTTCTTACAACGTTATTAGCCTATTTCCCCGACCAAAAAGTTGCAGAAAGGTCTCCTCTTAGTATTTATGGGGATAAATTCACAATCTTAGCTTCGACCCCTCTAACCCTGGTGGGATACTTGCAATATTTTCACCAAATGAGGGAAGACAAAGAAGAAAAAGATTTTACTCCTTTTGATAACTGGGATATTGGGCCATCATGGATAAAGCGGATCATGAAACAGAGAGGCAATGCTACTTATCATGAAGCTTGGGCAAGCATTCTTCTTCCAAGGGAAATTATTAAAGGGGCCTATGTTGGTGGTTGTAAACAGGCCCATGCTGAAATTTATTTCCCTGCACAGTTTGCTAGACAGTTTGGGTTGGTGCAAGCTATTCCTTGTCCTTACCCAGGTGAGATCAACATTAAACTTTCTGCAAGGAATAGGATTGATAAAGATCACATTGCCCGCCTTAATGCAGAGTTTAAAGATTCTAGAGCACAATTTCAACCATATAGATTTACTATTGTTGTAGAACCTCCTCTCCTATCATTCTCTCAATGGTGGCATAATTCCATTGAATTGTATCATAAGTCTGCAGCTGTCAAAGCTTTTATCAAGGAAATTGGTGTTGATAGTGAAGAAATGGCTCAATCTGATTCAATATCAGATGATGGATTTGGAAGAAGTCCAAAAGATACATTTCAAGGAGATTCAGAAAGAGTAATACCAGAAGTACCATCTTCAGATTTAGTTCTTGTTGCTTTGGATGTAAAACCCCTTTGATCTGTACCACAGATAGTGACTAGATCTCAACAGCAAAAAACCACTCCTCCATTAGGTAATTCTTAGCTTTATGACTTAACTGGTATCTTTTTTTTTTTTAAATACTTTACTTCTTTACTCATGCTTTGAATATACAGAACCTATCCCAAGAAAGAAGGCCAGAAAAGAGAAGGAACCTACTCAAACTCCTACTTCTGCAACTTCGAATTCAGGTAACTTCTTTATTTCTTAAAATCTATTTTGATATCTTATATGAGACATTTTACCTTCCTTCTCTTTTTGAATAGGCAATAAGAGGAAAGAAGACATAGAGCAAGAAGCCAGTCAAACAAAAACAAAATTTGCTAAAGTTTATGAGGCTTCGAAGAGAAGAAGAAATTTTTTGATTGAAGAACCAGAGGAGGACGAAACAAAAAATGTCACCATAGGCCAACTTGTGAAAGGCAAGTTTTGTGACTTCAATTTCATCAAGGCCCTTGAGCTTACTTTCACCTTTCTCATCTTTGGTTATTAATTTATTTTTAGATAAGAAGGCAAAATCTAAACATGCTGATGCTTCGAAAGCTTCTTCAGAACCAATACAACATACTCCTGTTGAAATTCAAAAACCAATTGGTCCTTCTACTGCTGATGTTACTGAAACTTCAAAATCTGGTACAGCTGCAGCACATGAAACTACCTCTGTCATCATGGAGAAAGTTGCTGAAAAAACACACTTCCTTAAATCCCAACCACAAGTGATAGTACAAGGCATGTCTCCTCCTGTTATCAGTACAATTGCAAGAGCCTTAGTTTCAGAAAGTATTAAGAAAAGACATACTGAGGCACCTGTATCAACTGTTACTGGTCTTACTGCAGGAAACTTGACTCCTGATATGATGGTTGAAGAACATATCTTTGAAGATTTTCTTGACAAGGAGCCTTTGCAAGGGACAGTTCCTTTAAGTGAAGAAGTATTGAATCAAAACCAACTCAATCATCCTTCTATGAAAGCTAGAGAAACTACTTCTACACATCTCTCAGATGTTGGGATTGACAAAAAATTTGAAACTGACATTTCTGTTCAACATGTTGATGTCCCTGTCTCCAAAGATGATAGAAGTTTGTTTCCTGAGATTGATCTCAATACTTTGGTAACTAAAACTTCTGATTAAGCTAAAGCAATGATTGAAGAAACTGCTCTTGATCCCGTTCCAAGGACTGATATTCCAGCTGAACCAATCCTATTTGAACAAACTCCACCACTTGAGGTATTGTGTCTCATTATAATTTAGGCTTATGGCTACCATATTTTATTTAAGGGATACTTAAAATTTGCATATACATTTCCTTCTCAACAGGACATTGGTGCTTCTTCTAGTAAAGCTGTTGGTGATCTCCCTCCATTGGAGCAATTCAAATTGAAAATAAGTGATTTTTGTCAAAGGATCACTAATCCAAGAGCTCCTATTTCATCTCCAGAGTCCCCCATTGTTCAACTCAAAGCTCGTCAAAGTTCATCTCTTCCTGAATTGGTTAAACTTACTTTTACCCCAGAAGAGATTCAAGAGTTGAGAGAACTTCTTCAGCAATCCTTAAAATTAGATTTTGAGTCCCTGGCTGAAGGAGATTTGAAAATGCACTTAGACATCTGCTGTCAAGCTGCCTGGGCATTGAAACCTACTCATCAAGATCTTCATAAACAACTCTTGATTAATGTTTCTGAGTTTCAGAAGAAAGCCCATCAACTACATGAAGTTCAAGAGAGACATTTTCAAAGGCAAAATTTGAAAGCAGCATTGTTAAATGCAGATGATGAAGCACAAAGTTTGATTTCATCTTATGATCAAGATGCTATTAAACTATTTCAATTGAGGGAAGAAGAAGCTCAGTTAGAAGAAGCATTGCTTAAAGTCAGAGGAGAGATTGCTCAAACAACTTCCAAACTGCAAGTTTCTATGAACAGAGCTTCCTTAGCAGTTGCCAATATGAGAGATCTAGAAGATCAATTGCAACGAACTACTGATCAAGAGGAATTTTATAATTTTGTTTGTACTAGAGGTGCTCATGTACTGAGTGACCTAAAAGATACAATTGTACAGTTTCTAAGTACTGAATGAAATGTTTGTACTTTTCCAATTTTAGAACTTCAGTTGTCTGAAATATTTAACATGTTGATCTCACTTCCTTTGAACTTCAATCATCAAATTTGCTTTGTCTAATGATTAACCTTGAACAACACAAGCAACAATAAAAGACAAAACTCCCTTTTTAGTTTTATCTTTTATTAAAGGATTCCCAAATGGTTGGGACATAAGCCTTTAAGTATCTTCCATTAATTTTTCTTCTATAAACATAACTATTTAAATCTTTTAAATGGTATGCCCCTCTTTTAAGAACTCTATGTATTTGGAAAGGTCCTTCCCAGTTTGGAGCCCATTTTCCGAGTCCTTGTTTTCTTTCTATGATAGGTAACACTACTTTCCATACTAAGTCACCTATATCAATACTTCGAACAACCACTTTCTTGTTATAACTTCTGGCTACTCTTGATTTCTGTAGCAGAATTTGATTCAGAGCTTTAATTCTTTCTTCATCTATTTCTTCAAGCTCCATAAACATTGCTTGGTGATATGCTCCAATATTTAAATCATTTTGAGAAGCAACTCTTTGTGACCTTGCCACAATTTCCACTGGTAAAACAGCATCATGCCCATATGTTAGAGCAAAAGGAGTAGTCCCAGTACTGGTCCTTTTAGTGGTTCGATATGCCCACAACACATTTAAAAGTAAACTTGGTCATTCCTCTGGATTTCTATGAACCATTCTTTGAATACCTCTTTTGATAATTTTGTTGGTTGATTCTGCTTGGCCGTTTGACTGAACATAATAAGGAGTAGAATTGATTAAAGAAACTCCATGAGAAGCTGCAAAAGCTTTTACTTCTCTTCCTTCAAAAATGGATCCATTATCCACTGTGATAGTTTCTGGAGATCCAAATCTATAAATAATACCTTTGATAAATTCAATTACTTGTTCTTGAGATACACTTTCAAAGGCTTGAGCTTCGACCCACTTGGTAAAGTAATCAGTAGCCACTAAAATGAATCTATCTCCATTTCTAGAAGCAGGATAAATCATGCCAATCATATCCATGGCCCAACCTCTGAATGGCCAAGGCTTTACTACATATTGTAATTCAGTAACAGGCAATCGTTTAAGAGGTCCTGTCTTTTGACAAGCTTGGCATCCCTTTGCATAATCAATGCAATCTTTAAGAATAGAAGGCCAATTATATTCATACCTTCGAATCAACCATCTCATCTTAATTCCTGCTTGATGGGCACCACAAATACCTTCATGGACTTCTGCCATAACTTTAAAAGCATCAACTTTGTTTAAGCATTTAAGCAAAAGTCCATCTGCTCCTCTTTTGAACAATTCTCCATTATACATAATATAATTAATAGACCTTAGCCTTGTTGCTCTATCTGTTTTAGGATCAGGTTTTGTTAAATAATCTATCAATGGTAGTCTCCAATCATTTTGACTAGAAGAAGTAGTAATTTCACATACTTCGAAGTTCATGCTTCTATCTTTGAGCATAGGGAGAAATTTTCTCAAGGTCAATTGACAAAATTCCCTGTTTCATCAGTGATAAACTTAAATCCTGAGGCCCTTTGAGCTATTGCATCTGCTTCTCCATTAAAGAACCTTGGTATATATGTAAAAGTGATCATATGAAATTGCTTAATCAACAATTTTACATATTGATAATAAAGTTTTAAACCAGAACTATGGCAACTGAATTCTCCATTGACCTGATTTATAACCAACTGAGAATCTCCAAATACTTCAACTATGTCAACATTCAAAGTAAGCAGAAGTTCTAGACCCATAATTAAGGCTTCATATTCTGCTTGATTATTTGTGAATTCCCCTTCATTTATCTGAAACCCAAATTTAGTTTTCAGACCTAAGGGAGATTCCAGAATAACTCCAATTCCAGCCATTTGGAGTGTTTTCGAACCATCGAACCACATTTTCCATGGCTTCATTGTTACTGTATCAACATCAGCTATCTCTGGAGTCTCAATTCCATTTGGATGATCAGCCAAAAAGTTAGCTAAAGCTTGCCCTTTAACTGATTTTTGAGGAACATATTCTAGATTAAACTCAATCAGAGATACAATCCATTTCCCAATGCGACCACTAAGCACAGGTTGAGACAACATATACTTCATAACATCAGTCTAGGAAATTACATAAGTTACTCTAGGCATCATGTAGTACCTGAGTTTCTTCGAAGCAAAGAACAAAGTTAAACACAACTTTTCTACTGCAGAATACCTACTTTCACAATCATTAAGAAATCTACTTAGATAATAAATAGCTTGCTCCTTTCCTTCTTCATTGTCTTGAGACAATAGAACTCCAATTGAGTCATAGTTTGCTGCCAAATACAACTTGACAGGCTCTCCTTTTGTAGGTGGAACAAGAACTGGTGGATTAATCAAGTACTCCTTGATGGCCTTGAAAGCATCATCATGCTCCTTTGTCCATTCGAAGTCCTCGCCATCCTTCAATTTCAACAAAGAAGAAAAGATTTTAGTTTTCCCTGCAGTATTGGATATAAATCTTCGAAGAAAATTCAATTAACCAAGAAATTTTTGAAGTTCTTTCTTGCTCGAAGGAGGTTTTGCTTCAATAATAGCTTTAGCTTTATTGTTATCAACTTGAATACCTTTGCTATGGACTAAATATCCTAAAAAGTTCCCTGCTATTACTCCAAAAGCACATTTAGCAGGATTCAACTTCAGTTGATAATGCTTCATCTTCGAAAAAGCTATTTTCAAATGCTCTACATGATCATCAATAGATTCTGATTTGACAATAATGTCATCTATGCAACATTCTAGAAAACCCCCAATTATTTCATGGAAAATAGTGTTCATAGCTCTTTGGTAAGTAGCACCAGCATTTTTTAGCCCAAAAGGCATTTTGACCCACTCAAAGGTCCCAAGGTTGCCAGAGGCTCTAAATGCAGTTTTATGAATATCTTCTTCAGCTATAAAAATTTGATTATACCCTGAATGTCCATCCACAATAGACATGATTTTATGGCTTGCAGAACTATCTACAAGCATGTCTACTACATGCATTGGGTATCATCTTTAGGGGTTGCAGTGTTTAAGTTTCTAAAATCAATGCAAACCCTAATCTTCCCATTTTTCTTGATAACAGGAACAATATTTGATAACCATTCCACATATCTTGCTGTTCTAATAAAGCCAGCATATAAAAGGTTTTGAATTTCCTTTTTAACCAGTGAAATGGTTTCAGGAGACATCTTTCTTGGAAGTTGTTTGAAATGTTTGCATTTAGATTTAATATGCAATCTATGTTCAACCAAATCTCTACTCAAACCTGTTAATTCTTTATAACTCCAAGCAAAGCACTCTTTGTTCTCTTTAAGCACCGTGATCAACTTGGCCTTTGAAGCAGCATCAAGTTCTTTGTTAATTTGTACAGTGTTTGGAACAACTCCTTCTCCCAATTCCACTTCTTCTAAAGGATCTTGGGAATCGACATGGCCAACAAAGGCTTTTTCGAATTCGAATGGCTTCAACCCCCAGTCAGACTTCTCAGCCAATAACTCTTCCCAATCATTTGTTTCTTGTAACTTTTGCTCTATTTCTAGAGCCATAAATTTAACTAAAGCCAATGAGTTGGCTTCTTCGAACTCTGCCTTGGACTCATATCCAAGCAGCTTCATCTGGTGGATTGTCTGATTCATAATCAACTGCTTGCTTGAGCTTAGATTTTAACTCTGCCAATTCTCCAATTTCCAATACATTGGATGGAGGGGTGGCAGGCTGTGCGATCTCACTTAGAGGGATGATTTCGGGTTTATACATCTCAGCCTCTGCACAATTTGCTGAAGTACTGAAAGGATGTGGGTCTGCTTTCACCTCTTCGACCCCCATTTCGTTCCCATTTTCATACTTCACAATCATCAAGGCTTGATGCTTTGATGATGGAATACAACCATTGACATGGATCCAATCTCTGCCAAGTAAAGCATTATACTTATTTGTGAAAGTATCCACAACAAAGAAAGCTGTATCAGTTTCTACTTGGCCAACTTTAAGGCGTATAGAAACAATTCCTTTAGGACTCTTACTTTCACCAGTGAATCCAACAATGGATGTACTTGTTGGGATCAATCGAACCTTTTCTTTCCCCAACTTCTTCAAGGTTCTAGATGGCAGAATATTCACTGCTGCACCATTATCAACCAAAACTCTGTTCAACAAAATCCCATCAAATGATGCAGATATGTATAATGGTTTCAAATGGTGCCTCATGTCACTTGAAGGTGGCTTAAAATGGTAAGAAATGTCAGCACAATTTAAATCAACAATCAAAGGATACTCAGAAACTGTTTCTGTTTCTGGAACAAAAACTGCTCTCTCTTTAGATGTAACTTCTGGTTCCTCCATTGCATTAGCCATGATCATGAGATCTTCTTCCTCTTCTTCCTTTTGAATCTTGGAAATTAAAGCTCCCCAACCATCATTCCAACCATTGTCATATGTAAGGTCATATTCATCATCACTTGATACATCAATGACCTCCATAGGAGTCACTATTGGTTGTAATGCCCTTCGAACTGGTGAACAATCTGGCCCAAAAGGGCCAAAGTTTGCAAATGAAGGCGCAACCATATTAATTTGTACCTCAGGTAAGGTTCCAAATTGAATGGTCCTTTTTTCTTGTACTGGTAATCCTGATATATCCTCCGTTATGTTCATTTTTTCAGAAACTTCCATTGTAGAAGTTTCCATAGGGGAACATGTTTCAACAAGGGATGAATTCATTCCTTCACCTCCTTCACCTTCTTCCTGTTCCACTATCATGGCTTCTAATAAGCCAGATTGATAGCTTGCCAAGGAATTTGGTGAAGCTGGGCTATGATGGGGTACCTCATTGTCCATTCTCGCAGCCAAACTTTCCAGTGTCTCCTTTTCTGATTGAGTAAACCCCCTTTGAAGATATTCTTCAGAGTCTTCTCTTCGAAGTCTGTTAAACCTTGGGTTGAACTTTTCACCACCATTAGGACCTTCCTTAGATGCATATTCTTCCATTTGGAAACTAGTATACCTCCTTTGCAGTTTCCTCTTCTGAGTTCGTGTCAGCATAGGAATCATTTGAGGTGTCTTGGTCTTTGGATCTCTAACCACTATCCATTGTCCAGCAGGAGAGCTTGGAGGTTTGACCATTTTATTTCCAACTTTAGAAGGAGTTTTGTATCCTTGGAAAAGCTCTGGCTTGACTTTCTTCAAAAACCAATCAGGAACTCCCTTTACCAAGGAAAATTGTTCCCCTTGTCCTTCATTCTCCTGACCCATTGGGGCCTTGCCAGTGTTAACCTTCTTCAAAGGAGGATAATCTCTCTTCGAAGTTGGTGGAACTGGACTAGAAGGTACATTTCTTTTAGAAACCAACCAAGGCTTCTCATTTTTTTCATAATTTGTGCTTATCCAGGGTCTTCTTTCATTATTTTGATCCAAAGCCTTTCTTTCCATCTTTTTTGGAAAGAAATCAACCCCCTGTCGATCCAAATCTTTAAAGACCAAATAATTGGCTCTACATTCCATGCATAAGCACTCTAAAAAGGAAGCTTCAAGCATAGGAAGATGAGACTACTTGAACCCTTTTGGGGATGAACTCTCTGATGCATACTTTGGTTTGTTGTTTCTGTAAGAATCATTTCGAAGTTGACCAACCTTTGGTCTCCCTCTACCAAATTGCACAGAGTTCATTCCAACATGCACCTGTTTGTTCTGCCACCTTTCTTGAACAATTTTGGCCAAAGATGTTGGCACATTGGTGTTAGCAGTTACTTCTTCAATCTTTGGAAATGGATCAGTATCTATCCCCATAGTCTTTTCTGGAAACATGATCCTTCCCTTCTTGATCTGCTCTTGAATCCTATCACGGAAAACATTACAATTTTTAGTTGAATGAGTCCAAGAAGCATGCCATTTACAATAATTCTTTCCTTTTGTTTCTTCCAAAGTTGGAAGTTTAACATTCTCAGGAAGTTTGATAAACTTTTTCTTTAAAAGATAATAAAAAATTTCATCTGATTTAGAAACATCAAAAGAATATATTTTGCTGGTTGCTTTCTTATTATTCCTAGGTGCTATAGAAGAGTCCTTTCGAACCAGACTTTCACACACACAAGGATCATGTTCAACAATTTCAGCAGCATCGATTTCATAAGTAGGATCTTTATAATAAGTTGAATAGGAAGAATTACTCCTATCAACATCTTCTTCTAGTAAAGATTCGTATCTAGATGCTTTATAAGTTAGATCAACCAAATCCCTAAATTCAGTAGAATCGAACTTCTTTCTAAGTTCTCTACTTAGGCCATCTTGTGCTTTTCTGACAAACTCAACTTCTGGTAATTGAAGTTTGCATTTGTTTCTAGCCCTTTTGAACCTAGAAATAAATTGAGCAGCCTTTTCATCAGGTTTTTGTTTCAGCCGTGCTAAATCAGCCATGGTGATTTCAGGGTCAATTTGGTAAAACTGTGCATGGAATAATTCTTCCATCCTTTACCAATTTGGAACTGACTCAGGTGTCAAATTAGAATACAATTCGAAGGCAATTCCTGTCAGAGAATTAGAGAATAATTTCATCTTAATGAACCCATTATTACCCAATTCCTTACATTGAGCAGTAAATCTAGCAATGTGTTCAGTTGTTGATTGTTTCCCATCTCCATGAAAGAGTGAAAAATCTGGGATCTTAAATCCCCTCGGGACTTCGAATTGCCTATCAATCCATTCTGGATAGGGTTTTTTATATACTTGAGTTTGTACCCCCCGGTTTAAAGGTCCATAAACTTCTTGCATAAGGCTAAGTGTTTCATCTCGAAGAGTGGGGTTTCCTCCAAAATGAACCCTTGGGTTCAGAGGAGGTTCCCAATTCACATTTCTAGCCATGTGATCTCCTGGAAATCTATCGAAAGGACCATCAACAGGTTGGGACTGTTTGTAATCTCCTTCTTGCCTTGCAAAAGGTTCATAAAGATGGTTCGAATGTACCCTTCCCATCTCTGGTACCCCTGGATACTTAGGAACTCCAATATCTGGATTAGGCCTCCTTGAACTAGCCCTATCAATAAAATGATTTCCTGTGGAATAATTGTTTTCTTCAAACCAATAATCATCATTTTTTAAACCTTTGTCTTCACCTACACCATCGAAACTATGTTCGAAAGGGATTTTAGTGGTTTGCTTGAATATTTTCTTAGGCTTGGGAGTTTGTAAATCATAAATCTTTGCAGGTTCGTACCAAGATTCTGGTATTTCATCCACATTAATAGGCTCTTTTCCAGGCCTAGATTTATGTTTGCTAGAACTAGCCTCTCCTTTATCTTTTTCAGATAGAGGCACATGTTCATTCCTAGAATTTGATTGTTCTTCCAGTTTTTGAAACATAAGTTTCTGGGTTTGAGCCAATTCTTTAAATGTAACAATCATTTCAGCAAATTGGTTAGATAACACACTTCCTCCGATTTCTGGATTCTTTGGGTCATCAATTTGCACCGTCTTGTTATTCGTAGTGTTCATACGAGAATTTTGGCCAATCCCAATATTTGCATCTTGACCAATACGGGTTTCTGGACCTGTTAAAGGTCCTTCAACCTGTTCATTCTCTCTAGGATTAACATTATTCTTGTCTTCTGGCGTTTGGCCAATTTGAGAATCATCTGTTTGCTTCCTAAGTTTTGGAGCCATTCAACACTTTCAGGGGTCCCACCGGGCATGCCAAAAAATGTGTTTGGTTCTTTTACTTCTTTGCAACGAAAAATAATTGAGTGCGAGCGTGCCAGAGAGAGCTTCAATCTCCTCCCTCAGATTAACTTCGGAAAAACCAAATCTAATCAGGCGATTGTGTTTTTAATGGTTCAATTACCTCAATTAAGAGGATTTTCTTTATAAGTGAAGAAAATGTAAACCAATACCCTTAGGAAATTAAAGAACAATAAAGAAACAAGATGCTTCGATTGATAAATCAAAGGTAAACTTACTTCGAATTGCCTTCAACTTCAAAATACAACGTGATGAGAACTTCGAACAGATGATTGTTACAAGAACAATCGAAATTAATCCTAAACTACTCACTAATCTACTTCCTAATCTACTTCGAACTGAGTTCGAAATCCTAAACTACTTGCCAATGAACAAACCAAGCATCATTTTGTTTGATTGCTGTTTGTTGAAGATTTGTCCGGGCCTTTTCACTCTTCAATTTCTTCTATTTATAGACGCTGCTTGTTAGTTGAACTTCCCGCTCAATGAATTTGAACTTGGCTTGCTTCGAACTCCATCTTTCATAATTTGAATTGGTAGTTTCTTTCCTCTTCCACGTCTGAATTTGAATTATTGTTAATCTTCTTCTGCAAACTTCTCATTGAATCTGCAACGTTGCTTGAACTAATCCAAATGATTATATTTTAAGGAGATAACTGCCTCTCAAGATGTAATCCACGTGTTCTAACTGCTAATTGCTTTGCATCACAAGTTTACACGTGGACTTTATACATTTAGCAGTTAAAATCATAGCTTCGAATTTGATTTTCTATACTGACAACACTATGTAACTGTCAATAACTGCTCTTTAAATTGAGAAACAATACGACATCGTATTTACTCAACTTCAATTCAATAATCCAATGTATTTTCATTGACAGATATTTGCCAATATTTGGCATCCATAATTACGTGTCATTTAATTATTGGATTTGTTAATTTTATATGTAAACAGCAACCCAACAACATATGCAACAAATCAACAAAATACAACTAGAGGGAGTAGAAATTTGTCCCCTACCTCAATGATTTAGCTTGAAAAACCTCCAAGAAGTAAAACCATCACTCTAGCTTCAAGATCCAAGAAAAATTCTTCAAACACCAGGATGAAATAAGCACATCAACGCGTAGAGCACGAGATTTTATGAAGGTTTCGTGAAGGGAGTAAGTTTGGAGCTTGAGATTTGGCTAGGTTTGTGAGGAGAGAAGTTGGAGGAGCCATGGAGGGGAGAGAGAGAGAGAGAGAGAGGGACGGCTGGGTTTTTGGGGGGAGAAGATGACTTTGTCTCTCTCTTCTCCCACCACACACACATATCCATCTCACATAATTACACCCCAAGTCCAAATTTGACTTGTGTAATTCAAATACACCCAAATCAACTTATACATCACCCATAATCTAACACTTAGTCAATTTTGACATTTAACACAATTTCTCACATTAACCCATTGTTATTTTCGAAAAATTATATTTTTTTTAAAAAAATACGGGTCCTTATAGATAGTCCTGGACTATTTGTCCTGGTATTAATTTAGTCTTGAATCCTTCACAATCCCCTGTTTGATTCGCACATGATTAATGTCGGGATATCCCATGTTTAGGCCAATCCCATATTTGGTTCTCATAACTAAATTTCGGGATTAATTTCAAGACTATATTTCTATCAACAAAAATCAAAACTGAATCCTTCATAACAAAAATCATTATTTCAAGACTGAATCCTTCAATTTGGTTCTCATTTTCACATTTCTAGCAACAAAAATCAATTTTCAGCACCGAGATTTCAACATGATAAAATGCGAAATCACAGATTACCCAATCCGGCCTCAAAATTAACATGATAAAATCACAGATTACCCATACGAAATCACACCTGATGGGTGCTGGGATTAGAAACGTAAACTGCATCTTCGCCTTCAATTACGCATCGGACAGTGAAGGTATCAAGAATGACACTATCGTCATCGGATAGTGACACCATGGATAAGTTTACAAGCAAAGGGACCAAGGAAACAAAAGACTAGAAGATGGAGATAGAGGCTCTAGACTAGAAAGCAAAGAAGAAAGACCCTCAGGTATTAGACGTCCCTTGCTTCTCTACCCCTTTCCATTTTCAATTCCTTCTTTTCGTTTTAGTTGTAGGGTCTATTGAATCGGACAGAAAAATCAATCGAGGGTTTCTTTTGGAATGATTGAAATGCAATTTCTTGAAAAAGGGAAGGGAGATTAAGTGGAGCCAGTTCTTGGTAACACACTTGCATGTGCATAGATCTTTAGCGCTGAGTCTAAAAAGTATTTCAATTTGAACATTCTCAGGAAAATTGGGAAAACCTTCCATTGTTGAATTGCGATGTTTGTATCTGGGATGTATGTAGGAGATGAGACAAGGTGTATTTAAAGAAAAGATTAGCAGGAAACCCGAAACCCCTGAAACCCAATCCGATTGGAGCTAGCCACCATGAACCCATGCATGTCGATCAACGGCGTTGAGAAGGCAGCAGGGAGGGGCAGCGGCGGTTCAGGAGAGGCTAGGGGAAGGAGATCAGAGGAGCGGTGGCATTTTTGTAATTAAATGATCTTCCCTTCCTTGTGTTTTATCCGGGACTAAACAGTCCCACCTCCCCGGGATAAAATAATACCCCCCATATAAGGACTAAATTAGTCCCAGGATTAGTAATCCCTGATGGTTTTTGGGAACCAAACGCGGAATTATGTGGGATTAGACTAGTTCTATCCCATCCCAGCCTTCTAATCCCCGAATCAAATGAGGCCTAAAGGAACTTGATAATCAACGGCTCTATCGGGCCAGTGAAGCTTGACAATTTTGTTGGCATAAACTAGCGAAGATTGACAACCATGACGAAAGTCCTGTTCCACAATTGTAGAGTTCAACCTAAGAGCATCTCTAGTGCACTACCTAAAAAATGTTTGCTAATGTGTACACCTAAGCACATGTGGGACCCTATTTTGCGTGTTAAGAACTTAGTTAGCTAGCTAAGGAGAAATGCACTTTAATGGGGCTCCCTAAAAATGTTCATTAACTTTAAGTCTTTCCTTTCTCTCTCTCTCTCCTCTTTCTCTCTCCTTCTTCCCTTCTCTCTCTTCTTTCTCTCTACTTAAGTCTCTCCCCAAATTTAGGTAGTCACTTAGGGCACTTTAGGTAGTGAGGGGTGCCACCTAGGATTTAGGGAGTCAATTTTTGTGCACTAGAGACCATTTTTTTGAGTTTTTCTTAGCTAACTAGTTAGAGCACTTTAGGGAACTCTTTTAGGTAGTGCACTAGAGATGCCCTTAGCTCAAAATGTTTAAGGAAAATGCTAACCTCAACCCATAGCATGGAGAACAATGTGTATAGAAAGTGCATCGATATCTGAAAAAAATGTATTAACATCCGTGAAATGTGTATCGGTATCCGAACTTGTTTGTCGTTATATGCCTATTAACCTCCAGCTAATGGGTGGAGGTTACCAAGACCCATTTTTAATAGTACCCTTCGCTCCTGCTCATAATCATTTCTCCACTCTTCCGCTCTCAATTAACGTTCTCGCAAATTTTGGTCATTTAAGAGGCATCCATGCTTATCCGTCATGTGACTTAAGTTCCGACACAAGTTTTATGAGTAGTTCGTAACAATAAGGCACATATTTCTTGGTGCAACTATAAATTCATATTAAAAAAAAAAAAAGCCTGCTAGATTGAAATGTTTTGGATAGGAGAACACCGAAATTGACACTAGATATTGGAGTACATAAGTGCATGAACAAAAATACTAATTTTGACTGAAAAACAGCATTTCATAGGGCAAAACAACAAAAAAAAATTGAGAAAAGCACAAGCAGGTCCAGTTTTTTGGGCTGTGCATGCCAAGCTCCATCAGTTTTGAAAAAATGCACCAAACTCCACTCATTAGTCTCTCTCTCTCTCTCTCTCCCCCCCCCCCTTTTTTTTTGATTTTACATTTTAAATTTTGAACCCCCAAATTGTATGAAAGTGCCTAAATTCTAGAGTACTCTATGAAAGTGCCTAAACGTAAACCCTAGGGTACCCTATGAAAATGCCTAAACCACTAAAACCCTATAATGGGAAAGTGCACCCTAAACCTAAATCCTAAGGTATCCTATGAAAATGACTAAATCCTAGGGAACCCTATAAAAGTGCCAAAACCTAAACCCTAGAGTACCCTATGAAAGTGCCTAAAATCTTAGGGTACCCTATGAAAGTTCTTAATTCTAAACTCTTAGGGTACCCTATGCAGACCAAATCAAGGGATAGATTTAATTAACAGATAGAGGATCCCAAATGGGATACAAGGAGCAAAAACTCTCAATATTCTTTTAATCAATATATCAAAAACTACTTAATGAGGACTCTAACCTATTTATAGACTCAATGACCCTACTACACTAGAGGACACTAAAATGACATCACTACCCTCATACATACTGCATCAGGACTCTCCCTCCAAAGAAAATAACCTGTCCTCAAGTTGGACTAGGAACATAAGACACTAAAATAAAGACAACGTAAAGTTTTTTTATTGTGCAGCTTCAAAGTAGACATGTTGTTGCGTTCCTTGATCAATGCGTCACCCTCAACACAGCCAATCTTCAATATGAGCTTCTTTTTGTATACATCCACCGCGTCCATACTTATGTGCCAAGAAACCACCCATTTGCCATGTCTCTTGTGTAAAATCACATCATAAAAATAGGCCATCACACTTGTATGCATCGCACGACTCCAAGAACCATCTAACATGATGTGCAAAAAGTCCAAATTCACTTCATAGCCAAGGCTTGCTTGAGTGAAAACCATGCCCAAAGGATCTTCAAGCACCAAGTAGTCTACACCCTCTTTCGGCAACTTTGGAACTTGTCCAGGCACTACAACATCACAAACTAGAACATCTTGCACCAAAAACAATTCAAGAGGCATCTCATGGAAGCGACTATCAAGCTTTGTCTCTACGAAATCCTCTAAAACAAGTGAGACATCAAAAGTAACCTCTTTCGGGTCTGGTAACACACCAACTCCTTTCTCTTCTTCTTGTGCTTCCTTGCTTTCTTGCCTTGCTATAGGGAAGCTTTCTTTGATCATATCAACAAAACTCCCCTCTTTATCGCCAACTCTAAACTCTTCATCATATGTAGGAACATCTTCAAATTCTTCACTAGTCTCAATGATGGAATTATCTTCAAACTCTTCATGTGAGAACTCATCAAATTTAGGAAGAACATCATCATCAATATCCTTATACTCGCTAGGATACTCATCATACACAAGAATTCCTTCTAAATCACCTCCAAAGCCTTCATTTGGAGACTCATCAAAGATTGGCAAGTCTTCAAACTCCTTTTCAACCCCAAAGATAACATCATCTTTAAGAACACTTTCAAGTTCTTCACTTGGATATTCATCAAAGATAGGAAATCCATTAAAATGACCGAGTTCTTGCACCTCTTCAAACACATCCGGAGTGAGGTTCATCTCCCCCTCAAACTTGTCCGGATTGACGGGTCCATAAGATTTTTCAAGATCATCATCAATGTTCTCCTCCTTGTAGTCAATACTAAACTTAGCTTGACTATGAGAATTATAAATACCTTCGTGAGGTAGTAAACGATGCACCTTATTAGTTAAGGTAGCAACTTGTCTTTTCATCATCAACAATTGCACCTTATCATTCAAGGTAGCAATTTGTATACTCAACTCTTCAATCTCATTCCTAAAATGATTTTGATTGCCAAAGTTATCAAGTCCAGTACCATTATTCACTATGAAATCTCTACCTCCACTTCCTCTTATACCTTTACCATTATAAGCCATTAGAACACCAAAATCAACTCCAAACAAACAATTCTACCCCAGTCAAGCAAACCCAATCGATTTGGGACCCCAAACTTCAAGCAAATCACAAGCAATCACCAATAACAACTCCAAATACTGACCAAATCGACTCAAATAGCAGCAAATCAACACAAATCACCACAAACTTCGCCAAATGAGAGAACCCAGTTGAAATCTGACCTCAAAACAGTGCTTCAAGTGTTCAAACAGTGATTGCAAGTGATGAATAGTGTTTTCGTACCTTAATCGAGGGTGAACAGTGCCGAAATGGTCTGAACCAAGCTCAAAATTTACTGGGTCACTTCGAAATCAAGTTGTTGGTGTTAGAAATCCAATTTCGAGTGTAGAGATGGTTGAATCGAGGGTCGAATCTGGTTGGACAACCTCCGAAATGGTTCAAATCTCTGATTCGAGTAACAAAACACCAAGAACAACAAGAATCGAGTCTTATTCGAGAGATTACAGCAGTTTTCGAGCACCGAAATCGTGAACCGAGGGTCGAGATGGTTGAATTGAGGGTTGAGATGGTGATTTCGAAGGCTAAACCATGTTTTCAAGTTCGAAAATGGCTGAAAATGGTTCGACCAGGCTCGATTTTGGAGGTTTGAGTTCGATTTAGGGCTGGAAATTCCTGAAAATGGGTAGATCTGGGGATTTTGGGTGGAATAGGGTGTTTTTGGTTTTCCGGCGAGGTCTAGGTTTCACACGAGATTCCGGCGAGATGGATGGTCAGGATCTGATCTCAGAGCTTTGATACCAAATGATGCAAACCAAATCAAGGGATAGATTTAATTAAGAGATAGAGGATCCCAAATGGGATACAAGCAGCAAAAGGTCTCAATATTCTTTTAATCAATATATCAAAAACTACTTAATGAGGACTCTAGACACCTATTTATTGACTCAATGACCCTACTACACTAGAGGACACTAAAATGACATCACTACCCTCATACATACTGCATCAGTACCCTATGAAAGTGCTTAATTCTAAATGTACAATCTAAATTTTAAATGTATGGTCTAAATTTCAAATGTACAATCTAAATTCTAAATGTACGGTCTAAATTCTAAAATATAAATTCTAAATGTACGGTCTAAATTCTAAATGTACAGTCTAAATTTAAGGTACCCTATGAAAATGTCTAAAATCCTAGGGTACCCTATGAAAGTGCCTAAACCACTAAAACACTATAACAAGAAAGTGCACCCTAAACATAAACCCCAAAAAAAAGAGTGATTGACCTTAATGGTAATAAATTTTTATTTTGTGACCTTAATGGTAATAAACTCAAAGCAGTTTATGTAGCTGCTTGCGCCCTTGAATTGTATTCCAAAACTATTACCCCAAGCGTAGGGTTCAAGTCGACGGCAGCATGATACCGGAAGTCCGGGTCGAGTCCACAGAGACCGAATGCGCTGAGCGTGAATGTTTGTTTCGCGAATGAAGGTTTAGCCTTAAAGCGGCAAACTTGGCTTTTGTAGTTTGGGGGTGGAATTCACTTAACTTCGTGAATGACTTGGAAGATTAAAAAGACTAATTAAAACAAGGCTAAGTCAAGGGGTTTTCAACACCCATGCCTTAGGCCAATTCATTCTCCTCTAAAATAACCGGCTCGGGGACGTCGTTAAACGACCCCGAACGGAAGATTTGATACTTACACTCGTTTGACAAGAAATTGTGTTTCTCAAAGAGTAGGATTCTTGTGCCATTTATACAAACATTTTGATTGACATCGCCCGAAGCATCACACGTGCCAAGTGGTCAAGCCCTTGGCTACGTATGATCAACGGGATTAACAAATCCCAATTTTGATACATAAAATTAATCCTAACTCTTTGATTAACATGCAAAGTTTGCATTATGGCGAGGAGAGTGAATGAGCCTAAGTCACGGGGTGCTAATCACCCCATGACCGAGCCTATGACGACTACTCGGTAATTACTAAGTAAAACATGACTATTTTTATGAAGGAAACCAAGAACATGACATATAACTTTAAAAACTGATTTTTAATGAAGATTATAGGACTACCTACAACATTAATGCTTGAGCAAATTGCCAACAACACTTGGAAACTAGAAATTTTGAGGTAATTAGCTAGGAAAACAAGGAAACAAGTTAACCGATAAAAACAGAAATAAACTAGATTTATATGAAGTTCTCAACAAGTACTACAACATTAAACAAGAGGAAATACCTTGAATCTAAGTGGAAAGCTTGAAAAACTAGAGAGAAGGTGGAGCTTAAGCTAAGAGCAAATTAATGGAGGTAGAGAGAGAAGGTGAAGAACCAAGCTAACCCTAAAAATCTGAGGTTGGGAACCCTTTATAGGCCCCAAAAGTCGTGCCAAATTATTACAAAAATGCCACAAGATATTTCTTGATCGGGCTCAAAAGTTGCAGAAAATTGAAGCTTCAACCGGTAGAGCAAAAAGTGTCAACCGGTTGAAAAACTCACTGGTCAAGTTCAACCGGTTGAGCAAAATGTTTCTACCGGTTGAAAATCTCACTGGACAAGTTCAACCGGTTGAGCAAAATGTTTCTACCGGTTGAAAGAGTAAAATTCTGAAATTTCTCTTTGTCTTGATCCCTTGACCTCCCGGCTTCCCGAGTCTTGTTCAAAACTTCATTCCTTGATTCCCGAGACTCGGTGGCGGGGTGCCATGTGGCCTCCGGTGTTCGGGCATCCCTTGGCTCAACCATAGCGGTAAGATACATTCTATTCTAGCCTTTTACCTGAAACTTCGAAAAACACCCTCGTGCAAAAATCAATCGTATAAAGCAATGAAACATGCGTGCGCGTGATCGAAAAGAAGCGAGATAAGCCCCATTATTAACACTTTTGGGGGCTTATCAGTAGCCAACCTAGTTACTCCCCCGTTCGGATTTGTTAGTCTATTTTGGAAGTTCATGCAACTTTTCAAATAATTATATCTTGTAAATTATAATGTTTTATGTAATTTTAAAAACATTGTCTTATAGAACTAATTGAGATCTATCAAACAAGATCTACATTGCACATCAAATTTATTACCAATTCAAAGACATCACTAGTTTTTTATCCGGTTACAATAGAACAAGAGACAAACAAATCCGAACGGAGGGAGTACTTGGAATACAACACTTTCCAAATCTATGATTTATTTTTCATGCTTAACCCAACATTTTATAGAATTTGATTATGAGTTATTTTCATAGACATTCAAACCAAAAAACGATCACCACCAAACACCTTCTTAGTCTTGGTATGGTAATAGTACAGGCTTGTTTGCCTTTTTCGTAACCTTCTTTCCCAAGTTCAGAAGAAAATAAAACAGGATGCATTAAGAGGCCGTCTGGTGAACGTGGAAAAGGCTTTGTTGGATCCCTTAATAATGAACATCAGAACATGGACCCAAATATGAACAATGACAACGAAAAAAATGGACAACCAAAATTTGCCAGGTCAACTTTTGGTTAAGGGGTTGTTAATCTTAACAATGTTGAGGACCACAATGGCATAATCAAAATGAGTTGGCAAAAATTCAAATACAACGGTCAATTTTTTCCTTCTCAATCTAATGGTCTCTAGTTAAAACAAAAAAATCTAATGATCTACATTGAATAACATTCTAATAAAATAAGTGAAAGTGGAGAGTATTTGTAAAAAACCAAAACGTGACCAACATTATTAATGCATAGCCACTTGCCAAAATGGAGAGTAAGTTTCACCTACCAATGACGCATTTGTTTCATGGAGAGTGAGTTTCAAACAACAAAAAAACATATAAAGTGACTTATGTGGTAGGACCCACTATTTTTAGTTGTTGAGATAAACGTTAACTTTGATTATTGAAAGGCTCAAATTTGGTTATTAGTTGAGAGGTTGCTACGTTTAGTTATTCCAAAGCTATTTTTTAGGCCGACATTGCGAACTTTGTGAACTTTTCACTTTTGGTTATGCCATTAGGGATAACCTAAGAACCGAATAACTAGTGTTAAAGAGCAGAATGTCATGAAATAGACTCGTGTGGTGGTTCCAAATTTAATCTCACGTTTTTCCAGTACTGCTTTCAAGATTTCTAATACCATCTTATACATTTTCAACTCTATAAAATCACAGAACAACAAGGTGCAATTGGAGCAGAATGACTTCCAAAGTTGCGTAGATGACAACAGAAGACTCCAGTTCTTCAATTCCAAATTCACAAATGATTCAAAATGTTCAGAAAGAGAGAACATATCTTACTGCAATGATCCCCTTACAAGCTGATTATCCAACAAAGATAAAAAATCTCGACGCGTAATTTCTAGTTATTGTTGGACTCTTACAACGTTCATTAACAACAATTTGCAGTCCCCAATTGGGAGCATGAGTTGCTACAGACTACACCAAAAAGCAGAGATGTGTATTCTAACAACTTTTTTAAGAGCAAAAAGTGGAGGATAAGAGAAACATAAGGTAATGAACTTATCATCTTCTTCTAACAGCAGCACTTTGTCCACGTGGGACCGCCGCCACTGTAGTTTGCTGAGTATGAGAGCCCGGTTGGCCAGTAGCTTGTTCCTCAGGCATATTCATGGCTTGTGTCACAGCATTCATGACGACTAGTCCCAGAGGGATCAAATACATCCACTGAAAACAGAGGCAAAACAAAACCAACCTTATTAACAAATGGCAACAATGCGGTAAAACAGAATCTGACAAGTACCAACAAATGGAAATGATTCCTTAAAATACTTACATATTTAGCCCAAAAGGACCTTTCTGGTGGCATTACAGCTTCACCCTCTCCGTTCTCACCACCAAGGATCTCTTCTGCAAATGCTGGAGTTCTGTTTCAAGAACCGGAGAAACTTAAGGTTTGAAATCACTGGATGACACATAACTGAAGAAGTAACCTTCAGTGACATGGGTTTGATGTGGTGTATTCAACGGAAACGCAATAGAAGAAATTTTCAAGGCCTAGAGCAAACAGTTCTTAAACTGAAGAACCAATTACTGACAAGTTTCCAGGGTAAGCTTTTTGCAATGGCTACACTGTTTTTTGGATAGTGCTCTTGAATTTCATGGATTCCTTCGGTCGGGTGAAGTCTTTTGGATTGGTTAGTTTCTCTTTGTTTTGGTTGGTCTATATTTGGAAGTTACTAAGGTTTATCAGGTTTTTAGAACAATCTTTCCCAATTCTAGAAGTTTGAATCGAAGTTATCATTTATCTACTGTAAAAAAGAAACTGTGGTTTAGTTATTTGGAATTTCAATAAATGAGCTTACTTCTACATGAATCCTAGCAAAATCAAAATATAGCTTTAGTGACTATTCAATCAGCTACTTTATACTTATCAATGTACCTCCAAAGAGAGGCAATGGATGCGAAGGAAAGACAAATTTGATAAGATTACCAAAACCACAAGACTAATACATCAGTGACATACATCTCTCAGACACCTTATTTTATCTAGCTTCAACGAAGTCCAATGTGTACTCAAACCTTGCATTGACCTTGCATAGAAACAGAAATTTCGAGAGGACAAAGCCATGCATGATCAATTTACCTTGGCGCCTGCTCGCTGTTCTTCAAGACAGTGTATGAGTTGAAGGACCACTTTGCAGGCTGAAATACACGAAACAAATTACAGATATCATTGGTTCCAGTGATGCAACTAAAAAATGTCTAGTCACCAGCCAAATCTTCATTGGATATGACATAAGAAACTACAACTACGTTCACTCAAGTGGAGGGGTGAATGTGCTCGGGTACCAATAAAATTGGAAGAATTTTTTTACAGAACACCTACAAGGCCAACAAGCAATACTAAATAAAATGTAAATTGGGCAACTATAATAAACAACACATGAATAAACGTGATTCTAAATTGTATATTTTACAAGTGATCAAACATATACTGAAGAGGGCTTGTCCCAATAAACAAATTAGCCGAAAAGACTCAAAAGGTGCTTGATAATCCCAGGGAATTGCATCAATGATTGGGAGAAATCTTTTTTTGTTGGTCAGAGAGCATTGAGATAGATCTGATGAGTAATGCCGGTGATCAATGAAAATCTGAAAATGTAGTAAAGGGCATGTGATATTGTCGTGACTACATGGACAGAATAAACTGGTCTTGATATGGAATATAAACTGGTCTTGATATGGAATAAATTTTAAACAGGACCAAAAGAAAATGCTCGAAATTCTGAATGCAATTCTGGGGGCTGCCAAAAGTCAAGAGGGATCCAGCAAGGATCGTCAAAGCTCTGCTCTATCAGAGTGATGGAGATCCCCGTCTATGATATATGGATCTGCAAAAAATGGTGAAGCACCCGTGTTGACACGATACAACACCGACACGGGTGCAGGATATGTCGCACACGCCAAAGAAAATCCAGACACGCCTATACAACTTTGTCTGAAATTTTCAAAAAAGATCGCAAAGAATCTGTTTGAAGAACTAGTATCTAACCTTAAGAGCTGAATGGTCAGCATCAAAGCATCAGAGTTATACGTAAAATTATCCACAATTAAGAACTTTGACCACCCCCTACCCTGGGCTTCCCCAATGCAAAACATCCAATTCTCATCCCCGTGACACTTTTGCTCTACTTTGGTAGTAGAAACACAATCTACATGGCGTGTAATGTAGAGAAGGATAGAGAAGATTCACAAACATAAAAATCAATTAGCACAATTATACCTCCTGGAACTCGGATTGTACTAACTCCACAAGAATTTTGTTGTGCAGTGTAATGCAAAGAATGGTGAAGGTCAGTTTATATCATCAAGTCGCAATAAGAGGTTTTCAGGAACCTATAGCAAGTGGCCTTTGCGACAAACAGTTGTCTTGTGCACATTAATGCAAGGAGCATGGATCATCAAATGACAAGGTCCAGAGCCCCCGTATCCTAGGGACCTCGCCTCTACTTGCACACAATCCCGGATCTTGCTTGAACATCAAGGTAAAAGGAAGAGAGTAATACAACGAAGATCAAATAACCTATCTCCATCTTCGATCTCGAATCTAAGAAGCACGGATACAAACAAGGACATTGTATGTATGTATGTGTGGGAGCCGGATCTAATCCGGGATCCTGGATGGGTTTCCATCTGGGACTTCTCCAATTCTCCAATTTTCCGATCAAATTTTCATGATCCGAACCGTCCATATGTGTTTAAAACGTGTTTTTAAGGGTCCCCAAGAGAAATTATCAAAAAAACTTAACGGGAAGGGCTTGATCCAATTAGTTTTCGATTCGGATCATGGAAATTTGATCGGAAAATAGGAGGCGTGGATAGAAAGTCCATCAGGGATCCTTGAATGGATATACACACACACGAAATGGATCCAATCAAGGATCCCTGATGCTTCTTCTAATAAAGACCTCTACCATGTGGACTTTATGTTTCCCGATTGAATTTTTGATGATCCTAACCGTTCAATGTGTTTTTAAGGGTCCCCGCAAGGAATCGTAAAAAAAAATGACCGGAAAGGGCTTGATCCCAGCATTTTTCGATAAAACTGTATATGTACCTTTTAATACACGGAGATCCCATCCGGGATCCTGGATTTCCCCTTCCGTCCACATCACCACTTTCCCGATAAAATTTTCATGATCCGAACTGTCCAATGTGTTTAAAACGTGTTTTTAAGGGCCAACGCAAGAAATCATAAAAAAAGAGGGCCGGGAAGGGGTTCATCTGATCATTTTTTTTTATAAAAACCGCATATGTATAGTTTTATGAAAAAATGATTAGATGAAGCCTTTCCCGGTCTTTTTTTTTTTTTTTTTCATGATATCTCACATAGACCCTTAAAAACATGTTTCAAACACATTGGACGGTTCAGATCATGAAAATTTGATCAGGAAAGTGGAGTCCCGGATGGAAGGATCCCGGATGATATTCGTATATATATACATACACCCACTCACACGTGTATATGTATATATAGTCCCCTTCTAATAAGAGATCCCGCATAGGGCTAAAATGCGGGACTCGCCTTTCCCGATTGAATAGCAATACAACGAAGATCAAATAACCTATCTCCATCTTCTATCTCGAATCTAAGAAGCACAGATACAAACAAGGACATTGCATGTATGTATGTCTGCATGCATGCATGTATCCAGGGGCGGACTTGGGGGGGGGGGGGGGGGGGGGGGGGGGGTGCAAGGGGGGTGTTTGGCACCTGCAAACCCCCCAAGTTTCTTACTAGTTGTAGTACATTTTCTGCCTTTTCTGTACAATTGTTAGAGATTGGTCCCCACAAACTTCTCCCAGTGTATTTCTCTACAGGAAAGTGTACTCCACTAGGACCACTACTCCTCTCTGTCTTTCTCACTCCCTGGGCAAATCCCAAGCAATCAGACTAAAACAGAGAAAAGTAGAAAACGTACGCAGCAGCAGTAGTATTAGACAGTACACTCCTCAGTCCTAAAAAAGTGTAATCCCACTGTAATCTCTCATACCTAGAGCAATTTGATAATGTAAACATGGAATTCATTTCTTGTGGGCAAACTGAAAATATATGACCTGGAATTCATTTTTTGTTATCTTTTGTCATCCATATCTCTCTTATTGATACATAAGAATGTATTTTTATTGTTAATTTATGAATACACGTAGTTTGGTCTTATCTTGGAATTTAGAGGTTTGCTCTCACTAAGGGGGTGTTTGGGAGCCTACTTTTCAGCTTTTCATTTTCAACTTTTTGGCTTTTTAACTTTTTGAATTATGACCAGAATGTGTTTTGAATTTAAGAGGAGTGTTTGGGAGAAATGTGCAGAATGCATTTTGCAACATAAGTAGTGTTTGGGAGAATAATGATGAAAATGAGTTATGAATTGGTTGTTTACCATTTTGCCCTTGTTTATTTATTATGTATGACAAATGTGTATGAATATTATTTTTAGCAAGTTTTTTAAAGCCACATTGATACATATTTTTGTAAATGTGTTCTGTCTAATTTTTTTTTTTGTTGGAAAATAATATTTTCTTTTCACTTTTTTTTGGGTAATTAAAAATCTCTCGTACTTACTAAAAATAATGTAAAATAGAAGTAATTGCCCTAAAAAAATAAAAAAGAATAAAAAAACTGGTCCTAAAAAATGATGATAATTACACAAATTAATAATATACATGACCAACATTCCTTTACAGTGAAAAATTTGGCCCAACATTTTCACAATAAATAATAAATATATGAGACCCATCCACTCCAGTATTATTAACACCAAAATTAGCAGCAATTGGAGGCTTATCAACCCAAACTTGCATCTGCCCAATATGACCCTTCTCAGGAACAGCCCCAACAAATCAAGAAGAATGGGCAAATACCTTGCATTTAAGACACCTCGAGCCTCGAGGGCTTCTACGGAAACTTGATCTCCACTAAGATGCAGAAACTTGAAAATCAAATGAAGAGAGAAGTTGAGCAGCAATATCAACAACACAGATTCGGGCATGGTTGATCCTTTTACAACTTCAAGCGAAAACTCAAGTTTGAGGTCAGAGGCAATCTGACGACTAGGGCCTCAAAAACTCAGATTTTGAGTTCCTGAGTTCGTACAAAACTTCAAGCAAAACCTCATGTTTGAGTTCTGGAGTTCAAGCAAAAACTCAGATTTCTTGGGCTGAAACGGTAATGAAAGATTTTGTGGTTGCTCCTCTCTCTCGTCATTTGTTTGTGTTGGAAAAAAAGGGGATCTCCAGAGCACAAGGGTAGAATGGAGAGTAGAGAATTGAGAGAAAAATCAGAACGAGAAAGAGAAACGAAAAGGAGGTCCGGAGCTGTTTTTGCTTTCTGCCCTAGAAAGTGAAATTTGAAGAAGCTGTTTTGGGAGAATGGATTTTAGGACTTGTCGCCCAAACACCCAAAACCTGAAAAGGGGAATGTGAAAACGTGAAAAAGGGTCGGCCAAACACCCTCTAAGGTCTCAGGGGTTCGAATCTCTTGGGGCCACTAGGGGTTATTACCGGTCATTACCTCCTGGGCCCCGGAATTAGTCGAGATGCGTGCAAGCTAAACCGGATATCCGGTAATGAAAAAAATACATGTAGTTTGGTCCCCCCACATTGACAATCCTGCGTCCGCCACTGCATGTATCTATGTATGCACACACACACACCCCACCCTTAAGTCTACATCCAGAGTTAACGATATAAGATAAAACAACACAGACAGAAAAAGAAATCTTTGTAAAATAGGGATGGACACAAAGTTACGAAACACTACTCATAATACAATTTAATATAGGGTAGTGATAATGCCAAAACTCTTTTTGATTGTGCCAAAACTCCAATGCATAAAGAGCTTGTACTTTACACATGAGTACAAGTATTTCATGCACATGAGTTTTGGCACAATCAAAAACAGTTTTGGCATTAACACTACCCTTTAATATATTATCTAGATAGACACGGCATATAACTTATATTAGTGTCATATAACAAGAAAATCGTGTATCTCGATGCTAATAGGTACGCTTAAAAAGTAAGACATGTGTGATGTGTCTAAATTTAGATTTTAATTCCTTAACTAAGAACACAAAAACAAAAAGTATCAAACAGTTCTCGAAAATCCGGCAAGGGTCCATCTCGAACATCACCTTCTTTGAACTGTTTGTGCTTCCAAGACTAGGTCCTTGAAGCCACAATGAACCTTGAATCCATAAAACGAGCGTAAAAACAAACGAACACTATTATTGAGGATAACAATTTGAAAAATAAAACACACTATCTCCATTAAGAAAGCAAATGAGACTAGCCAATGGAGTGGTATTTGAGTCTGACACTGATAGAGGGGAACATTTTATTCTTGGATCTATCATATCCTTATGACCTTACCTGCTAGTGGAGTTGCTTTATTGCTCTAATATGCACACCCTTTCTTGTTTGCCATTCTCGTTGTTGTGAAAGATAAGTTACATGGCTCAATTACTATTTGACATGCGTTGTTCTTACGCTTTTTGTGGTTGTTATTAGCTACGGCTCTGATAGTGGAATTTAGGTTGTCGTAAGTTATTGTATTGCTTGGAAGAAGTGATATACAAGAGAAGGGCATTAAACAGAGAAAAGGAAGTTAAGCACTAGCAGAGAATAGAGAAGTTCCCCCACCCCACCAACCACATCTACATCTACTCGTAACAAGCACACACACACAAAGAAGCTTGAATTCTGTTATCTTATCTGCAAACACTGTTAATTATAGCCTTTTAACGGCTGCTTAACATCGGCCAAGATTCACACGACATTCAATACTCAGGACTAGAATAATAAAAACAGATATTAATTAGACATCATATCTTCTAAGAAAGAGCTTATAGTATGAGCTATTAGACCCAAGACATCAGCACCAATACAACAACTCGGGAACCAGCTAACCAAACTCATCCCAAAGAAGCCAAGGATTCCTAACACTTGGGTTTATCTAAACCTGTCAATTTCAAGGGAAAAGTTACTTACTATTAGAGATTGTCCTACATTGCTTAATTACAACCTCCAAAAGAAAGTATATGAGCATGGGCGTTTCTCTCCAATCATTGGAGATTAGTTCGAGTTAAAAGTTTTAACACGGTATAATAGCTAGCTTTTAGAGACTTTTGGACAACTCTCTTGATTAATTGCCCTCTCAGTTGTGCCTTAAGTGCACCTTGTTTGTTTGTTATCCTGATGTCATGAATCCTTTGTACATTATTTAGTCTCTCTCCAATTATTGACAATTAGTTCAACTTAAAAGTTTTAACATGGTATCAGAGCTAGCTTTCAGAGACTTTTGGACATAACTCTCTTGATTAATTGCCCTCGGTTGTGCCTTAAGTGCACCTTGTTTGTTTGTTAACCCTATGTCATGAATCCTTTGTACGTTTGGATCAGGGTTCACACGTGAGTGGAAGTCGTCCCACTTTAGTTAGTTATAAACTCCAAAACATGTATATGAGCCTAGCCGGTCACACCACTTATTGCCAATTGTTTTGTAAAATCCCAGTCCTGAATGCCCACGTGATAAGGTCAAATTAGCTCGCTTATTTTAGAAAAGGAGACAGGATCAATAGTAGTTATGGTAAATAAACATGACACTAAGGGCACTCACCCTTTTAATAATAATGGGTACGGTTGATAAAAATGCCCCATATAAAATACATGCGCAGTTGCGCACTCGTCGAGTGAAGTGGACAAAAATTAGACAATATTTGAGACAGTGTAATATTCCGAGTTTTACGATTTTTCTCTACGAATCCGACACGGCAACAGCGGCCCTCATATTTAATTTAGCTTATGTTGAATTTTTGAGAATTTTCGGAGACTGGGATCCAGCCTGATCCGGACAGAATTTTGGAAAGCGCGTGAAAGGCTTGTCATGCTACTACGTGGCTTTCTTTCTAATAAAAAGAATACATGTGAGGAGGCTGATACAGCCCTCACCTACATATAAAAGTCTCTTTTTTTTCAACTTAGTGTTAAAAGGGAAAAGAAAGAAACAGAATCGAGAATAAAGAAAAGATAAGGGAAAGAACTCCTGGACTTCAAAACCCACTCCTCCGACCCACCGCTAGTCGTCCCGACCGTTTTTGCCGGAATCTCGTTCCTCCCCCTCACGGTAATCTTTCTCTCACTCTCAAATTTACATAGATTTGATTCTATATGTAAGCTACAATATATTTTAAGAACAATCACATCCTCCGTACATTGAATTCATGGGTCGTACGGCTGATACGCGGGAACCGGCAGCCATGGCTGCCGACCATTCTAGAAATCATTCCTCTCCCTCTTTACTCCTCTACTGTTTCTCTCTACTCCTCCCGTATCCTCTTATGTACCCGACACATTCGCCCCTAAAACTACAAACCCTTTTCTGGTAAATAATTTAAAACTACTAGTGTTGGTTAACAAAAATTGAGTTCCTAATTAAACTATTAGAGTCGTTAGTGACTGATAACGTAGTATTGTTGAGGTCAGTTGCTGACGCCGGAGAATCAGACCTCTTTTTAAGTATCGCGGCTACCACTAGAAACCTAAAACTAGTTGTTTTGATTGACTAATTAAAATTCCTAATTAAACTCCTAAGTTTATTTTAACAGATTTTAGATATTCAATGCTGAACCTATATCCTCCTGGTACTTATAGTTCTAATGGACAACATTAGATTTAGAAGTGTGAGGCTTCCAGTTTGGACTATAAGAGTATCCATGAGCCGACTCGACACCCTAATGTAATTCTTAGTTTAAGTACCGTATTACGTCAAGTTTAGCTATTGAGTAGTAACTTGCAATATTTGGCCTTTCGGTGAGTTGCGTATACCTTGGTTACTTGATTCTGTTAAATGTTTTGAATGAAATGTTTTGCTTGAAAAAGATGGAAAGAGTGTAATATGTATTTTATACATGAGCTGCTACTGCTCCGAAAATGTTCGAGTTGATTTTTTATACTTATAACTGGGCCACGGCTATTTGTTCGAAAATGTGAAATTCTGGTGAATATACATGCTTACAATGATATGACCCATCCGGACGGTGTCCCGAGCGCTAGGGGACGGTAAACGGATTAGTGACTGAGGAAATAAGGTTGGAAGTGCAGCCAGGCACCAAACAGGTATTGCTATCATACCACTCCCCTAATGGCGTCGCTCCCCAACCGACTGGCAATAAAAGAACCGTCGAATGGTTGTATTGAAATGAGTATGTGGAATGAAAATATTGGACTAAATGCTTGCAAATTATTATTTTGCTATATTGGATGAAACTATTGTGCAAATTATGAATCTTGTTGATTTTAAAATTCCATGGTCAAACCTTGTATCCGTGGTATACGTTCCTCACCCGAGTTTTGGCTTATGGAAATCCTATTTTCTCTTTCCAGGTTGAGATAAAAGCAAGGTTGTAGATGTAGATAGCAAGAACGTACTTTTGAGTAGTTGTATGAGTGTCGGTGTAAATAGTAAGTTGTTGATAGAGGATGTTTGTAAATCTGTAGTCGAGTTTTGAATAATGCAATATGTAAAGTTGTCACTTAGTTGCTCTGGACTTGTTTATAAATAAAGCTTCCAATGTCGCTTTGTACTATGTTTTGAACTGTTTTGGATGACAAGAAAGGTGAGGCCTTGGTGACTATCTCACAGGCCGGTCAAGTGACCCTGTAATGGAATCGGGACGTGACAGTTTTGAGTTGGAACGGCAGATGCTTTAACAATTACCTACCATCTACATATTTTCATGAGAAACGCCCTAAAAATGAACTCTTGGGAATGGATGCACACACACACACTTAACAATTACCTACCATCTACATATTTTCATGAGAAACGCCCTAAAAATGAACTCTTGGGAATGGATGCACACACACACACAGAGAGAGAGAGAGAGAGAGATATGACATAAACTTACGAGTTTTAATTGCCTAGGATATGGACATGCCCCAGGAGAACCGTAATTGACCGCCAAGATATTAACACCTTCCTGTAACAAGACATTGAAAACATTAGCGAAAAAAGTCAACTAATGTCAGCTTGTATGTGTCAAAAAGTATCACAATATAAAGCTGAATAGGAAACATTCGATAATGAATCATTAACTATATGTTCATCAAAACAAGTTAAGCTAAACAAAAGCAAAGATGAGTTTCAATTGAGACTTCGCCGTTCTTTCCCAACTAAACTAGAGTCCTAATCAACTATGGTCAACCCATCAGGCAATTTCTTTGGGTGATATGGGATGATACCATCTTTCTACATTAGGCCTCTTATTTCATTGATGGGAACATATAAACTACACGTATACATCAACAAGAAACTAAGCTACATAAATCCAGATTCTAAATACTGCACCGTGTAAATTACCGGATTTGAGAGACATTATACAACAAGAGATTACCGACCACCACATGATCTCTTATAGATCCCAATCGAATTTTGATGATCCGAAACGTTCAATGTGTTTAAAACGTGTTTTTAGGGTCCACACAATTCTTTATAAAATTGTATATACATATTTATGAAAAATAGCTCGGATTCAGCCCTTCCCGGTCATTTTTATTTTTATTTTTTTGGTAATTCCTCTATAGGACCCTTAAAAATCACATTTTAAACACATTGAATGGTTCGGATCATCGAAATTTGATCGAGATCTATGAGGACTGCACCAATGTAAGGTGAGGGATCCCTCAATGGATCGCTACTATATGCGCGCACACGCACACGCATGGATACAAATATAAAAAATACATACATATGTCTCTATGCGTGTGTACGTAATGTAGAACAAGTGGCCGAGGCATTCATGAAGCAATTGGAGTCACAAGTCAGAGAGGAAGTCGAAGAATAAGCAATAAGTTCCAATGCGTGTTTTAAAGTTCCAAAGGTTGGGCATTTGCATTAAATAAGGGTCAAGTACTTCCTATTTTTCTAAGCACCAAGACAAGGTTTGGATGACCTTTAGAATGAGAAGTTGAAGGTTAGAGAAAAATGACAGAAGAGAACATGAGAAAGGAAGTCCCTATCATTGCAATACAATTCAAACATGTTTATTCAAAGGATATATGACTAGCATGGCTCATTCACAAGCATTATACTTAAACAAACTTCATTTGCAATGTTTAGACCAAGCCAACGCAGCACATTGAACATGTACTGACGCAGTGGAAATACACGAAGGCTAGATAGCGTTCTAGCAGACGAGATGATTACTCGAGCCAGGAATAGCCCATGAAATCCACAAGGAAAAGACAGAGAAACTCTTGAATTAGTATTGATTGGAAAGATTGATATGCCCTTAGGCTTACAATCCTATTCTATGATGCACGGACACGGGAATTCTAAAAAAAATGGGGATACAGACACGGCGGGGGACACGCCACGTGTATATTTATTTATATATAAATAAAAATATAGATTTTTTTTAAGAAAAGACAAACAAAACAAGACATCCATTATATATTCATATAGTGTAACATTACAGTTTTATTCCCAAACTTTTGAGTAATAATGAATTTACCCCAAAAAAAATTAAAAATTTTCATTTTGACCCCCGCTGTGTCCCCATCCGTGTCCCCCCAAAAAATTAAATTTGGCCCTGACCCTCTCCACGTGGCGTGTCCAGACACTTTGATACGGCTACCCCTAGAGGTGTCGGTGCTTCATGGATCCTATTTATACTAGCTGAAGGATAAGAATAGACCCAACCTTTGGCCTTCCCAACACAGCTCTTGGACTTTCCAACAAAGACTCTTGTACTTTCCAACAAAGCCATTTAGACACCTAAGAATCAATACAAAGAACTCGACCACCAAATCATCGATATAGAATTCGAGTATTTTGTGGAACATGCCGTGGAAGATGGCGGTCATGGCTCTTTGGTACGTAGCTCCTGCATTCTTCAATGAGTTCGGAATGAAGTCTTTGGAGCATCCTTTGGAGCCATCTTGATTTCATTATATCCGCTAAATCCATCCACGAAGGAGAACATGTGATGGCCGGCGGCCAAGTCCACAAGTGTGTCGATGCTTGGGAGGGAGAATTCATCTTTAGGGCAAGACTTGTTCAAATCTCGAAAATCCATGCATACGCAAATCTGCCCATTTCGGATCAGGCCCTTCCCGGTCTTTTTTTTTTTTTGGATGATTCCTCGTGTGGTCCCTTAAAACCATGTTTTAAACAAATTGAATGGTTTGGATTGTCAAAATTTGATCAGGAAAGTTGAGAATTCGGTGACTCCCACACTTTAAGCTAAGAGTGAGATCCCTCACTAGAAATGGGGTGACATATATATACTCCCTCCGTCCCAAAAATAGTCCCTTTTGGGAGACAACATTGGAGAGTGAGGAGGGCCATTGGGTAGGTTTGATAAACCCAGCTTTGAGTAGTTTGACCACCTCATCCTTGATCTTGAGGTCTACATCTAGCTTGTAGAATCTAACCCCTTGCTTCACGGGTGATAGATGTTTAATTGTACCCAATTAAGCCCCCTAATCTAGCCCCTTGCTTCAGGATTGAATGATTTTCTTTCCAAATTGCACTTTATTTGGCTCATTGATCTCCAAAGCCTACGAACACATTAAACTAATTAATTCGCACCAAGTAACAACGTAAACGGACCCACAACTATAGATTAGGGGGCTTAATTGGGTACAATTAAACACCTATCACTCGTGAAGCAAGGGGTTAGATTCTACAAGCCAGATGTAGAGCTCAAGATCAAGGATGAGGTGGTCAAACTACTCAAAACTTGGTTTATCAAACCTATCCAACGGCCCTCCTTGCTCTCCAATATTGTCTCTGTTGTGAAAAAGAATGGGCAGATCTGCGTATGCATGGATTATCAAGATTTGAACAAGTCTTTCCCTAAAGATGAATTCTCCCTCCCAAGTATCGACACACTTGTGGACTCGGCCGCCGGCCATCACATGTTCTCCTTCATGGATGGATTTAGAGGATATAATCAAATCAAAATGGCTCCAGAGGATGCTCCAAAGACTTCATTCCGAACTCATCGAAGAACGCAGGAGCTACATACCAAAGAGCCATGACCGTCATCTTCCACGACATATCTTGTAGCTTGAGTATCCGATTGAGGCAAGGTTTGTGGCACCGGAGAGGAAATTCAATTTCCTACAACTTTCCAGTTTTTGAGTTTTCCAAATTCCAACGTCTTGGAGGTGCTGGAAGTGGGTTGCAGAAGGCAAAAACAGGATTGTTGGGGAGTTTGGTTGAGATTGGACTTTCTAAACTTATTCTTTTGCTTGGATTCTAAGAGAGTTGAGGGCACTATAAAAGGGAAATCCTAAATCATTATTAAGGGTTCTGAAGTTGGAGAGAGGCTATATGACAAGCTAAACCCCTAATCTAGGGGAGGATGAAACTCCACACCAAGTAACCTTGTTTTCTGCATAGAGTAGGGTTTTCATTCGAATCAGATGATACCTTCAATAGAATTGTTTACTTCTTTCAATCTGTTGAGTATTTTTTGGGTAAATTCTGTTGAGTATTTGTATACATGTTTTCACTGATGTGGTTGGAGTTCTGATATGGATTATGCTTGTAATCCATATCTGAAGTTGGAGAGAGGCTATATGACAAGCTAAACCCATAATCTAGGGGAGGATGAAACTCCACACCAAGTAACCTTGTTTTCTGCATAGAGTAGGGTTTTCATTTGAATCAGATGATATCTTCAACAGAATCGTTTACTTCTTTCAATCTGTTAGAGTATTTTTTGGGTAAATTTTGTTGAGTATTTGTATACATGTTTTCACTGATGTGGTTGGAGTTCTGATATGGATTATGCTTGTAAAACGGATCGTCCTGCCCCGCTAGTGAGACGGTCTGTGCTATGGGATAGTCCATGCTTTTTAACAATCCTTATATTCTCTTGATGGTTATCGAAAGGGTTTGCAAGCCCTAGCAATAATCCTTTGCGATTCAAATATTAATCCGGTCTATACAGCGCACGGTTATGCGGTTGGGGTGGATTTTAAACCCTAGATCCTTTCCCAAATAGTTTCACTCTTTTAATTATTGCTCTCTTTAGTTTAATAGTCTTCATAACAATCAAACTTCAATCAATTGTTCCCTTAAAATTTATTTAGAAATTAATCGAAACTAGCGTAATTTAGCCAATCTGTCCCTGCGGATCGACCTCGGACTTGACCGCTATTCTCTGGAATTAGGGTTAATTCCTTGTTATTATAAATCTATTTTTGGTATGGTACGACACGACCAACGGGCGGGCTGATGGGAGCACATTGAGCTTGTGTGTGGTGACCGCAAGGTCCAAGCCTGGCATTTCATCGTAGTTCCATGCAAAGACATCGTCGTACATTCGGATGACGATCGGATTTGGGGGTTTGTCTTGTGGAGCCAAGTTGATTTCCATTCATTCTTGTTTTTGTGGGCGAGGGCCGTCTTGTAAGCATTCGGGGGCTACCTTGACTTCCTGGAGGGCAGAGGGATCAATCTCTTGACTCGAGGAGGCAAAGTGGATGCCTAGTATTTTCACCTTTGGGGCAATGGCATTTATTTTTCTTTTTCTCCCTTGGCTTGCTAGACTTTTGGCGTGCCAATTTTGATAAAGTACAACACCAAGCGAAGAGCTCCATGAGGTTTTGTTCAGCTTCGTGGACTTCATGACTCGTTTAGGGAGCCGGATTCCACAAGCAAGGAGGCTGGCTCCGTGCACCTTCATAAGCGATAGACTTCTTCGGTGTCCGGCTTTTTGTATTTTACTACTTTGGGATAGACAACATCTTTCACAAGCGTTTGCACATTCACTGAAAGTGCTTTTGAGGTTTGCTTCTTCTCATTATTGTTGCTCGTAGAAGCAGAGTCTTCCTTCGAAATTTCTTCCCATTAGGGGATTGAGATGCCTCTAGGGCCCTGTTTGATAAGGGCTGTGGAGGAGTGGATTGGACTAGTAGTCTAGTAGGCCCTTTATAAGGGTGTTTGATTTGATATTTGGGGAAGGATTAACTCCGGATTGGTATAGACCCAGATTGGGGGTTATATGAAACCCAAGGGGGCGTTGTTATTACCTATCCAGATGAGAGTAGTGTAGTGTAGGAAGACCATAATACCGCGACCTTTTCACTACTCATTATAGAAATGCCACCAACCATAATGAGTTGATTATGTGGTTCCCCAAATTTTAAATTGCTTCTTTCTCTAATGGGACCGATTATTTTATTGACGAGGATTAACCTTTGCTTAAGTTTCTTTGGAACTAATGGGATCAAAAAGTAAAATATGCTTTGTGTTGGATACTTGCATAAGAAGTCAGTTTCTGTGGAGGTTTTTATTTAATTTTTTATGAGTTCCTTGATGAATGGAGTCTCTCTTTTTTTCTGGAAAAATAAAATTATTTGGTTATATAATTCTCGGTTTCTTCATTTTTGTGAGTAAATCAAGAGACTAAAAAAACAAATTAAGAAAAAGTTGATTATTTTTGTGAGTACATATCTTTTATTTCTTATATATGAATACATATAAATTTATTACCGAAATAATTATTTACTACTAAAATAAACTACATAATGAGTAAGATAAACTACATAATGAGTAAGGGCAATTAAAAAAATAATTATTGAAACATAAAAGATGTTTAAAAAGGGAACAAAGTTAGTAGGGGCAAATTTGACATTGTTACTATATAATCCTAATCCATTATCCTAGTCCGGGAGCAAATCAAACAACTTATTATCAATCCGTTATCCTAGTCCGGAACAAATCAAACAGAGCGGGGTTATATATCTCTTCACTACTATTACCACTTCACTACCAATCCCAATCTCAATCCCCCGTACTATGAATGCACCAAAAACTCCATTCTTCAACCGTTATCAAACATGGCCTAGGAGGAACAAGGACTTCTTCTTCGTTCACGTCATTGTAAAATATGGCATCAGCCATATGAGACTCCTCAGGTGTGAACAATGGTGACCAAGATTTTCTTGCATATGCCTTTTATACATTGGTTGTATGTAGAGGGGACGACAGCATATCTATGCATCCAAGTCCTACCAAGGACTTGGAACTTAGTAGCAAAGCGTATCTGCCCCACAATTAAATCCACTTGTAAGAATTCCATTGTGTGCTGACTATGGTTTCCAAAAAGAAATGGTGATGGGTTGCTCCACCGGATGGCTAGCGGGAATGCGAGCCACCTTGAAAGTAGAATTAGTCAGAATATTGAGGGAGGCTGCACCATCCATGAAACCTCTTTGGAACTCAAGTCCGTTTATGAGTACTGGGACATACAGGTTGTGAGGGCATGGGAGTTGATGATCGGCCTCAGTTAATGTGATGGGGAGGAAGTTGTCGCGTAGGAGTATTCGCACAGAGCGAGATAGACCCATGTATTGCTTCACGTTCCTCCGCCACACGAAGTATAGCCTCTGTCACTTCGAATCTTCTTGTTTCTGAAAAGCCGAATTGGTCAAAGAGCCATTGGAACTTGATAGAATTTTGGAGAGTTTTGGCTGGCCGGTCTTCAAAGTTTGGGTGATCTGGTCCATCAATGTCAGCCACGACACATGCCGCTACTTCTTTGAGCTCATCGTGATGGGAAATCATCATGCCGGGCCCCCTCGCGTTGGCTGCCACCTTTCATGTGTGGCGATCCTAACCACTTTGTCGTTGTCTCTCTGAGCAAAAAAGGGGATTTTGAAGGACATCTTTACACACCGGGAGCTCCACAGAATCATCTATTACGAACTTTTGAAATAGCAATCGTTGGCCAACAATCTTTTGTGCTATGGCGAACCATTATGTGAAAAATGGAATAGTCTAGGAGGCTCATGTCTCTTTGAGAGGATTCTTTAGTGACTAAAGGGAGGACTACCTTCCCATCTTGTGCCCAAGAGTTTAGAAATGCTTGGGCCTCTTGAGTCACTGTAGAGATGGAGGCTCATTAACTTTGGGCATTTGAACTGGTCTCTGCAACTTCGATGAGGTGGACCAGAGGCAGCATAGACCGCTCACTTAGAGTCTAGATGTCAGCGGCGAGGAGTAGGCTTCCACGAAGGAGGTTGCTAGCAAGGTGGACACTTGCGGGGTGCGGGTTCTACCATTTATCTCAGGCTTCTGGCTTCTTCGTATAGTGTTGTTAAGTCCGAGAAGTGATGGGTTACCAAATGAGGGTTGAAGGTTGGTTCCATTGCATCGACGCACATTTTTGCCAAGCGGTCCTCCGATATTGGCTCTTGGAGGTCCACAAACATCTCGTGGAAGTGGCAGACATAGGAGTTGAGATCTTCGAAGGGCTTCTGGGTGACCTTCATTTGTTGGAGGGTCATGACCTACTCCACGTAGAAAAGTTTGGAGTAAAATTTTCGGACCAAGGCCTCCCAAGAGAGGACCGAGCCGACTTGGAGGTTACAGTACCACGAATAAGCCTTGTCTATTAAAGACTTTGAGAACTCACAGAGTTGAAGGTTACGATGATGGAATGAAGATTGAAGACTATTTTTGGTGGAGAAGTGGTTTAATCTATTTTTGGTTTGAGATGCTGGTTTTTTTTTTTACTAGGATATATATATATATAGGGGGCGGATCGGTAGACACACATTTTGCACACACATTTTGATACTCCATCTTAGCCCTTGGAATCAAGGGCTGAGATTTGAATACCCTCTCACCTCCTTCTCTAACTTTAACAATATTTATTATCTCTCTCTGCCCTCTTTCGACCAACAGAGAACAAACAGGCCCTCTCTCCTCTCATCGTCTCCGGCGACTCCAACTCCGACGACGGCGACGGCGACCCTTCTCCGACTGAACAATCTCCAGCAATGACATTCTAAACCCACATTTGATTTCTCGACCAACTATTTGTTTTCCTTCCAACGATGCCGAAACTGTGCTACAACTAGACAAAGCAAAAGATTCGAGCACGAATACATAACTGAAATCAACGAATTAGAGAGTAGATTTCGAGACCCAGATGGAGAAAATAAAACTTGAGTCTCTGAAACTGGAAAGAAAATTGCCAGCAACCCAATTTCAAGAAGAAAAAGGAAAAAAAAAAACCCACAATAGCTCCAATTGCTACTTCAAGCAAAATAACAAAAGGGCAACGTGTAATAGTGGTGTAGCACCACACCACTCGAGCGTTAATCACTGGGAAATTCAACTGATTTTGTTTTTGTTTCACTTTTTGACATACCAAATCACGCATGTTTTGATCTCATATAAAAAAAGTGAGATGGGTCGAAGAGGTTGGAGATAGGTCCGCCGGAGAAGGTTCTCCGTCGTCGGAGTTGGAGATGCCGGAGATGGGGATGGGAGAGAGAGAACCCGGAGTTGGAGTCGCCGGAGAGGATGGGTTCTCTTTTTACAGTACGGAGGGAAGAGGCAGGAGAACGTGTAAAGTTGGAAGAGGAGGAGAGAGTGTATTTTAATCTCAGCCCTTGATTCCAATGGCTCAGATGGAGTGTCAAAATGTGTGTAAAATATGTGTCCATGGATCCGCCCCCATATATATATATATATATATATATATATATATATATATATATATTTTTTTTTTTTTTTTTTTTTTTTTTTTTTTTTTTTTTTGCACTTGGGATTTCTTATTGGAGGATTTCTTTCGGATCGAATTTCAGAGCCATGCGGAAAGGTCAACGAAAGTACTGGAACTCTATTACTCTTCAGACCTCATGGATTCGCTGGAAGTATGTAGGGCCTTCTCTAATGCGGCCTTGTATCTATATGGGTGCCATTCCCTTAGTGCCCTTCTTTATGGAAATTCCTCAACTTAACAGGAAAAGTAAAATAAAAAAAATCCAGCTCTGTAGAATGGATAGAGGCCCTTCATCCCAAGAGTAAACCCATGCCAACTGGAATCATTGTACCAGTGCAAGGAATGAGAATGTCGTACACATACCCCAAATTGTGGTACAAAGAAGATTTTAACCAAAGCTACATTAACGTTTTCATATCTCTGTTTGGTGTAGGGTGGAAGAGCAAGAGCAAGCAATTCAGAGAGTTGCGGCAATGCGGGATGGAGGGACAGATATTCATTCCAAAATCATTCAATGGGGATGGGTGGAGAATTTTTGCTTCTGTTTTGGAAATTTTGCAAAGCTAGATCAAAATAGAAGAAAGCTAGATCAATTGTTTTGCTTGTATAAGCACTCATTCCAAACACCACTCATTAACTATTTTTAAACAAATAAGCTAAATAAGCTGACTTATAAGCCTAACAAACGGGACTATAGTCTGTTGAACACAAGACAATTCTTAGATGATAATAGACTCGAGGTCAGTCAATAGACAAGAAGTGCCTAATTCCTAAGAGTTGTTTCTGACGTGTAGATCTCATGCATATGTTGGGCAACGCCGACCACATGTTTAGTAATAGATTGTAGCTTACCCACCCACCACCATCCAAGAAGTAGTTGATCTAATTTTTAAGTGAAAATGAAACATACTCCCTTTGTCCTATAAAGAATGTCCATTTTCACTATTCACATCTCTCATAAAATTCTCTTTATTTTCTAATTCATAGTATAGTTCATACGCAATATGGATCTTGTTTGATAGAAATCACTTAATTCCATTGGATAAAGTCTTTACAATCATAAAATTATTTCGAATAACGACAATTCTCTGAGACTGAGAGAAGTGAAAAGTGAAAATAGACTTCATATGCAATATGGATCTTGTTTGATAGAAATCACTTAATTCCATTAGATAAAGTCTTTACAATCATAAAATTATTTCGAATAACGACAATTCTCTGAGAGAAGTGAAAAGTGAAAATGGACAATATTTGTGGGACGGAGGGAGTATCAAAGAACAATGAACCAAAACCACAAAAAGTGCAGTCATCTTCAAGCATTTAGCATGGACATTATTCATGACGTGCATAAGAGCGCTGTTAAAATCCAAACATTACCATATGTATAACAAAATGCTCATCCAAACGATCCTGTGGAAGACATCTCTGCAGGTAAAGGAAAACAACGGTTGGCAATTAAAAATAAAAACACGTGCAAAAAAGAAAACATGTGGCAATCATGGCAGCTGAAATCCCTTCAGTATTTGGCTTAAACACTAAAACAAATTGCATTTGGTACAACCCGGGAACTAGTTATTGAATTAAGAACAAATATTCATATGACTTGGTCACAACTGTTTAATCACTTGTTGAGATAGTGAGATGGAAACAAGTATCACAACCTCTATGAAATACCCGATGGTGGAAAAAATACAAAATTGCTGGAACATAAAAGAATGAAATGAATAGAATAACATTTTCATTCACCTTCATTATATATATAAAAGGCTAATTGTTCATAATGTTAAAGGAAATCTTAATTATTGGTAGAAACTTGTTGGTATTCCAGAACCCAGCTAACGAATTCATAAGTACAAAAAACAACTGGCACAAGACTAGTTAAGCAGTGAAAAGAAAGCCCTTCAAAGATCAATTGGCACGATTCCTCAAGGGCTTAGAACAAATTCGAGAGAGAGGGAGAGAGTAAACTACTGCCAATACAATGCCAAATTAACAAGTAGACCACTAGCAAAACCAACCCTGGAAGCAATCCTGTGCTTGTTTGTTTATCCCCCGAATGCACAATCTCATTAGGAAAATGTAATTAATCTTGAAATAACATTATGCCCTGGGACAGATTTGGCACAAACGAAGCTTTAAACTTTTTCGCATCCACCTCTCTAATTGAAACTTAGAATTGTACCCTCTCTCTTCCTCCTCCCCATCTCACCTGATCTCTCCCTCTCCCCTTCCCATCTTACTTCTCTGGCTTATCCCCGGTTATCAAAAAACAAAAGTTAAAAAAAAACAACTCAACTTTCGAAAAGGAATTTGCAGTCAACTGCTATGGATTGAATTTACGCTAGACGGAATTTGGGTTGTTGGTTTCAACTTCAAAACCCTTCATAATCAATAACAAAAACCCAATTCTTGAAAATAAATTTGCAGTCAATGGGCACTGAATTTACCCTTAAGAGACGGCATGTTGGTTTTTGGTAGCGACTTCAAAACCCTTCATAATCAATATAAACCACAACCCAATTCTTGAAAATAGATTTGCAGTCAAAATTAACAGGGACTAAATTTGCCCTTAAAGAGACAGCATTTGAGTTTTTGCTAGCGATTCAAAACCCTTCATAATCGATAACAGCAACAACTCCCAATTTTCTAAAAGAAACTTGCAGTCAATCGTAATGGGTATTGTATTCACCCGTGAGAGTTACGACTTCGAAGCCCTTCACAACTGATAAGAACAACACCTCAATTTGTGAAGAGGAATTTGCAGTCAACTGTAATGGGTACTGAATTTGGAATCGAAGTGGATTGAACACGTTGCTTGGGTAGTAATGTAGGCGTGTAACGGACATTGTAAAACTCTGGGTCTCTGATTTGGAAATGCACTCCAGACATTGTAAGAGAGGGTCGCCGGAGTGGGGAAGGGTGTCGTGAGGGGGGAGAGAGAACGTGAGATGGGAAGGGGAGAGGGAGAGATCAAGCGAGATGGGGAGTAGAGAAATAGAGGGTAAACTTTTAAGTTCTAATCTCAGTCGTTGGTTTTAAGGGCTGAGAATGAGATGGAGTGTGTTTCTTTGTGTCCCTGGAACGTGCCTCGATATATACAGAAAACTTCTAGTCAAGGATCCTTGACCTTGTTAAAGTCAAGACCTCACCTTTCCCGATTGAATTTTGATGATCTGAACTGTCCAATGTGTTTAGAATGTGTTTTTAAGGGTCCCCGCAAAGAATCATAAAAAAAATGACCAGAAAGGGCTTCATCCGAGCAGTTTTTCATAAAATATATATCTACAGTTTGTATGAAAAAGTGCTCGGATGAAGCACTTCCCGGTCATTTTTTTATGATTCCTTGCGGGGACCCTTAAAAACATGTTTTAAACACATTGAATGGACTGATTAAAAAAAAAACACATTGAATGGCACAGCTCATCAAAATTCAATTGGAAAATGTGAGAATGAGAGGGATCCATGACTTTAAAGTCAGGGATCCCTGACTAGAAGTGGATCCATATACACCCCACTTGTAGTGAGGGGTCCCACACTTTGCTTAAAGTGTGGGAGTCACCGAATTCCCAACATTCCCGATCAAATTTCAACGATCCGAACCATTTAATATGTTTAAAACAGTTTTTAAGGGTCCATGCGAGGAATCATAAAAAAAATGACCAGGAAGGACTTGATCCGAGCAGTATTCGATAAAAACCTTAAACGTATAGTTTTACCAAAAACTGCTCAGATCAAGCCCTTCTCGATCCCTTTTTTTTTTTGTGACGATTCCTCGCGTGGATCCTTAAAAATATCTTTTAAACACATTGAACGGATCCGCTTATTCAATGTGTCAAAATTGATCAGGAAAATTGGGAATTCGGTGACTCCCACACTTTAAGCAAAGTGTGGGATCCGTCACTAGAAATGGGTTGAAATATATATATATATACTCCCTCCGTCCCCAAAATTTAGTCCCTTTTGGGAGTTCGTGCCACTTTTCAATGTAATATATCTTATAATCTATAATGTTTTAGGTGATTTTAAAAACTTGTATTTTAGATTTAATTGAGATCTATCAAACAAGATCCATATTGCCAATGAAATGTATTGCCGATTGAAAGATATAATCAATTTTTTATCCGGTTAGAATGGAATGAGGGACTATATTTTTGGGACGGAGGGAGTACAAGAAATTTCACATGAGGGCTCCATTAAACTGCTACAGTGGGGGACTTTTGTTTCCGGACCGAATTTCGACAATCCCAACCACTAGAGGTGTTTAAAATGTGTCGTTAAGGTCCAATGCGAGGATTTGGAAAAAAAAAAAAAAAAAAAAACCCGAAAGGGCTTGATCCGAGCAGTTTTCGATTGAAAACTGCTCGGATCAAGCCCTTCCGGGTTTCTTTTTTCCCTGACAAATCCTCGCGGAGATCCTTAAAAACACGTTTTAAACACATCTAATGGTTCGGATCATCGAAATTTGATCCGGAAACGTATGTCACACACCGTAGAGTTTAAGGGAGCCCTCATGTGAAACGCCGTGTGTGTGTGTGTGTGTGTGTCTATCGATGGGTTGGAACAGAAACCCTGCTATAAACCAAAAACGAGTATAACATAGAGAGGTTGTGCTGAACCACAAACAAAGGTACCCATTGCGGTTAACTAAGAATTGACCACTAAGCCATGGTTCTTGTGGTAATTGACGAGTTGAGGAAGCGTGTTTGATGCTAACTGTTTGCGGGTAAGCTTGGGCAATCCCTTGTTCCGTTTAGGCTTATCTTCAACAATTCGCATAAGGGTTGCCCCATTGCATTATGGGGTGCATAGTGAGGGAAAGGAAAAGTAGATCTTTATAAGGTGAAGAGTGTCATTCCCACTTCGAAAATGTGTTTTTCTTTTCCATCTAAAAAATGCCACTCATTTATCATTTACCAACTTTGTCGGTTCACAAATGCCAAAGAAAGATAGTAGAAATGACAAACAACTAAAATTTCCCCAATTATTTAGCTAATAGCTACTATCAATTTCCAAAAAACCATAGGAGAAACATGTTTATTTTACACATTGATTCAACAAAAGAATTAAAAAAAAAATTGAACTCTCTTGTTTATAATAAAAATTATACAAAACTTGTATCATGCATGGAAATTGCATTCTTTCCTATTTATCATCTCTGGACCTGGGCTACCCTTTTTATATTTTAAGCTAAACGTATTAAAGGACTCAAAGGTCTGATCCAATAAAATTATGTCGAATTCCACCCTAATTCGAGCCGCCATATAAATTGTATCACTAATGGAAAAATGGCATTCCCCACTGTAAATAATCATTGTGCCAATTCAAATCAAATTTGGGTTGAATCGTTGAAGTGTTACACTAATTACGAGCACTGTTACTTCTTCCGCAATCTGTATTTCAAATTGAACTCTATGTGAGTTGCAGCACCCCAACATACTCAAAGTCTTTAGGACTCTCATTCAATTATCTCAAATGAACTATGCCAGAGTTTTAATGGCTTCAGTTTGCGGCATTCCGCAATAAATAAAAAATAAAAATAAAAAAATATTCAAAAAAAAAAAAAGTCACAAGTTATTTAAAATAGTATAAGACTCTTCCAGTCTATCTATTGTATTACAAGTTAGAACCTAAGACGGGACCAAATTATTTCTATCCAAAGTGGCCAGCTCAATTTTCTGAACTTGCTCAGACCAACTATCACGAACAAAACCCTAAAAAAATATGTTCATCCACTAACACATATATGAGTGTGAAAATACATATGCATATCCATTTCAAAAGTACAATTACTTGTGCAAATTAATTGATGCAATTCCAAAGAACTAGATAGATCCTTCACATATATAACTCAGTCGATGGAAGACTTACTGCTTTCACCGACGAAATGATATAATCCCTACCAGGAGGGCTCAATACATTTGACGGCACTCTTATCTTGTAGAAGTCATCACCTTCTAATAGCATCTGCGATAGCATTGCGTGAACGTCATACAGTGTATAGTTGCTGATTTGAAAGGCACAAATAATGAAAAAGCGTATTTCAAATATCTCACCTTCTCCTGATTTTTCTTATACTGAAAGGGCGTAAAGGATTAGCACAAAGTGGATTATGATAAACTTTGGTCCCACATGCACTATGAATGGAAGTTGTTAACAAAAAATTATTTGGTCCAACAAGATATTCCCTTGCATAACTTGATTTACTTTCTCATTCCTCCCTATTTTTGTCTCCCATCGAGTTTTCTGCTATGTCTCCCTCCACCATATATAGCATAAAAGACAAAAAAATACAAGACAGGTACTTGGAGATGATAGATTACCTTGAACTTTTCCTTCTCTGTCTCAGTCAAAGCCTCCCTTGAAAACCGAAGTTTGGTGAGAGTCTGTAACAAGTAACTCTGATGTTAAACTCCAAAGAAAATAAAGAAACAATCAGGTACATAGTAACTAAAAAAACAAAGGAGCACACTAAACTTTCAAAACCAAAATGCTAAAGATGTTTACAACTCCTTCATAAGGAAATTTACGAGATACCATATTTCAAGACCAAAATATTTACAAGTATTCAACCATTACAAGAGTTGTCAACCAGTTAGATGATACCTAAAAGTATTTTTAGAACTGCAAAACTAAACTAAATAAAAATGGATGATAAGCCTGGAATTAAAAGTCAGGATGGCTAAGCCTTATAGAGGCTTTCACCGGCACTAGCCCTAGACCATAAGTATGAAGAAGAAAGAGAGAAAAGATAAGAATAACAACAACCTGTCCACCATGAGACCAGGTCTTGAGTCGAGCGGTGAAGGTGCCGGCGGGGAAGAAGTCGGATTCTCCAAAAGCATGCTCGAGGGGGAACTGGATCTTTGAATCCGAATCAGGATCCGACGATCTCCTACGGGTCGGCTGGGAAAGAGGAACGGATCGAGATGATGAGAGCGTGAGGTCTAGATTAGGAGGAGATCGACCCCCTTCCAGGCCGAACTCCTCGTCTTCGGCTAGTAGCTCGTCGGATTGAAAAGCCGACGACGACAGGAAGAACAAGAGAGCCAGACACAGTACGAATGAGTGGGCTCTAGCTGTTCTCATCTTCCCCACACACACAGAGACAGAGAGAGGAACTGAAGTGGTGAAGTTTGGGTTTTGGAGAAGCCTCAACTTCAATGCGGAATTTAGGCTATGTTTGATAAAGCTGAAAACTTAAAGTTGAAAGCTGAAATGAAAATTAAGTACTGAAAACTGAATGCTGAATTTTTTAAGCTGAAAAGCTGTTTGATAAAACATATTAAGCACTGAATTAAAAAAATAATTTTTTTTTTTTTGGTTCTAATTGTCTCTTAATTTTGCTAATGGTCATCATGCATTTGTGGTAGTGGTGGAGTGGTGATTGGGAGGTGGTGAGAGGGGTGGTGGGGTGGCGGAGGCAGTGGAGTAATGGTGGTGGTAGAATGATGGTGAGTTGTGGTGGCAGTAGAGTAATAGTAGTGCAATGGTGGTGGTGTAGTGGTGGTAGTGTGATGGTTATGGCGTGGTAATGATGGTAGTGGGCTGGGTGGAATGCTAGTGGTGGTGGTGGTGGCGGTGGTGGTGAAGTGATGGCGGTGGCATGGCAATAGTGGTGGTGGTGGTATATGGGTAACGGTGATAGTGGTGGTGGTTGTGGTGGCGGTGTGGCAATGGTGGTGGTAGTTGTGGTGGTAGCGGTGTGGCGGCGGTGGTGCAATGGTGGTGGTTGTGGTGGTGGAGGCGGCATGGCAGTGGTGGTGGTGGTGCTAGTGATAGTGGTGGTGGTCGTGGAGTGGTGGTGGTGGTGATGGTGGTGGTGGTGACAGCGGCGGTGGCGGTGTGATAGTTGATTGTAAGCACATAAAAATTCAGCCAGAATTAAGTAGCTCAAAGCTACTTAATTTTTATCAATTTTTTAGCCTACATATTAAGTAGCACTTAATCTGTTAAGTAACATAAAATGTGGTTATCAAACCTACTTAATGACTTATTACTTAATTGATTCAGTTTTAAGTGCTGAATCTGTGTTATCAAACAAGGCCAACGCTAGTAGTACTCCATTGTCTAGATTTAGGCCTTCTTTGGCTAAAAAGGAAAAATTGGATTCGTTTGTCCAAACGAATTTAAAGACTATAAAATTATGGTCGAAACTATTTTTTTTTAATAAAGCCAAAATTAAACCAATAAATTGGTTTTTGCTCCTGCTGTATTTTGATTGGAGATATTCCCAATTCTTTCAGGTAACAAAATTGCTCACATAACTTGGATTCCAATGTCTCCCAATAAGAAGGAAGATAATTTAGCCGCTGGCAGGCTAATTATAGTGATTCCCATCGGTGTACGTTTATATCTTGTACACATAATAATGTTTCCTCTTTCTTGTTTTATGTATCTAAACTATATTTTTTTAAAAAAAGTGACTTTGAAATTAGGGGTGCAAACGAGTTTTGTGGTGTTTGAGCTCAGCTCGTTAAGTAAATGAGCCGAAAAATCAAGCTCGAGCTCGGCTCGGTCAATAACGAGTCAAGCCCTTAACGAGCCGAGTCAGGGTAATTTACTTAACGAGCCTTCTTATTGACTTTTCGGTTTCTCCTTTTCAACTTCTTGCTGTTTGGCCGCCTGGAAGGAAAACAACTTCTCCGAAAACAACTTCTCCGAAAACAACTTCTCCGTTTCTCTCTTTTGAAGCCAGAAGTGAGAAGTTGGTTTTCACCTACTTTTTTATTTCTACTTCTCCTTTTCCCCTTTCCAAAACACATTCTGCACATTTCTCCCAAACACTTTTCCCACATCCAAAACTCATTCTGACCAAAAGCCAAAAAACAAAAAAGTCAAAAAATCAAAAATCAAAACTAAAAAGTAACCTCCCAAACACCCCCTACATCGGCTTCCCCAAATCGTTTCCTTCCCTTCATCTTCTTCCTCTCATCTTCCTTTCTGTCTCTGTCTGTTCGTCGCCATTGCCACAGCCCCCATCCTCCTCCTACAATGACACACTTCTCCCCATCTTCTCTCCTATTCGTCTTCGTCTCTCCAATTGATAAGCATGAGGACTACAATGTCATTTCACTATACATAGGGGTCACCACTGTAATTCTGTATTGTTTCTTCTGTGATTCTGTTGTATCTGTTATGATTCAGTTAGGAAGTTGGTTAGGGAAGTTTACGAATAAGAAGGGTGAGCGCAGAGAGGGAGGGTGTGGATTGTTTCTGTTCTCTCACTTTCAGTATTTCTCTCTCTCTCTCTCTTGTCTCTCTTTCTCTTTCACCACCATTCTTCTGTAATACTTGCAACAGTTGAATTCATAATACAAGATTCATTTTCCATTTCTTGTTCAATTCCACTTGGGTTGAAATTACTGTGAGGATTCTATCAAGTGGTATCAGAGCTAGCGATCCTTGGAAGCAAGAATTCATGGCGGAAACTCGAGCACAAGAAATGAAGCGTGTGGATGAATCAATTCGTCGAAATGCCGAGGTCACTGAGAAGCACGCAGAAGTCTTGGATGAAATCAAGAATTCGATTGCGGGATTGACTCAACTGATTACGACTCTGAATTCAAAGTATGAGGGCCTCTCCGAGAAGGTAAATTCTTCTTCCACCTCACCTACACAACAACAACCCCCACTTCTGCAAAACCCTCATTTAAACTTTAGGGCTTTCCAACCAAAATTGGATTTTCCTAAGTTCTTTGGTGAAGAACCAGAATCATGGATTTATAAGTGCGAAAAATTCTTCGAATTGAACGCTATTGAAGATTCCCAAAAATTGCGTCTTGCTTCGTTACATTTAGAAGATAAAGCAATGAATTGGTTCAGATGGTATGAGAAATCACACACCCTTCGCACTTGGGCAGAATTCTCTAGGGTTTTGTTGCTCCGATTTGGAAGTAATGCGTATGAGGATCCTGTGGGTCAACTAACCAAACTCAAGCAATGGAGTTCTGTGAAATCATATCAGGAAAAATTTGAGGAGTTGGCAAACAAAACCAGTGGGTTATCAGAAGAATTTTTTGTGAGTTGCTTCGTGAGTGGCCTGAAAGAGGAGATCTTGGCAGGAGTTAAGATGTTCTCTCCTAGGACTATTGCCCAAGCGATGGGTTTGGCTCGACTACAAGAAGAAACCATTGAAGCAGTCACTAAAAAGACCAGGGTAGTGCCAAAATTTATTCCAAACTCACTGGCCCCCAAATCACAAGATACAGGCCCCAAAATTCCTGAGTTTGGTACCACGGTTAAGAAACTAACTCAGAAAGATTTTGATGACAAAAGATCCAAGGGATTATGTTTTGGTTGTGACGAAAAGTACTATAGAGGGCATGTGTGCAAAAAGAAACAGTTGTTCATGTTGGAAGCAGAGGAAGAAGAGGAGGTTTTTGAAGAGGCTCAACAAGATTTACTCTCTGAAACAGTACAGGAGGAGTTCCAAATCTCAGTCCACGCCTTGACAGGAATTCAGTCCTATAGGACCATGAGGATTAAAGGATATGTCAAGAAACATGTAATGGAAATTCTGGTGGATTCTGGTAGTACTCATAATTTCTTAGATGCTACTTTTGCTAAGAAATTAGGTATTGTTACTCAAGCAACTAGCCCGTTATCAGTGATAGTGGCAGATGGCACCAAACTCACCAGTACAGCTGTGGTAAAGGATTTCAAATGGACCATGCAAGGCACTGTTTTTAGCTCTGAAGTAAGGCTGCTTCCCATGGGTGGTTGTGACATGGTGTTGGGTGTGCAGTGGCTTTCGACTTTGGGTCCAGTATTATGGGATTTCAACAATTTACAAATGGAGTTCACAGCTTTTGGGAGGAAACATGTGCTTAAGGGGGGTAATACCACAGATGTGCAGCTGGTGGACATCAAGCAAATGGAGCATTTGATCAAGAAAAAGTCTCCTGGGGTGGTGGCCCAAATCTGCAGTCTACAAGCTGTCTCTATACCTGAGGTACATCCTGAACTTGACCATATTTTGCAATCTTTTGATGATGTTTTCAGTTCCTCAACTGAATTACCTCCAATAAGGTCACATGACCACAGAATTCCTTTGAAACCTGGGACCCAACCACCAAGTCTTCGACCTTATCGTTATCCCTACATTCAAAAGAATGAGATAGAGAAAATAGTCAAGGAGATGCTGGATAGTGGGGTTATCAGACCTAGTGTCTCTCCATTCTCCTCACCTGTTTTGTTGGTAAAAAAGAAGGACAATTCATGGAGAATGTGTGTTGATTACAGGGCTTTAAATAAGGAAACTATCAAAGATAAGTACCCCATTCCCATCATTGATGAGCTATTGGATGAGTTGCATGGAGCTCAGTTCTTTTCCAAACTAGACTTAAGGTCTGGTTATCATCAAATCCGGATGAACCCTGGTGATGTCGACAAAACTGCCTTTAGGACCCATGAAGGTCACTATGAATTTTTAGTTATGCCTTTTGGGCTGACAAATGCGCCATCAACCTTCCAAAGTCTAATGAATGATGTGTTTAGACCATTTCTAAGGAAATTTGTGTTAGTTTTTTTTGATGATATTTTGGTCTACAGCAGCTCTTGGGCTGATCATCTAAAGCATGTCACCCTGACCTTAAGCAAGTTAAGGGAACACAAACTATATGCTAAGATGTCCAAATGTGCCTTTGGGCAATCCCAAGTGGAGTACTTAGGTCACGTGATAGACAAAAATGGGGTGGCAGCTGACCCTACCAAAATTGAACACATGCTCAATTGGCCAAGACCACAATCACTCAAAGCTTTGAGAGGGTTCTTAGGGCTCACGGGTTACTATAGAAGATTTATTCAGGGATATGGGAAGATATGCCAACCACTTAACTTGTTACTCAAAAAAGATGCCTCTACATGGAACTCTGAAGCTGAGTTGGCATTTTCACAACTCAAGTCTGCCATGTCTTCAGCCCCAGTATTAGCCCTTCCTGACTACACCAAACTATTTGTTTTGGAATGTGATGCCTCTGGAAAAGGGATAGGTGTAGTACTTATGCAGGAGGGAAAACCAGTGGCCTATTACAGCAAAGCCATTTCCCAAACTAGGCTGGGCCTGTCCACCTATGAGAAGGAATTACTAGCTGTGGTGATGGCAGTCACCAAGTGGAGACATTATTTACTTGGGAGGCATTTTCAAATTAGAACTGATCATCAAAGCTTGAAGTTTTTGTTGGAACAAAGGGTGACTACACTCATGCAACAGAAATGGATTTCTAAGCTTATGGGATTTGATTTTGAAATCATTTATAAAAGTGGTAAAAGCAATGCAGCAGCAGATGCCTTGTCCATGGTTGGGGATGACCTGAATTATGTACCAATGAGTCAGGGAAAACTGTCAGCTATGGTGCTGGTCTTAGGCAATTGGGTGGGAGCCTTACAAGCTAGTTGGGGGCAAGATGCTGAGTTACAACAGATTATCCAAGATTTGCAGCAAGACCCTGCTAGCCATCCTCATTTTGTGTGGCAACATGACATGCTTTATTACAAATCCAGGCTTGTGGTGGGCAATAATGACCAGTTTCGCCTCAAACTCCTACATGAACACCATGCCAGTCCCACAGGAGGCCATTCAGGAGGGGAGAGAACCTACCGCAGGCTTAAACAAGCTTTTTACTGGCGGGGAATGAAACAAGCAGTCCTAAGGTATGTGGCTGAGTGTGATACTTGCCAAAGAAATAAATCTGAGACAGTGGCTACACCTGGTTTGCTACAACCATTACCAATCCCTAAGTAGGCTTTGGAGTGACATTTCCATGGACTTTATAGAAGGGCTACCCTCTTCATCTCAGAAATCTGTGATATTTGTGGTTGTGGACAGATTGAGTAAAAGTGCACACTTCATTGCCTTGACACATCCTTATACTGCTACCACAGTGGCTCAGGCATTCTTGGACAATATTTTCAAACTGCATGGCATGCCCAGTTCCATTATTTCTGATCGAGATCCTATCTTCAATAGTAATTTTTGGCAGGAACTATTTCGCCTACAGGGGACCACCTTGTGCATGAGTACATCATACCATCCGCAGACCGATGGACAAACTGAGGTAGTCAATCGATGTCTAGAGAATTACCTCAGATGTCTCTCGGGTGACAGGCCTACAACATGGACTAAATGGCTACCTATGGCTGAGTGGTGGTATAATACCACTTATCACATTTCCACTGGAATTACACCCTATGAAGCCCTCTATGGACAGAAACCACCTAGCCTTCTACACTATGCACCAGGAGGTACCACAGTGGCTGCAGCTGAGCAACTCTTACAGGATAGGGAAGCTATTCTCAAGCTTCTCAAAGAACACTTAGCCCTTTCCCAACACAGAATGAAGCAGATTGCAGATCAACGTCGAACAGAAAGGGTTTTTGAAGTTGGGGATTGGGTTTATTTGCGGCTGCAACCATTCCGACAAGTCACTGTAGCTTTCAGGAGAAATGCCAAATTGGCTCCTAAATTCTTTGGTCCATATCAGATTCAGCAAAGGATTGGGCCTGTCGCTTATAAGCTTGCCTTGCCACCTTCTTCTCGAATCCATCCCGTTTTCCATGTGTCCCTTCTAAAGAAGAAATTGGGATCTGGTATTGTGGTTCAGACCACACTTCCTTTGACTGCAGAAAATGGACAAATTCAGCTAGAACCCTTGGCTATCCTGGACAGGAAGGTTATCAAAAAGCACAACCGGCCTCATTCTTTGGTCCTAGTTCAGTGGACTAACTCTATTCCTGAAGATGCCACCTGGGAGAGTTGGTCTGATTTTCATCAACGTTTTCCTTCTTTTCAACCTTGAGGACAAGGTTGGTCTCAAGGGGATGGCAATGATAAGCATGAGGACTACAATGTCATTTCACTATACATAGGGGTCACCACTGTAATTCTGTATTGTTTCTTCTGTGATTCTGTTGTATCTGTTATGATTCAGTTAGGAAGTTGGTTAGGGAAGTTTACGAATAAGAAGGGTGAGCGCAGAGAGGGAGGGTGTGGATTGTTTCTGTTCTCTCACTTTCAGTATTTCTCTCTCTCTCTCTCTTGTCTCTCTTTCTCTTTCACCACCATTCTTCTGTAATACTTGCAACAGTTGAATTCATAATACAAGATTCATTTTCCATTTCTTGTTCAATTCCACTTGGGTTGAAATTACTGTGAGGATTCTATCACCAATCGCCACCGCCATCACCAATCATCACCACAAAAAATCACCGTTGCCACGACGGAATCTCCTTCACCACCACAAAATCGCTGAAATCTGCGAGTCCTCACCACTCCATTCGATTCACCAGTCGTCTAAGGTATGTATTCGAACCCTACATTTTTTTGGGTTAATCTCTCTGCTTGGTGTGGTCTTGCTAACAACAAGACTGAGACTTCTGAGGTACCTCTCTCTCTCTCTCTCTCTCTGGCTGCTGTTTTTATGGGTGATTTTGATGGTTAAACGCAATATGCTTAAGGGGATGGCTTGGCCACGCACCAGGTGTTTGTTTAAACTCCCCTGAGAAATCATGTCTTTGAAGGTGTTTTTTTTTCCCCCATTTTCAACGGTAAGACTCTGATTCGCGTATAATCTGCTATGCTGAGAAATTGGCAATTTTAAGTTGGAGTTAGTTTATGAGTTAAAGCCTAGAGATGTCATAAGACTTCTATTGAGCCCCGCTATTGAACGGCAGGTGGAAGTTACTGCAAAATATAGTATAAATGATGAAGATGTTGCCGAGTTATATAGAGCGGAAAAGGTGCCAAAGGTACCCATTCACTCAATTTCATGAATTGTTTTAATAGGCACCCATTGGTTCTGCAGTTTGTTTCTTTATTTTGGAATTTTGTTTCTCTCCACTTCAATCCCTTGAGGGTCCAGTGCTCTCTCTCTTTGTGGTCCTTTTAAGAGTCCATTTTTTATGATCTAGTTGATTAATTTTATAGACATCACCGAGAGTGCCACAACAAAAATCAGTTTTGTCAAACAGTGTTTGATATATTTGGGTAACAGATTTATGTTCAAAATTATTTTTAACATTAGATCGCACTCTTTTTTTCAAACTATTGATTTGTTCTAAAAACATATCCAATCAATATGATTTTCAGATTACTAATACTATTATTTAATTGACTGAGTGATGTAATTCTCTTCAATTCTTAATTTGAATAGTCGGTGTATATTTGTATGTTTTTGTCGGTCTAATCGTGTGGCCATGATTATATTATAGGCCTTAATTTTGTCTTTTGGTGATCTACACATCATGGTTTTGAAATAAAGGGTCGAGATATTTCGAGTACATATGTTGAGGTTCAAATGTATGTAAAAATATAGATAAAATAAATAACTTACAGCGATTGCCGAAATCCAAATGCGAAGAATCAAACCATGACCAAGGATAGTGTGAGCAATATGTCCCTTAGATAGATTTGTCCATGTTACAGTGCCCACGAACTCTTGGACGTCTACATCCCAGGATACAATGGTCGAACAATACACGGAAGCAGCACTGCAATTTGTGTACCCGACAAACCAACACCAGTGTTTATTCTCTCTCTCTCTCAATGAATAAAAATGCCTAGTGCTTGTGTGTGGTATTGTAGAGATTCAGTGTTGAAAATGAGGATAATGTAATGTTTATATACACACATATGCACCTATTGATGAATTGACATATCAATTGGGGCATGAGGCTAAACGGATAGCCGAATAGGCACAACCCCATTTCAATTTGACGGAGTAATTATACAAATTAATGAAACCATGTGGTCCACATGGTGCAAGCCAGCAAAACAAAAAGGAGTTATAAATCTATAGTAATTCTTGTTGGTGTTTTGCAGTTTCCGTTGGAGCCATTGTGTTGTGTCGGTTATGAAGGGGTGGGGAAGGGGCGGAGGATGGGTTGGGAATAAACAGGAATGGTTAGGGACATTTGTGGAATACAAGAAGTAGAAAACACCTTCGTACATTTAAAAGAAGAAGTATAGATTTGAAAACCTTACCAGCTTAAGGTCGTCACAAATGCATACATCTTTCCATTTTTAGAAGCTGAATGTTCTATATTTGATTTCGTTCTTGCTGATTTCACCCTATTGTTATTGGCAAATTTAGCTATTTGAACCGAACCCTTATATAAATGTGGGAAATTAGAGATCTAGTAGTGCCATGTTAAACTTTGTAGTCTTTTTAGTATTTCGTATTACCAAGTGGTTTTGTTCTCTCATTTCTGACTTTAACATATGTTTCCACAGGAACAAACACCTGGGACAGATTTGAGCTCCGTGTCCACAAGCGAGTGATTGACCTCTTTAGCTCCCCCGACGTTGTTAAGCAGATCACCTCCATCACTATTGAACCTGGTGTTGAGCAAGGTTATGATTGTAGATTCTTAAATGAGTGTATTACAGTCCCGGTTATATTTAATCGTTCGTCCTTTTTTGTTTTGATGTCCAACATGGGATCAAGCTTTGTAGTAGAAGTTACGTTTGAATGTTGTTTTGCAATACAATTTTGAAGCTAAGAGGACTAGTTTGATGCGAGGATATACATTTTATTATGCTCTATTTTCAAGAATTCTAAATGCATGCTTTTGTTATTAATCAAGCTTGGGCTTGGGTGGCCTATGTGAGCGATGTGGGATAATGTCTAAAATGGTTGAAGAAATGCCCGAAACTCCACAATTGAATTGGTCTTGTACGTTTTTTTGGCTTTCCACAAATGAATCTCTCTCTTTATACGTTACATTAACGTGTCATGTATGGCACGGTTGGGGGTTACGTCTCAAATTAAAAAAAAAAAAAGAGTACCAGATTTCAATTTTAGAATATGAATTACACTCAATGGTTCAGATGTTAAAAATTGAAAAGTAAAGTTCAGATTTTAAAAATTGAATATTAACTAATAAGTCAAAACTTAAAATTTGGAATAAAACACAAAGTGTAGAAATCAAAATATGAAACAGTAGAGGTTGTGTTAATCTTTTAAAAAGAAGTCTACATGTGTACAAATGGCATATCCAGGCAGACACAAATTGAAAATTACAAATAATGTATAAGGACATTGGTGCATGGAGAGATGGACAAGTACAACATTATAAGCGGAGACAATGAAGGTGCTGTTTCTTCGACCCCGTGGTGCGCACTCTCTTCTTCACAACCTGATCAACATCATCAGACTTCTTCACACACTTTCTGTACTTCCCACTTCGTTCACATGCAAATCTCATCCTTGGCCTACAACACTTTCCGGCTTTCTCAGAGGCCTTGGTCACAGTCACATGACCATGTGCTTGACTAGTACTTTTTATCCAATCTTTTAAGGCATCATCCATGGCAAACACCTACGGCCATTATAAAAATAACAATCAAGTCCATATCTGAGACTTTCACATTTGAAAGGATATAAATATTAACACTCACCTCCTCCGTTGTAAAATACTCCGCATAATCATATCGAGTAGGAGATGGGCCTATGTGGCTATCACGCGTTGAAGCGTCACACTGAAAAAAACAAAAATAAATAAATACACGATCCCACAAAAATACATATTGATTAGCAAACATCAAGTTTTAACAATTGAAAACATGACAAACATTCCATTATTAAAAAATGAAGTGTGACCTACAATTCGGATATTATAAATTGAATGATCAACAGATGAAGTTTTATAAATTCATTGATCAAAACACCAAGATTTAACAACTGAAAACATGTCATAATTTCAAATATTAAAAAATGAAATATTTACTACTATTCGGACATAAACAATTAATTTAAATCTTCATATCCTACAGTTCCGTGTTCAGATTTTATAAGTTGAAGTAACGTCTTAATTCATATTCTAAAATTTGAATAGGTGCTTAAAATTCGGTTTCAAATAAAATGAATCAATTGGCGGGAATTTAAACCTTGTTTTTTCAAACTTTTTTTCATGTTTTAAAATTCGAAATAATGTACATATTTCAAACTTTAAAGAATGAAAATCACGTGCAACTTCAACACTGGGAATCCGAATTTCAAATGATGAAAACGCGAGAGACAAATCTGGGTCTTACCTCTTTGCTCGTTTTTGGCTCCCAAACCACCATTTTCTTGCCATCATCTTCCTTGTCCACCTCCTTGTAGCTTGTAATCGAAAAATTTACCCCATTTCCGTTTCTTCCATTTCAAAAAATGAGCATTGTGGGTCAAGGTCAAATGTAGGTGAAGAACCTTCCATGGAAACCTCCATTGGATTCTCCATTGAGGGAGAGGTGAGGAATGAGAGGAGGGGAGTGAAAGTTCTTTAGGGTTTGAGGTGGGGATGGAGATGTGGGAGAAGAGAAGATGAGGTTTTTTAGGGCATGTAATAGGAAGAAGAAGAAGAAGAACACGATCTGTGTTCTTGGTTCTTTATTTTTTTATTGTTTGGCAGATGGGTTGGGGATAAGATGGACTTTAATTGATTTGTGTTATTTGCATCCCATTCATTAAGGACAAAAAAATCTTTTTAAGCAAATGTTAAATGTTAATGGGTCAAATTAACCTTCCTCGGTTGCGAATAGAATCGGCCTTTTCTAATTCCACAAAAGAAAGTACACAATGCTTCCATTTTAAAGCAATTTTTCCATCCCTAAGGATAGCCCACGAAAAGTTATAGTTCAGAGTGTGTGGCTAAATTAGACGCAAGAAAAAGAACAGTTCAGAGGAACCCTCAACCCACCCAGAAAACCCAAGTGCAGACCAGACCATTGATCATCGACTCTCTCTCTCTAGGAGTTGGGATTAATAATCGCTTTGTTGCAACTCGCCTGACAAAATTGGGGTTTCATTGTCAACCTGAAGCAGATGGCGGCTTTCAAGGCACCCATTACTACTACGAGATTAAGCATGATGGCTTCGACTCCGTCTGTTTCGCTACAGCCCCCTTCTTGTAACAGGCTCGTTGTCGTTAGGCCTTCTTTTCGTCTCAAAACTTCTTCATTTGCCCCTCAAGGTACTACTTACTTGACGCACTAATAGCTGCCGTCTATGCAACATACTATATAATCTATATCTCTACAAAGTATCTGTCGGTGTTTGTATCTATGTGGATAACGTTTTCAATTCCCAGTTTTGAATATTTTAGCCTTTTATTTTTTGCTGCGAATTCTGTTGATTCTTCCATTTCTGCTCCTAGCATTTCTATTTCTTTGATTAATTGCAAATTTAGTTAAACGTGAGGGTAAATTTTGTTTTATTCGTATTATAAAACGTAATCTATAAGTTTGAAGTTCAGCTAGTGTGTGAACACGGAGCTCTTACTTTATATCTTTCTGGGTACATGAAATCCCAATTTGGTGATTCTAGTGGTTGTATTTCTTTCGCTATGCTGTTATTCTTCTATGCTGGTCCATTGCGTTCCCATTTCTTTGATAAGTTATTACAAATTATGTTAAACATAAAAAATGATCTTCAATAGTAATTCGAAAGGAGAAACTAGCTTGTATTATGTGTTCTTACTTTTTCATCTTTGTCAATTTCTAATTTCCAAATCTTAAGTTCTGTGCGCCAGTCAATTCTTTTATGTTTGACATTGTCAGTTTGTTTCTCCGTGCAGTTAAGCATAAAAAATATCATTTGATTTGTTTCTTTTAACTGTACACAAGAAGTCTTAAGAAAAACTGCATGACCTGAGGATTCAGGTTTCTAGCCGATTGAATTAATTCTTGACAAATTGCACTGATATTCATATACTGCACACTATATGTTATACAAATGGTTTCTTAGGTTCATTTAATGGTTAGAGTCTGAGATGCACAGACACAGCTACCTACACGGACCCAAATACGTACAAACTATGCGGCATTCAAAATATGGAGACACAGGCATGCTGGAGGACACGTCTGATAGATATACTTCGACAAATATATTGATGCTATTTAGTTGTTTTAGTGAGGATGATGTATCCAGAAACAACGTCAATCTAGTGTTATGTAGTTTGCAATTCTTACCTTTATACTTAGATATTTTAATCTAAACGAGGGTTTTATCATTTGCCTGGTTGAAAACTTGAAATTTGTTTATCTGCGAATTTTTTCCTTTTATATGTCAAGTATTAGTGTCTTCCTCCTAAAGGTAGTTTTACCTTGTCTTGAACTGCGTCTATGAAATCTTTCACATAAAAGCGTTATCTTATTTACAACTTCCTGTTCGGTCGATATACCTTTGTGCTGGTTGTTGAATTGAAAAGTTCCTAAACCTATGAAAACAATTAAAATTAGATGGAAGGATCTCATACTCACGTAAAGGAAACCAACTCTAATTCAAATCTGCTGGTTCGATCCCACCTTTGGACCTTTGATCCCACCTTTGGACCTTCGATCCCACCTTTGGACCAGTGATTTAAAAGGCTTTAGGTGCACCGAGGCACCACTGTGCCTAGGCTTGAGGCAAGGTGTGCGCTTTATCAAAGCGATGCACAAGTTGTAAAAGAATCAAATGGACTAAGAAGAAAACAAATTCTATAAGAAGAAGAAAAGTTAAGAGTAAGAAGTCTCATGGTTAAAAAAGTAGAGCATTGAAGAGGAAGAATAAGGAGAAGAACCAAAAAAAAAAAAAGTGCGGACAGAAGTTACCTGGAATGGAAGGGACTGTTGAGTATTCTTCACCAGTTTAGCTGCTGAATACTGCTTGGTTGGTTTAGTTCAACCACTGCTATCGTTTAGAGCCCTTTTACTTTGAAAGGTTTTATCCAGCACATTTCGCCCTGTTTTAATCCTAATCGATGAATGGTTGTAATAAAATTTTAGTACAGTCATCGATACAAAATCAAAAAACCATGAGGCTCTCGCCTAATGGCAAGGTGTGCACCTCAAGGCTCTCAACCGCGCTTTTTGTACGTTGCGCTTGCCCCGTGTTGTGGATATCTTCCTTTAGCCGTCGAAGTGACTTCCAATGTATTTTTATTGAGTATTTGCAATTATATGCCTTTTTCTTTGTTGAGTTCACTGTATTGTTGGTCTGAAAAAAGAGAGAGATTGCTGAGTCCTCTGCTAAATTAAGGGCACATGATTTCAGATATGCTTGAGTTTTTTGATGGATGAGTTCATTTGATTCTGTGTTAGGCTATTAGCGTGTTGGAAACCTTCCTAACCTTATTGAATTTGGAAGCTTGGTAGGGGCGAGGAAATTACAATATGATGAATCCATACATTTAAGCCTTTAATGTTCAAACAGGTCAGAGTTTGCTGAACTTAAAGAGGAAAAAGTGTACGTTATCCTTCTTGTGGAGTCATAGGGTTTAAGCTAACCCTTTAAATAATGTTAAGGCATCCTAGATCGTTGACAATCACCCTCAACTGAAATAGTGGATCATAGATAAGCTTCACATTTTGGAGATTTGAGAAAGTTTTACTTTTCTACCTCATTTGGGAGAATACTCATGGAAATAACATGTTTCTTACCTTGCATTTCTGCCAATCACATGTGGTTGCATCCTTTAGAAAACCAACCATAATGAAGAGCAGGAAAACTTCTTGTTTTAAGCTTAATTACATTCTTTTACTGATAATTGGTGAGTTAAAAAAAATAAAAAAATTCTTGTTATAAAGCTGAGAGGTAACATATGGCCATTACTTTGAATCGGTTTGAGCCATTCAATGGCTCAGTCGTAAAGTCAAATGCAAGATGTTTGGAAAATGATGAGAATGTTTTTTTTTTTTTTTTGGCAGTGGACACCATGTTTGGTCTGAAATAAACCGAAAATTCTTTGTAAGCAATTACAAGGATAAGGGGAGGGGAGTTTGACTTTAGGCATCAAATATTAAATAGAGGTTGTAAGAATATAAATGTAAGGATTCAACTCTTTCTTCGTTGTTGACCCTGAGAGTGAACTTACTTTGGACGGATGGACATTATTCTTTTGAAGTTTGTCGGTACTGGTATATATGATGTCCTAATTCTTGGTGGCAGTTTTTGTTACTATGCTAAATGTTTAGTCTTGTTTGAGTTGAGCAAAATGCCTCTGTGCTTGCCTTTAATTAGTTTGGGCTGTCCGTTATGCTTTTCTGTTCTCGCTCTCTATTTCTAATGCTGTGACCTAAACCAAAAACAAAAATGATTCTTGACCCCTCTAAAATTCATCTTTCTAGCTTTTAGTAGTGAGAGTTGGCTATTGATCTCATGTATGGTCGTAACTTGATTGATTGATTTACCCAAAAAAAAGAAAAGTTGGCTATTGATATTTAGTTATTGCAGCCCATGTAATATAAGCTTTTGACAGTGAAGTTGGCGGTATCTCATTGAAGTTGGTTGGAGGAGTAGATCTTTCAGGGAATTGATATTCTGGAGTCTATGTATCATACTTAGCTTTCTTTTGTTTCTAGAAACAGATACTATGGTAAGAAGTTTGCAAACTGAGTGATGGCTCATGATCTCGTTTGTGGGTGCGGTAGTGTTCTATAGTAAGCTAGGCAGACCCCAACGCCTAGATTTTAGGGTCTAAGCGCTAATTAGGTGTTTTAATATTAGTCCAATTAGTCGCTAATTAATGGGCTTGGCGGGATTAATCGGTGGGGTATATTTCGTTTTTTTAGAAGTATTTTGGGCTCAACTGTCAAGCCCCAAACCAGGTGATTTAGTGGTACCGCCCAAGAATGCGACGTGGCAGCATCTGCTTGCCCAAAATCGTGGCCAGTAAAAAATCCGAACTAAGTTCAAACCAAGTCCCTTATATTGTAGAATAGCTAAGTGTACAATACGGTACAAAGATCCAAAAAATGGTGAAACCCATTTCTATTGTGAGTAACCCATCCTGAGTCGCATCCGATGCTCTAATAAGTGATGGAGGCAGTGTTTATTGATTACAAGTGTTTTTTAGAGAGGAGAGAGAAGTGTTAAGGGTGTTAACAAACCTTAACACAAAAGACTTTATTTATATTATGAGAGGAGTGGAAACAAGACTTAGCTAACCAATGTGGGACTAATAATGATAAGCTATTTTAACACTCCCCCTCAAGCTGGAGAATAAATATCACAAAATCTCGGCTTGTTACATAAAAACTCTAAACGTGGTTTAAACAACGGTTTGGTGAAGATATCAGCCAACTGAGCTCCTGTAGACACAAACGGAGTAGATACACACCACCATCTATCTTCTCGCGAACAATGTGACAATCTACTTCAACGTGTTTCGTTCTCTCATGAAATACCAGATTTGAAGCAATATGTATCGCCGCTTGATTATCACAATGCATAGGAATAGGTAACTGCACACCAAAACCTAACTTCTCGTGTAAAGCTCTCAACCACACAATTTCACAAGATGTGTGAGCCATGGCTCGATATTTTGCTTTTGCGTTGGACCTTGCAACAAACGTTTGTTTCTTGCTTTTCCATGTGACTAAATTTCCTCCGACAAAAGTACAATACCGAGTTGTGGACCGTCTATCAGATGGCGATCCTGCCCAATCAACATCGGTAAAGGCCTCAACATGCAAATGACCGTTGGATTGATAAAACAGACCACGTGTAGGATGAACCTTAAGGTACCTCACAATATGAAGACAGGCTTCCCAGTGTGGAAGCCGAGGGGCTGACATAACTGACCCACCATACTAACAGTGAACGAGATATCAGGAGTGTATTGGTAAGATAATTCAACTTGCTAACTAAGCGACGATATCGATTTGGATGAGAAAACATCTCCCCCTGGTCAACACAAAGTTTCACATTAGGATCCATTAGAGCACAGGCTTCGCTCCCAAATAAGCCCATCTCTTCTAGAGTATCCAATGCGTACTTCAGTTAGGACAAATTAATTCCATCCGTGGATCCTGCTACCTTAATACCCAAGAAATACCGTAGCTTACCCAAGTCTTTAGTGTGAAACTGACGCTGTAAGAATTTGTTTCAACTCATCAATGCCTTTTGATCATCTCCAGTAATGATGATGTCATCCATATACACAATCAATACTATTTTCCCCTGTTTTGACTGTCTGAAGAAGACAAAGTGATCCGAATGAGATCGACGCATGCCAAACTGTAGTAGAACATCACTAAACCGACCAAACCAAGCTCGAGGTGACTGTTTCAGACCATATAAAGCTTTGCGAAGATGACAAACCAGAGAATGCTCCCTTTGAGCAACAATCCATGAGGTTGCTCCATATAGATTATCTAGCACCGACACTTCTAGAGGTCGCCGTGTCCCCGTATGGGACACGGGGACACTCGGGGGACACTTGGGGGCACGTATTGGACACGCCACATGGCGTATCCCTTAAATTAAATTATTTTTTGGAGGGGGACACTTGGGGGACACGGCATGGACACGCGTGTCCCATATCTACACACTTTGACTCTCACAATCTCACTCTCTCTCCCTCCCTCCCTTTCTCTCGATGTATATACATATATTTGTGTATATGTATGGATGTACTGGTATATATTCGATGTATATATCTCCGCAGATGTGTGTGTATATCTTACATGTATATATATTGGTAGCGCATAACAATGTTAATATCTTATCTTACATATAAAAATTAAAGTGTATATATTTATATATATAAACTGTTACTGCATACATATATTTATTTATTTATTTTTGCCTTGTCCCCCACCGTGTCTATGTCCGTGTCCATTTTTTTAGAATTCCCGTGTCCGTATCTATATTCGTGTCAGTGTCCGTACCCGTGTCGTTGTCCGTGTTGCATATTTCCTCGAACAGATCACCGATCACCGTGAAGAAACGCATTCTTAGCATTAGTTGAAATAAAGGCCAACCAAGATTGGAGGCTAGAGAAATAAGCACCCGGACAGAATTGATCTTAGCCACTAGGGAAGAAGTCTCGGCATAATCAACGCCGTATGCATGTGTGTATCCTTTGGCCACAAGGCGGGCCTTGTATCGCTCAACAATGCCATTCGGATTATACTTGACAGTGAAGACCCACCGACAACCAACCGTAGACTTTCTTGGGAAGAGGAACCAACTCCCAAGTGCCATTTTCATGGAGAGCAGTCATCTCAATCTCCATTGCTGACCATCACTCAGACAAAGAAAGGGCTTCCTGTACAGTGTTAGAAAGATATATAGAAGAAACTGACAAAGTAAAGGCACGAAGGGAAGGAGACAAGTGATCATACGAGACATAGTAAGAAATGGGATAAGAAGTGCAATTACTAGTACTTTATGTTGAGCAATAGGAAGATCAAGGTCAAATAAATGATAGGAAACTATTGGATCTTGTGACGGAGGAGGCGTTGGGGTGGGCGCTGGTGGGGCAGATGGTACTTTGTTGCGACGAACATACATCTACAAGGGTTTCACAGAAGGAACAGATGGGATCGCTATAGGAAAGATAGACTCAGGGTCTGCCGTAATAGTAGTTTGTGTACTCGAATAAAACGGCAATGACTCATTAAATGTAACATCTGCACAAACAAAGTGATGACGAAGAGATGGAGAGTAACACTTGTACCCTTTTTGAGTGCGAGAGTAACAGAGAAATTATACCCTGGATTGACTGGGGATCAAGTTTGTCCCGACTAGGATTAAGTGCGTTAACATAACACGTGCACCTAAATACTCGAAGGGGTAAGGAATAAAGAGAACGACCAGGAAATAAGACCGTATGTGGTATCTGTCCACTGAGAACGGCAGAAGGCATGCGATTTATTAAGTAGCATGCTGTAAGGATAGCATCACTCCAGTAAGACTTAGGAACTTGCATTTGAAATTGCAGTGCACACATAACCTCTGATAGATTCCGAATCTTGCATTCGGCAACTCTATTTTGTTGTGGAGTCCAGGCACAAGAGGACTAGTGGATAGTACCGTGATCATTAAAGAACTGAGAAAGAACATTTTTAAAATATTCACTGGCATTATCAGAGTGAAATATCCGAATGCAAGCATCATACTGGGTTTTGATTTTTATATAAAACGACTTAAAAATAGAAGATAACTTGGGCCTCTCTTTCATAACATAAAGGTATGTAGCACGAGAGAAATCATCGACAAAAATAACATAATACTGAAAGCCAGAAACGTTAGGAACATGCGTTGGGCCCAAATATCATAATCAACTAACTCAAAAGCACGCACACACGACTCTCAACCCTAGGATACAAAGACACTATGCACGCGACACACGACTCTCAACCCTAGGATAAAAAGACACTATGATGTTTGCTGAACTCATAGACTTCACATGGAAAAGCATCAACACGGCTACATGAAGGCACTAGCCTTTTAAGGCTCTGAAGTGATGGATGACCAAAACGACAATGATGTTGATATGGTGACACTGATGACTGAAGAGCAACAGAGCTAGGGTGAACATCATCGGTAAAGTAATACAGGCCACCACGTTCAACACCGCTACCAATCTTCCTCCCTGTCTTGAGATTCTAAAATACATAACCATCAGAGAAGCATATGACAGAGCAAATTCAAAGACTTGGTAAGTTTACTAACATACATAAGATTTAATGGAAAACTAGGAACTTGTAGTGCAGAGTCCAAGTAAGAGAGGAAGTAACATGAACAAAATCCAAACCAGTAACATTGGTGTTAGAACCATCATCTAAGGTAACAAAGATGGTTTATCGAGAGACTAACGACCGGAAAGAATAGAAGAAGTACCAGTCATATGATCAGATGCACCAGAATCAATAACCCAAGGAGTAGAAAAAAGAGAAGGTGCAATGCAAGCAACGGAGGAACTTGTCTGAGATAGCGTAGCAGTGGAGAAGAACCCATAGAAGAAGGCTGATTTGACACAAGGCGTTGGTACTGCTCTACATAAATAGTCACTAGGGCATCAGTGGGTGAGTAACCTGGGCAACATCCTTGGAAGCATTAACGTGATGAGCCTGAGGGAAACCATGAAGATTATAACAATACTCTACTATGTGACTTCTCCCTCCACAATTCGTGCACAATCTAGAACCATGGCCTCGACCACGGCTACCTCCCCATGACGAGTGAACTCCACGACTATGTCCTTAGCCACCAAAACCACAACTGAACACAGAATCATGCGCATGACTGCGGTGACAATTAGAAGGAGAACCAAATGCTTCTGATAGAGCATAAGAAGAACTAGCAGCCATTGTAAATAAACCAACGAAGAATGTGGAACCGAAACCCACAATCGACAAAACACCAACTACAACTAACTGCTATATGTGCGTCAATCACCTAATGAACTAATGGGTGCCAAAGAACTACCCAGACCAATTAACTCAACACAACACAATAATCAACATAACCCAATACCCAACACCAAAGCAAAACACATGAGCAACGAAATCAACGAAACCAATCAGTAGCGGAAAACATAACCTCAACAGTCAACTCGAATTCAATAACGAACAACCAACAACCCACCAACCGACTTCGTCTACCAACTAAATGAAAACCAACAAAGAACTAACAACTAACCACCGACTAAACAAGTCACCGAGCAATAGAAGCAACGAACTACCATAGACACGAAAAAACAACATAATCAAACCACCACAAGAACAACTACTGAGAGGAGCAATAACAGTATACAAATAATCACCACCAACTGCCAACAAGTACATATCAGTAGTGCCATATGTGCATAATAAGTGACCAAGGAACCTTCAGTACCTGTTGTAGACTTAGCAAACTTCAAAGATCTCCCTGAAACAATACACCTCCAGATGAACAGTGATTGATAAACAAAAGTTGCGATGAAGTCTGGGTTTGTGGATAGTCTCGAAATCAACGAGGTCTGTTAGAAATCAACTACATAGGGTTCGAAAATCAGTTGAACAGGTTCAAAATTGACTGGAAATTGACTGGTTTTGGAGCAACGGTGGTCGAAAATCACAGGTTTAGGTGCGATTTAGGGTTTCAAACTAGGATGAGTTTGATTTAGGGTATTTTTGAGGATTTCGAGGGTCAAAGAAGGGTCGTATGGATCTTGTTTTGGATTCAACAGTGTCGGTTTAGGGTTTTCTAGTTTGTAACAATAGCGGTTGTAGGGTTTTCTGGGCTTCCTGGGATTGAACGTGGTAGGGTTATGAATCTAAGGTGGGTTTGTATTGTATCCTGCTCTGATACCATGTTGTTTGGAGAGGAGAGAGAAGTGTTAATAGTGTTAACAAACCCTAACACAAAAGACTTTATTTATATTATGAGAGGAGCGGAGACAATATTTAGCTAGTCAATGTGGGACTAATAATGATAACCTATTCTAACAACGAACATCATAGGCTGCCTGCATTGACGACAACTCTCTCTACCTCAGTTTTTTTTCCCTTCTTCTCCCTTTTAGATTTATGGTCTCCTTCAGATCTACTCTTTTTCCCCACTAGGATCACTAAACAAATTGCTCAATTCGTACCGACAATCTGGTGGTCGTGATAACGTCTAGTGCAACTAGAGAGTGGATTGATACCAGGTCATCGATTTTGAAACCCTGATAAGTTCGGTTCAGGTGGCGGGTCTAGGCAAACCTGACTCAGATCGACCCGTGCTCACCCTTATGCAATGTAATCAGGTTAGGGTGGAGTTAGTATTAGTTAACAAACATAACTTATGTTAGATGAATACCATTGAAATTTGATACAAATTTACTATTATAGTGGGGGAGAACATATTCTATGTAGGCCATTTAATTGAAGTTTGGAGTTGAGTTCCTATAGCTTATATATTTAGGGTCTTTGATAATCCAATTCAACACTTCAAATTGGAAGTGTTAATTGCTGAGCAATTAAGTTGCGCTGAGTATTAAGTTGCTTTGATTGCTATATTTCAAGTAACTTAGAAAATCGCGGCATTTAAAATACTGGCTACCGATCTTTGAAAATTTAGTAGCTTATTCTTAATGTTGACTTGTATGCCGCTCCACTCCCTTCCTTCACCACCACCACACCCTCCACTACCGCTGCAGCCACCACCGCTACTGCCACCTCACCTCTCCACCACCACCATCTCTCCATTGCCGCAATCGCCGCAACCACCCACTTCTCCACCACCACCATCACAACCACCTCTCCAACCCCACCACCTTCACTTTCACATCGTCTGTCATATCTCCCTCCCAACCACTGCTGGAACCACCACCAATTCTCCATCACTTCCATTGCTACAATCATCCACCTTTTCACCACCACCATTGCCATCCCTCCCCCATCACCACCACTCGCCACCATGACCATTTGTTTTGATTCAGCTATTAAATTTTTCATCAAATAGCTTCTTTGTTTAAAAATTCAAGATTCAGTTTGATATTTTGTTTTCATTTTCAGTTTCTAGTTTTCAGTTTCCAGTTTTTTCAAATAACACCTTAATCCATATCGTATAAATTTATTGGAATTTGTACTCTATTTCGGATATTTGTTTCTATAACTTTAATTTTTATTGAGGCAACAAATTTAGCCACTTGATGAATGTGTATTCCATGATTTTAAGTTCTTGTGATGACGGTGCACCCTTGTCAGAATGCAATTCCATAGGATTTTGATAATGGTATGTTCCTTGTAGTTCTGTTACTATCTTGTGATAATGATACGTTCTTTTGTTAGAACCATCTTTTGATATTTTTGTTTGATGGATGTCTTAACTCTCAAAGTCGAAAGATTCCTCCTCTTAAAGTATTTAATTTTCTTGTAGCGGGAGCTTTAAAATTTTCTGGGGTACGTCTCTCTCGCTCCAGTAGATCCAGATGTAATGGTCATGGCGGGGGTTCTTTCCGTGTTCAAATGAACCTTTTTGATCGATTCGCTAGAGTCATCAAGGTTATGAGAGATCTTAATTTTTATTCTGGGTGCCGTGGCTTGTATATCTGATTGGTACAGTGCTTAATTGAATTTTTTTTTCCCTTTTGCTTTTGCTTCTTGCTATTGTAACAACTGTAGTCCTATGCAAATGCAATTGTAAGCTCTTTTGAAGACCCAGAGAAGATCTTAGAACAAAGTGTCCTTGAAATGAATGATGATCTTACAAAGATGCGTCAAGCTACAGCTCAGGTATGCCTCGTCCTAAGTTCTTTTTTTTTTTTCCTGCTTACGTGTGAAAAGATCTGATCTCTATTTTGTTGTATCGGTCTCTTCTAAAAATCAGGGGATATATCATTGAATGGTTTGCTATTTAAGTGTAGAGTGTAATCTAGAGATGCAGGGTTTTTGAACAAATTTTCCTTCTTTGAAGGTTCTGGCATCTCAGAAACAATTGGAAAATAAATACAGAACTGCACAACAGGCTTCTGAAGATTGGTAATTGCAATCTTTAGATGGAATGCTGTAAAAGTTGTTTCAATGCTGTTGGTTAAATCCTTTATTGGATGATAGGTATAGAAGAGCACAACTTGCTCTTGGGAAGGGAGATGAGGATCTTGCTCGTGAAGCTCTTAAAAGGCGAAAAGCTTATGCTGTAAGTCTTTCTTCTGGGATAATGCTCAAGGAAATCTATTACGAGGTTTTGAGTTTGCAGGAGAATTCTAGTGAATTTGTGGGTATAAATGGATATAGTTTTCTAATATTTAAGATGGGTACATGATTAATATATTTCTCATTGATTGCAATTTTCCCCCCTTTTTGTGTTACCTCAAAATGTCATAACCACATTTATGGTATGAAATCGCATAACAAAAACAGGTCCCGAGTCTACAAGGGGCCTGAAACACTTTTAAAAAAAATTATTATTAGCAACCCCAACACAGACTCCGCCACTTCCCAACCCCCTCTGGGTTCCTCCCAAATCAGCAAGTTGATTTTCTCTACGACTATGAAGTTTTGATCTTCTTGAAAACAACTTTGTTAGAACTGCTTCAAGTTATGATAATAAGAACCTCGATCATGCATGCTCTCTCTCTCTCTCTCTCCTTCCTGTCAAATTCCCGATGCGGAACATCACTCTTTCTTGTGTGAAAAAAACAGATATACATAGACACATAAAGATATAAGGTGGCTTTGTACAACTGATTTCTCATACTGCATTACATCCAGACGTTGCTCTCGTGGACGTTTTGCATGCTTGCGTGAGAGCTCAAGAACAGACACTGTTTGATCGTGGAGAGAGAAGACAGCGTATTTTCTCATTACACATGAAATTACTCTTTACAGCATATGTATATACAAGCTAAGGAATAAAGACTAAACTACCCTTAGGAACTAAATACATAACACATAAACCCCTATAACACTCCCCCTCAAGTTGGTGCAAAGATATCTCTCAAGCCCAACTTGAACACAATGGGGTGAAAACTTTTACTACTCAGACCCTTAGTAAATACATCAGCTAACTGGTCTTCAGATCTCACAAAAGGCATGCAAATCAAACCGTTGCTCAGCTTCTCCTTTATAAAGTGTCTGTCAATTTCGATATGCTTCGTTCGATCATGTTGGACAGGATTATGAGCAATATTTATGGCAGCCTTATTATCACAGTAGAGCTTCATCGGACCACAATCAAGGAATCCCAAATCACGCAATAAGGTTTGGACTCTCTCCTTATTTGTATGCTCCCCCGCATTGCTACCAAGATGATGATTGGCCTCAATGGGAGAGTCAGCTGGCTTACATCCCAACATACCAGTTTCTTGTAAGAGATCAAGGATGTACTTCCTTTGAGAGATAAAAATCCCTTTGTCAGATCGAGCCACCTTCATTCCAAGGAAGTACTTCATAGACCCCAAATCCTTAATCTCAAACTCTTGAGCAAGAAGAGCCTTAAGACTAACAATCTCATCCACATCATCACCTGTCATTATTATGTCATCCACATAAACGATAAGTATGGCCATCTTACCATTACTCCGCTTGATGAACATGGTATGGTCAGCATGACTCTGCTTGTATCCAAATCTCAATATGGCTTTGAGAAACCTGTCAAACCATGCTCTGGGAGATTGCTTCAATCCATAGAGTGCCTTCTTCAATCTACACACCCTTCCCTCGGTCTGAGATGAAGAAAAACCCCGTGGAATAGCCATGTACACCTCCTCCTCTAATTCACCATGGAGGAATGTATTCTTCACATCAAACTGGTGAAGATGCCAATTTAGATTGGCAGCACAAGAGAGTAGAACTCGCACAGTGTTCATCTTCGCTACGGGGGCAAACGTCTCCTCGTAGTCAATACCATAGGTTTGTGTGAAACCCTTGGCAACAAGTCTGGCCTTGTATCTCTCAATTGTCCCATCAATTTTGTGCTTCACAGTGAACACCCATTTGCACTCCACGGGTTTCTTCCAATTTGGAAGTGATACTAGCTCCCAAGTGCCATTCTTTTTCAAAGCCGTCATCTCCTCTACCATAGCTCCTTTCCACTTAGGTATCATGAATGCATCCTGCCAATTTTGTGGAATAGATATAGAAGAAAGAGACGAAACAAAAGCACGATGCAAAGGAGATAAACGGTCATAAGAAACAAACTGGGAGATGGGATGTTGAGTGCATGATCTAACTCCCTTTCTAAGAGCAATAGGAGCATTAAGATTATCAACAACTGTAGGAAGAGAATCATTACCAGATGAGTCAGCTGAAGAGTCCGAAACTGGAATAGGTGATGGAGATTGGCAAAGTGGCACTGCACATGTAGACTTGCCTTTATTCCTTCGAGAAAAAGTCTGCAGATTTGGCCTATCCAGTCTTCCACCAACATCATGTTCCACTCTTTCTGCGGGCACAGATTTATCTTTCTCCCCCTCACTATGACAAGGTAAAGGGTAAGACCACGACTCTGGAGTATGAAATGTCAACAGCTCTTCCTCCCTCATCTCTTCCTGTCTATCATTCTCCCCCTGAAGAGATGAAGTGGTCAAAGGATAAAAGGATTCTGTTTCCCAAAGGTGACATCCATGGAGACATACGTTTTGCGAGAGTGCGGGTCATAGCATTTATAATCCTTCTGAGTGGGAGAATAGCCAAGGAAAATACACCTGCGGGCTTTGGGATCTAGCTTACCACCTGGGTGCTTAGGAACATGTACAAAACACACACAACCAAAGACTTTGGGTGGAAGAGATGAGACCCGAGAACAACCTAGGAGGAACTTAATCGGAGATTGAAACTGAAGAACACTAGATGGCATGCGATTGATAAGAAAAGCTGCAGTAAGGACAGCTTCGCCCCAAAAATGTTTAGGGACATTCATGGTGAACAATAGAGAGCGGGCTACCTCAGCAAGATGGCGATTCTTGCATTCGGCAACTCCATTTTGTTGTGGAGTGCCAATACAAGAAGTTTGAAAAAGAATACCAGAATCATTGAGATATGCCCGAAAAGTCCCATCGATATGCTTAGTCCCATTATCACTACGGAGCACTTTAACATTGGCATCAAATTAAGTACGCACCATTTGGTGAAAAGATTTAAAGCACGAAAAAATCTCATTTTTGGCTTTTAGTAAATACACCCAAGTGACACGAGAATAACAATCAATAAAGGTCACAAACCAACGATAACCAGACAGAGATGTGACAAGAGAAGGACCCCAAACATCAGAATGAATAACCATAAATGGCAAATCACTTCTTTGATTGACAGGAGCATAAAATGAGCGTTTATGTTTTGCAAGCTCACAAGCTTCACAAAGGAACTGACTCCGAGGACATTGCTTAGCCAAACTAGGGAACAATTTTTCTAGAATTCCAAAAGATGGATGACCTAATCGACGATGCCATTGATGTAACAAGGGAAGAGCTGAACCCGTAGCTACTGCAAGAGCTTGACCACATGACAAAGGTGGACAAACTGGATTAGGTGCAGACTCCAAAAAATAAGACCCTCATGAGCTTTACCACTGCCAATCGTCCTCCCCGTATCCAGTTCCTGAAAGACACAATGTGTAGGAAAAAATGTTACAGAGCAATTTAAGGATTGGGTAAGACTACTAACAGATAGAAGGTTAGTAGAAAAATTTGGAACATGAAGAACTGAGGAAAGAGAAAGGGTTGGAGAACAATGAATAGAACCTTTCCTTGAAATAGCAGATAAAGAACCATCAGCTACTCGAATCTTATCCTTACCAGAACAAGTAGAGTAGGAATCAAAGAAAGATAACAACCTGTCATATGATCTGTTGCTCCAGAATCTATTATCCAAGGAGAAGAGCTAGAGGCGGTAGAAGCACTAGCATGTATTCCTTTGTGAGCAAAGAAATCAGAGGTAGTGGAAGTAGAGGCAATGGTAGATGAAGCATCAAGCCTATCCAGTAGGCACCTGAGAGTTTGTAACTCCCCCTCAGAAAGGGCACCAACCTGATTAGTTTTGGAAGCCTCCATTGTACCAATCAGAAGAAAGACAGCAACAAACTGCTAAAATGCCTCAAGAAAGAGAGCCTACTAACGGGATAACACCCCAAAAGTGTGGAAAAGTACTCAATACTGTCCAAACAGTATTGAACCGTCTCCAAATGGTTCCAAACAGCCCAACATCAAACCGAGAGCCAGTGAAAGCGAACTACCAGTCAACCAGTCAATTTCAAGGTCAAATGGAGGCAATCCAGCCTACTGGAGTAAACCCAGTCAACTATAAGACCTAAAACGAGTGTTGTTGGTGTTGTAGAGAGTAAAAGAACAGCAAAAACAAGAGTACCAATCGATCTTAATCAAGACAAGGCTACCCTCATCCTTCGCACTGCCAGAAGCCGCTTTAGGATGCTCTGTCAAATTGCAAACTAAAAAAAAAACCCAGACTGCCACAAGAACCACCACCAGACTGCCAAAACTCACCAAAAACAACTGGAAAATACAGAATCAACCTCAAAGTGTGTAACCCATATGAAAAAAATAGATCCCAGTAAAAACAAGCACAACCAGGGGTCACCGTGATCTAAATACACTCACCGGAGGGTGTACGACAGTCGCCGGAGTTCGTACCTTGTCGTCGGAGGTCGCCGGACAATGAACAGTACTCGTCGGTGCTAGATCTGTGATTTCGTGCGTGCAAGACCCAGTAGATTAGGTCCACATATGGTGACTGAAGGAGGTCGTCTGTGGTCGACTGAGGTAGAGACCAGCTGCGTGATGATCGTCTGTTCTAGTCGACTGAGCTAAAGCTGCAACATCGTCTTCTACAAGGCCCAGAGGATGAGCTCTGATACCATGTTCGATCGTGGAGAGAGAAGACAGCCTATTTTCTCATTACACATGAAATTACTCTTTACAGCATATGTATATACAAGCTAAGGAATAAAGACTAAACTACCCTTAGGAACTAAATACATAACACATAAACCCCTATAACTTAACAGACACTTTATTGTAGTTCCTCAGTAGCAATTGCCACTGGTGTAGGTAGGTAGCAAGGGGAACTACCCTTGGGAACTAAATACATAACACATAAACCCCTATAACTTTTTTTTTTTTTGGGTAAACCAAGCTTGAAAATAAAAGAGGCAAAAGGAATGTACAGCCTACAAGGGGTATACCCCAGGGAGGACAAAACAAAATAGAAGAAAAGAGAAAAGGAAAACAAAATTAAACAAAGATTGCGGGGATGGCCACAAGGCTAGGTAGGTGAGATGAAACAAAAGCTACAAAAGCTATGTAGACAGTAATGACTACCCCCGCGACAACCCCAGCTGGGTAGGCACTGAAAAACATCAAAGCTGCTAAAATGTAACAACCGAGTGACAAATCTTGGTGGAGTGACAAATCTTGGTAGCATAACGTTTGGAAAATCTGGGCAGCATAACATCTGGATTTCGGTTATCCCGGAGCAGTAATGAAACTGCCCTACCGATCACACAAATGTGCAGCAACATTACTGCTGTCATAGCCTAAGCAGCAGATTCAACTACGCAGGCAGAGGCAGCATAATACAACAACCCGAACTGGGCCTGGGCATATGCAAGATGATACAAAATCCAGTGATATCATAGCAACCAAGTAACGTAGCTAGTGTATGCAAAATTGAGCACATTCAACCGCAACAATAGTGGCAGTAACGAAATGTAGAGTCAGACTCAAAAGACTGGACCTCGGGCTTGTTCATAGGAGCACACGACAACTGAGCGATTGAAGGGCCCAAACAGAACCAAGGGCAGAACAGTCAGTATAGGAACCAAGTAATGTCCACAGGGACACGCGGAAAGCAGCAGTGGAATAAAACCATAAGAGCACACGACAAAAGAAGGGCCCAAACAGAGTCATCCATATCATAACAACTAGCTACAATGTAAATCCATGGTAAACATCAGAAGTTGGTGCATTGTAATCACACCATAACACCCATTAAAAGATCAAGATCAAGGATGCATGCATCAGAATTTCAGGCAGTGGCAATGAGAGGACTATATACTCACACTACATACGCCCTCGAATCCTCACCCTTCGTTCTCTCGCTAGAGGACCAAACACCCTCACCTTTTCCTCACAATATTCCCCCGCTAATTATTACCTCCTCTCTCAAGAAATTTCAGAGGCTCGAACGCTCAACTCACAAAGGCTCACAAATATGGTGTGGATCACACAACTCATAAAACTAAATCCAGCCAAAACAAGCCATCAAATACTAGCCATTATACCTAAATCCAACCTGCAAAGCCAATTAAGGCACATAGGGAGAGATAAGGTATTTTACCTGATAATAGAAGTAAATACGCATTTGATGTGTCCTCCTCATAAAGGCACAGGGCTGCTTAGTATCTGCCCAAATGGAATGGAACCTGATAGTAGAAGTAAATAATCAGTGACTTAAAGCCAGGTCAGCATTTGATGTGTCCTCCTCATTTGAGCTGCTGGATCTCTATCCAAATGGAATAAAAAGCTAGGTCTGCAATGGTTGGAAAGCTGTGGCTCACTGTATCCTCGTCCACATAGACCTGCATCCATCAAACAAAGAATCATAGCACAATGACACAAAATCCATTTAACTCAATCAATGCCCCAGCTACCAAGGAGACCTGAAGTTTGAGACCCCTTAGGTAATTTTTCCAAGACACTTTATTGTAGTTCCTCAGTAGCAATTGCCACTGGTGTAGGTAGGTAGAAAGGGAAAGAGACAGAGAAGAAGCACACGAAGGCCTGCAGTCCTAATTCTCAAAACACACTCATGTTTATTGTTCAAAATTTAATCATTATAACATTGACCCTCTTCTTTATGGTCTGCTAACCTAATCAAAATAAAAGGTAAAAGTAATCTCTTTAAATATTAAAAAACTCCTCTTGCTACTTAAAAGGATAATAACTCCAGAAGAGACAATTGGACCAAAAAGACTGTATATCGGGCCATTGGCTTCACTAGAGGTTAAGAGAATATGACAAAACTTGAGAGGAAGAACATCACAGATTGCTGTCTGTTTTAGGTACCCAATGTTGAATGTCAAGAGGCATTGCTCGCCAACCATAATTCCCCTCCCCTTGGGGCTAACAGTGGGATTGGTCCCCCATCATTAGTCGAGCTGCACGTAAACTGCCCTCTACACATGACTTACCAAAATACCTTAAGCTTCATGTTGGAATTCCATGCCACGTGATAAGGCTTGCAATGTGGCTCAACTTTAAAACACAATTTCTTCACAGCTTCCTCAGACGCTGCATCTTTGGAACTCCAGTATCACTCACTAATGAGCACACTTGGTCACTATTCACTTTGTTCCTTATTTTCTCCGTTGTGGAAGAATTTAAAGAACGAATACTGCCCATTGCTACAAAGAGTTCCCTTCGCCTAAATATTAATCAGAATGATGCAAGTAAGTAATGCAAACCAAATCAATGGATAGATTTCATATGAGAAAGATAATTCCAAAATGGGATACAAAGAGACTAAGCTCTCAAATAACTTATATCAATATACCAAAAAAACTACCTAACGAGGACTCTAGATAGACTCAAAACCCTACACACACTAGAGGATGCTAAAATGACACAATTACCCTTAATTTATCAGGACTCCCCCTCTAAAGAAAACAACTTGTCCTCAAGTTGGACAACTGTCAAACAAGGAAATAGAGAAAACATTGAAGTATTTATGATTAAGGCATTCGGCTATATTTCCTTTGATGACATCCTCCTCATGCAATGGCCAATCTTCAATATGATCTCCCGTTTGTGTCCATCCACCGCATCCATGCTTTTGTGAAATGAAATGACCTATTTACCATGCCTCTTGCAAATCAAAATATCTTCATAGTAGCTCATCATACAAACTGGGTCGTGCCATGAACTATGCACCTTGGCACGTTGGAAAACCTTCACACTATGCTCTAAACTATATTGATTGAAGACCATTCCCACAGGATCTTCAAGTTGTCCCGTGAAGCCTAGTTTGGTTACCAATTCACCACAAACTTGTATATCATGCATCGGGGGGCAATACAGGAGGCAAAACATGAGAGCAATCCTCACTTTTTGGCTCTACGAGGTCTTCAAGGGTTGATGGCTCTTCCATAACCTCATACTTAAAGACATAAACCTGAAACACCATCGCTTCGATAGTTTAGTTGTACCACTTGCTCAATATCTTCAAGCCCCTCTTCTTTCATATCGTTTTCAACCCCTGAGGAAACACAACATCCTCCTCCTTTAAGAGCTTAGTGATGGTCTCCGGAACATCCATCACATGGTCATCTTCTATACTCCTGTATTATCCTGCTTAGGTGCAAGTATCGTATTCATGACAATACTAGCAAGGGCTTCATCTCCCTCGTTAATATTCCCAAGTTCATCATAGATAGGAATATCAACATCTTCCACATCATCATGGTCACAGCGTATCATCTCATTCTCAATAGGGATTGCTACGCAATGATTCTCGGAAGCATTTTGACCAACACACTTTAAGCATTTTAATCCTCCATTTTGGGGTTGATTCCTCACCTCCTAAGTACCAACACAAGACTCGTCTTGCATAGGGGCAACTGGTTCACACCTTTCATTTCGTTCTTCGGCGTAAAAAGAACACTCCCTACAAGACTATTTGAAGAAGCGTACTGGGAAAAGTAATGGTAATGGAAGAATTGCTCCTTGAATTATCTTTTCTGTTATTTATTTTGTGTGGGACAAGTTAGGGACACGAATCATGCATGTATGTCCATCATGGCTGTTAAAATTGGGATCCTATGTGGGATTGTTGGGATGTTCTTATTAATTGATTGTATAATCTGTATATAATGTGAGATTGTAATTTCAACATGAAAGAAAGTGAAAAAATTGGTTGCAATGATGAATGATGATACATCTTGAGGGATTATTAAAGCTTACAAGGTTAAATTTAACAGCACATTTTAATGATTTGGGTTTCAACTGCGTAATACTTGTATTGTGATTAACATTCATATCTGTCATCAATTACGATCAACACATAGTTAATGAATTCTAACTTAATTGTTGGTACATTAAACGTAATCCATAAAAGACTGATGAAGTATCATAGCTTGATGGAAATTGTCATGAGGCGTTCCTAGGCCGATGCTGCTTGGATTCTCATGGTCTTCTCCACACACATACATTTTACACAAAGCAGCAGCTGAAATTGCTACGTGTTGACGATCCTATGAGATTTCGTACGATTCTACAGTCCAGCTCACAATTCTCCTCCGACCTTGGTCAACTAAAATTGATCTAGATTGTTCTGCCAGAGTATAGTTCTAAAATGTTTTCTAGGTGAGACTGAGGCCTTGACTTCTCTTCTATCTACTGTTTACATATACTGTTCACAGCCCCAAAACAACCCTGTTTTTTGTGTTTTGATCATCCTTAGTCCTGTTCAAGTTCTGTCCTACATCAATAGGTTGTTGCTAAAACCCAATAGATGCAACTTTGATGGAAAGATAATTTCTTCATACGGTAAGTTATTCCAGTGACAATTTGCTAAGTGAGACTCGTTCAGGACTGATAGAGGACATTGAGTGTTGTTGCTTATCCCCGCCGGTTGCTCGTTGCATCGTCATGTCGATTCCCATGCGTAGGAACTAGGAACTAGGGTGTCGATTCGGAAGTCCGAGGTTGAACCACATGGAATGGATCTTCTTGGAAAGAACGGATTTACGGCATTTTTAGTGTTTAGACCCACAAATCTTTTGGTGATGGATTTGGCAACCTAAACTAGATCAGATTTTGCAAGTATTAACCAAAAGACGAGGTCGAAGGGATCAATGAATACATAGCCTAGGTAAATCAACTTTTCTCACCGATTACTCATTTGAGAATCAAGCTCATCATGTTCTCAACTGGTAGGTTTTTCATTCAAAATCAGCTTTTATATTGAAACGGTGCCCCTGGTATGATCAACGTTCATGTGAAAATTTGTCAAAGCCTTAAACGTGACATCGCTCTAAGTATTATACGTGCTAAGGTTATTTTCGACACATAAGGAAACACTTAAACAACTTTTAGTTAAGATTCAAAAGGTATGAACTTGGATCACACACAAAGAAACTTTGCGATCTGAAGTGAGAAATCATCGATCCACCTACGCCATCGGATGATAATCACCCTAGGACCGAGCCTTGAACTTCTAGCCCTCCATTGGCGAAGAAGTCATTAAGGAAGGATAAGAAGCAACTCTAAACATTAAGGAAATTTTAGGGAAAGACTATGATCGGTAATGGTTTGTAACATCAAGATTTATACGGCAGAGCGAGTCCGTACTCCATTGGACAATCATACACCTTCAATCTTTTGGTTCATAGGGACTCTTAGATCTTTGCTAGAGATTCACACTTGCGGAAGAACACCACAAGTACCGAACTGAAACTTGTATTTAAACAACAATAGGCTTATGAATTCAAAGCAATCTTACAAGAGAAATCAAGATTCAAACTTAAGACATAAGGAAATTACAAGGAAAGCGAAGATTTAAGCTCAAGAACATGGAAGATCAAAGCTAACTAGGGAAGGAGGTAGAGAGAGAGAGTGTGTAAATATTTGAATATCTCCAAAATATCTCAAGGGTTTGCTTTTTATAGCATCCCAAGACCCTAAGAATTAGTCAAAGATGGTGTTCGGAAATTGGTTCTACCGGCAGGGCCATTTTGCCTCTACCTGTACACGGAGCTTCTGGAATTTCTGTGAAATGAGTTCTACCGGGAAGGCCATCTACCTGTACAAAGTGTTAAAACTGCCGATTTCTTGGTTTTGATTCCCTTTTGCCTTCAGTCCTTCCTTGCACCCTTCAATGCTTCTCAACTTGACTTCTAAGCCTCGGCCAATGACCTCCATGCGGGTGCTCCTGGGAGCTAATGAGAGCTCGAATACGCCTTTAACCTGAATATATTGGTAAATTATAAAAACATACCTCGCTCGCAAAATCATATAAAGCCACCGCATAAACGGATGCAGGTATGGCAAAATTAAGGTATTAAGACACAAAGATATGCAATATTGTGTGCTTAACAGTGGTTCCTTTCCAAGCTTGATGGGATTCTTCAGGAATCGTAATTATATCAGGGTAGAGGATTTGGAATTGTTTCTGATTGCAAACTGAAAATCTAGGTGGTTAATTTGTTGTGGAGTCCATTTGTGGATGGGAAATTATAGAGGCGATTTCCGATTGTGGTTGGGAGAAATCTCCCAGGGAGATGGTTTTAAATTACCACGGTGGTTTGTCAAGATTGGTGGAACATTGTTAAGGTGGTTTTTTTTTTTGGTTGTTGCAAACTACATGTAAGTGTCTAATTGTAATTTTTGGTGTATTTTCCCATATTTATCTTAAAAGTGCAACTGATATAGCTGTGTTTTGAGGGTTTGGACATGACTGCTTTAATTTTGTTGACTGATACTTGATTGGCGTTTCTATTAGAGGAATGAGGAAGTAAATTAAAGATCCCTGTGACTAAGCCATCAGGCTGTCTTTGTTCTTTTTTCTGGAAAATATCGTCTATGCTCCCTAATAATTGAACTTACCTTGGACTATTCAGGACAATGCGAATGGTTTGAGGGCTCAACTTGATCAACAAAAGGGTATTGTTGATAATCTAGTCTCCAATACACGGGTAGGTCTCTCTCTCCATTTGCGCCATGAAAACATGATAGATTTCTAATTTCTTCTTGCTTGTGAGGTTTTTCAGGATATTTTGTTCATTATAGCTTGTATGTTATGGCTTGCCGTACACATTAAATGAAGTTGCACATGGTTCTCTGGTCACCAAGAATAGTATTGTGGTTGGAATGGCTTAAAAAGCCTCAGCAAAGCTTAGAGTAGAGTAAACCATGCTGTTTATCATTTAGTGATTTACTCCCATCAATGTCGCAGTTATGGGTAGGAAACCTGTAAACTATTGGAGTCCTGTTTGACTATTTCTTGTGTTGCTATTGACAGCTTCTGGAAAGCAAGATACAGGAGGCCAAGTCAAAGAAAGATACCCTAAAAGCGCGTGCTCAATCTGCGAAGTTTGTCTTACCCTCTATCCTTAATTTACTTTGGGGTCTTCAGAATAAAAAAATAGCATAAGTTGACTATTGCCAAACTGTGCCTTCTTCTTAATGAGAATATCCCCCTTTAGGACTGCCACCAAAGTGAGCGAAATGTTAGGGAACGTGAACACCAGTAGTGCTCTTTCAGCTTTTGAAAAGATGGAGGAAAAAGGTTAGATATTTTATTCTTCTATTTTTGTCTCTTTCTTTGTTTTCATTTTCTATACTTCTACTCTGGTCAATTCTTGCTTTCTCCCCAATGATATACTTCATGTCCCTTCTAGGCTTCTAGTACTTGAAGAAGGGAATTTGCTCAAGTATTCTTTTAGCTAGTAAACTGGTTTCTTCTCCTTTTTTTTTGGTCATTTGTTCTTTGGGTTGATAAAATGCTTGTTGCCCTAGCTTATCCAAGAAGTAAACCTGCTCATGGATGTTCGGCTTGTCGAGATTAAGTTTCCTTACAAAAAATGTGCGTACTTACTGGCAAGATTCCACTGTTGATGACTCTACAATTAAAGAACAAATTTACCACCCAGCATATAACATAGACAATATGCATGCAACACAGGAAAGTACATGTCTGGAAAAGAAAGGAAAAAATCATATGAACTCAGAATGGAGATATTTAGGATACCAGTTGACATTTAGCAATAACACGGCATTGGAACTGTTTGATGTGCGATACTGTCTTCTTTATGAACATGCTACCAAATGTAAAGACTCCGAGCTTTGTTTCAAATCATCCTCTATCCCAAAGCTCAACAAGCTATGAAGCATTTCAAGAATAGCCCTTGTACAATTCCCAATGTTGAATCATCATGGGGATCAAACTAACCGTCCACTGATTCATTCCTATCATCAACCAACCTCCACATTGCTGGGAAAGCAGTCGTTAGACTCCCCTCCCTACTGTGAGTTTCAGAGACGATAGAGATGAAGAAGCTGTATATTTCTGAATGAATAATAAGTTACAAGGTAAAGCGTTTAAATAGAAAACCTAGAACATTGATTCCTAAAATACGCGATCTTCTCTACCTAAAATAAAGATACGAAGATATACAAGATACACAATCTCTACCTAAAATAAAGATACTAAGAGATATGATTGTGCATCCCTAAAATTCAAGATACACCGTAATACACTTTCACACCCCCCCTCAAACTCAGGATGCGAGAGCAGAGAGCATCGAGAGTTTGCCAAGGAGAAAGCGAAAACGAGCAGCAGTGTTGGTCTTCGTGAAGAAGTCTACCAACTACAACGTAGAAGAGATGAAGGGTAAGGCAATGGTGTCAGACTGAAGGTGGTAGCGAATGAAGTGACAATCAATCTCAATGTGCTTGGTACGCTCATGGAAGACCGAGTTGTGGGCTATCTGAATAGCGCTCTTGTTGTCGCAATAAAGAGGTGTGGGTGAAGTAACAGAGACACCCATATCGAAGATAAGCCAGCGTAGCCACACAATTTCAGACGTAGCGTGAGCCATAGCACGATATTCAGCTTCAACAGTGGAGCGAGCAACAACAGATTGCTTTTTGCTTCTCCATGAGATAAGAGAATCACCCAGAAAAACACAAAGACCAGAGGTAGATTTGCGGTCACTAACATCCCCAGCCCAATCGGCATCAGCATAAGCATGAAGAGTCAAACTGGATGTAGAAGAAAGAAGAAGGCACTGATGGAGAGTACCACGAACATAACGAAGAATGCGTAAAAGAGCCGCCCAATGAGTAGTCCGAGGAGCAGAGACAAACTGGCTGACAATGTGAACAACATAGGCAATATCCGGCCTAGTAACAGTGAGATAGACTAAGCAACCCACCAATTCACGGTACTCTGTAGGATCCTCAAGAGGAACACCGTCGGAAGCAGAAAACTTGGCATGAAGTTCAATAGGAGTATCAACAGTCTTGGTGTCACTGAGACGGGCACGATGAAGAATATCAGTTGCATACTTGGATTGTCCGAGAAGATACCCCTGGGGAGAGGCAGCTATTTCAATACCAAGAAAATATCGAAGCGGGCCCAAGTCTTTCATTTCAAACTCCTTAAAGAGATGACGTTTCACGTCATTAATAGCAGCAGAATCAGAACCAGTGATGATCATATCATCAACATATAGCAAGAGAAGGACCAAGCCATGAGAGGTGCGACGGAGAAAGAGCGCAGAATCAGGCATACTGGGCTGGAAGCCAATCTGAAGAACCACATCCTGAAATCGCGCATACCAAGCGCGAGGTGACTGCTTCAAGCCATAAAGAGCGCGGCGCAAACGGCAAACAACACCAGAGGGATGAGAGAAACCAGGAGGAGGCCGCATATAAACCTCTTCAGACAGATATCCGTTGAGAAAAGCATTCTTGACATCCAACTGAGAAAGAGGCCAATGTTGCACAGCAGCAACCGATATCAAGGTGCGAACAGTGGTCATTTTGGCAACGGGAGCAAAAGTTTCCTCATAATCGATCCCATAAACAGTGGTCATTTTGGCAACGGGAGCAAAAGGTTCCTCATAATCGATCCCATATTCCTGAGAAAATCCTTTAGCAACTAAGCGGGCTTTATACCGCTCCAAAGAACCATCAGAATGAGTCTTGACTTTATAGACCCATTTGCAACCAATAAGATTCTTACCATCCGGCAGCGGGACCAATTCCCAAGTATGATTTTGAGCAAGAGCAGTGAGTTCAGCTTCCATGGCATCCACCCAATTGGGATCTGTACAAGCTTCTTTATAGGACCTAGGCTCAAAATAAGTGTGAATCCGAGAAAGAAAGGATTGATAAGAGGATGAGAAGCAGGTATTACTGAAGCCATATCTTACTGGTGGTTTCCGATTTTCACAAAGAGGATATCGGTGAGCTGGTGGATCAGGATCTTCGGAGGTAGATTGGGGAGCAGGAGTAGAAGCTGGACGGCGGGTGTAGACCTGAGTGATTGGACGACGGTGAGGAGGAGCTGCAGAAACGTCAGAAACCTCAAGAGTAGAGATATATTCGTCAGTAAGCACATCCACAAGAAATGGGTCAATATAAATTAAATCCTCTTTGGTGACAGGAGTTGTTTTGGGAGGAAGAGTAAAATATGGGAGACGCTCTAAGAAAACAACATGGCGAGAAACATGTAGCTTTTTGGTTACAGGATCATAGCACCGATAGCCTTTCTGATGAATGCCATATCCCAAGAAAACGCCTAAGACACAACGGGCGCTGAGCTTAGTGCGATCTTTCTTGGGAAGAAGGACAAAACAGGTAGAACCAAACATTTTGTGAAGAGAGTAGTTAGGAACCTGACCATAGAGCCGCTCATACGGGGAATTACCAGAGAGAAGAGTGGGCATCCGATTTAGAAGATAGGCTGCAGTGAGAACAGCTTCTCCCCAAAAAGTAGAGGGAACAGAAGAGGATAATAGTAAAGACCAAGCAATGTTAAGAAGATGACGATGCTTTCTTTCAGCTTTACCATTTTGTGCTGGGGTGTCAGTACAAGAAGACTGATGGATAGTCCCATGTGTATCTAAAAAGGCACTAAACTCAGAGAGAGAGTACTCCCCACCCAAGTCAGAGTGAAGAATTTTAATAGATGCAGAAAATTGAGTTTGAACCATAGCATGGAAACTTTGATAAATCTGAAAGAAATCAGATTTATGTGTCATTAAGTATACCCATGTATATCGACTGAAGTCATCCACAAATGAGACATAATAAACAAAACCACCTTTACTAACAATCGGGGAAGGACCCCATAAATCAGTATGAACAAGCTCAAAGGGGGAAGTAGAAACAAAAGTGCTTTTTGGAAATGGTAAGGCGGACATTTTAGTAAACTTGCAACCACTGCATTCAGAAATATCATTAACAGAAACATTCCCCAAATGACCTGACTGAACCAAAAAGTTTTAAACGCTCACTAGACAAATGTCCTAATCTAGAATGCCAAAGATAAAAAGGAGATGATTTATTATCTAAACGAAAGGATGAAGCAGCAGTGAAAGAAGGCTCTGGTGGGACATGCAAATGCTCCAAAATATAGAGGTCACCAACTCTACGGCCTGCCCCAATCTGCTTCTTGGAATCCCGATCTTGCACAACACAACCAGAAGAAGAGAATATAATATCAAAACCAGAATCAGACAATTGACTAATCGAAAGGAGACTTAATGTTAACTGGGGGACAAAAAAGACATTAGGAAGAGAGAGAGATGCAGTGGGGAGGATGGAACCAACAGAAACAACTTGCATCGGAGAACCATTGGCAGTGGCAATACTAATAGGAGAAATAGGAGATACACAATGACTAAGGAGAGACAAATCAGGGGTCATATGATGGGAAGAGCCAGAGTCAAGGCAGAAGCACCATGCAAACCTGAGGAAGTGGTAGTCAGGGCAGAAGCTTGGGAAGGGTTCCCCTGAATGGCTGCCATATAAGCCTGATATTGCTGAAACTGCTCAAAATCAAACGGGGGAGGTGGAGTGTTGCTGGAGGAAGGTGTTGCCAATGCTGCTGGAGAGCGAGACTGCTGCTGTGGTGCCCGAGACACTGAAGAACTAGTGGACTGAGAACCATTACGTCTCTTAGGCTGAAGACGCTTAGGGCACGCATGCTTCCAATGACCCTTCTGGTGACAATAGCTGCACTCATCCACAGGTGTCTGGGACCACTGAGGCTTGAGTTTACCCGTAGATTGAGTAGGATGGGATGCTGGAGTGGGCAACAGAGATGCTGAAGGTGAACGGAAGGAAGCAGACGGAGCAGCAAAAACTGACTGGGAACCAGGAGAAGCCATACTAGCCACTTTGAACCTGGTTACTTCTGCAATAAGCTCATGAACAGTTGCATCCACAGAAGGTAGAGGAACACGGTGCAGAATTGCCCGCGAAGGGGCTCAAACTGAGCTCGAAGAGGCATAAGGAACTGGACCAACCTCCGTTGCTCACAATACTCAATAAGCTCAGGCTGTGAACATAAAGCAGCAGGTTCCATGCAAGCTACCTAATAACCAGTCATTTCATTATAGAACTCCTGAATAGTTTTATCACCCTGACTCGCAGTACGAATAGACCACTCAAGTTCATACGGTTTGGCAAAGTTAGATTCTAGATACATACCTTTCAAATAATCCCAAACTTTCTTGGATGTGTCATATTTTGAAAAGTTCATTCCAATACTTGGTTCCACGGAGTTGTGAACCAAGTGAGAATTTGGGCATTTTCAATGGTCCATTGTTCAAGAGCAGTGGCATTATATCCCTCAGCTTTTATGTCAGACAATGGTTGTGGTGTCGAACCATCCACGTGTCCCCACCCCCCCTTACCAACAACGAAATTTTTCATAACATGAGACCAATAAACATAGTTGTGTCCGTTCAAACGAACACTAATAGCTTGACTTTTATCCCCAGACATGATAGAGAAAAGCAGACAAATACCAAACAGATCTTGAAGTAAAAACTATACCCGAACCAGAATAGACAGCTATATAAGTAGAGGATACCAAGATAGTGACGTCAAAACTCACTGTGGCTCTTGTAGATCTGAATTCTGAGGACCCAGAGCGAAGATCAAGGTGTCTGAGAACAACTTCTGATGAACGTGAAGGTCTGGGGACTGAGGAGACCAGAGAGGGAGGTTGACAACGACTGAAGGTACTCCGGCGAGGGTCGTCGAAGGCTGGCGAGATCCGTCAGAGGTCCGGTGAGGCTCCGACGTGGTCAGACGAAGTTGCAAAGTCACTGGGTGTCGTCGGAAAATGCACCGAAAGGCTGCAGAGTTTCAGATCTGAGTAGTGGAAGTTTGTCAGAGGTGGGTTTCCGGTCAAAATGGTCCGGCGAGTGTCGGACGAGATCAAACGGGCCTGGAGAGGAACTGGGTGTCGTCGGAAAGTTGCTAGAAGGTTGTTAGGTTTTTTATCTGAGACGCTGGAAGTCGATGATGGCCTGTCGGATGTCGGAGAGGGCTCGTCGGAGGTTGGCAAGGGTCGCCGGTGGTCAAGGAAGTCTCGTCGGTGATCGGCGAGAGTGATGGTGATCGGAGGTGGTTAGATGTTCGTCGGAACAGAGGTAGAAGATGACTGGGTGGTTATCTGGTGAGAGACTGAGAAAGTAAGAAAGAGCCGAGATCGATCAGAGATGGACTGAGGGAAGAACAGATGTTGACTACAACCAGAGATCGACTGAGAGAAGAACAGAGGAAGGCTCTGATACCATGTGAGTTTCAGAGACGACAGAGATGAAGAAGCTGTATATTTCTGAATGAATAATAAGTTACAAGGTAAAGCATTTAAATAGAAAACCGAGAACATTGATTCCTAAAATACACGATCTTCTCTACCTAAAATAAAGATACGAAGATATACAAGATACACAATCTCTACCTAAAATAAAGATACTAAGAGATATTATTGTGCATCCCTAAAATACAAGATACACCGTAATACACTTTCACACCTACACCATCCATGTGTCCAATACTGACCTTGACTACCATCTCCCACCTTGAGGCTTGTGTATTGGGCGAAATCCAATACCCTTATTGAACATTTCCAAACTCTGACTCCATTTGCCACAGTCAACTCTGCAAAGTCTACTCCTCTCACTCACTCCACGACTTCGCTCCACCATTTGTCCCTCTCACATGCACATCTTCACAACCACTTATCCAAAAAGGCATGGATGGGAATTTCTAACTTGCCATGCCCAAATCTCCCTTCACCCTTCTTTGGAGGAGTATGTACTGAATCCTAATCTGCAAAATGATGCTTAAACTCTTCCCCCACTCTTTCAAATCTCCCTCCCTAATAGGAGTACATGCTGAATCCCTACTACAAAATGATAAGCTCTTCCCCCACTCCCCAGTGAATATCCCTTTGTGACTGTCCACCTTGCCTCATACTGTGCTGCCCAAGCTCCTCACACGGCTTCTACCTCGTCCAATCTAGAATAAGTAAGGTTAAGAATATTCAAAATCACATTGAATGGTCTATGGTATGTCTAAGAATTCTTAAAATGCAAAATATGTCGTAATTTCCAAGAAATAGCACTAGTGCTATGAACTTGGATGTGTTGTGGAGGTATCATATATATAATATTTTATGCTCCGAAAGAGCCCCTTAAATAGTTTAGGCAAATACTTATTTCTTAATGCATTTTGTTGGGATTTTTTTACTGCAATTTCTTGATAGATAGTAAAAGAGATAGGGAAAAAGTTAAAGAAATTTGAATGGAAAACTGGCAGCAAATACCTCTAATAGGCTAAAAAGCCTTTTTTTTTTCTTCTAGATTTGTAATGTTATTTTCATCAGGTTGAATCTATAAGTCCCAGATACTCCGAACTAGTCTTGTATGGGTATCAGATACTTATCTGGTATCGATATGCATACATGGAACTTTGGATTATCACAATGTCCCCCATATTTTTTTCCCCTAATGTGGATGCAGGTTCTTTATAAATTGCAATTGACACCTCTTCTTTGTGCCAATTAAGTGCAATTCCTTTTTTTTTTTTCCTTTTGTGGATGAGGTTGTAGGAACTGATAATTAGCTGATGTTGATTATTTGTTGTTCAAGGTCCTCCACTTCAAAGTTTTTTGATTATGAGAATCTTAGATCGCTGATATCAAATTACACTAGATCGTTTATGAAATCAAGTAAGCATATTTGTTTTGTTGGTATAACCTGAAACTATGATGGTGTCACTGATTTTTTGATTGTTTCCATATAGTTTTGGCAATGGAATCTCAAGCAGATGCACTTAACCAGCTAACAAGTGACGATCTTGAAGGAAAGGTAGCAGCTTACAACTTTTATAGGCTGTAATTTAATGAACAACATGCAAATAGATCTGGAATAAGGATGAGGTACCTTGTGTGAATAAATCGAACTGTGCAACTTAAGTGTGCAAGGGTTCTCTTTGCCATGGAATTGTTTACCACTTTCCCTTCATTGTTGTGGTATGTGGCTCCAAACGAAACCAAACTCAGCCTGTCGCTATCAAATGAGTATGCTTCGCAACATGATGATACTCTATAATGGTCAACTTGAAACATCTTCTGCTTTTTGTAATACAAAGTTGTCTTGGTAACTGGATAGAATTTGATTCATGTACATCCTGACGATGTGAAGGATTAACTTATCTGTATTACGGTCACCTGACAAGAGTCACAATATACACCAACTTTGTTCTACCAGATACAGAAATGATTTAGGATCATCAACACATTCCCTTAGTACTATCAATGGTTCTCTTTTTTCTTTTGGTGATCAAGTTACATTCAAGAAAACAAGTTACAAAGAAACAAAACCCAGAAGCTACCCAAAGTTTTTTTTTGGCGTAAATTGCTACCCAAAGTTGCTGGTCTTAATACGTAATGGTGTTACATATTTTCAGTTACTTTCCAATCCAACACTTCTTTCTTCTGCAGTTTGTGTTGCTGGAGGGATCTTCAGTTGATGATGATCTTGCAAATTTGAAGAAAGAACTATCTGGCAGCACAAAGGTATTCTCTACTCAGCATCCATTTCCCAGAAGTGCTTTGTGTTCTTGGTGCTAGCTTAAACTGCACTCTAGCCAACCAAGCGCTACGCCATCAATTCCTTTTGGTTATTATTATTATTTTTTTAAAATTTCATACCACAAAAACCATCAAGCCATACCAACTCCTATGCTTTTGGCCAACGCACCCCTATCGACACGACCTGGGTGAGGGATACGTACACTCAAGCCTAGTTAGGCTAATCGTGTACTTGGTCTACAAATTTCATTTAAAGAATCATTTGACAATTTTTTAACTTATGTTTATGTAAAATATATGTTACGTCTCCATCCATATTTGGTAAAAGCACTGCTGCCAAATCCAACTTATAATTTGCAGCACAGATGATTTTCCTCATCAAATTCTGTATGGTCCATCTCGGTTTATAATTCCACTTAGCAGCCATTCTTCTATATGTTTCTCCAAAACGTGTGATGCCACCCTACCAGAGTATGCACAATAAAAGAACAGGTGATTTGGATTTTCACCTGCTGCCACTGAATCGAAAACCCTCTCTGGGACATGCATGGGTGCTTCTCTGGCTTTTTTTGGATTGGTAATGGTTGGTTGAGATTGTATACGCCTCTGGTTTTTGTTTCTGGTGTTCTACTTGAGTTGCTGTGACGCAGCAAGATGCCCAGATCTGATGGTAATGCGATTTCAAACAGTAATCTCCCTTCGTAAAGGATTTCCGGCAGCAGAAACAAAGATATTGGAGAAACATAATTGTACAATTCAAAGATGGAACATGGATAGATGGGTTTCTAGGGAAAAGATACCCAAGAAGGACCACAACGTTATATTTTCTGGAAAAGATTGTCAAAACTGCATATCCTCAGAAAAGAGGATTTATACTAGGGTTATAGTAGCCCTAGTATCCTAGCTCCTGATTACAAAAACAACCCTTCAATCCTAGCATTCAAAGATAATTAAAACTCACATGACTATTTAAAAAAGACTAGGAGCATAACTTATGTCTGTAGGACATAAAACATCTAACAAGCCCTCTGCAACTTGTTGTGTCATTCTGTGCTGTGTTTATTGAGGATTTTTTTCGAGGCTAATGACATTACTTGCAAAGTTACTAACTTCCCCCGAAATTTTGAAATAAAGGGCTAAAGGATGCCAATTATTATAACCCCCGGTTTTGTAATAGTCCGAGAAGAATCCTGGGGTAAAGAAGTCATTTGCCAGTGGCTCAACTCTGAGGAGTTAGGATCAAGACCAAGGATACCATTCGGAGGAGGAACACAAGAATCATTTTAACAGTATAAAATGATTCATATCCAAGTGTTCTCTTTGGGCTGCCTTCAATTTATATTGATGTTAAGCAACAGCTTTAAAGACGACTTCAATTTTTTGGTCATTACAAAAAGACAATAAAATTATGGCAAGTTATATTTGATGTATCTAGCACCATCTTGTTCAACCGCTAGGAAAAATATAGCTAAGGCTTCACTCTGAGATGTAACTGCTTGCCAAAAAAGGGAATGGACTAGTTGTTTATATTGCCATGCGAATATTCTCATGTATATTTCTGGTATGAACTACTAGAGTTTATATTTATAAAGACAAAAAGGTGAACAGATATCCTGTGTTCGGGTCATGGGAACAAATAAAAAGAAATCGTCTATATCTCTTACAAGTCAGAAGTAATTTATTTTTCATTGCTACTAGATCCTTCAGTCTTGTGTGACACCTCTATTCAAGTTCCCTTGTCGGTGTGCCATCGTGTTTTGGCGTGAGAGGTTGGGGTAATTTTTATTCGATGTTGCACTATTATTTGGTATTCTGATATCATAACTTTATTTTCCGTGTCCACTTCTCTGGCTACCAAAGGGATCATCATTTGGTGGTTGCGGTGATTGTTTACACTATTTTGGTTGTATTTTTTCTTTTCTTTTTGACTCTGAGTTAGTTGTCTTTTTGGCTAAATAGAAAGGAGAGCTTCCACCTGGGAGAACAGCTGCCCGGAGTACAAGCTCTGCATTTCCATTTCAAGATACTGAGATTGAGAAAGAACTAAATGAATTAAGGAGAAAAGCCCAGGACTTCTAAAACTCATCCATGCCTTGTCTGGTGAATGCCACCAAATCTTTTCAATTTTACCCCAAAAGGAAGCGGCTTCCTGCTACCAGGATTTTCATCACGCGTAAACGGGGCAAGTACGAATTCTGGCAGTGAAAATGGAATCATGGGGTGACTGGAATGTTGTTTTTATCTGGAATCCAGCTATTTTCTGATGTACATGTAATGCAGTATATATAAAAGAAAGGTATGGCTAATTTGTCCTTTAATATTGGTAAGTTTTCGTGTGTCAATTATTTAACTAATTATATATTGTGAGGCATTTCTTTTTGAATTTCATTTCTTCCTTTGCTGGATGTCTTGAAAGTTTGAATTTTTGAAATGACTGAATGAGGAAGGAAACCATAATATTATGATCGATGGAGGTCAAATGTATTCTCTCTATGTGCTTCACCAGTTTTGACCCCTCTTCTCTAATATTTTTTGGTCAAATGGCATGTGATAAATTGACTAGTTTTACTCAAATCAATGAAAACTCGAATTGTTGCTCAAAAAGAAAAAAAAATAATTACAATTAGAATTTACAAGTCATTTCATCCCTCTCAAATTCATAACTTATATCATTATTATATAATTTATTTAATTTATATTTGAATTCGATTGTGAATTTGTCTAAGCATATCCGATAGATCCCTCAAGTATCAAATTTGAAAAATAATTGTGGGCTGATGTATAAAATATGTGCTCCATAAGATCTCTCAAAAACCAAACAATTTGAGGTAAGGTTACCCTTCGATTTTTCTCTCTTCAAATTTGGAGAAGGTCTGTCACCTCAAATCCTTAAGTATCCGTGTATCTCAATCCTTGGATAGTTTTTCTACCGGTTTTAGAGCACTGTAGTTGGCTTGAGCCATCTAATTGCATGATGTCTAACCGTGTCGTAGTACCTGTGAGATAGATGGATACTTATAGGGCACGTGTGAGAGACACGGGTACTTGTAGGACACGTGTGAGATACACAAGTCCTTATAGGACACAGATGAACACTTGTTGAGCATTTGTCGAATACGTGAGAACTTGTAGTACACGTGGGAGACACTTGTTAAGTATCGTGTAGCACGTGGATACATGAGAAAGACATGGACTTGTGTATGATGTGTGAGTATCTATGGAGGGCTTGCACATGTGGTGAATGCTATATTATAAATAGTAGTCACATGTATAACATTGATTAGGGGTGCACACGGTTTGGATTTTACCCGTTCTCTAGAAATTCGGTTACTGGACCATTCTAATTGGTTCTAGAAAATTAAGAACCAAAACTTAACCAATATATGTGTAGAACCTGTCCAGATCCAAACCGCAAGACTAGACCCGTTTTTGTTCGGTTCCAGTTCTACTCGATTGGCGTTGGAATACTTTTTTCACAACATATGGACTCAAAAGATTATTTACAATTTGGAGCACCAATAAACTCATAAAATAATTATTGGATAAGATTCGATATATCCGGTACAGATTTGGAGAGTAAATACGAGTACAAAAAAATCAGGAGATTTTTTAATGATAGGTTGAAAAATCTTGATCGAAGCTGAAATTGGTAGTAGGTGGGCCCCGGTATATATCTAGCACAGTTTTAGAAAGTAAAAATGAGTACAAAGACTCAGAAGACTTTTGAGTAAAAAGTTGAATTTTATCGCCCAGAGTAAAAAAAATTGTCTCTGGTGGGACCCGAGTCGTACTCGGTAGGGTTTACAGACTGAAAATAAGTTTTTGAGACTCAAGGGGTATTTTGGTAAAAAGTTAAAAATATAGTTTCGGGGCTATAGACGACTGTCGACGGGCCCCGAGGAGCTTATAGATCGATTTCGTAGGCTGAAATGACTCTGAATATGATAGAGGGGTATTTTGGTAATTTTGACGTAGAGCTGACTTCAGGATCGGAAATGACTCGAAACGGACCCTAGGACACTTCTTAACTGACTCTATTGGGGAAACTAGGCCAAAGAGACAAGAAAGGGCATTTTTGGTAATTTTGGGGAGAAGTTGATTTTGGGACCAAAAATATTTCAAGATAGGCCCTACGACTCTTGGGTATGCATGACATTATCTGAAAATGCACACAGAATACAGTATAAACGATATTGTAACTATAATAGAATTTGCTGTCCGGATCCTGCGTGGGAACTTTGACAGCATGAGATGGTGCCAAAATAATTTATTAACTTCTATACTTTAAAAGAAAAACCCAAATGACTTTTACATTTAACTACTTGCATATATACACAAAAGTACACCAGTACACATATACATGACCAGTAGTACATCCCAAAACACTACCTCTTTCAGCTATACACACCACGTACCCTAACATTTACACTACCAATCAAAACAAACTTCGTTATCTTACAACCCCTTGCCGAACAAACCATTACGCAGCTAAACCTTAAACACCTATTTGCATCAGTCAACTATCCACTTTTCTCAATTTCCCTCGACATTCTCACCTTGTTACTCCGAGTCAGAGGGTATTATAATAAGTTCCGGATCTTCGGGTGTAAACACCCTAATTTGTCCTTGTAAGCAGCTAAGCTCCCCACATGGGGAAATCCCGATGATTAGACTTATTTCCTTGTCTTCTGGGATAGTGTCGCGTGTAGTCTTTGTTTCGAGCATTGGATACGAAGACTGGATGAGAACTTGACCAAGTACTAACCTTTCACTAGCCCTGACCTGTCCCATCACTCATACCTAAACCATACTTGATCAAAACCTTCAGAACAAAACCGGCTGACATTCCTTCAAATACCGGCCGACATTCCCATTATCGGCCAACATTTCCATTTTATCGCCTAGTGTACCAACCCGGTCCAGGACCTTTGACCCTTGGTTGGACCGTCAGCCGACATTCTACATGTCGGCCGGCGTTCTACGTCCTACGGAAACTTCCAGAACTGCAGACACGGTGAAAACCTTCCATAATCAATCAAAAGCGGTTTGTAGTGATTATAGTTACACCCTAGTCCGCAGCCACACAATATTTTGTGGAGATTCTACAAAGATTTTGTCCCGGACGATTTCGTTTCTGTGGACGGTCGACCTCCACGCCGGTTTGGTTGATGATTGATTTGAAAATAGAGTCGCCACCCGGGTTTTTATTTGGAAAAATGGATTTAATACCCGAGAAACCGTTTTGAAAATGATTTGAAAAATGGTATAACTCTCGCGGTTGAAAATAAGTTTGAAAACCAGAGATTCGTTTTGGATTCGGGAGCCAGGATACGAGCGGGGAAGGGTTTTAATGCACCCCGCTCGCCCGATTAAAAATCGGTCTTTACTAAATATTTGTGGGATTTTTAGAAAATATTTTGATGCCAAACTTTATTGAAATAAACAATTTATCATGCAAAGTAAAGCAATTAAATATCAAAATGAATAACAACTAACAGGATTAAGCAAATAACAGTTAATAATTAAAAGGGGAAAATCATTTTATCAAAATGCTTGTGAAGAAAATTGAGCTTAAAATTCAAATTTGAAAATGTGTGCCGTGCGGCACACAAAGTGTACCGTGCGGTACAGAAAGTGTGCCGTGTGGCACTGTTCATGATCCAATGGCCAGATTTTCCAAGTGTACCGTACAGCACTCCAAGTGTACCGTGCGGCACAGTGGGAGTGCCGTGCGACACTGTTTGCTGCACAACAGTTTGAAACTTTGGTTTTCGAAAAGAATGAAATAAAGGTACATACAAGGCATGAAACATGATTAAAAATAGACTATTTTGAATAGGAAGACAGTATGTTCAAGTATGGAATGTTCCTCCTCATTGAATCGCTCTGTACGAGGCGATGTTTTCACCGTACGACGCAACCGGGAGGTCGCAAATCAAAATGATTTTTGATGTAACATGGGTATACCAAATGCGGAAGTGATATAGAAGATCACCCCACACTTGGTACCCCTCCCCTCAGGGTACCAAAGTTATGAAATTTGGCGAAACGGGATTATACCTCGGTTTTGAACTCTCGGATTGAAATACTTCTGGAACTCCTTGAACGCAACTTAGACCTCTTCTGGACTCAAATTCCCTTCTGCTGCAACAACAAGGTTGGTTGTTTGATGGAGATAAGTGAATTTGAAAGAATGGGCTCACGGGTTGGGATTGGAATACAGGGGATTGAACTTTGGATTGAGTTTTGCTTTGAAGAAAGTTATGGGAGTGATGTCTGGGGCTAGGGAGTATTGGTAGTGAGTAATTTTGATTGAGGGTGGAATTAGGACAGAATTTGAGAGAGGTTTGTGGTGATTTTTCTTCACCTGTTTTTCTCGATCTCCATTTCCGTTGGAATTGATTGGCATTTATAGGGAATGGATGAACTTGGTCATTACGTAAACTTCATCCTCACACAAAGAGATGATGATTCTAGGGTAGCTTCGAGGCCTTGCACGAAATCATGATGAGCAGAGGAGCCACTTCGTCAACATTTTGAGCTGCTGGGCATTCTGCAAAAGCTGTATGACAAGTGACAGTGCCGTACGGCACAAAAACTGTGCCGTGCGGCATATCTGACCGCCAAAATTCAAAAGAGTGCTGCACGTGACTCTGGCTGTGCCGTGCGTGAGAGATGAGTACCGTGCGGTACTGTTGACTGAGTTGACTTTGGAGAATTTCAATCCGAGGGTTCTTCCGGGCATTTCCCGTCATCATCGGGGATTAAAATGAATACGAGTGTCTCATTTTGGGGTGTCTACAGTTGCCCCTCTTTGACGAGGCTTACAATCATTGTGTGATGGAAGTCGCGTCAAAGATAGAAGACACCCCTCGATGTGGACGTCCTCGCGTGAAAACAAATGGCTAAACATGATGCATGTGGTCGCGCTCGTGAGAGCTGCCTACGTACCCCATTGTAGGGATCAGACCAGCGTAGTTCATCAGGGCTGAAATGCAAAGCGTAAATTGATGACTAGAAACCATACCTTGATCGGTTTACAGGAATTGTCACTCTATCTTTCAACGAGGGAAAAATGATGTGCTGTGAATGTAACCAGCGAGATAGAAACCAGTTGGTGCTTGAGAGAATTGCCGTTAATGCCGTTGAGGACTTACGAAACCAGTCGGTGCTGAGATACCTGTTGTTAATGCCGTTGAGGACTTACGAAACCACTTGAGCGCTTGATAACCATTGTTAATGCCGGAGAGGACTTACGAAACCGTTGGTGCTTGAGGAAACCTTGCCGTTAATGCCGGAGAGGACTTACGAAACCATTCTGAGTGCTTGAATACTGTTCGTTAATGCCGGAGAGGACTTACGAAACCATTCGGTGCTTGAGATAACCGTTGTTAAATGCCGGAGAGGACTTACGAAACCATTCTGAGTGCTTGAATACTGTTCGTTAATGCCGGAGAGGACTTACGAAACCATTGGTGCTGAGGAAACCTTGCTGTTAATGCCGGAGAGGACTTACGAAACCATTTGATGTTTGAGATAACTGTTGTTAATGCCGGAGAGGACTTACGAAACCATATTTGTGCTGAGATAATTGTTTGTTAATGCCGGAGAGGACTTACGAAACCACTTGAGTGCTTTAATGAGGGGAATAAACAAGTGGCGTGCTATGAATGCAACTATTGAGATTCTGTGAACGCGGGGGGATCAGTGAGGTTCTTATGAAGTGATTAGTGTGAGACCAACGAGGTCCCCAAAAAGGTTTAGAGAGAGACCAGCGAGGTCTCCAAAAAGGTTTGAGCGAGACCCGCGAGGTCCCCAAAAAGGTTAGAGCGAGACCAGCGAGGTCCCCAAAAAGGTTAGAGCGAGACCAGCGAGGTCCCCAAAAAGGTTTGAGCGAGACCCGCGAGGTCCCCAAAAAGGTTTGAGCGAGACCCGCGAGGTCCCCAAAAAGGTTTGAGCGAGACCCGCGAGGTCCCCAAAAAGGTTTGAGCGAGACCAGCGAGGTCCTCAAAAAGGTTTGAGCGAGACCAACGAGGTCCCCTAAAAGGTTTGAGCGAGACCAACGAGGAGGTCCCCAAAAAGGTTTGAGCGAGACCAGCGAGGTCCCCAGAAAGGTTTGAGCGAGACCAACGAGGTCCCCAAAAAGGTTTGAGCGAGACCAGCGAGGTCCCCAAAAAGGTTTGAGCGAGACCAGCGAGGTCCCCTAAAAGGTTTGAGCGAGACCCGCGAGGTCCCCAAAAAGGTTTGAGCGAGACCAGCGAGGTCCTCAAAAAGGTTTGAGCAAGACCAGCGAGGTCCCCTAAAAAGGTTTCGTGCGAGACCAACGAGGTCTCGTGAAGAATTGTGTGCGCAAGACCAGTGAGGTCTCGTGAAGAACTGAGTGGTTTGATTGACTTGAGTTGTTGAAATTGAGTTTAGAGATTGGTTTGAAAAATTTGTTTCAGAAGGTAGATTGATTTGAGAAACTGACCTTAAAATTGATTTGAGTGAAAAGTTGTCCCTGGAGGACAATTGATTAAAAAAACTGTTCCAAAGAATGATTGACTGAAAGATTGACCCAAAGGACGGTTGATTGAAAAGCTGACCATTTCTTGAAATTGAATTTGATTGAAACTGATTGAAGTTAATTAGAAAATTGATTGAAATTGATTAAAGCTGATTGAAAAATTGATTGAAATTGGTTGAAGTTGATTGAAGTTGATTGAAATCGATTGAAGTTGATTGAAAAATTGATTGAAGTAGATTGAAATTGATTGAAGTTGATTGAAAAATTGAAAAACTATCGCTGAGGACAGTGTATTGAAAAACCGCAATGAGAGACGGTTGATTGAAAAACAATGTATTGAAAAACCGTAATGAGGGATGGTGATTGAAAAACAGTGTATTGAAAAACCGCAACAAGAGACGGTTGATTGAAAAACGTTGACTGAAAAACCGCAACGAGAGACGGTTGATTGAAAAACAATGTATTGAAAAACCGCAACGAGAGACGGTTGATTGAAAAACAATGTATTGAAAAACCACAACGAGAGACGGTTGATTGAAAAATGTTTAATTGAAAACACATCTTGAGGGATGGTTGATTAAAGACATGTCTCAAGGGACGCTTAATTGAAAACATGTACCGAAGGACGAGCGGTTGATTGAAAATATGTCGCGAGGGATGGTTAGCTAAAAACATGTCCCGAAGGATGATTTATTGAAAGCATGTCCCGAAGGATGGATAGTTGATTGAAAACATGTCGCGAGGGATGGTTAGCTAAAAACATGTCCCGAAGGATGATTTATTGAAAGCATGTCCCGAAGGATGGATAGTTGATTGAAAACATTTCCTGAAGTTCAGTTCTTATTGAAAACATGTCCCAATGGACGGTTGATTGAAGGATTGTTCCATTTGATGAAGGAGTGAAAAACTGTCCCGAAGCACGATTGATAAAAACATGTCCCAAAGGACGATTGATTGAAAACATGTCCCGAGGGACGATTGATTGAAAAACTATCCCGAAGGACGATTGATTGAAAAAAATTGTCCTTGTGTGAGACTCTGGTTTTGACATTTGATGACACAATGACAACATTCCTTTTCTTGAAAGTAGGTGGCGCAACAGGGTGTCTCTTTTTGCTTTACTGTCTTTCCTTTTGGATAGGGTCTAGATTTGAAGTTACACTTCATCAGTGAGCTTGAGCTTTCAGGCTTTAGGTTGAGGTTTGACCTTTTTGGGCTTTCCTGCCCCTGTCTTGAATTCTGGTGTATGTGCTTCTCCCAGTAGATGGCATTGAGCCAAAGTGCCTCAGTCTTGGACAAATGTGCCCCAATAGATGACAAACTTTCAACTCTTGAACCCATTGACTTGTTTTATCCAAACATAGGCTCCTCCATGCATTGAAACTGTCTTTCACATGTTTGAGAATATCAAGACCACCAAGGGTTGACTGGACAAAAGACCTTGTATGAATTTGGACAAGGCCCCAGACGATACGAATGACTCTACAAAGATGCCCCTGATTTGGGCGAAGAATGACTACTCATGAATTTGGTAGACGCGGGTTATTATGTTACTAGATTGACCTTGCGACAAAGGAATGGACTCTGACAAAACTATGTTGACTCGAGAATTTGGGAAGTGGCAAAACGTGCCACACAATTGATGTTTGAAACCGTCATGAACTTGAGTCTTTTGGTTTTGAAATTGTTTCACCCCATCAAAGGATGTTCATTTAAATCGATTGTTTTATCAAAACACAAGACTTCTTAGTGTGAACCCTTGCCGTCGGGATGCTGATTCACTGATTTTCCATTGAGGTGCCTCGATTTGGACTTTTGCTTCTGGCGGATGCTGGGGTTGTGCAATGCTTTGCCCCCGGGTTGCTGATGAGGATCTGAGGTGCCTCAGTTTGCAATGCTTTGACTTTTGATTTTTCATGATACAGTTCTATAGAATCCTCGCTATCAAGTTGTGCTTTTCAATCTAAAAGGACTTTATTCAGGTAATAACGGGGCCAAGGCTTTGGGGTTTAACAAAGAAAGGATAAAGGCTAAAAAATTTTCATTCTTTCTGGGTTTTAGAGCTAGCAGCTATCTTGAATTCTTTTTTGCGTGCCCTTTCTGTTTTCTTCAATGTTTTCCTTTGTGCCCCATTTTGGCTTTTGATAGGCACTATCTTTCTTTCTTCCTTTTCAGTGCTTCACATTTGGTTGTGCCCATGAACTTGGCATTTTCCATTCTGACGTGCCACTGGCAACCATGCATTTGGTACTTTTGAAATTTTGACATTTCTCTGACGATCATGTGCTGGGCACTTTCATCTTGACATCTTGCTGATAACTTGGCACTTTTGTTTCTCTTAATTCTCCCAAGTGTGGGGGATAGCTGCCTAGCTGGGTTCTTTTTGAAAGAAAATGATTCAGGCTCAAAAGGGCTATCAAGGGATGTATTTATCTGGGGAATAAAAGCAAAGAATGCCTTTCTTCATTTTGAATTGCACAACTTGGTAGAAAGAATCTGTATACGCTCTAACTTTTGCCTGGATCGTACTTCAAAGTTTTGACCCAGCGAGCTTTGCCTTAACTTTTGCCTAGGCCGCCCTTTCGGGTTTTCAACCTAGCAGACCCCCTCTTTTTTTTTTTTGTCAAAGCATTGCTCCTTGATGACGTTGGAGAATGGCGCCTGGAACTCCTTCTTCTTGTGAGAGCTGAGAGTTATATCATCCCGTGTTTTGAAGTGATTATCATGAATCTCGAATGATGGTGGAAAACAATTTCATTTTCAAGGATTATTGCAAAAACTCAAGTTTATTAAGACAATTCTAACACAAAAGCGTGACATTGATTTATGAAAGTTGCGACCGAACCATGAAGGGTTGCCTACGTATCCCTTTGCAAGGAATCAGGTCGTGCGTAGTTCGGGACTACAATGCTGACTCTATTTTTGGTTTTTGTTCTTTTTTTGACAACAGAACATTACAGACTTGAATTTTGAAGACAGACACCAAAGTAGGAATAGAAACACAAACTGACTCAATAAAAGAGAAGACTCTGACTTGAAACTTGAAAATTCCCAAGACTCGTGAAAGATTCGTCTATTGCATGGTCCTTGATGGTTCATTCTTCTTTCGCTGGCCTTGACATCAATCAGTAATCCCCCATGGGTTCGGTGTCGAACATGGCAGAGTTGATATGAGGATTGGGACTTGCCTGGGTGTTTGTTTTTGTTGGTGGAGAAATAATGGTTTTGCTGTCGATGAGGTTCTGAATTCTGTGATGGAGGCGATGGCACTCATCGGTAGCGTGACCGGGCATTTGGTGGAATGTACAAAAGGCATTTGGGTTATGGTAAGATGGAAGCTTCTGAGGTAGAGGGGTTGGAATGAGTGGTTTGATATGGCTGCTTTTGAGGAGCTTCTCATAAATCAAGGACAGAGGCTCGGAGAATTGGAAAAGGGTTCTTTGTGGCTTCTGAGAGTGGTTGGTTTGAGCTTTGACTTCGTTGATAGGCATGGCTTGGTTGAAATTTTGGTTTGTGGAGCTGAAAGAGCTTGGGTATGATCATTTTCGCTGAACAATGTGTGGGTGTTGTCAGGGTACACCTGTTTGGTATTGGGAACAAGTTCCTTTTCCTTAAAAATGCCGGACTGGATTGCCTCCTCAACAGCAAGGCCCGCCTCATAGAAGGTTTTGAAGTCTGCAGTAGCTTGAAATACCACTAGGTGTTTGGAAAAATCCGGCGACAGGTTGCGAGTAATGATTCTCATTTGTTCCTTTTCAGAAGGCCGGTCAATCATTTGAGATGCCTTTCCCCTCCACCTTTTGATAAAGTCAGCAAATGACTCGTTTGCCCCCATTTTGGTCGCATCCAGTTCTCGAATGGTCATCTCAAGTTGAATATTGTAATTATACTGAGCCATGAAGGCTGCCCCAATATCTTCCCAGCTTCCTTTTCTTGAAATGTCAAGATTCAGAAACCATCGCAGTGCTGGTCCTGTCAAAGTCTGCTGAAACATTTGACCCATAGCATTCTTTTCAATGTTATACATGGACAGGGTGCCCACATATGCTTTTAGATGAGCTCTTGGATCACCACTACCATCAAACTTCTCCCAGATTATAGGCTTGAATCCTTCCGGGAGTTTGACGCCGGGAAATAGACATAACTTGTCCATGTCAATACCCGCGGCGGCTTTTTTCTCTTGTTTCTGGACTGATTCCTCGAGTTTGGCGACTTTCGTCATCATTGCTTCCAAGTTCGGATTCTCTTGCGGAGGTGGATTTGGTGGCGGTTGCTCCCCTGGTGGCTTGTTCTGAAGAGTCTAACCTTGTATTAGGAGTAATAATTCAGCCATCTGACTATCACTGTGTTCCCGTTGTTCTTCCAAGGCTAGCTTGAGAGCCTCGATCTCACTTTTGTCTGACATATTTGCAGGATCTGCTGAATCTGACTGTACCGCTTCTGAGTTCGAATTAACCGCTGTTCAGGAGGTCGGGTTCAACTGGGTATGTTGTTCTGACAGTAAAGCAAAAGCAGACTTAGAAGTGCCACCATTTTATTTCAAAAAGGAGAATGTTGTTTTTGTGTCGTGTATGTCACACCCTAAGTCTCAAAAAGTTTTCAACAGCCATGGGTAGGTCGACTACTCAGTAGGTTAAGTTCCTGTGTGTTGGAACCAGAGCCAATCAACTTTCGTGACCATCCAAAACAGAGCAATAAGGTTGTCGAAATCTGGATAGAAATGTGATAGAATCACAAGGAGGAGCCGTTCGAGCACGGCTGACACTGGAGGTGTTTCAAACTCCAAAGATTTAAAGTCTCCTAGACTATGGAAAAATGGGCCTTAAAAAGGCTGCCCCGATCCTCAGTGTATCTTTTGCAGTGTATCCTTTGTTAGGATAGCAGGATTCGGGAAAATTCAAATAACTTGGTTCTTGATGATTCCTTCTCAAGGGTCTAACTTTGATTTTAGGGATAACTGCCCCAGCTTGGGTCAATTGTTCCTAATTTCTGTTAGGTCATTGCCAAGGGATTGTCAAGGATCAAGTTGATTTGGCTTTCCTAAGTCCTGTTATTCTAAGGATTGAATTGATCTGAACAACATGCATTGGAATGCACGACTCGTCATCGGGCAGGGCAACCTTTCAAGACCGCGGGAAAATGTGACAGCATAGGGTTAAACCAACATGATAGGGTTAAACTAACATGATAATACAAATGCATGCAGAATGATGACAATATATGGAAAGCAGTAAACACATAACAAGATATACCACATAATCCTAACCTGTGGGTCCTTGTCCTAGGTTGGAAGGTTCTAGGTTTACTATATGCAAAGGCCGGTTTTGGTTGAAGGGGGTCCCCCAGACTAGAGCCAATATTTGCCTCCCAGTGCCAAGTGTACTGCATGGCAAAGGTCAAGCGGCAGGCTGACTCATCACGGTCCAAGGTTGCTGAGCATCCGGGGATGTCCTAACACCAGTGAACTGGATAGGGTAACCAAGATGCAGCAGCGAGGCTTATCCAACATCGATGCACGTGATGCAAAAGTTCAGCAATAAAATTATTTTCAAAAATCCCACAAATATTTTTCAAGCTTGGCTCTCCAAATTAATCACTTCTTTGATATCTTTACACAGACAAACAAACAAAAAGCTCCAGTCAGGATGGCCGGGCGAGGCCCTGTTAGTCCGCCATTCTTTCCTTGCGATAGCGCTAGGCATTTTCGTTTTGACAAGCTTTCGGGAAGTTCATAAGTATAAAAATACCAAATTAGAGATTAATTTGAGAATCCCCAGCAGAGTCGCCATTTTGTGGATGGTCGACCTCCACGCCGGTTTGGTTGATGATTGATTTGAAAATAGAGTCGCCACCCGGGTTTTTATTTGGAAAAATGGATTTAATACCCGAGAAACCGTTTTGAAAATGATTTGAAAAATGGTATAACTCTCGCGGTTGAAAATAAGTTTGAAAACCAGAGATTCGTTTTGGATTCGGGAGCCAGGTTACGAGCGGGGAAGGGTTTTAATGCACCCCGCTCGCCCGATTAAAAATCGGTCTTTACTAAATATTTGTGGGATTTTTAGAAAATATTTTGATGCCAAACTTTATTGAAATAAACAATTTATCATGCAAAGTAAAGCAATTAAATATCAAAATGAATAACAACTAACAGGATTAAGCAAATAACAGTTAATAATTAAAAGGGGAAAATCATTTTATCAAAATGCTTGTGAAGAAAATTGAGCTTAAAATTCAAATTTGAAAATGTGTGCCGTGCGGCACACAAAGTGTACCGTGCGGTACAGAAAGTGTGACGTGTGGCACTGTTCATGATCCAATGGCCAGATTTTCCAAGTGTACCGTACAGCACTCCAAGTGTACCGTGCGGCACAGTAGGAGTGCCGTGCGGCACTGTTTGCTGCACAACAGTTTGAAACTTTGGTTTTCGAAAAGAATGAAATAAAGGTACATACAAGGCATGAAACATGATTAAAAATAGACTATTTTGAATAGGAAGACAGTATGTTCAAGTATGGAATGTTCCTCCTCATTGAATCGCTCTGTACGAGGCGATGTTTTCACCGTACGACGCAACCGGGAGGTCGCAAATCAAAATGATTTTTGATGTAACATGGGTATACCAAATGCGGAAGTGATATAGAAGATCACCCCACACTTGGTACCCCTCCCCTCAGGGTACCAAAGTTATGAAATTTGGCGAAACGGGATTATACCTCGGTTTTGAACTCTCGGATTGAAATACTTCTGGAACTCCTTGAACGCAACTTAGACCTCTTCTGGACTCAAATTCCCTTCTGCTGCAACAACAAGGTTGGTTGTTTGATGGAGATAAGTGAATTTGAAAGAATGGGCTCACGGGTTGGGATTGGAATACAGGGGATTGAACTTTGGATTGAGTTTTGCTTTGAAGAAAGTTATGGGAGTGATGTCTGGGGCTAGGGAGTATTGGTAGTGAGTAATTTTGATTGAGGGTGGAATTAGGACAGAATTTGAGAGAGGTTTGTGGTGATTTTTCTTCACCTGTTTTTCTCGATCTCCATTTCCGTTGGAATTGATTGGCATTTATAGGGAATGGATGAACTTGGTCATTACGTAAACTTCATCCTCACACAAAGAGATGATGATTCTAGGGTAGCTTCGAGGCCTTGCACGAAATCATGATGAGCAGAGGAGCCACTTCGTCAACATTTTGAGCTGCTGGGCATTCTGCAAAAGCTGTATGACAAGTGACAGTGCCGTACGGCACAAAAACTGTGCCGTGCGGCACACTTACTGTGTCGTGCGGCATATCTGACCGCCAAAATTCAAAAGAGTGCTGCACGTGACTCTGGCTGTGCCGTGCGTGAGAGATGAGTACCGTGCGGTACTGTTGACTGAGTTGACTTTGGAGAATTTCAATCCGAGAGTTCTTCCGGGCATTTCCCGTCATCATCGGGGATTAAAATGTATACGAGTGTCTCATTTTGGGGTGTCTACAGTTTCCATCTCAGGTCTGTTCCCTAGCCTATAAATTGAATCCTTCGGTTCAGTATTTGACACCCCAATTTCAGTAACAATATACTGAAAAATAACCGAAAGACACCGAAAAGCATTGATTTTCAGTAACAAAATGCTAAAAATATACACCTCCATACACCGAAGCTTTCCCTAAAACTCTCGAAGTTCTGCCCCGATACACTCCCAGAAGCCCTCGAATCTCCAACAAACTTCGAGTTCTCATCCAATTTCGGTTTGAAAGCTGAAACAAAGCTCCGCGCACATCAATCTGTTCAAACAACAATCAAATCGTCTTACTGTACAACTGCTATTACGCCCGAACTTTTCTTTTTCTAATAATTATATTTCGCATGGAAATTTAGCTTTTATGGTTGGGTCCAAGTGAATAATTTTGGCGCGCCCTACAAAGGCTATTGGCATTATTGTAATTTTGGATATATAAGAAGACATTTTGAATAATATTATGGAATTAAGCTAATCAGATTAATTTTTTTTTTCTATTTTCATATTTTCCCTACGTTATTCAAGGTAACAATTAGCTATAATTTAAGGGGTGTGTGATTAGTGGGTAGTTTTAATAGTCGTACTTAGTCATATATTTAAGAGAGGGTTAAGGTTAACATTTAGAGAACTCCTAACTTTTGAAAGAGAGCCGCAACAGTCGAAGCGGAAGAGTTCTGGATCGTTTCCTCACACACACACACACACACACACACAAGAGAGAGAGAGAGAGAGAGAGAGAGAGAGAGAGAGAGAGAGAGAGAGAGAGAGAGAGAGAGAGAGAGAGCAGCCGAAAAGGGTTATTCGAAGTGGACCTCATACTCGTGTTCTCCTCCTCCATTGCGGTACGTAAAATTAATTTTATTGTTTTCATTACCTTAGATTGATGCTGTTTGATAGAGGGGAGGAGTTTCTTGAGTTACACATTCTTTTTGTGGTGTGAGAGTAAATGGGTTTGAAGTTGAGGGGTTGGTGGAGAGATCTTGATTGTCTCGTGTGTGTGCGGTGGTGAACCGATGTCGATGAGTTTGAAGTTATAATCTGGTGTGCTGGTGTTGAGATGATTAGAGCATGTTTTGTCTTTAGTTCATGTTGAACCTAATTTTATATTGAGCCTAGTTGAATTTTTCCTGGGTGATTTGGGAGGAGGGCAGGTCATGTGTACGTGGAGTCAGATTGGTACAAATCAAATGGGAGTTGGAGACTAATTTGGGTTTTTATTAGCTATGGTATGAATTGTACAAGTAAAAGGTATTATGGGTACTGATTGTTTTGACCCTTAAGATTGGAATTGTTTTTGAAGAGTGGGATTACGGTGGCTATGGTGATTATAATCTAATTTAGGATTAGGCATAGTACAGGTACTTTAATAGCAAAAGACTTTTCTAGCTTTACGTATCTAGTGTTATTATTCGAATAGTTAGTTATTTTGTATTCTCTATTTTTGTACAAGTTAGTCTCTTTTTGCATGTTCGAGGTGCATTATCTTTGGATCAGGTGAGTGGTTAAGTATGTTACGTACTTTCGAAACTTTCCCGTGTCCCTTAAATTATTCTTTGAAAAATTTAGAATTGTTAATTGGAAAAGCGAATTATTTATATTTGGTTGTTTAAATTGGCAAATGTATTCTTTTTTGTGAGAACTTCATGGATATTATTGGGAACTTTTATTATTGAAAGTCTAGGGAAATTATTCCTCTGTATAGGTGACCCTAGCCATTAGGGAAGAGACCTGGGTTAGGCCGGTGACCCTTTTGCTCAATGACTGTCTTTTCGCCGGATCGACTTAGGGAAGAGTACCACGGGCTGCCAACACCTAGTGACTCTAAGTTCGATATTGGATCCAATCTTGAGATAATTATATTGTTGGCCATGGTACTATTTAGTTGTGGTTCCCCATTGTTATTGGATATCATTTTGTGATCACCATTAAGATTTATTATTGTTTTATCTTATATCGTGAGTACCAAAATATGATGATATGGTAATTTAATTTCATCCTTGTTTTAGAACTTTATTTATTATACATGCTTGTCATTAACTGAGCTTGTCAGCTGACAGATTTATTCCAACACCATTTTCAAGAAAATGAAGTCGATAGGTGAGGGACTCTGGCGGCGTCTTGGGGAGTTATTGTGTCGACCTCCATAGGATATTGCATCCTAGCTTTACTATTTAATTTATTTCACTTCCGCACATGGTTAAACCTTTTTGGTAAAGTATTGGATTCATGGTATTATTGGTGATCATTTTTAATGTTTGGATCAAGGGATGGTGTGCCCCATGCTTATGTTGAGACAAAATTTGGTTTGATTTTATTTAATTATAAAAATGGTCATTTAGTGTTACACGGTTTATTTTATTTTAGGCTTCGTGATCCATGTGTTAGTTATGTGGTTCACGGCCGGTCACTTCCCATTTTGGGATGTGACAATTGTGGTATCAGAGCTTATGTTTTCACAAAATATTTTTATCTTTAAAAAAAAAATCATCATATGCATTTAGTGGAGGTTCGATTCGCCAGAGTCCTTTAGGCATTTGAGAGAATGTTGGTTACTTCATGTGTATCGATATCGGTTACTTCATGTGTATCGATATGTACATTTTATTAAGGAGAGATTCAGTGACTACTTGTGACCTTAGATTGTATCGTAGATGGTGTCGCCCCAAGCGTAGGGCTAGGTCGGCGGTAGCATAATAACCGGTAAGACCGGGACGAATCCACAGGGACCGAACGCACCCGGCGCGAGATTTGTCTTGCAAGTGTAGGATTTCGGCCTTGAAGCAGCAAACTTAGTTTGTGATTTGTTTGGTGGAATTCTCTCAACTTCGAGAATGACTCGGAAGATTAAAAAGACTAATTAAACTTAGACAAAGTCTAGGGGATTTTAACAACCATGACCAAAGCTAATCCGTTCCTCTCTTGATTACCGGCTCGGGGCATCGTTAAATGCCCCCGAATGGAAGATTTAGATTTTAAAACCATTTACAAGAAAATGTGTTTACCAAAGATTAGGGTTTTTCGGTTCATTTGGCAAACGATTAAGTTGACATCGCCCTAAGCATCACACGTGCCAAGTAGTCAAGCTCTTGGCTACGTGTGATCAAAGAGATTAACAAACTCAAACTTTGGTACATAAAATGAAACACTAAATCATTGATAAACAGGAAATGAAAGATTTTTGATGAGATGAACGGATTAAACTCGAGTCATGGTGTGTTAATCACCCCATGACTAAGCCTACGTAAACTACTCACAAACCATAGCAAGAAATAAGACTATAACTTTGAAGGAAATGCAAAACATGATTTATAAACTTAAAAACTGATTTTTAATGAAGATCTCAAGTGTACCTACAACAATAACTCTAGAGAAAATCACAAACAACAAATAGAAACTAAGGTTTTTAAGAGAAATAGCTAGAACAACACAAAAACTAACTACTTGATGAAAACGAAAAACAAACAAGATTTATATAACGACCTAGACGAGAGGAACAAATTTAATACACGGTAAATAAACGGGAAATGAAAGCTTACTTGAGTATTCTAGAGAGAGAGACCTTAAACTCTCTCCAATGGAGGAGAGAGGTGAGAGCCAAAAACTAACTAAAGAAATAAAATGAAAGTGTTAGAGAAGGAGAGAGGAGGGTGTATTATATCATCCAATTCCTCTCCCCCATAAAGTTACATAAAGCACTCACATAATGTAAAAATATTCCATGAAAGGAAGGTACAAAAAGAGCACAAAAAATGCTGCCCGGAGTGTTCTGGATCGATCCACTATAAGTCTGGATCGATCCAGATTCGTCTGTTGAAGTTTTGGTGCAAAGTGGATCGATCCACAATGATTTTGGATCGATCCAGATTCGTCTGTTCAGGCAGATTTTTTACCCAACTTCGCGGGCACGCCCCAGCTTCATCCGAACTCGGAATGAGGCGATTCTTGAACTGTTGGAAAGCTCTATGCGTCTAATTTCCAACCCTATTGACCTCATATTCATAGCTTTTGTATCTTGAAAGTAATGAGTCTTTTTCTATCAGTTGGTCAGATTTTTTCGAGGCTCATAACTCCAAATTTCTTGTTCTTTTGTTCCGGGCCTTCCTTGGACCTTCCAAAGCTTCTTGAATCGACTTCTAAGCGTCGGTGGTTGTCCTCCATGGCATTGTGGGACCTTGGGTACTTCCGGATACAACCGGGGATTATTTGGAGCTTTGGACACACCTTTTAGCTCCGATTTTCTAAAACTCATAAAAAACGCAACTCGCACAAAATCAATCGTGGAAAGGCTCAAAATGCACGTGTGTGTGATCACAACGAGCGAGATAAGCCCGGTATATACAACATTTGGGGCTTATCAGTGACATAAGTCCGATAACATTTATATTTCTTTGGATTCCATCGGGTATTGGTAGAGAATGTAGGAAAAGAGATTTTATTCGTTATTGGAATCATCACACGTATTTTACGAGTGCTTTGGAGATGAAACGTAGTTGGACTGCTAGTTGCATTGTGATGTTATTGAATATAAGGAATTAGGATTTAAGGTATGACTATTTGAACTGTGATTTAAAATGTCAATAGGACGAATGCATTACTATGTTGTGGATGTTGGGCCCAGTTTACTTGGTTAATATTGTACTATTAGGGCCGAGCAAAAAAAAAAAGTGTACCATTAGGATTTTTGGTAAATTGCAATTACTCTTTATTTCTTGCTATAATCGTAATAGATTCTGCACATTTTATTACGAGAGTTAATAACTATGCATCATCTAAGGACGTACTATGATCTTACATGGGTTGTCAATGTTTATTAGGAGGATTAATAGTTGTACGAATGGATAAGATTCTAATGTTTCACCATGGGTAGGTGTTAGCTATGAACTTTGAGATAATCCCAATTAGTATATTTGGGAGTGGCTTCATTGTTTAAATTAGTATATTTGAGGCTAACCAACAAATTGATAGATTTTAGCTTTAGTAAGATAGGATTCTTAGTAATGATCGTCCAGATGGTGATAATTGTATTAAATCGGGAGCGTTTGGCTTGTTTGAGGTCTATGAAAATGAAATTTTAGGGTTTGTTAGGCAGTGATTACATGGAATGTTGTTGACTTTGAAATCTAGCATTGTGGAGGTTGAGATTTTTGGAAATAGAAAATTGTGATACATAGACTTATGAGATGAGATTTCTTACTGTGACGTTCACGTGAATATGCATTATTATTGATTTGAATCATTGGTGGAGTTAAATTTTAATAGTTAAGTGCTTGGATTTAGGCAATAAGTTGTTGAGTGAATTAGAAGTTTTGGAGGTTGTCTTTAGTATTGATATTTTATGGAATTATTCTACGGGCTATTCTTGGATGCATAACTTTCATAACCCTATTGAAGTCTAGTAGGTAAAGGGTATACATGTCTGCTGATCAAAAAAAAAAAAAAGGGTCTGCTTGTCTAGATGATGATCAACAATATTTTTATTTCTTTCTGTGGCTAAGTAGAGTCAGATTTATAGTTGGGATTTGACAAATGCCTATTCTTTTAATAGCATCATTGGTATAAAAAGAGCTAAGTTGAGGGAGATGGAGTATATTTATCCGACTTTAAGAATTGTTTCCTTACTACTCTTTCTGTATGATATTGTTAGAGAATTAGATTCAAGAGGCTTCTAGAGTATGTCAAGTCCTAATTGGAGTAATTATTTGTTTGTGGTAAGGAGAGTAGTGGATTTGAGAGTTCACCTGAATTGTTTCAATGTTGTGTTATAAAGCATGTGTACGTGATAAAAGAAGGGATCAAAGGCGTGATTTATTGGGTAACTATACTCTTGGAGCTAAAAGAAACATCAATAGGTTTGAAGTGGAAGGAGTTTAACTGTAGAGATTTGGTTTTCATAAGTTAACTCATGATGATAAATCATCATGTAGTCTAATCATTAGAGCTTGGGTTGCTTTCAGGCTAAGCTTATTTTGGACCCCTTCTGTGATTATGAATCTTGTTTATGAGTTTGGCCGGCTCCTTTTCTTAAAGTTTGCATACTAGGTGAGATTTTTGTGGGTGTACTATTGAATCCGAGTCGTCAATAGGTGGAAATATTTTAGTCAGCGTTTTAAGTTCGAGATAACTGGTGCTACTTTAGAGAATTGAATATCGTGTGATGAGGGAAGAGTCACTACTTTGGATAGTACACAGTTTTTGATAAACATAGACAGATTGAAATATAAGCAGGATATGTACATGTAGTAACTTGGATTGTTGACCACAAGTCTTGTTCTAAACCTAGGTATCAATAAGAATATACTGTCAAGGGATTAGTTGTATGTTTTGTTTACAATATCTTTAAGATTACTAGTTAAGTGTAGGAATTGGACAGTCCTTGTTTGGTGGTTCTTGAAATAAGTATTCTAGTTTACTGTGGAAAAATTGAGATTTGAATTCCATCAAATGATTGGTTATGGCATAAGTGGTGGCTTGTTTAATGTTTAACTCACTTAAGGATGAGCAATGGTTTCAGGAGATATATTGGGATTTTATATATATCAGAAGAGTGATACCATCGGTCTATGCCAACTCATTTTGTATAGGTGGTCTGTAGCAACTAAATATATACGTATACAAGATTTATTTAGATGTACTTTTGGAGTGTATGAGAGGCAGTTTGGTCACAACATGATAATTGAATGGTGAGAGCGAGGGACTTTAGAGCTTATAGATAATTGAGTTATTCAATTTTACAAAGACCCTATTTGTTTGAAATTCAATGGTGACCATATAGATTTTCAAGATCTCAAATTTGAGTGTTTTGCAGTTGTTTGTGTGTATGGAAATTTTTCTAACGATTTTACAATTTACGTTTGAGATTTATACTTTGATTTTAGAACCAACTACCAAAAAAAAAAAGAGACAAGAATTTATTTGGCAAAGTTCGCAGCGGAAGGTATTTGTTTCTTCCTAACTACTCAAATTATTTACTACAAGGTACTCTACAATTTTGGGACAAAAAAAAAAAAATTTCTTTTGTAGGGACTATTGTAATGTTTCTATGTTTTTCGATATAAAAGAGGATTTAAATGCATATAAATTCAACTAGTATTTATTTATTTATTTTATTTTATTTTATTTTTTTACCTTCCAAGGATGAACCATTTTGAGGAGAGAAGGATATGATACCCAGACTATTTCCATTGAAAGAAATAATTTCAGTTTTCTTCCTGGATCACATTGCGGGAAGTAATATATTATAAAAAAAAAATCTTTAGATTTATTTCTATATGAATCTTATTTGGAGAGCAAAAGTTATTGGTTTCCAAGCACAAAAATAAGTGGTATATATGGTAATTTTGGGCACATGCTTTTGCACCGTAAATTGGATTGGTTTTGGAGTACTTCAAACACTATGGCAAACTTGTGATTATTATGTTGTCCTCATTAATTTTATTCGGGCGGTTAATTCTTGATTCGATTGATGAGGTTGATTGGTTCACTTCTATAGTTTTAGCTAAGTGTGTTTTGGGTGATGCAGCGAATCGACGATATTTATGTGCACTGATACTAGAAGAGATGTTTTTCTGAAAAGTTATAGCATTGGGATCGAAGTTTAAATAGGAGATATGCTATTTCTTGAGGTTTGCAATGGTGTTTAGTTTGGCAAAAAGAGAAAGTAATTGAGTCCTTCTCTATATTAGGCCGTTTGAGGTTTTGGCTAAGATTGGTAAAGCGACATATTTGGCACGGCTGACTAGTTTAGTTAGAATTCGCGATGATTTCAATGTATCTACCATTGTAAAGAAAATATGTGTATGGTTTGTCTCAAGTGATTTTGATTACCAGTTGTTTCATATTGATGATGACTTAACCTACAAGATGAAAAATCCATTGGGATTCTTGATGCAAAGGAGAAGGAACTATATAAGGTGTAAAACAATTCGTTTGGTTAAGTATTGAGGCGCAACTATGCGGTTGAAGAAGTCACTTGGGAGCATGAAGAGGAGAGTGAAGAGGAGATGCGTGAGAAATATTTTCATTTGCAAACCTGAGGGTATACAATTTCGTGGACGAAATTTCTTTTAAGGGGGGAAGGATGTTACGCCCGAACTTTTCTTTTTCTAATAATTATATTTCGCATGGAAATTTAGCTTTTATGGTTGGGTCCAAGTGAATTATTTTGGCGCGCCCTACAAATTCTATTGGCATTATTGTAATTTTGGATATATAAGAAGACATTTTGAGTAATAGTATGGAATTAAGCTAATCAGATTATTATTATTTTCTATTTTCATATTTTCCCTACGTTATTCAAGGTAACAGTTAGCTATAATTTAGGGGTAGGGGGGGGGGGGGGGGTGTGATTAGTGGGTAGTTTTAATAGTCGTACTTAGTCATACATTTAAGAGAGGGTTAGGGTTAACATTTAGAGAACTCCAAACTTTTGAAAGAGAGCCAGCAGTCGAAGCGGAAGAGTTCTGGATCGTTTCCTCTCACACACACACACACACACACACACACACACACAGAGAGAGAGAGAGAGAGAGAGAGAGAGAGAGAGAGAGAGAGAGAGAGAGAGAGAGAGAGAGAGAGAGAGAGTAGCTGAAAAGGGTTATTCGAAGTGGACCTCATACTCGTGTTCTCCTCCTCCATTGCGGTACGTAAAATTAATTTTATTGTTTTCATTACCTTAGATTGATGCTGTTTGATAGAGGGGAAGAGTTTCTTGGGTTACACGTTCTTTTTGTGGTGTGAGAGTAAATGGGTTTGAAGTTGAGGGGTTGGTGGAGAGATCTTGATTGTCTCGTGTGTGTGCATGTGCAAAGTGGTGTGCGGTGGTGAACCGATGTCGATGAGTTTGAAGTTATAATCTGGTGTGCTGGTGTTGAGATGATTAGAGCATGTTTTGTCTTTATTTCATGTTGAACCTAATTTTATATTGAGCCTAGTTTAATTTGACATGGGTGATTTGGAAGGAGGGCAGGTCATGTGTACGTGGAGTCAGATTGGTACAAATCAAATGGGAGTTGGAGACCAATTTGGGTTTTGGAATAGCTGTGGTATGAATTGTACAAGTAAAAGGTATTATGGGTACTGATTGTTTTGACCCTTAAGATTGGAATTGTTTTTGAAGAGTGGGATTACGGTGGCTATGGTGATTATAATCTAATTTAGGATTAGGCATAGTTCAGGTACTTAAATAGCAAAAGACTTTTCTAGCTTTACGCATCTAGTGTTATATTATTCGAATAGTTAGTTATTTTGTATTCTCTATTTTTGTACAAGTTAGTCTCTTTTTGCATGTTCGAGGTGCATTATCTTTGGATCAGGTGAGTGGTTAAGTATGTTACGTACTTTCGAAACTTTCCCGTGTCCCTTAAATTATTCTTTGAAAAAATTAGAATTGTTAATTGGAAAAGCGAATTATTTATATTTGGTTGTTTAAATTGGCAAATGTATTCTTTTTGGTGAGAACTTCATGGATATTATTGGGAACTTTTATTATTGAAAGTCCAGGGAAATTATTCCTTTGTATAGGTGACCCTGGCCATTAGGGAAGAGACCCGGGTTATGCCGGTGACCCTTATGCTCAACGGCTGTCTTTTCGCCGGATAGACTTAGGGAAGAGTACCACGGGTTGCCAACACCTGGTGACTCTAAGTTCGATATTGGATCCAATCTTGAGATAATTATATTGTTGGCCATGGTACTATTTAGTTGTGGTTCCCCATTGTTATTGGATATCATTTTGTGATCACCATTAAGATTTATTATTGTTTTTATCTTATATCGTGAGTACCAAAATATGATGATATGGTAATTTAACTTCATCCATGTTTTAGAACTTTATTTATTATACATGCTTGTCATTCACTGAGCTTGTCAGCTGACGGATTTAATTCCAACACCATTTTCAGGAAAATCAAGTCGATAGGTGAGGGACTCTGGCGGAGTCTTTGGGAGTTATTGTGTCGACCTCCATAGGATATTGCATCCTAGCTTTACTATTTAATTTATTTCACTTCCGCACATGGTTAAACCTTTTTGGTAAAGTATTGGATTCATGGTATTATTGGTGATCATTTTTAATGTTTGGATCAAGGGATGGTGTGCCCCATGCTTATGTTGAGACAAAATTTGGTTTGATTTTATTTAATTATAAAAATGGTCATTTAGTGTTACATGGTTTATTTTATTTTAGGCTTCGTGATCCATGTGTTAGTTATGTGGTTCACGGTCGGTCACTTCCCATTTTGGGATGTGACAATTGCAAATAGGCTTTGAGGGACCCAAGGTTGTAAAATAGCGGTTAGCCGCATGGGTTAGCTTCTTTCCCATCTTCGTAGCATTTTTGCACACTTGCACAGTCTGTTGAGTTTTGGTGTAAGTCGAGGAAGCATGGTCGACATAACAAATGTCTGCTATTAATTGTTGTTGTGCATGCATATGTCGGCCAATGTTAAAAGAAGCGGCCAACATTTAAAGTGTCGGCCGCCAGAAGGTTCAACAATAGAACTTCTTGGTTTGTGTCTTATCTCTCTTGTACATCTATTTATCACTTTTGTCACCCATGACTGCTAAACAACCCAAAAACAAGTACGTGCTAAGACAAGGAAAACAAAAAATGTGATATTGGTTAAACGAAGTAAAGGCCGGCCGAAAGGCCAGGCGGAGAGGGGTGCCTAGCACCTTCCCCTCACCGTACTTTTGGCTCCCGAACCCACGACTAGAATCTTTGGTTGGGCTTTTTCTTGGTTTAGCCTAAACCAAGTGGCGACTTTGAACAGTTGTAGGTGCCGCGCAATGGGCACCGTGGATTATCGAAGTTCGATGCAACAAAGTCTTAAACATGCCAATGGATTAGAAAAAGCTAACAAATGAAAACACCAGTGCCACACGCATCTTGCCCCATCCTGTGTGGAGATGAACGCCTGCGCGCCTGCTCGCTCGGGCCGCGGGGGGCAGCCGTCCACATCGGGATCCTCGTCTTCCGTCCTAGACTTAACCTCTTCTATGGGAATATGACCTCGAGAGACTGCCCATGGAGCTCCTTACTGCGGTGTAGGCCGAGAGGTAGATGCTTGTGTAGAGGGCACATTTGGCATCCCTAGGGGTGTTAACCAACCAATGGCCAAGAAACCAACCAAATGCTTTGTGTTACTTTGAGGAACTTTTTGTGATTTTATATAACAAATTATTTTTTTGGTTGCCCCAACCAGGGGTTGCCCAAGCCCGGAGGCTTGCTGAACTCACCCCTGAGCGACCCTCCTCTAGTTTGTTGCCTAGAAGTTTTACAGTGAAGTGCCTGAGTCAAGGCAGAAAGCAGGTTGAAGAGATTGGGATGAGGAATCTCAAAAAAAAAAGAAAAAAGGAAGAGATTGGGTAGAGGAGTCAATCTTCATTTGATAACTGAACCCACATTTGTTAACAGTTTACAAAACAAAAAATCCCTAAATGATTGAAGGAATTGAATATGGAATGCAATACTAAAAACTGTAAATGTCTCCAGTCTCCGCATTCTCTGTCTCGTAACCAATAACTATTCTTAAGTCTTAACGAAAGATAGCATAAAGAGTTGAGGCAACAAATACACAAAGCTGCAATCACTTGGAAGCCTTGAGCAATGGAGTGTCTGCAAACTTATATGAAACACGGAGAAAACTTTCAAATATTCGGCCGTGCCACCTCAAGTACGGGCACTGCTTTGGAAATATGTTGTGCATCATCTTCAATCAGCTTCACTCTCAGGGCACCAATATTCTCATCAAGGTTTTTAATCTAAGGTGTTCCTATAGATGTACAAGGAGAGGTTAAATGCTCGGAAGAGGAGAAGTAGTGTGGTATAATGGTGGAAGTGGAACTGATTGAATACCTTCTATAGTGACTCCAAAAAGGTCAAGAGCTTAGAATATAAGTTTTGACGATTGTCCAAGGTTTCATTTTACTTTCAAGAAGTTTTCACAGCTTTTCATACATTCGGCAGTGCCAATGAATCTAAATTTTGATTAGGCACTCACCAGGAATAGGTTCCATATCATCCCCTAGAAGAACCCATGCAAATGCGAGTTGAACAGCACTGCAGCCTTGCTTTTTAGCCAATTCTTCCATACGCATATAGAAGATCTTGTTGTGCTCTAAATTTTGTCCGGTAAACCTAGGATGTGAGTGCTGATATAAAGAAAATATTAGTTATTCTTTCATCTTATTCATTGACGATAACCAAGAAGAGGAAAATTGGAATGAATTAGGTCTTGATGATGCTTTTCATCTACCACTAATGAAACTGAACAAAAAATAACAGATGTGGACAAAGGTCAATACCAAGAACCTATTTGATGGGACACTGTCTACAACTGCCTTGCCACCAAAAATCCCACGAGCAATGGGGGAATACGAAACCTCCCAATTCCAAGTTCCCTGATACCCAAAAACGGAATTAGAAAAAAACGAGCAGCAATGTAACGGAAAACAGTAAATAGCTGAAAGCTTAAATGTGAATTCCAATGAAAAAGTCCCAAAATATGACACAGACAATGTTGAAAGAGACATCTCCAACTTCTTAAAGAAAATGCAAGAAAATTAAGATGGAATTTCTACAATAATATAGGCACCATATGAAATACCTGCAAACAGGGATTATTTCTTCCTTAATGTCACGAGTCAAAAATGGAATACTCCATTTGTACAACAGTGATAGGATGAACATCACGCACCCTCCTTATTGTATTTGAGCTTGCTTCTGATAATCCAATGTACTTTATTTTACCCTCTTCCACCAACTTCTTAAGTTCCCTCATCTGTCCGCTAAGAAGAAAATTCAAGCTCAGTTTTAATTTCCAACATCGCTTGGCTGAAGGAAAAGATCATTGTCCCTTAGACAAAAGAACAAAGGCGGTTAAGATAGTTTGTGTCTTGTTAAGAACAGAAAAAGACCAATGTCACTTATAACTATCCAAACCACTAGGGAGCATAATGATGAATGGAATAATAAACAAAGTACTCATAGTTTCCTCAATAGGTCCTGATGTGTCAATCCGATGTACATAGTAGAGATTGATGTAGTCCACACAAAGGCACTTCAAACTAACCTCACAACACAAACGCGCATATGCAACTGTACCCTTCACAACCATCCCAGTAGGGTCAATTTTCACGATTCCAAATTTTGTCGCTAGCTGGATCTTTTCTCGTGGCATATGCTTTAATGCCTGAAAGATTAAGGATCTTGAATTGAAGTGGACGTCATGCTCAGTTGGCAAAAAGCAGATTAAAAACAGCTACAACAAAAAGATAGTTGTCCAGAAAATGCAGAAAAAGTATTACGGCAATTAAGAGACAGTTGGGTAGCCCGCCCTGACCAGTGGCTGCAATACTACGTAAAAAATGGTGAGTATAATTTGCCGCTCTAAACTGATGGCAAATAAAAAAATTAATCTAATCATTCTATACACTTTATTGGCTTTTCGAATCCTTTTGCTACATTGCATCGATCAAAATTTGCTTTTTGATTCAAGAATGATGATGTGATGCTAAAAGTGTTATTGCTATGAATTTGTATTTTGTACTATCACCGTCCAGATTTGAGCTCCAAAAATGAGCATAGTATATACAGTAAGGACTTCGACATATGCCAACCCATCGAAAAGATCAGAGATGAGCATAATGGAAGGGTACATCGTCCCAATGCAGAGAAAAACACATGTTTAGCATTTTTGCTTGTTATTTGAGAGAAAGAGAAGAAAGGAAAAGAGAAAGAAGTGTAAGGGTGTTAATTATCCCTAACACGAGTGACTATTATTTATATCGTTAAGTAACACGTTACACAACTTAGATAAGCAATGTGGGACAGTACGCACTATTCTAACACTCTCCCTCAAGATGGAGAATAAATATCACAAAATCTCAGCTTGTTACATAAAACTCTAAACGCGGTTTAAACAATGGTTTTGTGAAGATATTAGCCAACTGAGCTCCTGTAGAAACAAATGGAGTAGATAACACACTACCGTTTATCTTCTCACGAACAATGTGACAATCAACTTCAATATGTTTTGCTCTCTCATGGAATACTGGATTTGAAGCAATATGAATCGCCGCTTGATTATCACAATACATAGGAATAGGTAACTCCACATCCAAACCTAACTCCTTGAGTAAAGCTCTCAACCACACAATCTCACAAGATGTGTGTGCCATGGCTCGATACTCTGCTTCTGTGCTGGACCTTGCGACCACTGTTTGTTTCTTGCTTTTCCATGTGACTAAATTGCCTCCAACAAAAGTACAGTACCCAGTAGTGGACCGTCTATCAGATGGTGATCCTGCCCAATCAGCGTCGATAAAGACTTCAACACGCAAATGACCATTAGACCGATAAAACAAACCATGTCCAGGATGAGCCTTAAGGTATTTCACAATACGAAGACAAGCTTCCCAGTGTGGAAGAAGAGGAGCTGACATAAACTGACTCACCACACTTACAGCGAAAGAGATATCAGGACGTGTACTGGTAAGGTAATTCAACTTACCAACTAAGCGACGATATCAGTCTGGATGAGGAAATATCTCCCCCTGATCAACACAAAGTTTCACATTAGGATCCATTGGGGTCTCCACAGGTTTTGCTCCCAATAAACCTGTCTCCTCAAGAATATCTAATGCATACTTCCGTTGGGACAAACTAATTCCATCCTTGGATCTTGTTACCTCAATACTCAAAAAATACCATAGCTTACCCAAATCTTTTGTATGGAACTGTCGCTGTAAAAACTGCTTCAACTCATCAATACCTTTCTGATCATCTCCAGTAATAATGATATCATCTACATACACAATCAATACTATTTTTCCATGCTCTGACTGAAGAGAGAAAACAGAGTGATCTGAATGGGATCGACGCATACCAAACTGCAGCACAACATCACTAAACTGACCAAACCAAGCTCGAGGGGATTGCTTCAAACCATATAAAGCATTGCAAAGACGACAAACCCAAGAACGCTCCCCCTGAGCAACAAACCCAGGAGGTTGCTCCATATAGACCTCCTCGAGCAGATCACCATGTAAGAAGGCATTCTTGCCATCCAATTGAAATAAGGGCCAACCTAGATTAGCAGCAAGAGAAATAAGAATGCGAACAGAGTTTATCTTGGCAACTGGGGAAAAGGTCTCTGCATAATCAACCCCATATGTCTGCGTATAGCCTTTGGCTACAAGGCCCGTATACCGCTCAATAGTGCCATCCGGATGATACTTGACAGTGAATACCCAACGACAACCAACAGTAGTTTTACCAGCAGGAAGAGAAACCAACTCCCAAGTGCCATTATGATGAAGAGAAGACATCTCATCCTCCATTGCTTTCCGCAACTCAGACATAGATAAGGCCTCCTGAACAGTGTTAGGAACAAAAATGGAAGAAACTGAAGTAGTAAAAGCATGAAGAGATGGTAACAGATGGTTATATGAAACAAACTGAGCAATAGGATGTATAGTACATGATCGAATACCTTTACAATGAGCAATAGGACGATCAAGATCATCTGGATCCCACAACTAAGGGGAAGACGGAGCGGTGGGCGAAGGTGGGCCTGTTTGCTCAGATGGCTCAGGTTGCGATGGTGCTAGCTGAAATGGAACTGGTGGCTCAGGCTGAGATGGCACTGGTGGCTCAGGCTGAGATGGCACTCGTGGAACTTTAGGACGACGAACATACACCTGCAAAGGTTTTGGTGGAGGACCAGTACTTGAGGGGACAACTATAGGAAACACAAACTCAGAAGCAAGTCAATCATTGGTAGTGACAAGCTCCGAATAAAATGGGAGTGACTCGTTAAATGTGACGTCAACACATACAAAGGGATGACGTAAAGATGGAGAATAACACTTATACCCCTTTTGAGTTCGAGAGTAACCAAGAAAAATGCACCTAATGGAGAAAGGGTCAAGTTTGCTCCCATCAAGATCCAGAGTATGAACATAACATGTGCACCCAAAAATCCAAAGGGGTAATGAGTGTAGGGGACGACCGGGAAACAATACCTTATGGGGTATCTGACCTCCACGAACAGTAGAAGGCATACGATTAATCAAATAGCAGGCAGTGAGAACTGCGCCACTCCAATAAGACTTAGGAACTTGCATTTGAAATAACATTGCACGCATAACTTCTGATAAATGTCGAATCTTACGTTCGGCAACTCAATTTTGTTGTGGAGTCTGAGCACAAGAGGACTGGTGGATAATACCGTGATCATCAAAGAATTGAGAAAGAGTATTTTTAAAATATTCACGGGCATTATCAGAACGAAATATGCAAATGCAAGTATCAAACTGGGTTTTGATTTCCATATAAAATGACTTAAAAATAGAAGATAACTCGGACCTCTCTTTCATGAGATAAAGGTAGGTAACATGAGAGAAATCATCGACAAAAAATAACATAACACTGAAAGCCAAAAATGTTAGGAACATGCAATGGACCCCAAATATCAGAATGAACTAACTCAAAAGGACGCGATGCACGACTCTCAACCCTAGGATAAAAAGACATTCTATGATGTTTGCTAAACTCACAGACTTCACATGCCAAAGCATCCACACGACTACATGGAGGCACTAGTCTTTTGAGGTTCTCAAGTGATGGATGACCAAGACGACAATGATGTTGATATGGTGACATTGATGACTGAAGAGCAATAGAGCTAGGGTGAACATCACCGGTAAAGTAATACAGGCCACTACGTTCAACACCGCCACCAATCTTCCTCCCCGTCTTAAGATCCTAAAACACACAACCATTAGGGAAGAATGTGACTGAGTAATTCAAAGACTTAGTAAGTTTACTAGCAGACATAAGATTTAATGGAAAACGAGGAACTTGCAGTACGAAGTCCAAAGTAAGAAAGGAAGTAACATGAACAAAGCCCAAACCAGTAACATTGGTGGCAGAACCATCAGCTAAGGTAACACGAGATGGTTTACCGAGAGACTGACGACCAGAAAGAATAGAAGGAGTATCAGTCATATGATCAGATGCACCAGAATCAATAACCCAATGATTAGAAAAATGAGAAGACGCAATGCAAGCAATTGAGGAACCTGTCTGAGATAACGTAGCAATAGAGGAACTTGTCTGAAGTGACAGTAGGCGTTGGTACTGCTGATACTCCTCTGCTGAGATAGTCACCCCACTGTCGGTAGAAGAATGAGTAAACTGTCCAGCATCCTCAGAAATAGCAACCGGTTGAGCCTGGGGAAAACCATGAAGATCATAACAATACTCAACCATATGATTTGTACCCCCACAATGGGTACACCGTTGGGTACCATAATCAGAACTACCACGACGAGAACTACCTCCCCCTGACATGCGACCACGACCAAAACCACCACAATGACGGAAATTAGAACCACAACCACCAAAACCAAGGCCAAAACTACCAGAAACAACTGAAGCAGACTTCATCATAAACAAACCCAAACACCAACTCGGAATCTACTAGCAACCAAACAACCAACAAACTTTGCTACTATCCACCGTATGAAATCAACATCTACCAACAAATAAAAAATTGACCAATAAATCAACCAACCGCTACCTCTAGCAGAAGAAACCAACCACAACTACAAATAACTAATCAACTGAGCGTCGAGAGCGAAGTTAGTGTAAGGGTGTTAATTAACTAATCAACCAGTCTCTACCCCTTCTTCAGCACTGATACCATTTTATTTGAGAGAAAGAGAAGAAAGGAAAAGAGAAAGAAGTGTAAGGGTGTTAATTAACCCTAACACGAGTGACTATTATTTAAATCGTTAAGTACCACGTTACACAACTTAGATAAGCAATGTGGGACAGTACGCACTATTCTAACATAGCTTTTCAAAAAAAACTTCAAACAACAATTTCGGCAGTCCATCTTTTACTTTTTTACATAACCATATTAAGTTCAATTCTTTATTTTGCTCACCAAATAGAGTATATAAAGTGTACATAAAAGCTATAAGCAAGATTTCACAACCATGCCAAATGCATAGATATCAACTATCATATAAATGTAACTACCTTTCCCACTAGTATTTCTCTTGCATGGGCAGCCCCATAAATATTGGTCAGCCCCGTAAATATCTGATGTATCAAATAAAGTGATTCCTTTGCTAAAGGCATACTTAAGTAATGCAATGCCATCTTCTTCAGAGACCGGAGAATTGTAGATTCCACCGAGGCCCATACAGCCGTAACCCGACTTTTGAGACCTGAGAATAGAAACAATTTGCACAGTTTGTAAACCATTTTCCAAAACTCACTCATGAACTTCCTAACCACAATTAGCACAATTTTTTGCAATTTCGTTAGAAGAGTTTTTTTCTCCTAAAATAAAATAAATCCTCAAAAACAAGTTTGAAAATCTGTCAACCACGTTAGTCTTTTGGAAGTCGTTCACAAATGGAAAGCCACCCTTGAGATAATGAGACTGAAATCCATTGTTAACACAAAGCAAAAGATTATACGAACACAATAAACATCAGAAGGGTTAAATATCTACTGGCCCCCTAAACTATCAATTTTTTTTTACTTTCCCCTTCAACTACCAATTGAACTCACTTCCCCCTTCAACTACCATTTTCTTCTTTATTAAGGACAAATCACGTTTTTCATCCATTTGATAGACATAAAACTTAAACCCAAGGCTATATTAGTCTTTAACCTAGTATACCCTATACTAGTCTTTACCCTATATGTATATGGGCAATGTTTGCATAATATTATTGTATATTGTGCATGTGTGTCTTTTATTCTACATAGTAGATGATCTAGTGTATAGAGTACGGCTTATACACGGAAGATTGGATCATCGGTTTTTGTAGAATATAAGTTTTTGGTTCACAATCTTAGATGAAATTTGACACACCATCAGTAGGATTGTAGCAAAATGTTTTAGTAGGTCTTTCTTGACTATAGGGAACGGTTCTAGTTTCAACTTATTGTGCTAGTACACTTCGTGTGCATTGGACGAGACCACTTTAAGATAATTGTCTTAATACTGATATTTTAAGATAATTAGAATCTCATAATTATTATGAATGCTTATGCTCTTAATCCAAAGCTAATTAGTACATAAACATTTAATGTTATTGACTTTGATTCATGATAAAGTGAAATCCTTTTTAGGTCAATAGTCTTGGTGAGTTGGGTCACGACATTTTATGCACGATATATATATATAGGATCATGATCTCCTAAGGGATCCCTTATTAAAAATTTGGTGCGGACCCTAGCCTTTTTTCAACTTTCCGGATCAAATTTTGACGATCCGAACAGCTCAATGTTTTTAAAATGCGTTTTCCAAGGTCGACGCGGGAAATCTTCAAAAAAAAAAACCCGGAAGGGTTATGTACAGTTTTATCGAAAACTGTTTGGATCAAGCCCTTCCGGGTATTTGTTTTTGACGAATCTTCACATAGGCCCTTAAAAACACATTTTAAAAACATTGAGCTGTTCGGATCATCAAAATTTGATCCGGAAAGGTGAGGTCCGCACCAAATTTTAATAAGGGATCCCTCATGATCCTATATATATATATACACCGGTGATCCAGTCAAGGATCCCGGATTGAAGGTTTTTTGGTGTTTTGAAGGTTTTAAAAATTGTTTTTGCATAATCCGAACCGTCCAATGTGTTTAAAACGTGTTTTCAAGGGTCCCCGCGAGAAATGATAAAAAAAAATGACCGGGAAGGGCTTGATCCGATCAGTTTTTCACAAAAATTGTACATATACAGTTTTATGAAAAATTGCTTAGATCAGGCCCTTCCTGGTATTTTTTTGGATGATTTTTCGCGGGGACCCTTGAAAACATGTTTTAAACACATTGAACGGTTCGGATCATGAAAATTTGGTCCGGAACTATGAGTCCCGGACTAGATCGGGACTCTATATATATAGGTAAATCTTCTTATCCAAACCTCCCGAGAATAAGAAAAAATTGATTTTTTTTGTGTTGCAAATTATTTTTGGAAAATCCGAGCCGTCCAATGTGTTCAGATATTTACATTTTTTGCAAAAACTGCTTGGATCAAGCCCTTCCCGGTATTTTTTTTTGAAGATTTCTCGCGGGGACCCTTGAAAACACCTTATGAACACATTGGACGGCTCGGATCGTCAAAATTTTTTTTGGATCATGGAGGTTCGGAAGTCCGGAGTCCGGAGGTGAACACATTGGACGGCTCGGATCGTCAAAAAAAATTTTGGATCATGGAGGTCCAGAAGTCCGGAGTCCGGAGGAGAAGCTTACCCTATATATATATATATATGTATATATAGTCCCGATCTAGTCCGGGATCCCTAAGTCCGGAACTCATAGTTCCGAATCAAATTTTCATGATCCGAACCGTCCAATGTGTTCAAAAAGTGTTTTCAAGGGTCCACGCGGAAAATCATCAAAAACAAATACCGGGAAGGGCTTGATCCAAACAGTTTTTCGCAAAACTGTAAATATACAATTTTTGCGAAAAACTGCTTGGATCAGGCCCTTCCCAGTATTTTTTTTGCAGATTTCCCGCATAGACCTTGGAAAACACCTTTTGAACACATTGGACAGCTCGGATCATGCAAAAACATCTTTTTTACCTTCAATCCGGGATCCTTGACTGGATCACCGGTGTATATATATATATATCCGTGAGGACCACCACTTTTTTTATTTTCCGGACCAAATTTCGACGATCCGAACCACTCAATATGTTTAAAACATGTTTTCCAAAGCCAACGCGGGGAATCGCCAAAAAAAAAAAAAAATTACCCGAAAGGGCTTCATCCGAGCATTTTTTCATAATAACCGTACATATACAGTTTATCGAAAAATGCTCGAATGAAGCCCTTTCGGGTGTTTTTTTTTGGCGATTCCTTGTGGTGACCCTTAAAAACACGTTTTAAACATATTGAGCGATTTGGATCGTCGAGATTCGACCCCGATCCATGAGGTCCTCACGGAATTTCCGTGAGGGAGTCCTCATTCAATCATGATTACACACACACACACACACACAATGAGCTTCTAATCAGGTATACCTGATGGGCTTCCCATCAGGGACTCTTATTTCCTGATCAAATTTTTATAATCCGAACTGTCCAATGTGTTTAAAAGATGTTTTTAAGGGTCCCCGCGAGAAATTAGTGAAAAAAATACCGGGAAGGGCTTGATCCGATCAGTTTTCGATAAAAACTATATATATACATTTTTTCTAAAACTGATCGGATCAAGCCCTTCCCGGTATTTTTTTCACTGATTTCTCGCGAGGACCCTTAAAAACACCTTTTAAACACATTGGATGGTTCAGATCATAAAATTTTGATCGGGAAATTGGAGAATTGTAAGACTCCCTGATGGGAATCCCATCAGGTATACCTGATTGGAAGTTTGGGGTATATATATATATATATATATATACACATTAAAAATGTAATTTTTTCACGTTAAAAATTGTTTTTGGGAAATCCAAACTGTCCAATGTGTTCAAAAGGTGTTTTCAAGGGTCTACGCGGGAAATCTTCAAAAAATAATACCGGGAAGGGCTTGATCCAAGCATTTTTTTCGCAAAACTGTATATTTACAGTTTTTGTGAAAAACTGCTTGGATCAAGCCCTTCCCGATATTTTTGTTTTGAAGATTTTCCGCGTGGACCCTTGAAAACACCTTCTGAACACATTGGACGGATCGGATCGTCAAAAAAATGCTCGGATCACGGAGGTCCGGAAGTCCGGACTAGAAGTGGAACCTATATATATATATATATAAACACATTGAGCAATTTGGATCATCGAGATTCGACCCCGATCCATGAGGTCCTCACGGAATTTCTGTGAGGGAGTCCTCATTAGATCATGATTATATATACATACCTATATATATGGATATTAGTTATTGATGGAATTCATGTCCCGGTAGGGATTGATGATACTCCCTTGAGTAAGCTTGTAAGTTTCGATTATGTCAAACCCTGCAGGTGGATATTTGTTCCGACATATCGAATAAGTTAAGTGGAATGTATCAAGGTATTTTATAAGATGTTGATTAAATATAATTGTCAGTAATTTAATTTAATCAACGGATATTTGTAATCTTAGCGTGGGGAGATTAATAAGTACTCCCTCCGTCCCAATTTAAATGTTCCCTACGGTTATGCGTGCCTTTTTAAAACTCTTATAGTTTTTATTCTATAATGTATTATATATGCAATATGGATCTTATTTGATAGATCTCAATTAGTTCTATTAAACAAAATTTTTAAATTTTTTGAAAACATTACCAATAAAAAGATATAGACGTTTGAAAATGACACGGATATTCGTAGGGAGCATTTAAAATGGGACGGAGGGAGTATTTATTAACGTGGAGCTCGGAATATAATTGAGATAAAGACGAGAGTGTAATTATAATTCTTTAGTGGTGTGAATTATAATTTGTGAAATACGAATAGAATCCGGGTGGGATTAGGTTTTCTTATATACATAAGGAGCCCAGATTTATTTCTCCTCAGGTCCCTGCTCTAGCCCTATAAATATGTCATTATGTTCTCTAGGCCTCACAACAGTCATTCAGAAAATTAGAAGAGAGTCTATGAGCTAGAGAACAAGGAGACTACGTAGAAGTCTACGCTTGGCTACGTGATCGAGATATAAAGGAATATGGTAGAAGATCATGAGGTACTGTCGAGAAGAGTTTATTGCATAAAGTATCGGGTCTGTCAAGTTCTAAAAAGAAACAAGTCAACGGGCATTCGTGTCGACGGATGAGACTAATTCTGCCTCATAGGGTTTGCGTTGATTTTTCTTGTCTAATTTATACGCGTTATTACTGGGTTTTGGGAAACCCTTGGGCCGACCCTGCATAGGAAGAAAATGACTAGAACCTTAATCCAATTAATTTACTCGCAAATAAGTCCGACTTGCACAGTGAAAACCCCTCAATGAGTGGTCATTTTCTGGGGTCAAATTGTTCTTATACCCTTTTTTGTAAAGGGTGATTCTATTTGCAACCCTTTTTTTTCTCCATACAACCCATGAAAATGTCCTCAATTTTCATTGTTGGCTAAAGACCTAAATGCCCCTACAAATTTGAAAAACTGCGGGTTTTTTTCGACATTCATACCCCGAAACATGGAAACTTTTTCAACATATCGATGTTGAAACTTTTCACTTAACTGAAATTATGCAAGACAATGTTTAGTAATAAATTGTCGACTTAAGTTACTTTTTTCATCATCATAATATCGAATTCTACGTATTACATCAACATTTGCATTCCGAAAACAATACCTGAGAAATTCACATGTTCGATTTCACAAATTTCGACATTAACAAGCTGAAAAAATGGTTATATTTCGACATGTTATTGTCGAAAACAACAATATTTTATCCACATGTATTTAGTTCAACATTTGAAAGTTGAATATAGACATACATTTCGACAGGATGATGTCGAACATAGACATGGTCCAATTTTTCCACAAATTTCACAAGTATTTGGTTCGACATTAAGAAGCTGAATAGAGACATAAATTTCGACATGAGGATGTCGAAAATAGACAAGGTCCAATTTTTGAAAATTTGACCTTCAATATAAATCGACATGTGGTTGTCGAAAATGAGTGTGTATTTCGACATTCAAAGTACGAAGGGTATTTTGGGAAGTTTAGGTGTATTTAGTGGGTTGAAGAAAATGGGTTGTATGGAGAAAAAAAAGTGTTGCAAATAGAATTACCCTTTGTAAAATGCCTCATTTTGAATCGGATCAAGAAGCATTTTATATCAATTGAAAAAGATAGTAAAAACCAAACTTAAGAATATTGAAGTTTGGTCTATGGAAATTGGGTTGAAGCACACCGTTTCGGAGATGGTTGAAGCAATTGAGGCTAAGATATGTTTCCAGGCCCTAAATAACACTCTGGCCCAATTGGATGGGGTCTTAGTGGGGGGCATAAATATGGGGGGTCTTATTTATGCCCGGGCCCACGGCTATGGAATGGTTTGCCAAAAATAAGTGCAGGGGTGTTATTTATGGACACCCCAGGGGGTGTCCATATTTATGACCCCCCTAATACCCCCTGGAAAATGACCATTGTACCCCTTTTAATACCCCCTCCCAATACCCCTCCCAAGACATTGGCATGTGGTGTGTTTTCTTTTTTATTATTTGAAAATGTACTAAAAAATTAGGAGTATTATTTACCCAAAAATAATAAAAAATTGATTAGTTTTTATAATAAAACAATTATAAAACCCAAAAATCTCGTTAGTATACATTCTTTACCCAAAAATCTCATTAGTTTTTTGACATACTTTTTGAAAGCTCCTAAAAGATGATCTGATTCAATAATTTTTATAATAAAAAGTAAACATCTAAATTAATTTTTATAATAAAACAATTAATATAAAATTAATTACAATTAAATCTTATAGCTTAATTAGTTATTGAGTTTCAATAATAAATTAATTAATTATTAGATTTATCTAATTAAAAAAACACATAACTAATACGAATATTCACACAAGGGCAAAAAAGTCTTTTGACAGCTTTTTACATCATCCACCCAAATTTAATCCCCCTTCTTACAAAATCATCCAAACCAAGTACTACTTAATCCCCCCTCCATAAATGTCACATCACTGTGGGGCCACCCTCCATATATATTACCCCCTACTATCTTATACCCCTCCATAGTTAATACCCCTAAAACTAATCCGGCATCCAATCGGGCCGTTAGTTTATTGTTGCAGCAACTGAGGCTAAGATATGTTTCCAGGCCGTAGACAACACTCTTAGTTTATTGTTGCACACACATCGCTAGTTGTAATGTATTTCTTGAGGTTCTCAAACATTCAAAAATCCTATAGGCCTTGATAACAATTTAATCCTTGCACACAAAGCAGATGAGGATCCCGGAGGTGGATTTGAGGTGACTGGTAGACTAGGTTTAATTTGTGGGGCTTCGGGTATGTCAACTTTGGTGGAGAACGTTTCTTTAGTGGAGGAGGGACATGCAAGAATGCAGAACTATGAAAATACATTTGATCCACCAATGTCTTAAGGGGTAGAAAAGGGTAAAGGTTGAGACATAGGGAGAAAATCAGGAAAGTTTTGCTGTGAGGAAGAGTAAAATGGAGTGCACAAGTGAGCTCCAGTTGTTGACCGCGCCAATGTGCACAAAGGCCTCAAGAGAGAGGTTAGAGAGCATAAAGGATTGTTCGGTAGACAGAGGCTATGAACAGCAGCATGTGGTGGTGGTTCATAGAGATCGATGAAGAAAAGAGGACAGCAAGAAGTTGTCTAGCAAAACCCAGAAGAAGGACAATGGAATCTCAAAGACAATCAAAGTGAAGGCGGCATGATGGAAATTATATGCTTGATTGTGGTGCAAACTAAAAAGAGTGTGACATAATTTGTGGCTCAGGTGGCATTTGTTTTTGGTGGTTAAGACTTGATAAGGGACAATATTCGCCTTCTCCATTATAATTGGCGGTTGTGGCTATAAAAATGTGTGTGCGCATTCCTTATGTAAACATATCAGAGAGGTTGATTTAAAACCATGTCCTCATGGAGAGGATCGTGTGATTTGGACTTCAACCAGGCATGGTGTTTACTCATCGAAGTCAGCTTGGGATGCTCTAAGAATAGTCAGACCTTTGGTTGGTTGGTATGATGTCGTTTGGTTCAAGTATCATGTGATGGGCTGTTATTCAGTGGTGTGTGCCATGGCAGATTGGGGACTTTGGACAGAATTGCAAAATAGGGTACGGTTTCTGTCACCACCTGTGTTCTCCGTGAATGGGAGGACGAAAGTCACTCTCATTTGTTTTTTGCTTGCTCTTTTTTGAAATGGATGTGGGGGTAATGTGTTAAAGCAGTGTGGGGTGCATAGAAGTCCTATTGATTTTCCTCAAGAGCTTGACTGGTTCTGTCAAAGGTGCAGGTGTGGTACAATTTTCAATTTCTTGCTTAAACTGCTTCTATCGACAATGTTTGGGAGAGAGGAATGCAAGGATTTTAAGGTCCAATAGAGGGGATGAGATGGTGGTGGTGCAGCATATCATTAGGGATGTTCGAGCTTGTCTTAGCTCTTGGAGTGCTGTCAAGAATTCTACAGATCGATTGGGCCAAAATAAGTGAAGAGTGGAATGTTTAATTTCTTTACTCTGTAGTTGTAATATAGAACTCCTTTGGGCTGAGTTTAGATTGTTTTTTTCATTTTGTAGTAGAGGTCTATTGGCGGTGGTTGATATTCTGTTGTTGCTGTCTTCGATGTAATTGTTGTGGGGTACAAGGGTATCGCCTTGCTTTCATTTTTGGGTGTGTTACTATAAAAGAAGTTACTTACAAAAAAAAATAAAAATGAGAGAGGCGAACAAAAACTGGGGTTCCACCCACCCAGTGAGTTCGAAAGTTTGAGAGGAAAGTAAGCTTGTAATATGTTTTTTTTGCAGTGTTAGTTAATAGAAGTGTGTTTGATTTGTGTGAATCGATACCCATCCCTCACCCCACTGTATCAACCATTGCCTCTCAAACTAGATGCCTGCACTGCTTAGTTTTTAGTGGACGTTTGTAGCTCAATGCAATCAATCATTGATCTCACTGGATTGTCCATGGAGTTATCCTAGATCATTGCTATAGCAGTGAAGGTGGTCGGTAGTGGTGCATGGGTTGCAGCAGGAGTTGGGTTGGTGGGTGCCAAGCTGTGTTTGCTGTTGCGTGAAGGTGGTGTGAAAGGAGTGTTGATCCAAAAAAATATAAAAACATTCCATGTTTGAAAACCATTGGTTTTAATCAAAATCACCTCATTTTCTGTTCGCTTTTGTTTACATGGAATCAAACCCAAAAATACCACACAAAGAAAGAAAAACCCAATAAAAACACGACTACAATTCTTTTGAAATATATTTTTGCTAAAACAAGATATGTGTTTGGCAGATGCTAACACCTTTTCTTTATGAATAAAATACCTTCTTTTTTTTTTAACTGATTTATGAATAAAATACTGGCATGGTGGCTTCGATAGAAACCCCACCAATATGCTGTAATATGATACAAGAGCTCCTTTAAAACTATGATTTAGGCTGAGTTTCCACTACGGTATTTGTATTCTTGGACTACAAGTTGTCAAATCAGTCGATTTGACAATTTGTAGTTAAGAATACCGATAATACCAAAAACACGGTAGCGGAAACTCCGCCTAAGTAATGCAACACAGTTACCAGGTACAAAAACTTGCTGATCTAAACAAATAATGCAAGTGTTGAATTCGACAGTGTAACACAGCGAAAAAATCATGCTAAAGACCACACATTTTCCCCGGACCTTGCTTTGAAGTATAGTAATTAAACTTGACAAAATTTTGATCAAGGATCCTATCGTTCAGCTAGAAATGGTTTAAATGTCAGCAGCACCCCAATTGCCTCGATCACATTCAGGATGAAGAAAATCATCTGATCACCTGCATTCAAATAAGTAGATAGTACTTGGTGTAAGTTTCACAAACGATAATATGCATAACACAATCAAGTTACATACATTTTCTATTGACGACTAGCCATTTTATTTTATTTTACTAGAAAAGATAGAGGCACCAACAATTGCACCAAATCTCTCACATGGAATATGTGAGACCCACATATGAGTGATAGTTCCTACATATCTCATGTGAGAGAGTGAGTGCAATCGTTGGTGTAAGTGTTAGTGCCTGTAGCAAACCTCTTTTGTTAACGACTACTCTCACGTGCAATGTGGAATCCCAACATCCTCACCTTGGTGTAGCCACGACCCTGGCTTTGATATAATGTGAGACGTGCAACCTAGCACCACCTGAAAGTATGGTCCAATTTGGCCAAGCCAAAAAGCTGGTCTCCCAGAAATGTTTTGCTGGCCCTAAGCTCAGAAGGTGCCTCTTGGATGAAAGTGTCATGCACTATTATATGAACATCCTGGATATTATCGGCATCCATTGTTGGATGCCAACAATTATATGAGCATCCTGGATATTATCGGCATCCATTGTTGGACGCCAACAAACCGATTACGCATTATGTATGTGGCAATAACATGATTCCCCCATGTTAGGGGTCGACTTTAACAAAGACAAGTGACTTTCCCACGAGTGGTACCAACAGCATAACCAGATGTTTCCTTGATAATAAAAAAAAGTACGACAGTACAGTGGTGATGATGGTAGTTATTCCAAGATATGCTAGAAGCCACATAAACGGCATGTTCCTTGTATCACATTGCTATTTCCAAAACCATTACAATCTTCCACACAAGTCATTCAAATTGTTATTATCGTCCCTAATGCCTTTCATGATATTACGCCCACACCACTACCAACCATTCTAAAATCCACACATAAGCATTCAGAGAACTAGTTGGTGCCTAGTGAAGTTTGCTAGAGTATCTCAAAAATTAAGTCAACTTAATTCCTAAAATTACTTTCCAAACAATAATTCAAATTCTTGCCGTAATATGTACATCTTTAGAACAGTAATTCTAAAAGGCCAACAGTGGGTGGTCGAAATTAGCCAGAGAGTCGAAAAGTCAACTTAGTGGAGAGTTGTAACCTGGAAAGAATGCAGCATCTTGACGCTTTTGTGCCCAGGAAAAGCTGCATAAGTTAATTGCATATGTCTAAAGTTACATGAATACACATAAAGAAGAGCCGATTAAAAAAATACATATACAGGACAATACAATAGAAACATAACTGTCAATATGCACAAGCACTTTCCATTCGGAAGCTATAGAGTAGAGTTGACTACAAGTACGCTTTGTGAATGAATGGAAACAAGTGGTCATAGAAAGCTTTAATATCAGGTTTAGAAGTTCCAACTATACAAACATAGATTTGAAAGACAGAAGGCTGATGTTTGGGGTCCAAAAAGCCTGATTGAAGTACTGAAATAAACAAAATCAAAAAATTTCTTTACTGGAAGTTATGCCAAGATCCTATTTGATCCTTCACACATGTTCGACACAGAGACATGTCTTATTCCAAACCGAAGAAACAGATAACAATAGGACCTGTTTAGATGAATGTCTGACATGTCAGCTTACGTCTGGTGTGGGCGGATGCTAAACACATGTCGCACACAAACCAAAGAACGTAAGCACTCCTTCCCTTAGCTGCTTCCTAGTTAATCAAATTAACTATTCCTTCTTTTGTATAAACATCCGTAATAGGACAAGATGTTGACTTCGCATATAACAAAATTTAGTTCTATTTAAATAAGCGGAATTTTTTACTCTTCAAGAACTTGTTTGTTTCCATATTACCAACTATGATTGACACAATTTCTTATTAGTACCATTAGGAAAGGCTTTATCAGGGATAATAAGAGGCTCTGATTATGCTTTCACTGAACATGAAAAAGGAAAATGGCTACCAAAATTAAGCGGGCACTCACATTGCTCCTCCACCAGCTGGACCGGCAGCTTTAAAAAGTGACATCGCAGTCATAGCTATGCCATTTGCAGCTCCTCTTTGGTGTTGATCCTATCGTTTCAGTATCAAGACAAAGGAAATCATAAAAGACGTAATGTGAGACAAAACTATGATTCCAAAATCTGAGACGAGAAATAACATAGGAATCGAATAAACTGAAATGAGAAGTAAAATTACCACAGCTTTGTTTTGCAGTATGAACATGCCAGTAATAATGGACACCTGACAAAAGCAAAAAACTAAGAGATAACTATTGACAAATTGAAAAGAGAAACTATTACACATCAAAAGAGGTATGCTTCTCGTATAGCACCATGACAATCATATGCAACCATGAGCTTTGCATGCTTGCTTATGTTACTTCGTTTTTTATTGTAGAGTAGACCTTTCTAAAACTGTGGAAGTTAAAATATTTCCCAAAAAGTTTTATCCGTTCAGCTTAAATCTACTTTGGTACTACCTTGACCTGAGAAGCAAGGACATTATCTGAAGGACGGTGTTGTGTTTTGAGTCCAATGCTCCTTGAACTCTACTAAAGTGTGTCCTAAACTTCTTAAAGCAAGAGAGAGGGGAGAGAGAGAAATAGTCTTGAAATTAATCTCAGAATTTAATCACGGAACCAAACATGGGATAGGCCTAACCAGGGGATATCTCTATATTAATCTTGCACAAATCAAACGAGAGATTGTATAGGATTCAGGACTAAATTAGTCCCAAGACACATAGTCTAGGACTACTAATCCCAGGACTATCAATCCTACCTGTTTTAGTCCACGAATCAAACGAGGCCTAAGGGTCAAGTAACTGAGGTGATTGGCCCACCTTTTGTTCCCACTCAACTGGCTATTGACCAATCTACGGTGGAGGCTTCAGCATCGACTCATCGTAAACTCAGATTACTAAACCCGAGATTCGCAACTCTTATCTCAACAGTAGTTTCAAAGGGTGCCAATGGCAGAGCAACAATGATTCTGTGGTGAAGCTAGAGAGGAGGACGACGCTGCTACTGCTGAGGGCTGAGCAAGAGGAGAGAGTGAGGGGAAGTGGTGTTGTTCGATAGCAGGCATAGCTCAGGAAACTTCAATAGGTCAGGCAGAGCTTAGTAGACACAACATGACACTGAAGGATACGTACATGACGCTCAAAACTGGATACATCAAGCGTTTTCTAACTGAAGATCTTTATTTTGAAACGAATAAGAAGTCCAATATTTGCGCAAAAAGAAAAAGTCCAACTAGGAGGAGGAGGAGGAGGATATGAGGGATTCAGACCTAATATTGACCAGATTGAAGCTTGTTTTGAAGAATACCCAAGGATATTGAAGCATGGCAATGGTAGATCGGATCCACATCCAAGCCAAGGATATCTCTTCAGGACTAGAAACATCCATCTATGCTGTATTTCCGCATATATGTATGTTTGAGAGAGAGAGAGAGAGAGAGAGAGAGAGAGAGAGAGAGATGGAGAGTCTAGCGATGACAATAGTGGAGAGATGTCTTCTTCTTTTTCGTTTCAGTCTCACAGAGATAAGATAAAGTAGTTACACCTGTGGCTTGTGTGTGTTTATGTTTTCTTTTCTTGTGTGTTGGGCTGCAGGGCGTGCTTGTTCTAAAAGAAGTTCGTGAGGGATTTACTTATAACATATGGATTCCAACCAAAAAAACTATTTTTCTAAATGGCGAACTTGGAAGGGTTTATATAGTATCTTCAAAAGGTAAGTTTGTACTCACAGATAATACATTCTTCATCACAGATGCACAGCCTAACAACAGTGAGAGGCTGAACCCAGTAAGCAGGGTCATGTAGGGGTAACATGTCAGTAGGGGTATGGACAACACCTACAAGACAGCAGTTATATGTCAGTAAAATGAAGACAGCATACGATACTCTGCATTTGGAAATGCCAAGAAAACATTGTTTTATGAGGAGTGATTCCTTACTCCACAAATGCGAGCTACCATGATAGGACCAAGAATCTTCTCTGCAACTGGATATAGAGAAAGTTGAAATACTAGAAGCCCAAGACCTGAATTTTGAGTGACCATTCAGCAATAAAATCTTCAGTACACGTCTACTAATATCTGAATAGACATGACATGCTAGGCAGAAAACTGGGGTGGCTTGTCGGGTGTGTGTGTGGAGAGGAGAGTTAACAAACTTTTATTTTCCTTATGCATATCAATTTCAGCAGATACCAATATGATACTCTTGTTGTTTTTCTGGGATTACATGTTCCTTTTGAGTATCTAACAAATTAACAAATTTCCAGTAGTGTGATCAATAAGACCATCAAAACAAGTTTCTCGCAGGCCATAAAAGTTAGTTGAACCTGTACCAAGTGCCACAACTGCGAACACTAACATGCAGCTACAAGAACACATAAAATTAGCAAAAACTTGACTAAAAAAGTTAGCAAAAACTTGTCAATTTAAGTGAGTGCCTGAAAGCTTTTTGGGATTTTGATGTGAAACAAATTCATTTGGACCTTATCAAATGTAAATCTCTGAGTACAGTTTTGACAACTGTACCTGATACAGCAAGAACTACTCCAACATCGTCAGTTGAATAGCTCAAGCCCCCGTATTTTCTTGGGCTCTCGGCCCATAGTGAGAATATCTGCAGAAGGAGATTATTAGTTGCCAAATATGCAAGACCCTATCAACAGAAGAAAGAGAACTGGTAGAAGTAACCAGTGAAGTGTAGTGACGTACAAAAACATAAGCTTACACAAATAACAACTTGTATACATTACTTGAGTTTTGTACGTGACTTATTTGGATTTTTGATGACTTCATAAGTATAAATGCACATTTAAATCCTACCTTCGGTTAATCTCCAATTGTCAATAGAAACTACTCTCAAATTTATGAAGTTCGTTGTTAGTCCCCTTATCTAGCCTACCTTAGCATAACACCTCGTACCACGTCCTGAAGCACATGGTGCACTGCATGGTGAATTGTTTCCTTACAATTAAGTGACACAATCCATTTTCTGGGGATATTACTTAATGGCGTGAAACAAAATGCACCATCAGAGAGTTTTAGGACCATATATTACCAATTTACCAATGTGAGATACCAGGAGCTTACAGCACGTAATAAAAGAAATGCTGAACAGCACAGTATGAAAAAGAAAGCTTTTTCCAAAACAGTGAACTTAAATTATGAAACAAACCTCAGTGTAAGCCATATCATGAAGCGAGAATATGCAATAAACAATGATTGATGACATCAGGGGCCAGTTCTTGATTAGGCTTTTCTTAGAATCAGGTTCTCTTTCTTCAAGATCCTGGGCTATTTCTTTCTCAGTAGACCCACGGGATACAGCCTCCATTGCCTCAACCGAATCTTCACATGGTTTCTTATGAATGTGCAATGTTTCCTGGCCATTCAAAGTTATAGAAGCTTGAATCCCGTAATATGAAAGTTAAGGTACTAAAGTCTACTGACCAAAAAGCCAACATGATAGCTAAAAACAGGATGTTAGAGCATCACTAACGGCATACTCAAATGTGAATACTCAAATGTTGCCACATCACCTTTTGGGTATTCATTTAATGGGTTTCTAAAGTTAGCAATGTGAAACTCTACAATGGTTCATTTTTGTCCATAATCAAAAGTGGGGAAAATGTTGGTAGTTTTGAGTATCCAAGTTTGATTATTGGGAAAAAGTTGATAGTTTTGAATATCCAAATGCCAAAATTTGAGTATTTATAAAAATGTTGTTAACTTTGAGTATTTATCCAAATGCCATTGTGAGCCTTTTTGGAGTATCTAAATGCCAAAATTTGAGTATTTTTCTTTTTGAGTATGCCATTGGGGATGCTCTTACATTTTCTCCCACATTTACAAATAACATGTTGTTTGTACCATATCTGGACCCTACATGTGTCACATGATGGAGTAGATTGGATTAGGTTAAAAAAGACCTGATTCCAAATTCCCTATATTTTAGGAGACCAATATTCTTGAGATGATAAGTGGGTTACCTAAATTATAGGAGATATATCTTTATATTAGTTCCAAGTAATAAGGATTAATATAAATATATATTTAATAGTTATCCGTGAGATCATGGGCTGAATAAACATGTGGGAGATTTTTGAGATCATGGGTAGTTATTTGGGACACTTGGCATCCATACATTCATCCGCAACAAAGGATTTATTGGCAGGAATTTACAAATTGTGTGGAGGCTAAATTGAAGCATCATGGAAGAGATCAACGACGGTTACATTTCAGCGGTTTCAAGATCTCTTGAGGCTATAAATAAAGGCCTTAAGCCATCATTGAAAAGGTCCATGCACCATCAAAGCTCACAGCAGCAATTAGTTTGTTTTAGTATCAACCCTAACTATCTAGTTAGTCGATTTCCCCTTTCTTTCTTTCTGAACTATGTCAATCTCTCCTCATCTCTTTTCTTCCTCTATGTAATTTAGTTTTCTTTGTTAGTTGAAGTCCTTGTTCAAGGCATTTAGAACCGTATCACTTTAGGTCCTCTTTATAAAGTTTCACATTGCTTGAAGGAGGTCATATATAGATTCAGGCACATTCCCATCTTTACATTTGGAGATCTTGTATCTCCTGGCACGCCCTCACATTTCTCACACCCACTCGGTGTTGGCTCCATCATTTCTCCTGTCCCTAGAGAAAAACGTGTCAACATTTTTTGGCACGCCCAGTGGGACCCATTTAAGGCAACCACAGTTAACAAGATGGTAGGAAAAGATGGTAACAAAGGAGGAGCTAAGAATACGACGGTAGGTGATGACTCTCCTGGAGGAGTTAACGCTGCAGAGAATCAACCTATTGCAGCTTCTCAAGAAGATCTCCAAGACATGGCTGTCAGCATGCGAGACTTCATCATTGAAACCAATGCTGGTTTGTCAGAGGGGCTGACTAACTCTATTATTGGTCCACTTCAGAAGATGAAAGAATCTCATGCGGATCTCACAAAGACTATTGATAGTTCTTCTCAATGACAAACTGACCCCAGTTGCTTCTGTGGCAGCGGGTAACATTTCTAACAATGATCCGCCTAAGATGCCTGGTCCTCAAGGATTTATCCTAAGCGGATATCAGGCTTCTTCTTCCAATTCTCCTGCACAACCACCGGGGGGCAAAAAGGTGATCCTGTTGAAAGATGAACATGGGTGCATCGTCCCATCCTAGTATCATTCAGGGGCAATGGAATGATCCAAATCCTCTATTCACTGGAGGATCTCATGGTGCTTCTGCAGGAGGTCTACTTCCTCCTTTAAGCATCAAAATCCAGTGCTCCTGAGCAAAGATCAAGTGATTGAGTATGTCCAAGATCAATTTGGTCCTGCATTGCAGAAGTTTGGTAGACTTGTGTATAAGAAACCGTATAACAAGGCAGTTGATTGAGTGGAATTTCCTAAAGGGTACAAAGTCCCAGATTTCGCTCAATTCTCAGAAGAAGATACTAGATCAACAGTGGAGCATGTTGCTCGTTTCACTGTTCAATTTGGTGAAGCAGCAAGCAACGAATTCCTGAAAATGAGGTTATTTCCTAACTCTCTAAATGCTACTGCTTTCACATGGTACATCAACTTGCCTGCTAATTCGTTCCAATCTTGGACTCAATTAGAAGAACTTTTTCACAAGCAATTCTATCGTACAGAACAAGAGGTTACTTTAGCCGATCTCTCTAGGTTGTACCAAATGCCTGGAGAACCGGCTAAAACTTACATTACTCGATTCAAAACTACTCGTTTCAAATGGTTTTACCAGAGACTATGTTCGCCTTGCCCAAAATGGCCTCTGTTTAGAATTACAGAAGAAATTTGTGGATGTGGCTTTTAGGGACTTTCGAGTTGGCTGTAAGACCCACTTGTTATGAACAGTTGTTTACAGAAGATCAAGATAGGCGAAATGCTTCTAAGGGGACCTATTATAGAGATCCCAATTACCAAGTAGCTACTGTAGAAGCAGAAGATGATCAAGAAGTTGGCAGAGATTGTCAACTGGAAGCCGTATGCCTGTAACGCTTTTGTGAAGGTTGGGCCTACTAAAGCTTAAGGATCTCTTGCATCTCCTAAAACTAGCAGATCTTACATGTTCGATATCACAAAGGCGGAGGAAATCTTTGATCACCATATGGCCGATAAATTACTGCATTTCTCTGTTGGTCATAAGATTCCTCCCCGGGCTAAAATCAAATGGAAGGAGTATTGCAAGTATCACAACTCCTGGAACCATACTACAGTCAACTGCATCACCTTCAGAAATGGCATTCAAGATCGTATTGACAAAGGAGATTTTAAATTCCCTGAGGCGGCAAAAAAGGGCATGGCAGTTGACAAGGATCCCTTTCCTTATGATTTTGTTGCTAATATGGTTCATGTCGATATGAGGGGGGCACCCAGAACAACTCCCCGTCAGAAGGTTTCTTTGGGAGCCCCATCCAGGCTACCAAAGGAATGCAGGTGCGTCATGACTCTGACGACTCTCTTGATGACGATGCTTCCAATATTTGGTGGGATCAAGAGGTTATTCGCATTCGCAAGGGCTTCCCCTACAAAAAGGCCCATACACACCGTTGTAAGTAGGGCTGCAAACGAGCCGAGCCGAGCTTTGTAGGGTTCGAGCTCGGCTCGTTTGCGTAACGAGCCCAAAACTCGAGCTTGAGCTCAGCTCGGTCTTAAACGAGCCGAGCCCTTAACAAGCCGAGCCAGACTAATTTACTTATCGAGCCTCGTTAAACGAGCCGAGCCTATAAAACGAGTCGAGCCGAGCTCTCCGAGCTTTTGTGAGCTGAGCTCGGCTCATTTAGTAAACGAGCCCAAAACTCGAGCTCGAGTTTGGCTAGATTAATAAGCGAGTCAAGCCGAGCCGGGAGCTGCTGACGAGTAGCTTGGCTCATTTGCAGCCTTAGTTGTAAGGAATGTGGGCAAAACAGACCAGAGAAGAATGCTCGTCTGAAGAGCATCATTGTGAAGCGCCCTAGAGAGGAGATTAATTCAATTTCTCCTAAACACATTCCTCAGAAGCGGGTGTCTGTCTTTAATCGCCTGCAGTGTGATACCACTGAAGTGCAAAACAGGATGAATTCCCTAGTTATTACTGCACCACGGGAGGCCTAGGACAGTTAAACCGCCTGGGTCCGTTTCTCCTGATCATTGGTTTAAAGTGAAAAATTCCAAATTCCCATAGCCTAACATTCCACTCTCTAAATCTTAGAAACGTCGTCGACAGAGGATGCGTCAGGCGAACGGCACTCCTACTCCTCCTATCACTCCAAAGCGATCTGCTTTTGCTCCAGTTCAGAAGAATGGACGGATGGAGTATCGCCATGTTCAGCAGAAAGCTTCTTCAAGTGTTGTTCTCACTCCTCCAGCAGTGCCTAAGGCTCCTAAACCTGTTTGGAAAGATATCCTCACTAAGCCAAGGTCTCTTACAATTCACACTCCTAGAGAGATGCTTGTGGTGAAAGAGACCCCTCTGTGTCTGATGTTTCTTCCTCTTTGGCCAACCTATCATGTAACATGGTCTTTGTTCTACCTAAAGATTTTATGGCCAAGGAAGGACAACCATCCTCTATGATTGGCGATGTGGAAGTTTCAAGCGATACTCCTGTTATTGCTTCTGCTTTGCCTGTTACTTCTAACCCTGTGCAGGTTTCTCCCAATTCTGTGGCTTCTTCTTCACAAATTCCTTCCATTGTTACAGCATATGGCCCATCGCCTGTAGCCAGTGTTTTGTTTGAGAGGCCAGATCTGTTGATGACTCAACGTCTTCGTCCTCCAAGGGCGGGCACACTAATGGGCAAGGGGGGTCACCTGACCCCGCTGGATAAAAATTTCCTACAAAGATGTACATATATTTTTAGACATTTTGGCAATTTTGCCCCAATACCTTATACGCTATTCTCTAGTTTTTGCCCCAAGTAACATGAAATATTTACAACCTCGCCCAAATGGTTCACCGAATCCGAATCTCCTCTGATCTTTTTGTTTTTTATGGCCCCGCCATTTGTTAACACACTCTCCCTCGCATGCAAAAAAGCAGAGCGCATAGGAGTAATTTTTTTCTTTTTTGTGCTCCTATTTTTCAACAACACCCCCCCCAAGTAACACGACATAACACTTTTTACTTGTACATAGTGGATAGATCTCTTTTAGTTTAGTATTCTAATGTACTCCCTCCATCCCACTTTGATAGTCCTCCACGAAAAGACGTGCAATTTTCAGACAAAAAAAAGGTATTTCATTTAGTTATAATTTTCTCACCAAATTAAAGAACTAATCGAGATCTTTAATTTAGTACGAAGAAACTTGAAAAAATCGTGTCCCAAAGTACTTTAATTTTTTATTTGAAAAAATGTACTTTTGTAGGGGACCATCAAAATTAAACGAAAGGAGTATATGTTGTAGATTCTTGACCCCGCTGATGGTAAATCCTGCATCCACCCCTGTCGTCCTCTATATGTCCCCAAGGTCATCTTGATGGTATTCCAATAAATCGTCTCCTAGTGTATAACGGATTTGTTGCTAATTTAATGCTTAAGTTCATGCTCATCATATTGGGCAAAGGAGATCAAGATTTGCTCCCATCTAGTGCTAATATTTTTGACTTCACTGGAGGAGTTACAACGGCACAGGAAATCATAATCATGAATCTTCAAGTGGGTATGAAGACCTCAACCACCCCCTTCTTTGTTATTAATTCTCGTTCCAGTTACAACCTTCTTCTTGGACATGACTGGATCTAGAGGTGGCAATAGGCAACCCAACCCATGAACCCAACCCAAACTACCCACTTATAACCCAACCTAATCCACCCATATTGTAATATGGGTTAAACCCATACTAACCTATATTTATATAAGTTGGATTGGGTTGAGAATGGGTTGTAATTTCACAACCAAATTCACAATAACAAGAACTGGATTCGAAAATGGCAGCTTCAAAGCAAGGGGAGGGCCAGTACTACAATTTCAAACTACTCTGTTTTCGTTGATCAAAAAAAAAAAAAAACTACTCTGTTTTTTGTAAATGTTTTGGAAAAATTCGACACATTCAGGAGGTGGAACAATGTTGTATAAGTTTTGTAAAAATTCAGTTTATTCTATTCGAATATCGATAAGGTCTTAATCAATTTATTCAATTTTTTTGTTTTAAATCCTCTCTGAACATTTTTTTTAAAAAAATTGTAATTTTTTTCTTTTATTGCTACAATGATGTATAAGTTTGTTTTTTAAAAAACAAAAATCGGATCGAATTCGTATTTTTGGATTGGATCTCCGTTTTTTCGGATTCGGATTATTGAAGTCAGATTTAGAGAGTTCGGATTCGGATTGGATTTATGTTCTTGTAATTTTTGCTTTTGTTAGTTTTGGGTCAATTGTTTTGTGGACTATTGGTTCGTCACGACAAGAGGAATCTAAAAATTCCAAAAAAATTATAATCCAATTATTTGTGAATAATAATTTAGTCAAAAAAATAATAATCCAATTATTTGTGAATAATAATCCAATTATTTTTGTCTTTATTCAAAAAAATTTAGTTTAGTTAATTTTTTACTCTGTAGATTTCCTTAGTCGAGACAACCCAATAATCCACGAAAAATCGACGCAAAACTAACAAATGCAAAAAAAAAAAAATTTCAACACAGAATAATACGACGATTGCAGAGGTAATTCATGTTCGAAAGTTACCAGTCCCTCGTGTTGGATCTGTATCATTTTTTTTTATCGGAATGGATCTGATCATTAATCAACTTTCACGTGTTTTGAATTCCAAAACGCTCTTTTGTTTTTTTTTATTTTTTTTTAGGTAAAGATCAATTCTAAACCATGGGGGAAAAAATGGGTTGGGTTGGGTTGGGTTGGTTTGGGTTTGACTTAACCTATATTCGATCCACCCATATTCAACCCATCTAATGTTGGCCCATATTTAACCTACCTATATTCAACCTATAACCCATATCAACACACTCAAATCCAACCCAACCCACCCATTTGCCACCTCTAACTGGATCCATGCATGCACGGCTGTCCCCCTCTACTCTTCATCAATGCCTTATCTTCTGGCATGGTGACGATGTGGAGGTTGTATGGACAGACAAGAGGCCTTTCTTGGCTTTTTCTAACCATGTTGACGCATAATTATATGATGATGAGATTAGTCCCGTCAAATTCATTGGGACTGAAAAGTATGGAAGGCCTATAGCTATTACTCTTTTCCAATCAAACCTCCTTGGATGTGTTTAAGGCCATTTATAAACAGTTGGTCGGGCCTCTCTCACGGAGATTAACAAGCAGAGCACTCGTCTTCTCCAAGATCTTTCTTATGGATCATACACCTATGTTGCGTGAACAAGTGGTGGCCCTCGAAGCCACCATGGCTAGATTGGTTTCATATCTAGCTGAGGAGAAGTTACGTACTTTGGATTCAGAAGATAATTTGACCTTTGTGGCCAAATTACTTTTGAGGGGGGCAATACACCTTCTGACGAGGTCATCCAGTTAGAAGATTTAGAAGCTCCACCAACAAACTTGGATGATCTGAAAGCTAATGTTCAAGATCCTCTGGAGGAGATAAATTTGGGTTCAGAAAATCATCCAAAACTCATTTATGTGAGTAAACGATTGCCTGATGTGGTGAAAGTTGCTTACATAAATCACCTTCATGAATATAAAGACTGCTTTGCATGGGAGTATGAAGAAATGCCTGGGTTAAGAAGAGATTTTGGCGTGCACAGACTTCCTATAAAAGAGGACTTCAGACCCTACAAACAAGCACCTAGGCGAATATCTGCAGAAGTAAATTTGCGGGTAAAAGAGGAATTGGAACATCTCCTGAGGGTTGGATTCATGCGACCTACACAGTATGTAGAATGGCTGTCCAATATTTGTTCTGGTGCCTAAGAAGAATGGGAAGGTGTGAATTTGCAATTTTGCGTAGATTTTCGCAACCTCAACTTGGCATCTCCTAAAGACGAATATCCTATGCCCATTCTTGATGTCTTAGTAGATGGGGTAGCCAAACATAAAGTACTCTCCTTTATGGACGGCCATTCTGGATAGAATCAGATCTATATTGCAAAAGATGATGTCCACAAAACGGCTTTTCGTTGCCCAGGAGCTTTGGGGGCCTTTGAATGGGTAGTTATGTCATTCGGCCTTAAAAACGCAGGAGCAACTTACCAATGAGCTATGAACTCTATGTTTCATGATATGTTAGGCCGTTTTATGGAAATCTACATAGACAATGTAGTAATCAAATTAGATTCCTTCAGAGAACATTTGGAGCACCTGAGATCAAGTTTCGAACGTCTAAGTAGATATAATTTGAAGATGAATCCCCTAAAATGTGCCTTTGGAGTATCCGCAGGCAATTTTCTGGGATTTTTAGTTCACTAGAGGGGTATAGAAATGGCTAAGAACAAGACTAAGGCTATTCTAGAAGCCAAACACATGTTTGACACCCAATTGCCACCTTTGGTGATCACCGTTTGAGTGCACTTAAATGCCTGGCATACAAATGCTATTGATCCACTTTAGGGGCTTCGGATGCAACAAGAAAGCAAAGTTTTATGGAATTGTGCACATTTCCCAATATTTGGGAGAATTGGTGGGAGTGCAATCAGGGGACTATAATATGTTTATTGCTTGTTTTTGGGCTTCAGTCTCTCCACTATTTAAGGGGATTCCGGTATTTTCAATTTGAAATTGGAAGGCGGTCTATCACTTGTAGCTAGAAACTCGCTTGTTTCTTTTATTCTCTCTTTGTTGGACTACTTGTCCCCTCCCGCTAGTACTGATGCAAGAATGGAAAAGAAAAAAAAAAAAAGCACCAGGATCATGAATGATGAATTTACAAGGAAAGGGTTTAAGTTAATGTTGAAACCTACCGGAAGCCAAAAAAAAGTAGCAATAGTCACCACCAATGCAAAAAGTGATATACAAAGGCAAGGCAAGAAGTATGGAAACCTGCATTACAAGTTTGTATGATAAGTACACTTTGCAGAATTACAGGAGATTCAAATTGAGAGATGAATGCATGAATATAACAGATTGAGCACAAGATTAAGGTTACCTCCCAAATACAGAATCTTTGGAAAATATAGCCGGATATTTGTCTGCAGGCTAAAAACAATTAGAAAAATAATGAAGTATTAAAACACGAGAGAGTTACAAAAAAGGCACCAAAATTAGCTATGAGCCAAAACCGAAAAAGGCAAACAAGATACTAAATCACATACTAGGGATAAATACAAACTAACTGAAGAAAGAAACCCACTTTCATATTCAAAGGAATCTATGTCTAATTAGGGTGCGCTTCCCCATTCCAGCTGATCTAGTCTAAAACGTTCTGTAAATAAAGTAGAACAGATGTATGAGGCTTAATTTCTGTAACAAAGGTTCTTAACAATAGAGCTGGTAGGGCATTCTATAGTATAGTAAAGCTAGTAGTGTCGTTCAAACTTTTGGAAGAGAGTGGTGCAAACCAAATCAAAGGATAGATTCATAAGAGGAGATAGATCCCAAAATGGGATACAAAAGAGTCTAAACTCTCAATTATCTATTATCAATATATCAAAACTTCATAATGAGGACTCTCGATGCCTATTTATAGACCCACTGTTGTCCTCAAGTTGGACAACAAGATTCAAGATAACTAAATAAGAAAACAAATCTAAGTCTTTATTATGCAGCTTTAGATCAAGCATACAACTGCATCTCTGTGATCAATATCACCCTTGTGCCACAACCAGTCTTCAACATAAGCCTCCGTTTATGTACATCCACCGCATCCATACTTGTGTGCAAAACTGCAAATAGATCACCCACTTACCATGTTTCTTTTGTGGAAAAAAATCATCAAAATAGGTCATGAAACTTGTTCCCGACGCACACCAAGAATCATCTAACATGAAGGGCAAAACTCCAACTTCCCTTCATACCCAAGACTCGCTCGAGTAAAAACCATGCCTAAAGGAACTTCAAGTTGTCCCATGAAATCTAGTTTAGACCCCAATTCACCACAAACTTGTATATCTTGCATAACTTGCTCCATAGGCACCTTTAAAGACAAGTGTTGAGAGCAAACATCAAACTCAAAGTCATAGCATTCCTCTACCTCACGAGTTGCCTCCAAAACTTGCCAACTATCTTCCCAAGGAGTCAATAAAGACTCATTGATCAATAGGCTAATTCCTCTTCTTGTTCATCACCCAACGCATCTTCAAACTTGCCATGCCATACATGGGTTCATGTTTTAAATCACCACTAGTCTCAAAGATGGGATCATCTTCAAACACTTCATGTGGGAACTCATTAAATTTAGCAACATCATCATCAATATACTTATCCTTGCTCGGATATTCATCATACAACGGAATTCCTTTCAAATCACCTCCAAAGCCTTCATTTGGAGACTCATCAAAGATGGTCACATCTTCATACTCATCTTCAATCTCAAATACACAATCACCTTCAAGAACACCTTCATGTTCTTCACTTAAATATTAATTAAAGATGGGAAAATCATTGAAATAACCATGTTCCTTCGCCTCTTGAAACACATCCGGAGTGAGGTTCCCCCCTCGAACATGTCCGGATTGAAGGGTGCATAAGATTCGACAAGGTTATCACCAATGTTGTTCTCCTCCTTGGAGTCAATATTGGACTTAGCTTGACTATAAGAATCATTAATACCTTCATGAGGTAGTAAATGATGCACCTTCTTAATCAAGGTAGCAAGTCGTCTTTTCAACAGCAACAATTGCACCTTACCACTCAAGGTTGCAATTTGTGTGCTCAACTCTTCAATTTCATTCCTAAAATGATTTTGGATGCCAGAGGTATCAATTCCATCACCAATATTCACAAGAATGCCCAACCTCTACCTCCTCTTCTACCTTTAACCCTGTAAGCTATATTTCAAAACCAACAATCAACTTCAACAATCAATCATGCAAAACCCAATCAATTGGGGAAAATCAACTCCAAACAAGCAATCAACCCTAATTAATCAACACCCAATTAACTCAATCACAAATTTGGTCCCACACCAAATCAACCAGTTTTTCAACCTAACACCCAGAAACTCAGTGAGTTCAATTCAAACTTTAGTCAACTTAAATATGAAGGATCGACTCGAAACAGGTTGAATTTGTACAATTGAAGGTCTGTCAATCCTGATGTGTTCTCAGCCAATCTCGAATAGATTAGGGCTAGCCAAAATCAAACTCGAGAAGGTATATGAGAGCTTGAACTTAGGATATGACAGTGTTAGGGTTCGATTTCATGCCATACATAAATTGAATCATCAAAACAAGGATCAATCGATTGTTTAGGGGTCACGTTTAAGGGTTATAGCTGTTTGAAATGAACTGAAACACTTCGAACAGATCTGAAACAACATAAATGAGCAGGTCTAGGGATCTATTAGGTTTGAATCAAGTCCAATACCCTTTGAAATGGCTGTAGATGACAGGATTGAGAGCATGATCAAATGGGTCAAGTGCCAAACTGATTTCGATCGAAGAAAATTACAAAACAGCTCCAAAAATGGTTGATTAGTGAGTTTTGAAGGTCAAAATCAAAGATTGGGGCCAAATCTGTGAATTTCAAGTGGATTTGGAACTCCGGCGAGGTTTCCGGTGCCATTTTCCGGTGTGGTCTAGGTTTCCAGCGAGATTCTGGCAAGATGAAGGGTCAGGATTAAGCTAGCAGCTCTCATACCAAATGGTGCAAACCAAATCAAAGGATAAATTCATAAGAGGAGATAGATCCCAAAATGGGATACAAAAGAGTCTGAGCTCTCAATTATCTATTATCAATATATCAAAATCTACATAAGGAGGACTCTAGACACCTATTTATAGACCCACTAGCACAATGACTAGAAATGACATTATTACCCTTAAAATCTATTGCATCAGATAGACCCTTGAGAACTCAAACTAAAAGCTTACTTTTGCTGAAATGCAGTTTACTACTGAAGGAGGAAGAGGAATGCAAATGTTTATTCTCAAAAGAAGAGGATAGTGTGAGTTTTAATCATGGCAAATGAGGACAGTAGTGTTCTATGATCTCAGACGAAACTTGAAAATATTCAGAATGAAAATATTCTGCAGCCTCTGCAATGTTAAGTCTCTAGAGGGGTAATAAAGAAATTTTCATCACGAGACTTTTGGGTCCAGAATTTTATGGGCATTCTACGCGTTTTAGATACAAGCTATTTGTCCATTAAGCATATTTCTATTTTTACTCTATTGAAGTCTGTATATTTTAGTATCAGGCAGCTGCTGCAGGATAGCTCAGGTGCTCTCTTAATTTAGAAGCCCCATTTTGGAGGCTTTCGGCACGGATATGGAGAATTCCCCATTGCTGTCTGATGTTTTCTCTTCTCCTAGACCCATTTTAGACCCATTCAATTTTATATGCTTATCCGCAATGTGATTTCACATTAAACAGTAGCCATATTCATCATTCTCATTCTTGCTTGTGCTATGTCTTCTTATTTCTTTCGTATTATCATTGATTTGATGGTATTTCTTTTTTCCATATAGTTCTAGGTATCCCAAAAAAACGTTTACTATTTGAGTGGGAGTTGAGGTGCGTTAAAAGAAATAATGAAGACGAAGGAAAGCAAGAAAAAGAAGAAAAAAAAACTTTAAAGCAATTTATCCATGTCTTCAGTGATCAAGTCATAAGCGTGGAAGTCTAACACATATCATATCTACTCCCCTATATATATTACCCAATAAGGAAACATGATTCTAATATATAAATGTACATCTTCTAATATAAGGAAAATTCCTAAATTAACTAATAAAAAATAAAAAATTCAAAATTCCTACAGATATCCATTGATCTTCATTTTATGTTCAACCCCTTCATTTTGTTCCAAATCACCAAATTATTCTCAAGCATATTGTGCATCAGCTCATTAGCTCCTTAATTCTCTTGACAACAATCATGCACCAGAATTATCTTTGCATATGATAGTTTTTAAGCACGTGCTTGGTGTGAATGTATCTTTGTGTATCGTATTGTATCTTCTATTTTAGACATCTAGATCATATTGTGATAATATCTTTTTTGTATATTTTATATTAGGTAATAGATTCTGTCTAGGGTTCTCTAGTTTTTTCCATATTTAAACATGTTTAGCATTTGTAACATTTCAATATTCAGTAATACAATTAGTCCTCTCCTCTGAAAGGTTTCACTTGGAAGCATCAAGCATGGGTATTTCAATAACCATGTCGCCATTGTACCCACAACGTACCAGATACATCCACTCAGCATGGTACTTCAACATGCATTGCGCGTAAGCAATTATGTATTGATATTTTTCTCTAAAATCGTATTCTAGAAATACCCTGATATTACCCAAGCCGCACCCTAATCAGAATAGTATATTTCTTTTATACAGAGATGAAGCTATCTTGATAAGACATTCAAGGTTATAAAATTAAGATTTTGGTCTATAGGTTCCATTCTATAAGGTTTAAAACTCAGATTTGTACCTTCGATTTGGCATTAACCTATTACTTTTATCATATCCCCAGGACCTATTCACATGCTGTCTTCTTCATTTTATTTTTTATTTTATTTTTTTTTTAGTTTTTCGATTATTGACCTTCATCTTTCAAGTAAAATTTAGGACATCCACCATGGTCCCCTTTGTAGAAATCAAAACACATTCAAGTACCTGCGCAAGAAAGCCTCCCAAAGCTGGGCCAATAATCAATCCGATACCCCATGATGTACTGATCTGAAAACAATAAAACCATTCCAAATTTCTTTAATTAGGGAAGAAGCAGGCCTTTTCAGGCATCAACAAATTATAAGAACTCAAAGTACTAAGAATATAAAACTTACTGCTGATATTCCTAAAGCTTGGTATTCCTCGCGGAAAATTTCAGACGCATATGCCTAATCACCAGGAGAAGTAAACAATTATATAAGCGCTAAGTAACATAGAACAGATGCAGCATCTGAAACAGTGTTCTAAAACGGGTCTTTCTTCAATAGGACACAAAATAATTCCTTAATGCCAAGAGGACAAATCAACCCCACGTTCCAAAAATGCAAAGAGGATACAAAATAGTGTGGCTATGCACTATGTGGTGGTCCACGCCTCAACTAGGGTTCTAGGTGTTAGATTAGGCAGACTAGTCAGTCCCTAGGAGGGATTAGTAGGTGATAGGTGCGTAAATCTTCCAATTTGCTCCCCCTAAGTTATTGTAAATCCACTTACTATGTTAAATTATATTTAAGATGTATCTATTGTGTTTAGGTACTTGGACACTGGTTAACGTGATTTTGGAGCTAAGCCCGTCGAGTTGAGCGATTCTTCAGCATATTTTTCCTATTGATTTTTTTGTTTATATTCATGATAGCAGAAACGGTGACGTAATAGTTTTCTTTGCTTCGGGATAGTCTCTGAGATAGGTTATACGACGTAGAATGGTCATGCCGTGAGACGATCCGTGCTATGTTGAGAGTCAGGGGTGAGCAAAACCCGCCCGACCCGCCAACCCGATCTGACCCGATGGGTTTCGGGCGGTTTAAAAGATGATCGGGTCGGGTTAAAAAATAAACAACCCGGTGGAGTCGGGTCGGGTTTCGGGTTCAATGTCTAGATTTTCGGGTGGCCCGACCCGACCCGATAGTATTTATGTCTACTTATCTATACACCTGTGACCTGCCCCACCATTCATTTCACATTTACACCTCTGACTCTCAGAGGCTCAGATTCACAATTCACGTTTTTGCAAACCGTCTCTCTCTCTCTCTCTCACACACACACACACACACCTCCATCCGACCACCAAAACTTCCACCGCCGTCCACCACGCCGTACGGCGTCCACTGCCATCTACTACAAAGTCCCAAACCCTTCAAAAATCTCAGATCAGATCACACACACACACAATCAGATGACGGCGAGAGACGGAGACGATACAGATGATGGCAAGGATCCAGTCGCCGTTCGCCTCCAACCCTCCACCACGTCCAGATATGTACTTCTGCGGCTTCTGCCCCTCTCTCTCTGTGTGTGTGTGTGTGTGTGTGTATGTATATTTGAGTATTTGTATATTTGATTTCTATTTATGTATAAATGTTCAATCTGAAACACTTCTGGAACTCTTCAGTCGATACTCCTCTATCTCTCTTTTCGTTGCGGTTTTTTTTTCTTGGATCAGAAAGACTGAAATTGACTGGAAGATGTAACCCGACCAACCCGGCCGAAACCAGACTAAAACCCGATCGACCCGATCCGATCAGTTTCTAGTGTTGTTTGATTCGGTTCTGGGTTGTGTTTTTCGCAACCCGATCAAATTTGACCCGACCCGACCCGAACCCTACGGAAACCCGACCAACCCGACCCATGCTCACCTCTAGTTGAGACGGGTCATGCTAGTGAGACGTTCTATGACTATGTTGAGATAGCCTTTATGTTGAGGTTGTTGGGACTATGCAACGAGGACGTTGCATCCCTAAGGGGGGAAGATTGTAATACCCCAGGTTTGGGGGTAGATGGTGTTTAGTCCCACATTGGTTGTTTACATGAGTGATCTTTGGCATATAACAAACCATGTGGGCTACTACTAATACCTTGGGCTTAAGCATTTTGGGCCATGTGGTGTGGCTAGTGGATCAAATCAAGGTACTGGGTTAGTGGTCTACATGGGGTGTTACAAATGGTATCAGAGCCCCGCCCTGGTCCAAGTGGTGGGTAGGATGCGCTTTGCCACCACGAACACCAGGGGAGGTTGTGGGGACTATGCAACGAGGACGTTGCATCCCTAGGGGGGAAGATTGTAATACCCCAGGTTTGAGGGTAGATGGTGTTTAGTCCCACATTGGTTGTTTACATGAGTTATCTTGGACATATATATAACAAACCATGTGGGATACTACTAGTACCTTGAGCTTAAGCACTTTGGGCCATGTGGTGTGGCTAGTGGATCAAATCAGGGTATTGGGCCAATGGTCTACATGGGGCGTTACACCCAGAATCTTCTTCGTGCTTGTCAGTAGGATTTGCAAGTCCTAACAACAATCTTAACCCTATGTTGAATAAATAATCTAGATCCTTTCTAGTTGCTAGTACAAGCATATTATGAGGAAGAGGTGAACTCGAAAAACCCTAGTCTCGTTCTCCATTAATTCACAACTTTTAATTGCTTTCTTAGATTAATTTTAGTTTAAAGAAGCCATTCCAAATATCCATTCACCTGCCAAATCAAATTAGAAATATTGAATTTACCGTAACTAATTCTAATACCCTATGGACGATCTTGGAGTTAATAGCTATTCTTTAGAATAATAGTTGATTCCTAATTTAATAAATATAATTTTCGTGCATAGACAACAAGCATACCAGTCGGCTATAAGGCATCGGTCACGCATGCGGGATTGGTCAGCTAGTCGGAGGGTATATTTTGTAATTTTGTTCGATTGGAAGTTTAAATATGTAATAGTATAAAGTGCGGGGTGCCAAGTGTTGTTTTACTTAAAAACATATGTAATGACTTCTAAGTTCTCCAGACAATCAACATCCCTAAATCACACCAAAAGCAAACCTAAATCGTAGCAATGTAAACACTCTGGAAAATTATTACTAAAAAGAAGGAAACGGTGCAACAAATGAATGTTCACTTTGATGAAATGTTCAATAATGAAGAGTCGATGACTAAATAATAGCTTATGGGTGCAAAACTAAACGTTAAAACATGTGGTTTTGATGAATGGATAGATGGATGAATGTTTGATTTTTTTCATTTTGGATGTTATTTAATGTCTCCTCCTTCTACTTACTCAAACTTTGGGGAAAGGGTAAAATTTTTAGAAATAAAAAAAATTGACATATATCTAGACTCCGACTAATTAGCAACAAGTCGACCAAGGTACTACGAGCCCCTCTGCCGCCTGACTAGCGCCTAGTAACTTTCAGAACCATGATCTGAAACCTCTGAAGCCTTAAAAGCACGACACTTAACAGAAGGTGATGTGTCCATGTCCAACAAGGGCCGGACACTGACACTACTTGGACACATGACTACAATCTTTTCTGTGTCTATAATTAGGAACAAAAAATCTTCATTTGGCCACGTGTCCGGCACTCCTTTTGCTATGTGTCTGTCTGACCCTGACCCTTTTTTTGGTGTCTATGGCTAAGAAATTATGGGTGATAGGCAGTTCAGAGACACTAACTTGTGATTTTAAAAAACAAAAATCGGAATTTAACATACCTGTATGATATTCAAAATAGGAATATAATAATTGTTAAAACAAATCATATTGAAATTCACTTAATATTGAAATTCACTTAACTTTGTTGGGAAATATTTTTGGATATCTTGAGGACTCTTATATCGTACCAATGTTGTAGTTTATAAGAATTTTTTGAGTCTTGTGCCAGTCTAGATTCTTCATAACTTATTGTATCTTTTCCACTATTTAATTAATGACGTAAACTTATGATGATACTTATCTATAGATATACACGCATAACAACGCGTTTAGATATATATTGGTTAATATATCCCAAAGTGTTTGTGTCCTCCATTTTAGATAAAATAATATTCGTTCGTGTCGTGTTGTATCCGTGTCCGTGTCCGTGTCCATTGTGCTTCATAGTCTGAAACCCCCGTGATATTCCAACTTACTTTCAACTGTATAAGAGAGCAATCGAATAGACTTGACAAGGGATACCTTCACTGGCCCAAGTAAACCATTCAGACTTCCAAGAAGAAATCTTGTAGAGATAGCCATCCAAAAGTTCACACTAAGACCAAATAGCGTGTTGAAAATAACCCTAAAACCAAGCAAGGATCAAAATATACTCAGAAAAAAGTAGATAGTACAGAGGTTCTGATATAAAATGGACTAAGAATATTAACATAATTCAGGAAAACCCAGTTACTAACACTGTTGCAGTGCCTATGATCATAACTGGTTTTCGACCATATCGATCAGCTATCATTCCCCACAAAACGGATGTTAGAGCTCTTCCAAGCATAAATGAGGAGCCTTCATGGTATTAACATATTGTCAGAACAATCTTAGACTGAACCACTACACAATCATTCATAGATTATCTTCACTATGGCAAATGTGGACAGGAAATCAGCTCACCCACATAACCTGCATAGTAACCAACATCTTCTTCTGTTTTCGCAACCTTGAAGTCCCTTATCTGCAAGAGAATCAAAGTTAATATGCTGACCCACACACAAGTAGGGATTGAAATGAAATCAAAGAAGCATTCCTTTGTCGTTTAATTATAATGCTAACTTATCTTTTTGCAATCATATCACAGGATATACTTTGAAGCTTCAAACCAAATAGATAAGCTTTGAAAAAAAATTTATCATGATTCACACTGTGACACAGTAGTTTATTCAAGCTCGGGGAGCTAACTGATGAAAATTTCAGAAGTTATTTTCAATTTACATGGAGAATTATTTTGGAGCTATTTCAAAGTCCTCCTACTTACTTCCATGCCACCTTTCCCATTAAGAGACTTCAAAAAGCAAGAACTTAGCTCAACAGTATCCACTCAAATTTAGCGTATTCAGTGGAAGAAGGAAAGATGTAACAACATATTGGAAATCCATCCCTTCTGTATGATGACGTAACAACATTTTGGAAATCCAAGCCATTTTGCATGAAGGATGCATTTACATTAACAAACAGAGAACTTCTCTTCCATGCCAGTTCGTCAGCAGACAATGCTTTTTCTTTTTCTTTTTCTTTTTCTTTTTCTTTTTCTTTTTCTTGACTCACGGTTGACAGAGAATCAGCAGTCAAAACATATTTTTGACACAAATTCTGTTAGTAATCATTTATATCCAGATCATCCATGTCTAGAACCCATATTATGTAATGGGACCATGCTTTTGCTAATCTAAGTGGACAGTTGTACGAAAGTAGTCTAATTGCAACGAACTCATCCATATTTTATGTATCATATTTGTTAAAGCATCTAACTCAAAACTAATTGTCAATGCAGGCCACTAAGACTGCTATAATATTTTGAAAGTTATAGTTAATCAATGTGGGACAAGCTTTGATAAACCCCTCCAACGTGGCCCCTGCCCGCACATGGAGAGGAAATCAAAGAACTACAACATAGGTACCATAATGAATTAAGATGCACTTAACGCACAAATAAAGGAGAATCAACCAAAAGAGTTTTGTCAAAAAGACCTAGCTCTGGTACCATGTTAATGCATCAAACTCAAAATCATTTGACAATGAGCAGAAAGGCGACTTAGGCTCATATACTAGCTTTGGAAGTTATAATTAATCAATGAGAGACAAGCTCCAACATCCATCATATATGAATATAGATCCAGCTCCATATCAAAGTCAGTAGTTGCATGGTCACTATTACCAATGCTGTCCCTATCATCCATGTAAATATAAACATTAGCCATGAGAAACCCTATACGTATTTCGTCCACAAACTTAATCAGGATAATTATGTTAAATTTCCCGAGAGATTAAACCGAATAGGATCCTCCAATTCCAGCTGAACTTATCAACCAAATTCTCTTTATTGCATAATGTTTTCACTCTGTGAGATCAAAACTTCGCAAATATGATGGTTGTTCAAGAAGCATTTCAGTAGCGGAGCTGCAGAAGTCAACTCCCACAAAACACTTAACAATAAAATCAACTTAATTTTCCACTGATCGTTTGTTTTTCCTTTGTGGGGCTAATATTCAATCCTTCCAGTTGATTCATGTTATGAGGGATTTCCAAGGGTTTTGAGGGGCATAGTAAGAGCTGTGTCTTTTTGTTAGGGTGAGCACTAATCTTACGGAGACCTTACTCAGAATTTTTCCTGTTAGTGAAGGAGTACCTTGGGGTTCCCCTAATCTCTACTAGACTGAGGACTGTAACATTCTCATTGAAAGGATTTTGACCAGAAGTTACTCATGGTTCAATTAGTTCTTACCTTATGGTGGAACCCAACTTACTACACTAGTGATCTTTAGTATCGAAGGATATTGGAACTCTATCTTGGCTCTACCTCAAAAGGTATCCATGGATATTGAAAGGGAACCGAGGCCCTTTTGTGGTCAGGTCTAGAATTAGAGTCTTCAGGAGCAGGAGTCAGTTGGAACTCAATCTGTTCCCCTAAGAAAGAAGGTAGTCCAGGGTTCAAGGAGTTAAAAGAATGGAATAATACAGCTATAGCAAGACATTTGTGGGCTGTATGTATGAAGTCAGATACTCAGTGGGTGAAGTGAATGCGCGCAATGCATTTTGCTCATGGTTGTTCCCCCCAATGCCTCGCGGACCAGCAGGAAAATATTCAAGCTAAGAGATATGGTGCAGCCATGTTTTTCTCATGTTATAGCGGATGGATATCCACTTTTTATGGTTAAGACAATTCGTATCCCCTAGTTCCTTTATATTTATATATAGGGAGAGAATGATCTATAACCCAGGAACGTTCTTGACAGCAGAAAATTTGCAGTGTTACCAATCAAGGAGAGTGGAATTTGCCAAGGAACAAAAATGTTGCGACTCAAGAAGCTAGTAATGCTTTAAGAAGCTCTGGTACTGAGAAGCCATGGCATAATATAGTGTAGATCCCCCGTCATGTGCCAAGGTGGTCATTATACAATGTACAGTAGGAAGACTGGCTACTAAAGATAGTCTGCATAGAAGGGAAGTTATCTCTATTTCAGATTGTGTTCTGTGAAGGAAGCCATTAAACTCATGATCATCTATTTTATGGGTGTCCTTTTTAAGCTCACAGTTAGGGTAGCATTCCCGGTAAAAAAGTACATAAAGTCCCCTTCCTATGAAAGCAGAAGAGGATTGGGCTCTCCTTCAAACAATCAGCTTTCAAGATTTCTATGCTGCAGTGATTTACCCACTCATAGAGACAGAGAGAGAAACAAAAGAATATTCAAGCTTCATAGAAGGGAATGCTCTTCCATCATCTCTAATGTTGAGACGGATATAAGGGACTGCATTGGCTCCTGGAGATGCATCAAGGAAACTGATGGCAATAAAATAATGTTACTTGAATATAACCTTGTTCTTGATGCGCATTTATAGACATTCAAAGAAATAATGTGCATCTTAGAATATTTATCCATACTCTATGATGGATATTTCAACTAAGTAAAAAGAAACGTCGTAGAATATAAAATTTCCACGCAAAAATCATTTAAAATCACATGTGCTATCCTAATATGAGACTCTTCTATATGCCGTCACTAGGGCTTCCACACCAGCTCCCGCTTCGTTCAACTAGGGTCATAAGGAAATCAAGTTTGTGGGATATGTTGTCAGTTATATCAGAAATCGCTCTTGGCATTGAATCATAAGGTTTTGCATACGTTCTAGGAAGGCAATGTCAAGTCATAACATAGCCTGCTTTTCCAAGTAGTTAAATGATATTAAAGGTCTCCCAACATGTAGCAGAAGAGACTCTTTGTAGAAGGGATTTCAATGGTGTTAATGTCTTTTTTGCGTAATGAAGAAAATTTTCTAGTGTAGGTATCTCCTTATGATGTTCTTTCAAATTGGAGATTTTATATATCGATCTTCTCTCTGGACTAGCTAGAAACTCTGAATATGACTACTTTATGCTTTTCTTGAAGATTTCCTTTAAAAGTATAGCGATCTAGGTTACCTAGTCCACCTTTCTCCAAAAATAAAATAAAACAAAAAAGATTGATTTCACCATGGGCCACGGTGAAATATCATTCAGAGTTACAGGAAACCATAATATATCAGCATGACAGGAGTAGAAAATTATGAATCATACTCCCAAACACATGGAGGGGACAACTTGAAGAAACATATTTATAATGTACTGGTGCAAGATTGAGTTGTTTCATATTTTCTACACAAATACCCCAGTTGGATCAGTGTGAAGGTTTGGTGGGTTATTTGTATTGAACAAACCGAAAGTTGAGAACAATCAGTCAAAAATAAGTGCCGGTATACTTATATAAGAGTGGTAGTTTGCAGTTTCTAAAGCCCGTATGACATAAAAATATGTTTCTTTTTTATGATACGTTGTAGCAAGCATCATGACAAATGTCCGTGCAGAAAGAAATTTGTTCCCAAGATAGTGGTTTGTGTTCTCATTTTTCAACTCTTTTGATTAACAGAGGAATCACAAGATTCCTGCTTGTATTTGGTATTATAAGCCAACCTGGACCAAACAATTTTCTTGTACCTAATAAGTAGAAACAATATTCCAGGTAGGGAATCAATAACTTCTGAAACCATAAAACAGTAAAATTGCCTTCTGCAGATAACTTGGACTGTAAAGCTAGAGGGAAATATCAACTGCGGCAAGCATATTAACATTGATCTGGATTACAGTTATTTACAAACAGTCACAAATCAAAAAATATGCCCACTTTTCGGGTTGTCATTAAAAGTATGTGGACAGATATAAAACAAGCTCATTATATCTGAATTGTTAAGCCAAATACTATTCCTATATCATCTTCAATAGCATTTAAAATCTATGTATACTCACCATGAAATAAAGGAACGGAAAGAGAGATGATATTGGCAGCGCTGAAAAAGTAATAACATAAATATGTTAGGGGTTGGAAGCAAATGATTAACAAAACGACATGACAAAGCTGTTGATAAACATTGCACAGAAAAGGAGTATAGAAAATACGCCAAGTCTTCCGTGCTTATTTTCTAAATGAGACATGCTGCCCCATGCTTAGGATAATTTTTAATGAGGCAGAACTTGTGTATGCATTTGCTCCATCATTTTACTGAAAGGACATGCAAGAGTGATTGATTGATGAACCAAATATGTTTTTTCTTGTTTTATACAAAGTAGCCCAACAATTGGGAGAAGTAAAGTACTATCGTCATAAGTCCACCTTTTATTTTTTATTTTTTTTGGAGTATTTCACATGACCACTACATATAAGCAGGCATAAAAATCACCATTTCACTTTGTGATCACTAATTTTCAACTATTGGGTAGGGGTAGTCACTTCGCATTTAACTTGGATGGTGATCTGTGCGATTTTTACTCCTGCTCCCCCTTCTATCCGTCTTCTTTTCTTTCCTTCTCTTCTGTTCTTATAGTCGAAATGGTAGTATTGCTATATTAGTATCTAACTTCTGTTTTTCCTTCCAAGGTAAAGTTGATCAAGTTTAGCTCAGAAACAAATGGAAACTCTTGTTTGGCACTCACAGAAGATTTTTAAGTGAAGGAAGTCGATGTTTTTTAAATTAGTCCATGTCTACTTCGTTAGGTCTCCAGTCTCGACTTGAGCTGGTTACCATGATCTTCACTAGTTCGTACAGGAGCATAGTCATTCCATTCTTGTTTCTTTTCATGATCTTCCATCATCAATTATCGGATACATGGCTAGAAAGAAGAAAGCAAAGGTGATCACTATCATCCCGTATTGGAAGAGTTGGTCACAAGTTTTACACAAACACATTTCAGTGTATGTGGATCATTTCTAGAGTTTTATCACTTACTTGTGAGCTGTTTTGTATACACATCTCAGCTCCTTAGTACCAGAAATTATCAGAAGTTATGACTTGTCAGTTGTCACAAAAGCACAACTTTCATAATTCAAGGAGACAAGCACTCAACAAGTATTCAAGACAAAGGCTACGGATAAGCTTGAGTTCCCTTCATTTTGAATGGATTCCAAGCACAATTTCACGGCGTTTACAGCGAAATCCGTTACCACGAACGGCACCTTGTCAGACTAGTTGAACAATGATTTCAACAATGTGTAGTTCATATGTGAAGATTTTCAAGTATCCTTGAATTCAACAAAATCAGGATTTTAGACATAAGTGTTGGCCTGGTTCTCAACTCCTAAAATGGCTTTATTGAAGATATAAAATGACACATTACTACAATGTCGTGAATTTTTAGAAGATTAAAAAAGTTTACCTGTGCAGAGCACCACAATCCATATTGAGACAAGTTCCTTGATGGGTAAACCATGCTGCGTCTCTTTAAGCCTGTCCACTTTACAACCGGGGCAGTTCTCGTAGAATTCTTTCTTGAGCAGGCTCTGTTTGTGTTCCTCTCCCATTTTGATTCAATCCCAAAAAACAAACCCAAATGCAGGCCGGTTGTTCTCCCCAACTTTGCAATGCTTCTTTCTTCCTCCTTTTTATTTTTCCTTAAGATAAGAAGAACACCATAGGAGCAGTAGTACAAGATAGTGTCAAAGATTTATTTGTCAAATACTAAACTGCATCTGGGATGAAAAATTTGGTACTATTTTCCTGGAGATAAAAACAAAAACAACTAGACAAGATTAAAATATTAAATGCATTATTGCAACAAGAAAAGAAACCTTCAAATGTTGTGTGCTACAACGTCAAGGAAATCGAGCTCGGGAATCCAGTGTGGGACGCGGCGGAGCTTTGGACATAGTGTGGTGTATACATAAATACATGGTAGTATATATATATATAAGAGGAAAATACACAAGAATTTATGTCATACATGTTTAAGCTTGACTCCTCCGTTGCATCATTGCTCACGTATGTGAGATACTAACAGCTGTGATTGCGTAGGAGAGAGAAGGCGATGAAGGAATACAAAATCAAATCGACAAGTGTTTGGAAACAAATGAATGCAGTGAACCAAACCCAATCATGACCATCGAGATTACTAATATATATATATATTACTATTAGAAAGAAAAAAAAAAAAGACGTGAGACAATCGACTTGCTACTATCAGAACAAAAGCCATGGTGGCATTGATTCACGTGGGCTAGCTCCATTGATTCGCATAACTACAAAACAAGAAAGTGACGGCAACTGCTGCTGGTCCAACCAGACTGCGATTCATCCAATACCTTTCTTTAGCCCAACCTTTTCCCCTTTCTGACCTTTAACTTTGATCCTGTTCTGTTTGGATTTTGGATTTGGGTGCCGACAGAAATAAGAGTAATAATTGAAAATATGGGATAGTGATTGGAGATATATAAAAAAAGAAATATGAGTTAATTATTAGAAATGTGAAATACCCCTAAAATAATTTAGGTAAATTCTATTAGCAACCCACTATTTTCTCCATGCAACTCACTAAAAATTTCACACATTACATTATTGGCTAAAGACTGAAATGCCCCTAAAAAAATTAACACTCCAAATTTGTCCTTCTTACTCCCCGTTCAAAAAAAAATTCCCGGCCTTTTCTCCCTTTTTCTTCTGAACATTGAGAACACCACCACCCCTTTCCTCCTCCACCAGTAAATTCTTAGCTTGTTCATCTCACTCTTAATGGAGAACGAAGGAAGAGACATCCAATTAATGGAGGGTTCTTCTCCTTCCATTGAAGATCCATTTTGAGGTTTATTTTCAATTGAAGAAGAAACAATAGAACTGTAATCGAATTTGTTGATAAACAGTACTGTGATGGAGATGGAAGTTACTGTGATGAACATTGTACCTTTTGTGGAGCCGAAATCTCATGAAGCATTCTCATTCAAACACCAAGAACATGACTGGAAAAATTGCTTTTTAATTTCGACATTCATACCCTGAAATATGTGTACTTTTTCGAAGCATAGAAGTTGAAACTTTTCACTTAACCAAAAATTATAGAACACAATGTTCGATAATCTAATGTTGACTTAAGTTAATTGTTTCGTCGTGATAATGTCGAATGATACACATTATATCGACTGTTGCATACCGAAAATGATACTTGAGAAATTCCATATATTCTCCACATACATTTTGACAATATAATGTTGAAATTTGGAGATTATTTCGACGTTTGGATATCGAAATATGTACTTGTAAAATTTCGTAATTTGGCAATATACATTTCGACAATATAATATTGAAATTATTATCTTATTTCACGTTTGGATGCTGAAGTTTATACTTGTAAATTTTCGTGATTTGGCAACATACGTCTAGACAAGATAATGTTGATAATAATCATATTTTTTTGGCATTAACAAGCTGAATAAAACATACATTTCATTTTGTAAAATCTTTCTTTCCTAAATCAACCATTCCATTAGCATTTAACTCCGTATTAAACAGAGAGTTTTTTTTCGATATATCCCTTCAACTATCACCAATTTCTCCACTTCATACTTGAACTTTCAAAATCCTTTATATCATCCTTGAACTACCAAATTGAAGTGCATGTGGTCCATTTTTTAACTCATGTTAGTGTAATGGACGGAAAAGCACTAGTGTGCGTGTCAAATGTGATTAGTCTCAAAACAAAGGGTAAATTCACCATTTCCTTTCACCACCCTCCCCATTCCATCCATCAGTCATCAGCACTGAAACAGAGAGGGAAGAAGCAGAGAGACACGAGAGAGAGAGAGAGAGAGAGAGAGAGAGAGATAGTCTTTTGTACCTGTGAAGAAGCTCAGAGAAAAACCTTTGATTTGTCAGATTAAACTCACAATATATTGTAGCCATCCCCTTAATTCTTCCATTTCTCTTCCACTCTAAAATTTTTTATGGGTTTTTTGTATTCGCAAAGATATCAAGAAAACCAAGGGATTTCGGATCAAGATGATTGAAACCACACACCCATATTCAATTTGATTTGGTTACATTGAACCCGTGATTCATTTAATCCTTTTCCTTGAAGTGATTTTTTGTGGTTGTTCTCTTGTAAAGAATTCAAGAAAATTAAGGTACTTCTGAACAATATTGGTAACCTTGAATACCATTTTGTTCTTTTTTGCGATACATAGATTTGGTTGTGAAAGAGTTACGGACCTGTGGCTTTGGGACAAAGATGACCCACCATAGCTAGGACCCGAGATGGAGCAAAGGAGGAGGAGAGTCTTCGACTGGTAGAAGATGATGAAGGTGGTGATGATAAAAAGTGGAGAGTTAGAATTAGAGAGAATATTTTTATGTCGGTTTTGATTTTGAATGTTTTTCTTGGTTAGTGTTATGGGGAAGGGGAGGATTGAGGATTTTGAAAGGAAATGGCATTTTTACCCTTCATTTTGGGACCATAATCACATGTGACGCGCATACGAATGCCTTTTCCGTCTATTACACTAACAGAGTTAAAAAAATGGACCACGGGCTTCAATCCAGTAGTTCAAGGACGATATAAAGGATTTTGAAAGTTCAGGTATGAAGTAGAGAAATTGTTGATAGTTGAAGGGATATATCGAAAAAAAACTCTTAACAGAATAACTTGGGATTGGGATATAAACCAAATATGGAAGGTCAAACAAGTATTATTCAATGGCAAGAATGGTAATGGAATGTAGGAAGTATGGTTGGATTGAAATGAGGGTAGAATTGGCCATTATGGAGGAAGAAAACATAACATTTAGAGGATGAAAACATAATAGGTGATGATGTCATGAATGACAATATAAGTAGGAGAGGGTTTTAGGATAATAATTTGTTATATTTAGATTTTGCATTTATAAAATTTGAACTACTGAAAAGACAATTACAATGGTTGTGTTTGGTTAGATAGTTTAGTTTAGTTTTGATGATGTCAGCAGGTGTAATGAGTGGAGAGAGATAGAGAGAGAAATGATGATGTCATCAAAACTACAACTAAAACTAAACTGGAAAAGAACAGGGCCAATATCTTTAATTTGTCTTCAATATTAGATATGGGAACTGATAATGCAAAAACCTTTTTTTTGTGCAAAAACTGTAGTGCATAAAAAGTTTGTACCTTACACATGGCACAAGGTTTTCAAGCACTACAATTTGGCACAAACAAAAATGGTTTTGGCATTAGCACCACCCGATGATATATTTAGTGGAAAATTAAAAAAAAAAGTAATTTGAACTTTAAAGAAATGTTGGTAAGTTTCGAAGGGAAAGTGAGGGAATTTTGAGTTTTTTTTTAAATATAGAGATGGAAATGGAGATTTGTGATTAGATTAGTAAGTTCCAAACCTACTTTTTAAATTAAAAATAGTAGTATTTTGAGTCTCAAAATGGAGTCTTGAAAACTCATGCGTTGATACTCTGTCTAACATTAATCACTCTGACCATCACGATAGAATCCGAAATGAGCCTCACCCACACAAATACGTGGCTGAGCAAACTTACACTCTCCCAATCATATCCATTATTTGCAGTTCAAAATCATATCCATTATTTACTGGAACCTGTAGTTTTGCTCCCCTTCTTTCACTGGGAATGGAAGTTAATGGGTGGAGCAGGAATTTCCCACGTGACCTCTCAATACTCCAAGTTATCATCACAACTAAGAGCACCTCCAATCATTGCCCTCTTCTTTTTTTTTAAGGGTCACTTAACCAAAAATTTAAAATATTTGACATTTTTAAAGGGAAAGATAAAAAAAAAATTCAGTAGAATATGAAGACAAAAAACATTTGACATTTTTATAGGGAAGAACAAGGAACTTTTGCAATCGAACATAAAGACAAAAAAAATTAGTGAAATTTCTTTATTTTTTAAAAGTTGTAATTTCGAACAGAAAATTCAAAAAAATCAACTTCTGCCTCTTGGCCGACCACCATCCCACCTCTAACCGACCACTTCCGGCGAGTCAAAAAATTAGTGTCATTTCATTAATTTTTAAAAGTTCCAATTTCATACAGAAAATTCAAAAAAATCAACTCCTGGCTGACCACCGCCCCACCTTCGGCCGACCACTTCCGGCGATCCAAAAATTAGTAAAATTTCACTAATTTTTAAAAGTTCTAATTTCGTACAGAAAAGTAAAAAAAATGAACTCCTAAAAATGGCCCTATAGCAACTTGCCGGTTGAAATTTAACTCTAAAAAGTTTTTACAACATAAAAATGTAACAAAACAAAGAAACTCAATTGCAAAAATCAATCCATGAAAGCTAGTGAAGATTCACTAATTAGTATAAACATATATCGTCGCCGCCTTCATCTACCTCTTAGGCTTCTTCAGCATTAGGCGTGAATTTCCAGAAACAATTTAAATTATTAATCCAACAAAAATAGAGTAAGAACCAATTCCACTGGAAGGGAGTTCATCCATGTCGATAACATCGTCATCAAAGTCTCTAACTTCAGTAAGTATCCTCTCAACTCTTTGCCACTTGAATTCCTCAAACATAGGTTTCGCTTCCAATGCGTCATCACCGTCATCAACTGAACTTTCCAACTCGTCTTTGCTCTGTTCGTCCAAAACTTCTTCGTACTCGCCGGCAGCTTCGTCGTCCTCACCGTCGCCGCAGAGCAAAATCCAAACTATATAGTTTGAATAGGGATTTCGGTCGGAAAAATTTTAGTGGTCAGAAAACTTGTCCTAGACGATTTCACAGATCCGGTAGAGAGAGAGAGAGTGAGTGAGTCGGCAATCCGTTTTGGCCTTGTCCATAAATCCCTTTCCAAAGGGAACATCTTGAAATGCCCATGTCCTTCCCTCAAGAAAGATAAAGTACAGTGTGCCTAATTCTCTATCTCTCTTTTTTTTTTTTTTTTACTCAAACTCAATATTTGAGGAAGAAAACTAAAAACCCATCTTCAATAACATAACGTTTTTTCTAGAACAATGATACATACACACCCACTCGGACACATTCTCTCAAACTCAATATTTGAGGAAGAAAACTAAAAACCCATCTTCAATAACATAACGTTTTTTCTAGAACAATGATACATACACACCCACTCGGACATACTCTGCCACACCCCCTCTCACATGTGAGGGGACCCACCTGGGAGAGACCCACCCCACATGTGAGAGGGGGTGTGGCAGAGTGTGTCCGAGTGGGTGTGTCTGTATCATTTTTGTTTTTTCTAACCATTTTTTCTTACCCAAATCCACACCCTTTTCTCAAACACCTCTTTTCACTTATTATTTATAAATATGTCATTTCAACAGTAACCAAAAAAAAAAACATGAAAAAATAATAATAATTTAGGGTAAAAGTAAGGTTTACCATTGTACAACACATACAAAAAAAAAATTGATTCAAGTTTTTATCCAAATCTGGATGAAAAAATGAGTGAGGGCTGGACACATGCTCTAAGAAATGAGCTTCACATGATTGTCTCAGTGTAGAAAGCACAGGACACCATGTCCCCATTCTACCAAACCTTTGAGTAATTACTCTCACCGCGTTCTAGCTCGTGTTGAGTTCTTTGAAATTTTGCTTAAAATTTGTTTGTTGCATAGATAATGGAAACTTCATCATCATTTAAATTTTGTTAACTTTTCAAATCAAATTTGAAAATTACAAGCTTAGGTTATCGTATTTGACATCCTCAATATAGTTATATAAAAGTGTATATCGGTACTATGCACAGAGCTCAACGAGAATCTGTTATGTTTAATGATATTTATCTCTCATCAATTCACGATTTAATATTAATTAATTATTAGTACTATATAGTTCAAATATTTATGTACATATGAAAAATTCTATTGACTAGTACTTGATTACGCTCGAAATAGCTCTCGATTAAAATGGTGTAAAATTAGCTCACCTAATACATAAATTAAAACTTGCATACATAAATGCATGTTATCAAACCAAATTAATAATATTCAGCTTTTCGTGTAACGCACCAAAAAATTGATTTGTTATTAAAATGATTTAAAAGATCTTTGAGCTACATATATATATTTTTGAAAATAAAATAAAAGAAAAACAACCCATTTATTACAAACGTTGTTAAAATATACAATACCGAATAAAGTTGAAAGTGAATTATTACAGACATTTAAACATGAAGTGCTAGAATAAAATGTGTTTTTATTACAAACTTGGGACTTTAATAAAATACTTAAAAGCACAAAGCCAACAACTAAACTACTGGTTTAGCCACGGCTCGGTCAATTCGACTGCATTTTCAACCACTACAGGATTATCCTCTGAATACTCTATGTGATCGCCTGTACCTATCGTCAAATACCATGGTAACGTAGTAACGTGAGTGGTGACACTCAGTAGAACAACGCAAAACTACCCTTACCCCAATGTATTCATAATTTTCATAATCACATAACCACATATAATATTAACCTACTATTTTACACATAAGTCTTATTAACGCGGTCAATCCTATGATGTTCACATTCACTGTGTTTCCTATCACCATGTTCCCATTTGTTATGTTCTTATACACCACCTTCGACACGGCTCACAACATAACACAACTCAAAACATGGCACGGCTCACAACACAGCACAACTCACAATATCCCCAGTCCTTGGTTCCCGTTCGTTATGTTCCCATTCACCTCCTTTGGCATGGCTCACGATATAACACGGCTCAAGACCAATCCATCTCCTAGTTCCCAATCATTATGTTCCCATTCACCTCTTTCGGCACGGCTCAAGACCAGGCACGGCTCACCACATTCCTCATTCTCATCATTTCCACATTCCATACTCCATCTCATTCCCATCATCACACTAAATCTCGCTAACGATTCATCAAGGAGAGAGAAAATATTAAGTTAGAGGTGAACTGTAACCGGAATAGCAACCATAGCAAAGTGGGGCCCAGTCTCTGAAAAGTGAAAAAGGTTTCCAATTTTAAATTTTACTACCATATGGACTTCTCTCTTCAAATACAATACCATTTGTTTGCATTTGGGTTCTTATTAAAAAAAAGGTAAATTCTCATCCACACCAGGGCCATATGCGGCACACCTTTATAGGACTCAAAAAATTACCATTTAAGTTAATTAGAGCATTATCCTCTTCCAATTCTAAGTAGTACATTTTATTTTCCTATTGGTGGTTGAACCCATGAAGCTAGATTCAAATAGTAATTTTGGTTTATTTATTTGAACAACATATGTAAGAGAAAATAAATTACTCCAATGTTTACTCTAGTCTTTTTTTTTTTTAACGGCAAAATCTTTTATTAATCTTTGAAGAAGTACAAAGATTAAAAAAGAATGGATGAGGCAACAACATGACTAGAGGAGAAAATCCACTGGACAAAGCCCCAAACAAATCCAGAGCGAAAAAGTTAGCAAGGTGCCAACCAAAAAACAATTACTAGTACATGCCCAAGGAAAACAAAATATAACAAATAGGAAAAAGATACACTTGAGTTAAAATGTTTCCAGGATGCTCTTTAGGTTGAATAGGAAATCCTCCAATGTGAAATCTTTTCCCCTTGCTTTGTATTTGAACCATAAGGCTACCCTAACTTTCACAAAATCAATAGCTTTATCCCAATTAGTGGTTTCATTTTAAAAAACACAGGCATTCCTTTGGTTCCATATCGTCCACATGACTGCCATTGGGATAGCTTCCCAAATAATTCTGGATTTCTTTTGTTTCCACCATAGAAGTAAATCCTTTGCAAAAAATGGAGTGACCCATTTGACCCCCTATCATGATAAAATGTTGGACCAAAACTACCAAATTGGTGTGAAATGTAGAAAAAGATGATCAGTAGATTCTATATGGGTTGCACAGAATTTGCGAGAAGCATCCTCCTCATTGTGTATGATCCCAAGCCTTAGAAGATACTCTGCTGTTTTGATTTTGTCTAAATGGACTGACCATATGAAACATTGGACTCCATAAAGGGCTGCACTTCTCCAATGAAATCGAAAGCTGAGTTAGCAATATTAATGTGATGGTTTGCTAGCTCATATAACGATTTAACAGAGAAAGATTTTGAGTTGCTGCCCTCCTAATCAAGCTTATCCTCTGAATTATTAGGGACCATGCTATCTGAACCATCACGAATAGAAAAGATGTCATCCATCATGTCTTTTTCCTAGTCAAATAATCTTCTCCTAAGTTAAAAATCCCAAATGTGAGACTCTGATCTTCTGCCTAGAACCTCATGAATGGTCTCATCTTGTTTTCTTACCAAGTTGAAAATAGATGGAAAAACAGCAGCCAGTGATTGGTTTCCCAACCAAGAATCAAGCCATAATTTAGTCATCTTACGATCCCACAATAACCTTGGCATTATTAAGAAACAATCTATGTATTTCAAGATTTCTATCCTTTGTTTGAATGATGTCTTTCCAGATAGTAGAAACATTTCTGGATAGATCAAGATAGGGAAGCCAACTGCTACTCTTCATTCTGTATTTGGAGTTAATTATTGCTCTCTAGAAAGCATCTTTCTCCACTCCATACCTCCCCCACCATTTGAATAGGAGGGTATCATTCATATCCTTAATCTTCCTTATCCCAAGCCCACCACTTCTTTTATTGTGAGTAATTTTTTACCATGCAACTAGGTGAAGTTTCCTTTTAAGGTCATGTAGAAAATGGGCAGACTACATAAAACTGACTTAATAAGAACAATTTTGCCCCCAAAAGACAGGTACTTCCTTTTCCAACTGCAAGTGATAAGCCCCTAATATTGTAGATATCCGGGCTTATCTAGCTCATTTTTATCATACACATTTGCATATTTTGGCTTTATACAATTGATTTTTATGCAAGGTGTGTTTTTTATGAGTTTCAGGAAATAGGAGCTAAAAGGCATGTCCAAAGCTCCAAATAATCCCCGGTTATATCTGGAAGTATCCAAGGATCCGCAATGCCTTGGAGGACATTCACCGAAGCTTAGAAGTTGATTCGAGGAGCTTTGGAAGGTCCAATGAAGGCCCGGAGCAAAGGAACATGAAAATGGAGCTATGAGCCTCGAGGATATCCGACACACTGATAGGAAAAGGCTCATTTCTCTCAAAATATAAAGGCTATGAATATGAGGTCAATTGAGTTTGAAACTAGACTCATAGAGATTTCCAATGGTTCAAGAATCGTCTCATTCCGAGTTCGGACAAAGCCGGGGCGTGCCCGTGAAGTTGGGTAAAAAATCTGCCTGAATAGACGGAGTTTGGATCGATCCAATCTTACAACTGGATCGATCCAACTCATCCAAAATCTCAACAGAGCCATTTGGATCGATCCAAACCTTCATGTGGATCGATCCAATCATGTCCGGGCAACTTTTAGGAGCACCTTTTTGGACTTTCCACTTGTGGAATGTTTTTGCTCTATGTGAGCTTTTTGGGGTATTTGTACAAGAGGGAGAAAGATGTATAGTACCTTCTCTCCTCTCTCTTTCTCTCTTACCCTTTTATTTTAACTTTAAGTCTTATTTTAGCTCGTCCTTCTCTCCTCCATTGGTGATAGTTCCAAGCTCTCTCTCTCTCTCTCTCTCTCTCTAGAAATCTCATGTAAGCTTTCATTTCCCGTCATTTTCTCATGTATTAAACTTGTTCCTCATCTTTAGATCGTTATATAAATCTAGTTTATTTTCATTTTCATCTAGTATTTCAATTTCATGCTTTTCTAGTTAGTTCCTTTGAAAACCCGAGTAAGTAAGTGTTGTTTGTTGATTTCTCAAGTATTAATATTGTAGGCAAACTTAGGATTAACATTAAAAATAAGTTTTTAAGAGTATAAATCATGTTCTTAGTTTCCTTCAAATTTCTAGGCTTGTTTGCAAGTATAATGTGTGAGTAGTAGTAATAGGCTTAGTCATGGGGTGATTAACACTCCATGACTCAGGTTTAATCTGTCCATCTTGTCAAAATGCATACATTTCTTGTTTATCAAAGATTTAGGGTTTCATTTTATGTACCAAAGTTTGGGTTTGTGTAGACACCCCTATTTTGACCCGAGAATCTTATCAAGCATCCCCAAGGATGAAAATGCCCGATAAGAGCACGAGAGGCTTGATTGTGAACTTGGAAACCCCTCCTAAACCTCTTCAAAATTAACCCGAGCCTACACCACCTTCTAGTACATTCAAAACCCTATTTTTTGATATATAATATGTCCCAATTCATTTTGAAATGAGGGAGATGTGTCCGTTTTACCAAAACAACTTATTTTCCAGACCTTCTGAGGGTAAAATGGTCATATATTTTGATGTACAAATCATCTTGGGTTCAAACCACTTGGGTTAGAAAGTAGACTTGACAAGCTTTCCAACGCTTCAAACCATGCGCAAAACGGAGTTCGGTAGCACCCGGAATGGCCCCGCGAAGTTTGGAATTTTGTCTTGTCTCCAAGTCCAGGCGCTTGGATTGGATAATTCCAGGCGCCCACATTGAATTCAAGCGCCTGCATTTGATCAATATGGGCGCCTGGACTCTCTCCAGATACTTGCATCCCAAGGTGAACTGGGTGGGGAGGAGCGTCTTGGAGATCTTGGCAGAGAGTTTTTGCAGTAATATAATGGAGGGAAGATAGGGTATCCTGGTGGACCCCCTTGGCTGACCTCCTAAGGGTTCCTAGTGACCTTTTTGCACCCTTGGTGCCTATTTAAACACCTCATCCCACTCCATTTGGGAGAGGCTCAAGCTCTCGCCATTTCCCTACTGTTATGCTGCTGAAACTACTCCAAAAATCCCCTTTCCAGTCCATCTCTCATTCTCTCATTCACTTTCACCCCTAAAACCAACACTTTTACCACCAAGATGCATCATATTCCTTACCCTTCACCATAAAATCTTGGCAAAATCATCCATAATCGGTCTCTCACACTCCTAGAAGCCAAAGTCTAGTACATTAAACCATCAAAAACCTTCAAAAATCAAACCCAAAGTCCATCCAATCAAGCCTTAAAGGTAGATTTTCTACCAAATATGCTCAAATAGACCCTGAGGGGACTCTGCCAAGTTCTTGCTAGTCTTCTATACTAGTGGAGGACTTGGGAGAGATTCAAATTTCACAAAAGGAGAAATCAAGCATCTGCACCTGTATCAGGTCCAGGCGCCTGGACCTGCTTAATGCAGGCGCCTGGACCCCGCTCTACTTGCTGTGTTTTCTGTTTCATTTACACTCTTTTGGGTTATTTAGTGCATTAAATGATCACTAGTGCATGTTGTCTTCATTGCTTATGTGTGAATAAGCATCAAAAGCTGCATTTGTCATTTTGATCAGAGACATGAGTTGAAAGAAAGTTGTACGGATTCACATTCCAGGTGCTTGCATTATGTAGTTCTAGGCGCCCATAGTCACTCCAGGCGCCTGGATCTACCTAGTCTAGGTGTCTAGAATACAATCCAGGTGCGAGTCATGCATTGTTTGTAGGTCCATTTAAGGGGATTTCCAGTGTTGATTGAACATATTTAGAGTTATTAAGTGCATTATATGCTAGTATTTCCTTATATATGGCGTGCTTTCATTCATGACGCCTTGCACACATATCCACATGCATCATTTTTGCCTTGTAAATGCACTTGTATGATGAATTTGCGATTAATGTCTGTTCAAATGATGTTTTCAAAATCCCTTAAACATTTAGTAGAGACCGGTGGTTACACCGGACGAGAGGGGAGCTTTAAATTCCTTCCCCTCTCATAATCTAGCTCCCGAACCTGAGAAATCTCAATAAAAGCAGACCAGTGTAATGTTTTCCATGTAAAGGGCAAAAAAGTCATTTTTCAAATGGTTTCTCGGGCACGATCCTCAAACTCGGGTGGCGACTATATCCATCAATCAAAACCGTTTTTCAAACATCAATTTTGTGAAAACTCCGATGGGGTGTTCACAGTTTGTTAACCCCTTTGATCCCACGTAGCCAATGGTTTAACTACTTGGCACGTGGGATGCTTAGGGCGATGTCAACTTAATCGTTTGCCAACTAAACTGAGAAACCCTAATCTTGTTAAACACATTTTCTAGTAAATGGCTTTAAATTTTAAATCTTCTGTTCGGGGGCATTTGACGATGTCGCGAGCCAGTTATTAAGAGAGGACGGATGAACCCTAGTCATGGTCGTTAAAATCCCCTACACTTTACCTTTGTTTAATTAGTCTTTTTAAATCTTCTGAGTCGTTCTCGAAGTCGAGAGGATTCCACCAAACAAACTATAAATTCAGTTTGTCGCTTTAAGGCTAAAAACCTTCATTTGCCAATCAACCATCACGTACGGCGCATTCGGTCCCTATGGATTCGACCCGGTCTTACTGGTTATCATGCTACCACCGGCCTAACCCTACGCTTGAGGAAACACCATCCACATCACAATCCAAGGTTGCAAGCCGCAAGCTTAGGCTCCGTTTGTTTTGGGCGGAAAAAGTTTTCTAGGAAAATATTTTCCATGGAAAACATTTTCCAAAATAAAAAAGTCAAAAGGAAAATGAAATAACAGGCCTTGAAAACGTTTTCTGGATTTAAGAGGCGGAAAACATTTTCCACTAGCCTTTGCCTCTGCCCCGATTTGAGAATCACGCTTGTCCTGACTCCCCGACACAGGTCATCTCTCTCTCTCTCTCTCTCACACACACACACACACACACATCGTCCCTCTCTCTCTTCCATTCTCTCCATCATCAGACCTTAGCCATCTCACCTGATAAGCCTAAAATATTGACACGTAGCCATGCCTATATCGCATATTGTTAGTCCTTTATTATGCTTAATTAGATATTAATGTTATTATTTTTATAATTCCCTTGAACTTATTATTTTGCAGGAAAAGATGATAATTCTACTTATTTTAGCCTTGGGAATAAATTAAGAGTGCACAAGTCTACAAATTGGAGTGGCCCGTATACAATACCAAGCAGTGGGCCCAATTTCATAAGCTATCAAGGAATGTGTTATTTTTACCTTCCAAGTGGAAGCTAATATTGGAAGAAATATCCACGTGCAAATTGAGTTTAAGCAACATGGAAAGGAAAGAATACAAAATAAGGAATTTGAATAGGAAAAGGATTCTCTTTTATAATGAAGATTTTCTTGGCAGTGCCTTATATATAGGCATCACGATACCACTAGGGTTGGGGAGACCACGGTTGTGGCTAGGTCACATCTGAAACAAGACGATGGCCGCGGCTAGGAAAAAGAATTAAGAGCTTCAATGGTTGCTAGTCGTCGCATGTGCAGCTAAATATTTTAGGCTAGGGTTGAGGATGAAGCCTCACGTTTTGTAGTAAGTATTTACGTACTCATTATTTATTTTCTGAATGTATGATTTAATTGAATAATCGCTCCAATCTCATATTAATTAAGTTAGTAATTTTGGATATGGATTCAATAATGTTTTTTCCATGATTTGAGATTACTAGTTAATTATTAGCCCTGTTATGCAAGCTTTGATTTCAAGCACTGGATATCTTCTGTGATTTGTTTTTGAATGGATACATATGATTTTTTGGTCTTGAACGTTACGGCGAGGAGGAGCGTACATAAGTTGTTTTTCTAAAAGGTCTTAACGATGACATTTTCCACGGTAATAGAGTTTAGCCACCAAATTACTGTGAAGAAGAGTAGGGAAATAAATAAGAGGTTGTGAGTAGTTGCTATGAATACATGAGTGTGGATTCCGATACCTTAGTCACTTTCCCCTTATTAGTTTCGTTCAATTTCAATTTTATTTACTGCTTGTTTAACTTTTAGTATTAAAATCAACCACAACTTTTGAAACTAGGTTAGGGTTTAATCAGTTTAAATTTATTTAGTTTTCCTACGAAAAAATCACAAGTCCCTGTGGGTTCGACCTCGCTCTTGCATAACTATACTTCGGTACGATTCATGCGCTTGCGAGTACATTAAAATTTCACATCACCCATATGGTTTGGTTTAGTCAAGTACTGTATTTGTTTTGTTCTAGGAGTATATCCATATGGTTCCGTTTCGAAAGACTTGATTCAAGATTCGAACAATGTTTCCCAACCAAATACGGAATACTTGACCTACTATTGATTATTGGATTGAGTTGGAATTGCTGTTGGGTTCTGTTCAATATGAAGCTAGAAACGAATTTATTGAGCTTTTCATGTTATTGAATTGAATTTTTTTTTGGTTGGACTGGTAATTGATTGATTTTTTTGCTGGAAACGTGTCAGTTTATAGATATGGGTTGAGTTTGAAGTTAATGTGCTTAGGTTTGAAATTCCATTTTATGGTTCAATCTTCTTTCAGTGTGCCCATCAACTATTTGATAATTTGCTTAGGCTAGAACGTGATTGGTTACATATTTTCTCCTTCAATCTTTGTTACGTTGAGCTGAATGTGTTGCCTTTTTTGGATAATTTAGCTTGAAATTAAAAGGGGTTAAGCGAATGTACAACCTACAAGGGGCATACCCCAGGGAGGACAAAATGAAGATAAAAAAAAGAAAGAAAAAGTGCGTACTCCCCGGCACAACCCGCCACGGTGGGAAAATGGTAGTCCTAGCACAACCCCCCAGGATAGGAAAAAAATAGACAAACATTTCTATGGTCCCACTTGATATTTGTGGTCCCACATTGATTAATGGCACAAAGGCCAACTGATGGTACCGTGTACAAATGCCCATCGCTTGGATATATTGCAGTCAAACTGCATCGCTTAGATGAGCAATCCTTGGACGTTGTCCTCACCTTTTCAAAACTTTTCACCCCATCACCTTTATAGCTGCACGCCCTTTCAAAACTTTATTGGCATGTAATGGTTCAAGTGAAAGGACTGCGGTCCCCACCTTTTCACCAGACTTTTCACTCCATCAACTTTACCCTTGATTGCTGCGTGTAAATCTCCCACTTTTACACAAAGTGTAAGTGGTATTTCCCCCAAGGAAATCACCTTTCAGTGCTTGCATTTTCCAGACTTACAGCCTATAGCTAGCATGGCTAGGACCAAAATTATTTCAATTGAAAAAGGATATATGCGGAATAGCTGTCATTACTTTGGTCCAAGAGTTGAACCACAGAATAGACTGCTGCCTCAGATAGTTTTAGAGCCAGCTAGCCCACTTGCAGAGGAGAGAGTGAATCTCACTCTCTTCTTCCCTAATGATTTCCAGGTAATTTCTAGGAAACAAAAAAATGCACGACCAGCGTTGATCCAAGAATAACTTCAAACGAACACATAAGAGAAACGAGGACCACTTCTCTGAGATCACCTTAGCGACCAGAACCGATTGTGGTATTACCCCCACCGTCGTGACACCGACGACACTTAACAGGAGGAACCAACCGCAGAGGATGAGCCAGTTTGGAAGGTGGACACCAGGATCTCAAATATCTTTGTGCGAAGCTTTACTTAGTGCTGGTAATTGTGTTTGTTGTGTATATACCATGAGGTATAGACCATCTCTGTGTGAACCAATTTTGTTTGTTGTGTATGGTAACTGGGTATAAACGGAACCCAAGTAATTGCTGATTGCATACCTTCAAGATGATACCCAACGCCATCCGGTGTGGTGGTTTGCTGTAGGGACTGAATCACCTAGATTTATGCCCATAAAAAACCCAGCCCCCTTGTGGATGATAACCCCCATGACGATGATGATAACCCCCATGACGATCCTGGGAATCCTTTACATCTCGGCCTGCTGAATGAGTGCGGAATCAGACCCCTTAAACCCATCTTGCTGTGATGAGAATGAACCGTGCCCAGATGGGAAACGAACCCATTTGAGGATGAACTCCAATTGATATTGGGAATAACCTATCTGGTGAAACCGAACTCCAATGGGCGTGAACTTTGCAGTAGATGGACCCATAAATGGGCGTGAACTTTGCATCAATGGAACCAAAGGATGAATGATGAAACCCATCTTTGTTAGTTCATATATGGGAATCTGAAAAACAGATTGTTGGTGAGAAGACAAAATGACCCAATAATGGGATAAGCTCCACCTTGAATTAGATTGCTTCAAAGAAAATCCAAAAATGTTGCCTTCCATGTGTTTGATATGTGAATTGAGCTAAAAGTAGGATGGTGACCTTGAGTATCAATAATCCCATATTTGCATCTGTGTTTTTATCGAATCTTGAGGGCATTAGCACTAGTATTCTAATAACGAACAAGTACTAATTATACTCTTCACAGAGTCTTCACAACTTTGAAGACTGCACTTCTTAATAAATTTCATGTGAAAATGTTTACCGCATCAGGTCATTTCTGATCTTCGTTATATGGAAAGTGGGTTTGGATGGGATGATAATTTGAGGATGATAACCTATGGCGAGAAAGTGTTTGATGAGTACATTGCGGTATGAAACTTTACACTAATCGATGTTGTTTTTATGTTATTCATCATTTGTTTCTTTCTAATATATATGGGTTTTGCTTGTTTATTTTCTTGTTAATAGGCACACCCTGAACATGAGGTATTTTTTAACAAGAAAATTGAGATGTATGATGAGATGGCATTAGTTGTTGGGAAAGACATGGCAACAAGTCAATTTGCAAAGTCATTTGATGATATGGAGGAAGAAATAGTTGCTGAATCAGACTCTATTGATTTCGGTGTCGTCGAGGTATCAAAAGGGAAATGCACAACATCTTCAAGTGAGGCTCCAACTCAAGCAAGGCCTCATTGAAAGAGGAGTCATGACGAGGATGAGGGTTATGACAAGTTATCAACACAAATTGGAGAAGTTGCTTTGGCAATCAAGAAACTCGGTAATGATCGGCTTGATGTGAAAGACCTCTACGATGAAGTTATGAAGACAGAAGGGTTTGATGAATTTACACTTGCCTCAGCATTTGACCACTTGGTTGAAAATGAAAAGGTTGCGAAGGCGTTTATGGTCAAGAGTGCGAGGCTCCGAAGGGCATGGTTGGAGGATTTCTGTAATATGAATGCGTGAGTTTGAGTATTTTGGGTATTTTGATATTGTTATTGAGGAGCTATGGAATGAACTTTGAACTTAGAACTCTATTTGTGCCTTCTATTTCTGGTATTTTAGTAGTGTGTTTTCATGCTTTGGGTACTTTGAAGTTTGGTATTTTGGTATTGTGGATTACTAGGAATGCTACTGTGATGTGTCGAGAATGGAAATGGAGTACTGTGATAGTGTCATACTATGATGTGTGCATGTGTGGAGGTCTTTTTCTTTTGCACATGTTTTGAATTATTTCTCATAGAGGGATTTTATCATATTAGTGATTTTCCATGTCTACCAAACAATGGAAAATGTTTTCTAGAAAATGGTTTCATATCACAACCAAACATTGGAAGACATTTTCTTTTCTAGAAAAAGTTTTCCAAGTAGATTTAAGTTTTGGGCAAGCACCCAAATGCATGCCCATGTATTTGACTGATTATTTATTTTTATTTTTTCTTTTGACAGCCTAGAACTTCAGCAAGACTTGAAAGATTATCATCATCAATGCCAACCGCACATAGGATTTATTTGTGGAAGTTAATTTTGAGCCCAGAAATCTCCTTAAAATTCTCTAGTAAATTTTTGATCACCTGCACCTTTTCTAGGCTGGCCTTACAGAAAACTAAGGTGCTGTCAGCAAATTACAAATGAGTAATAATTGGACCCTCATTTCTCATTGATATGCCACTGAGAGTGCATTGATTGATTGCCTTTTTCATTAGCCAATTAAGACCTTTAGCTGTTTTGATAAATAGATAAAGAGAGAGAGGGTGTCCTTGTCTAACTCCCTTATGCATCTAAAATTCCTTACTGGAGGATCCATTTACTAAAACAGAAACCCATGCAGAGGATAGGCACTCTTTCATCCATCTTATCTATTCTTAGGAAAATTCGTAAGATTCATCGTTCTCCAAATGTATTTGCAATTAAGCTTGTCAAAAGCTTTTTCAAAGTCCAGCTTGATGACGAGGCCTTGCTTCCTACTCTTTTTCCCTCCGTCAACTAGATCATTAGCAACTAAAATACCATCTTGAATGTTCTTTCCCCTAGAGAAGGCAGATTGAACTTCACGTACTACCACAGGAATGGTGATTTTGATTCTAGCTGCTAGAACTTTTGACAAGATTTTGTACACACTCCCAATAAGATTAATTGGTTTGTAATCACTCAATTTCACGAGATTTTTCAATTTTTGGAATTAGGGTGATGAAGGAAGAATTAATATCTTTGGGGAGTTTTCCATTCTTGTGGAATTCCTTGAGGAAATCTAGAATATCAAATTTCATGAATCTCCGGGCCTTTCTTGATGCTGAGCATGTTGAATCCATCTGGTCCGAGTGCTTTGTTGCCATCACTGGTTTTGATAATGCTCCATACTTCCACCTCAGAGAATTCTGCAATGAGTTGGTTGCCCATTACACCATCAATGGACAGCCCCCCCCCACGTCTGCTTCAATCAGAGGCCTCACCTCCAATGACTCCACAAAAATACTTTGGAAGTGATTGAAAACTGCAAGCTTGATTCAGTCAAGGTCTTAATTTCAAACTCCATCCACTGTCAGTGAGTCGATCATATTCTTCCTCTGCCTGGCAGAACCTACAGTGTGGAAAAATCAGGTATTTTTGTCCCTTTACAGATTCCAATTCACTCTGGACTTTTGTAGCCACATTCTCTCAATTGATCTACTAAGTTTCCACATTTCTTCTTTGAGGGCTTTTTTGAGTGAGTTGTCAATTTCTGAGCTATTTTCCTATAACATCCCAAAAATTGGGTACATTAATAAATAAATTTTTTTATTTACTTAAAAAGAAATACCAACATCATTAAAATTATAAAGAGTACTTAATTCTTCCAACAGAAGGTAAAAATTAGCTAATTTATTACAACTTAAATAGATTAAACTCTATCATTGTCTGAAAAACTTAAACATTAATTTAATGTTCAGTTGGAAGAAACGGCAGAACCATCTAGCTCAAGAACTACTGGTAAATCCAAAGACGGCTCCACCACTTCATATCCATCTTGTTGTTCCATCGCCTTGAAATTAGCTGGCGGCTTTTCCTTTCCTTCTGTACCTGGTGTTGGGCACGCCAAGGCCACAAACGTAGCACAATGAGTGATAAAATTACACTCAGTAGGGCGCCCTAAGCCATTCCTTTACAAAAGCTTACTTGTAAAGACCTGAAAAAAAAAGAAAAAAGAAAAGAAAGAACTGTTCTATTCGAAAATAAAATTTGAGGAATGTTGTAAATTTGATTTAAATGTTTAAGTGTGAGGTGAATGTGAAAAGTTCTTCAAGCTACGGTCCATTTGTAACACTTAAGTGTGTTGAAGGGGGGTGTTAGTGCAATTATCACAATATGTATGTGTGTGTGGTCGTGAATAGAAAGAGAACAAAAAAAAAGATTTAAATCCCTCCTCCTCCTCCTCTCTCTCCAGCCGAACTCTCTCTCTCTCTCTCTCTCTCTCTCTCTCTCTTTCTCTCTCTCTCTCTCTCTCTTTGATTTCCTCTTAATGCCCATAGAAATTCCATGGATCTACCACAAAACCTTCACCCACACGCCTATTGAACTCGGTATTTCGTGTGCTAAGTCTCGGGGAAGCCATTTTCGGAAGGATTTGAAGTTTCAAAGCTAGGGTTTTGCTTGGATTTGGGGTTTTGCTCAAAACCCAACTAAGGTAGGGGAATTTGCTACATTTACTTAGTGTTTGTGAATTGTGTGTATGTTTATATCTCTTGTTTGAAGCTAATTTGTTGAGTTTGAAGAAACCCACGTGAAATCCCATTACCTAGTTATTTTTAATGTGATGTTTACCTTGATTTATATGCCTCATAGATTTCCCTCTTAAATTACTCGGTAGATCATTACTTTGTACATGATTTGGTTGAAGTTAGAGCTTGGTTTAGTTGTTTGAGGCTCGGTTGAGCATCCCTTTGAAAATCTGTGCATCTATTGCTCTCTGTTTTTGGACTACTGCTACTGTGATTCCTGTCCGGATGGGGTCATGACTGTCCGGACAAATTTTCCAGTTTCTGTCCACAGTTTCAGCTTCGTTCATTTGGTTCTCGTTGATCCGTCGTTATGTTTCTTCTTTGAATAACCTGTGTGATGCACTTGAGAATTTATCCTAGACCTACTTGATTTTGGGAATGTGATTAGCAACTTACTTGAGAAATTAGTAGTTAGTACAATACAATTGCTTGGCCAATCGCTTGTTTGTCGTGATAATTTCTCTTTACTCATGAACTCGTGTGATGAAATGGGTTAGGAAATTGGTGAGCGAAACAACTTGACCAAAGGTTTTGGTAATAAAAAAAGGGAGACATCGGGGTCCCGTTAGCCCGAAATGGCGCTAGGCTCTCTTTCAGGTGAGACATGAAAGATATTCCTTAATCTAATGTAATCAAAGTAAATTTGAGACACGTTGGATATGAAAATGGGACACAATGGGGAAAATGGGTATATTTTGTTAACACCGGACTCAAAGAGAACAAAGGTTATAAATAAAAAAAGGGACATTATGAATATTATGTCTCAAGGCCCTTAACTTCGAATCATTTGTTAAATTATATATACATGTTATGATTAGATGTACGTGTGGGACACGCGAAACACGTTCGGGTACTTGTAGGACATGCGAGACACGGTTGGGTATTTGTGGGACATGCAAGACATGGTTGGGTGCTTGTGGGACACGTGGGTATCCATGGGATACATGGGCACTCATTGGATATGCTATATATATATATATTGAACATGTATACAAAGTATTGATTAGCCAGGAACAAGGTCCCTTATACCCAGAATGCTTGTTGAGAAAGGAATGGGGTACTATATACCCGGAATATCTTTTGAAAAATCTAGTGTGTGATATCCAAAATGTTGATCGATTGGTACAGGAATATTGCTTTATAATAAAAAGGGTGTACGGGTCACCCATGCCCGGAATGTTGATTGAGAAAATGCACGGGATGACGAATACCCGGAATGCAACCATGTTAAGTGATTTGAAATCTTATAGAAAACTTTCAAAGTGCATTGATAATATAGTAAGAACTTGTGATGTGGATTATGCGGTTTAGTGAGAAATATTGTATCCAATGGGTAAAACTTAAAATAAATATTCAAGAAATGAGAATAGTGGATGTATTAGGCATGTTAGTGCCGTGAGAGGAAAACTCGGTAGTTAATGGTTTGAAGTCAATATCGCACGAGTGCAAGGGTACGTCCGTGTGGGGAATTGTTAAATTTGGGGTTCATGATAGAGTCGTGCATTTAACTTTAGCGTCTAGGTGTAATTAATTACCTTAAGTTATTTCCTAATTATTTGTCATTCCATGAACATATATCTTTTGAGAATAAAAAGGGAACCTCTACCGGGCGAAGTGAATGCTCACCCCTTTTATTTTCAGGTGCTTACAACGGAGTATGAGTCGGTGTGCATGGAGTGTACTGCATCTTTGAAAGCCTTTAAGAAATGATCAGTTTGATCTTCTCATGAACTCTTTATATTTTTGGTAAACTAGTTTGTAACAATAAAGCTCTCTTTTAATTTCGGATGAATGTAATGACTTAACTTATAAATCTCATTTTCCCATGGGGCATGGGTGCCCATTTAAATTTTAATTGGTCAATGAGTTGAGAATGCTGAATTGAGACAGGTTGGGAGTGAATATAAGGAAGTCACGTATTTGTTTTTATTTAAAAATGCTTACTTTTACTATTTGAAAATCGAGGGCGTGACATTACTTATGCAGCAAGTAATAACACCAACAATATTTAAATGAAAGAAATAACAGATTTAAAGTAACACTTCAGCAATTAATGGGAGATCTGGATACAACTCATCACGGTGGATTTAGTGGATTAAATTCTCAAATTCCAAGAATTCACAACCTACGAGATAGCATTTCATACCACAACCCATTAATCAATATCTCAACTCATCTCACCATACTATCCAGCATCGATCCCCATCCGCAAATGGACAATCTATTAGGCTCTCATCCACCATGCCTAACTTTTAGGCCCGGCTCCATAACCTCTGGGAATATTTGCGCGATGGTCGGATACCCATTCCCAAATTTGCAATCTGAACACCTCTTTATTTATTTAATCACTTACTCAGTTAATCACGATTTTATAAATTTGGGATTCATACATCACGTAGGCCCAATCATCACGTAAGTCCAAGAAGCAAACCAAATGAAGAATAATAACAAGGAATCAATATATTTAACGTAAATTGACATAACAAGTTCTGTCTTCTAAAAATAGCAAACTTCCAAAAACTTACAATATTTGACAGGAGTGTATAAAATTAGATTTGGAACAACTTTCGTGTTTTATGAAAACTCCAATTTTCACTTCAAAATGGGTCAGATTAAGTTTTTTAATCAGAATGTTAAACTGTCCCGAAATTGTACAATACTGTCAACTTCGAAAAATCATTACTAATTCTACAACCCGATGAGTTCGATATGAACTCCACCTAATTTTTCGGTGATCTACAACTTCACAGTTTTAACTTTTCCCTGAGCCCGAACATAAATACTCCAAAAACAGCATAATTGAATCTATACACAACCGAAACGTTTCTTCTTCAATTTTTAACTAATACAAGCAAGTAGTTCGTTTTTTAGAATAGAGAGAATTTTTTTTTTTTTGGGTAAATAAAGCTTGAAATAGAAAAAAGGCTAACCGGATGTACAGCCTACAAGGGGCATACCCCAGGAGGACAAAAGAAAAGGAAAAGGAAAAGGAAAAAAGATAATAAAATAGCGCGGGATGGCCCGAAGGCTACAATGGGAGAAATATATAAGGCGCGGGTGGGTGGGCCAAAAGGCTACAAAATGGGGAAGATGTAAGAAGAGGACAAAATAAAATACAACAAAATAAGATAAGTGTTTATGTCCCATCTAAGAGATGGAAAATAAACACCCAAAACATGGAGGCTGGAATTCCGGATTCCAGTGGAATGTTTTATTGTGGACGATTCAAGTTCACTTTGCAACTTGGTACCGAGAATCTTGGTCCGGAGGACACCAATGGTAACTATTGCGCGGCCTTGTAATTAGTTGAGTCATTGTAATGTCAACCATTGCATGGGCGGCACCATTGCACGAGCAGCTTCATTGTAGCGACAACCATTGCACGAGCAACTACTAAATTCCTGTGGTATGACAACTGGCACCACTTTGGTCCTCTTGTGGACCACTTTGGTAGTCGTGTGGTCTATGACTCAGGCCTACCAGATGATGCCCTTGTCTCTACTATTCTGAGCACCACTTACCAGTGGTCCTTTCCAGTTACCCAAACATGGGAAATGAATGAGATTAGAGCTCATCTCCTTGCTATTGATCCTCACTTGCCTCCTGGGGTTGACTTCTGTAAATGGACTCTCACCCATGATGGAGTGTTTTCCATTTCCTCTCTATGGGAGCAACTGAGGACCAAATATCCCATCATTGATTGGAATCACATTGTGTGGTTTCCAGCTCATATTCCCAAATGTAGTCTGATAACTTGGATTGCCATCCAAAACAGACTGTCCACTGAGGATAGGCTTGTTCTCTTTGGTATTAAACCTCTTCCAATTGTAGCTTTTGCCCTGATGAAGAATCCCGTGATCATCTCTTCTTTAACTGTCCCTTCACCAAGCAGGTGTGGGATTCAGTGAGCTTTAAATCTTAACTCACCTGGCAGGCACATAATTTATCCACTTTGGTCACTCAGATCTCTGCAATGAAAGGTAGGGGGCTTAAAAGTACCCTGGCTAAATTGTCTTTTACTGTCTCTTTATATCATATTTGGATAGAGAGAAATATCAGAAAATTCCAAGGGGTGCAACTCAGTATACCCTCCATTGTGATTAAAATATGCACTGACATTAGGTACAAACTGATGTCCCTCCATAAACTACCACATGGATCATTATCATTATTGGAATCTTGGAACCTACCAACCCATTGAATTTTAAAATCACTTCACTTTATGGAATTTGGCTACATGCTATTGAATTAATCATTTGGTTTCTTAGACAGGTTTTCCAGCAATTGCAGAGTAGTGGCATGCTTCTCTAATGACCCAGTTGGGAAGTGTGACTGGCTCCAAATTTTATTAATCACTGCGCAATGTCGTACAAGTAGGAATTAAATGATGCAACCGATCAAAATGTAGGGAGACCTGCAACGCCATTACATCTATCCTACACAAACAAAACACAGTGAAACAAGAAACTAGCCAAATACCATCATCGAAACAGAAATAGAAACTTCAACAACGAAATTAAACTATATGCTTCCACCGAAGACCCCCACCACCTCCGCTTCTTGAAACCCTACAGCCACCACAACTTAAGACAAGGAATCCCCAAACACGACATTTACCTTACTCCCGTTCGCTGCTCAAACAAACACAACTTTTACCTTACTCCCGTCCAATGCTCATGCACAAACCTGGAAAGCACGGAAAAAGGAACACAAGCAGGCTCGGCCAAGGAAGGGGAAGCAACACAGAAGGAAACATTTAAGCAAAAGAAAAAACACAACCAAATTTAAAAACAAATTATTAAAAGCATTTTAGCAAAAACTAAAAACAACACCAAGGGTTTAGAAAACGGGATGGCCGAGCATGCACAGAAGGAAAACGACGGCAAAGGTATGGGCTGGAGGCGTATTTGTTGATTGTGGTAGATCCGAAAACATAGATCTAAAACCCAACGCGGCAGAGGTACGGGCCAGAGGATATGTGTTGAATGGAGAGGAGACGAACCAAGGGATGGCAAAAGTCAAGGATTGATGGCTGGAACAGGGGCTGAGCTGTCGGATTTGAAAACTCCCAAATCGGAAGGACCCAAGGTACAGCTGACGTAAGGAGGGGGGGGGGGGGGGACCTACAGCGCTGTAGCCCCCTAATCGAAAACCCTAAGAGCTTTTGGGGAGTTTTTAGAGAGAAGCCAGAGAAAGAATAATGCATTTCTCACATGTAGTTCATTGACGATGTGGATTTTGACGAATAAAACATAACCTTTCACACTCCCATCCATCCATCCCATCATATTGGATGTAAACATAAAATTTATACACAATAAGCCATAGTAAAAGTTAGGTTCAAGATGTCCTACCTTTCATCCGAAGTTTCTAGCACAACGACCGATACTAAAATCGATTGCTTCACCGAGACGAAAAATTGCGAAGGAGAAGAAACGGGGGCCAAGAGAGAGAACTGCCGAGAGTGGATTAATTGAATGGGATGGCCACTGTCGTGACTGGAGGTTTAGAAGAAAAGAAAAGAATGAGGGATGTGGGAAAATTATAGACAATGGAGATTTAAAATAGGAAAGGAAGGAAAAGAAAATAGGAAGAGAGGAAAATCAAATGAGAGATTTTGTGAGTGAGGGGTTTATGGCATCAAAATAATGGGATTTAGGAGGGAGTAATATTCAAGGAAGATTTGATTTGGTTTTCTATTCTAATTTAGGAATTAACGTATAAAGAAATTAATAAAACCAATTAGGGAATCAATTCAAGCGTATCGAAAATACACACACACATATATAAATATTATTTATATTATTTTTAGGAAGTTGGTGGTGTTATTCTATAGTGTGTGTGTGTGTGTATAATTAGACACATGTCATAATATACATAACTAATTGATATAATTTTATATACTTCCTAAAAATAATATAAATCGTAATCTTTATAATGGGGGAATTTTCGGAAATCAAATTAGTCAATGGGATTTTGGGCAAGTATGTAATAAGAACTAATGGTAAGTTTCTTTTCTTGGTTAGGAAGCTCGTCCCAAATAGGAACCATTGATTAGATAGTTAACACATGAGGAAATATTAAACTTGGTAATTAGTGAATACATTGGAAGAAATTATCATTAAGTCATGACAGTGCATATATAATATGTATATATATGTATGCATATACGAATGGAAATGCTAACTAAGGAATTGTTATATATGGAAACCAATACATTCATATACCATACCAATAATAAACATATACGTAATAGATTTAAATTAATAATATAATTACCAAAATTACGGTCTTTACATTCCCTCTTCTGCTTGAATGTCCAAATTGTGTAAGTCCAATTCAACTTCATCTAGCCTTTTTTGAATGTTACCAAACACATCTCTTGCCCAAAATTTCAAGGCCTTCTTCATTTCTTTAAGTTTCATGCAGCTTCTCACGGCAGCCCTTCTGTGATTTTGATTCATCAACCAAGCATTTTCCATTACCTTTAGGCATTCCTTTTTTTTCAAGCCAAGCACTGAAAAACCTAAAGGGTTTTGGACCCCAGTCTCTATCATCTTCCATTAGTAAAATTGGGCAATGATCAGATAAAGTTCTAGCTATTCCCCATTGTCTAAGATTAAAATTTTCCAACCATTTTGAGTGCACAAGAAACCTGTCAATTTTGCTCCGATCATTTTCATTCTCTTGTGAATTGGACCAAGTATAATTCCTGCCCAGCAATTGCATATCCATGAACTCCATCTCATCAGTAAAATTATTAAGGTCTCTCATGCCTTTGTCTTTGACTAAACATCCTTGTCTTTCCTCTATGTTTCTTATGAATTTCATTTAAGTCACCTCCCAAACACCAAGGATTTGGGTACTGGTTTCTAAGAAAGAGAAGTGAATTCCACAATTTCCTTCTTTCAGACACCATGCATGGTCCATATACATTAACAATAATACAGCTCAAATTAGAGATCTTACGATTACACAAAAGGAAATTTTTGTTACTCCATGAGTCTTGAAGATTGAAAGAATCCGAATTCCAAATGCAAATCAATCCCCCAAACCCATACTCACTGTATCCCCAATTGGAGTTGATAAAAAAATTGTCTACAAATTTGATGTTTGCTCTAATTTATTCAACAAAATTTGATGCAAACCAAATCAAAAGATAGATTAAATTAGAGATAGAGGATCCCAAATAGGATACAAGGAGCAAAAACTCTCTATATTCTTTTATCAATATATTAAAAACTCCCAAAATGAAAGACACACACACCTATATATAGACCCACTAACACTAAGGACACAAAATTACACTATTAGCCCAAAAGTTACTGCATCAGACTCTCCCTCTAAAGAAAACAACTTGTCCTCAAGTTGGACTACATGACACAAGACACCAAATAAAGACAATATAAAGTTTTTATTGTGCAGCTTCGAAGTAGACATGTTGCTGCATTCCTTGTTCAACGCGTCAACCCATAACCAATCTTCAATATCAGCTTCTTTTTGTATACATCCACCGAGTCCATGCTTATGTGCAATGAAATCATCCATGTACCATACGTCTTGTAAATCAAAATATCGTCGTAGTGGCACATCACACACATTTCCAAGTCGCGCCAAGAACTATCCATCTTAGCATGTGGAAAAGTCACCATACTATGCTCGAAACTTGCTTGCTTGAAGACAAAACCCAAAGGGTCTACAAGCTGTCCCAAATCATCTTTTCCTTCTTTTGGTAATCCCGAATAGCATGTGTAAGGAAAAGGAGCCAATTCAAACACCCCTTGCACCATGTGCAACTCGGAAGGCAAATAATGGAAGCAATCATCAAGTTTTGGCTCTCCAAACTCTTCACTCATCGGTGGATGGTCAAAAACAACTTCATCTAACTTTGGTGACACAATCAAAGCATAAGGGTCTTCACTTATCACTTCCTTGCTTTCTTGCCTATCCACAAGGAAGTTCTCCTTGATCATATCAACAAGTTTTACCCTCTTCATTGTCAACACAAAACTCTTCTTCAAACTTGTCCCATATGGGAACTTCTTCAAAATCACCACTAGTTTCCAAGAGGGGATCATCTTCAAACTCTTCATGTGGGAACTCTTCAAAGATCGAAGGAACATCATCATCAATATCTTCATTAGGAAACTTTTCTAACATGGGGAACATCTTCAAAGTCATTTCCAAACTCTTCATTTGCAAACTCATCAAAGACGGGAACTCTTTCCATATCACCTCCAAAGTCTTCATTTGGAGACTCGTCAAAGATGGGCAAATCCTCAAACTCATCTTCAATCTCAAATGCACAATCATTCTCAAGAACACCTTCAAGTTCTTCACTTGGATATTCATCAAAGAGAGAAAAACCATTGAAATAACCATGTTCCTTGCCTCTTCAAACACATCCGGAGTGAGGTTCATCTCCCCCTCAAACTTGTCCGGATTGAAGGGTCCATAGGATTCTTCAAGGTCATTACCAATGTTCTCCTTCTTCTTGTAGTCAAAAGTAGACTTTACTAGACTATGAGAATCATGAATACCTACATGAGGTAGTAAGCGATGCACCTTCTTAGTTAAGGTAGCAACTCGTCTTTTCATCATCAACAATTACACCTTATCATTCAAGGTAGCAATTTGTATACTCAACTCTTCAATCTCATTCCTAAACTGATTTTGGTTGCCAAAGTTATCAATTCCATTACCATTATTCACCTTGAAAGCTCTACCTCCACCTCCTCTTATACATTTACCTCTATAAGCCATTAGAACACCCAAAAATCAACTACTCAACCTCAATCAAGTAATACCCAATCAATTGAGACCCCAAACTACAGTAAAATCAACTCCAAACAAGCTAATCAACCCAAAATAAGCTGCACCCAGTCAACTCAGTTACAAAACCCAATCAACTCAGTGATTTTGGACCCGAACTCAGTCAACTTGACACAAGAACTCAGTAACTCAGTACCCAACAGCCTCAAAGCAAGGAAAATCACGGAAAATCAACTCTAATCGCAGCAAATCGAAACAAACCGCAACAAATTTCAACAAATTAGACAAACCCAGTTGATATCGAAGCTAAAACACAGATTCAAGTGTCCAAAACCCAGATTTGAAGACCAAAAACCCAATTTCGAAGGCCAAAACCCAATTTCGAATGCCACACAACAAGATTCAAGCACTGTAGAGTGTTGTCCATACCTTAATCAAGTGCGAACAGTGATGTCAAGTGCCGAACAGTGCTGTTGAAGGCTGAACAGTGCATTTCGAGACTGGTTGAGTGATTTTGAGTAAGATACAGCAGCAATCAAGTTCGAAAATGGTCCTACAGCCTTCGATGGTGGTTGAAACAGCTTCAAATCAACAGATCGAGGGTCGTAAGGCTGTTTCAAAAGCCTAAACCCAGATTTCGAGTTCAAAAAACGCTGGATATGGTTCGTACAGGTTCGAAAAGGGTCGATTGGTGAGTTTTGAGTTCGATTTAGGGTTGGAGAGGTCTGAAAATGGGTAGATCTGGGATTTTCGAGTGGAATAAGTTGTTTCGGGGTTTTTCCGGCGAGGTTTCCGGCACCGTTTTCAGGCGAGGTAGGGTTCCGGCGAGGTTCAGGTGAGATCAATGGTTAGAATCTGAGCTCAATGCTCTGATACCAAATGATGCAAACCAAATCAAAGGATAGATTTAATTACAGATAGAGGATCCCAAATGGGATACAAGGAGCAAAAGCTCTCTATATTTTTTTATCAATATATCAAAAACTCCCAAAATGAAAGACACACACACCTATTTATAGACCCACTAACACTAAGGACATAAAATTACACTATTAGCCCAAAAGTTACTGCATCAAAATTAGAAAGCATATATACCACTGCCCAAATACGCAAAATTAACTGAACGCACGTATGTACATGAAATCATTGCATCTAATTGAAGTTTAAGTGGAAAAATTAAAATATAAACGTGATTATCTTAAATTTAAATAGTCATAAGGGCATCCATGCATGTCCTATGTTACATCACATCACTGAAAACCAGTCAAGACTAAATGCATAGCATCAGGAGCAATCAGCCTTAATTTTTAAGCAGAGTGACTGCTAATGATGTTATATCATTTTTCTTGGGGTAAATTATAGCTCTATCGTACGTACGTGCTGCTGCAAGCTACTACCGGAATCCTCCACCAAAAGTTGGAGCCCAGTAATCTGCCCCATTCTCACTCCCAACTTGCATTGTGCATGATATTGGAACTAGGCACAGCCCTCTACTCCTCAAGTCCTTCTTTGCAGCTTCTTCATCAGATTCCTAAAAATATCAACCCAATTTAATTTGTCATCTTCTACCACTATCATAGTCCTTGGCTTAATGTTAAAGAGTGCATGTGTTGGTTAGGCCGGGTTGTGTGAATTTTTTTATTTTTTTGCTCATCAATGATGATTTTATTGAGCAAAGAATGAGAAAACACATAAAATGATTAAAAGAATTGAACCAAATTGGACTAGCTCAGTTGGCCGGGTCTTCTACATCAAGTTTGAATTTTTTCACCTGCGTGTGGGTGTTATTGTCATTGTATTTGTTGGGTTATTTCTCTCGTTAATGGGGCTACTAGTTGGGTTGGACTAACTTTTGTTTCCAGCTTGATGCAATTGATACTTGTATTCTCCTACCATGACAAAAAAGAAAAAAAAAAGATTAAAAGGATTGTTTTAATTATAAATACCAAATCAAAAACTTCAGCCATAATCGATTCATCACGATAGATATTCGATTTCTATAATTGTTTTATGCATGCTTTGATATCCAATTTCGTGGTTTCTAGTCTATTACTTGTCAGCATTGTTACTTTTATTTATTCTTATCATTTCTGAAATTGATAATTTCTTAATTAATGGGATCATGATCACTATGAACATAAATTCTTCTTTATAATAAATAAATTTATCATGGTCGTTGATGTAAACCTTATCAACTTGACATTTTTTAAATTTCGTATTTTTTCTTGTTTCCCGTGGGTTGATACTTTCAGTTAACTTCCTAGTTTTGCAAAGAGAGAATCTTTTTCACATTTAGAGAGAAAGATTTGAGTGAGAATGTTAAAACTGAGATAAGAGAAAAGAATCAGAATTATAAGACGATAAGAAACTATGGAAATTAAACATTTTTATTTACTAAAACATCTATTAGGCTTATTAAAAACTAAAGCACTCTACCAATCAGAACTCCAACAATACTTTTTATTTACTAACATCTATTAGGCTAATTAAAAACTAAAAGTACTACCAATCATAACTCCATCTTTAAAATATTCTCGATCTTCATCCTATTTTGTTTGTCCACTTATTGTTACAGTAATTATTTGTCCATCTTAAGTAAATTAACCAAAACCCATGGATTTCTCTTTTCGCCATTTCAAGACTGTAATTGAAGGGACCCCGGATAAAGAAGCCAAATTCCAAAATATACAGTAAACTCTCACCTCAATGTCTCGATCGTAGTGATTGATTTTGAATTCGAACAACATCGGGTGTTTAATTGTTATTTTGTGGATAAGTTTAGGTGTTTATAAACTATTTGGGTGGAGTTTAGGGGGATATTGAAAATTTTCTAAAACTTAAAATGTCTATTAGGCAAGTAACTTGTAGAGCCCTCTTTCTCTGGTAATTCTTCCTGACGGTGATCGACGACGGAGATGAAGCCCTCACTCTCGAGTTATGCCTAGGCCTGCACACTTAACACACCGTTAGCACCGGACTGGACCGTGGAGTCCAGAACGGTACTCTGACGGTCAAGTTAGTAAACGGAGAAGAAGTGTAGATCTAGGGTTCTGAGAGGAGAGTTGTGCGTACATTTTCTCAATGGTGAAGTTTACCTTTTATAGGTGAGCCTTGGCTTGATCTCCAACCACAGCTGTGCTCGTCACGTGACTTAACCGCTCGGCTGACGTCACGATGACGAGCCCGAAGGAATATACTGTGAGCACATGCTTCCAGTAAAATCTTTACGCGCGTCATAACCGTTCGGATGACGTCATTCGTCATGATCACGGTTTGTTACTCGTACATGCAGCATTAACTGCTTTGCTGACTCAGCATCCAGTCTTTCGGCACATTCTTGCTTCACGGAGTCAGTTATATGTCACCCTTCGAGCACGCCCCAAGGTCTTTTGATATTAACTTTGGAAACTCACTAACGAGTCAGGTATAGGATAGGTCTCGACAACATCCGAGACGCTGAATCGAAGACCGAACCCCCACTATGTCTTTTTGCATACATCGAATCATACATCTGAAGAGTCCCTCGAAGATAATCTCTCGGTGACTAACGAGGAGTTGTCTCTTTGTATGATCCAGGTGCTCGGTATATCCGGACCCCTACAATAGCCCCTCGATCCCTCCGTGTGGTTTACTTTCCACCTGAGGGGTTGAGTACTTGGGTGCCGAGCAGGGTCCGATCCGAGCCCCAAACTTCGAGATAAGGATCATTATTTAGATTCTCTGTCGTTGCCGATTTCTTGCCCATCCGGGGTCTGCCACGTGTCCCCTAGAAGTAGGGTATCAGTGGCGATGTGACAACTGCAATCATATCTCTCCTTTTACCGCGCCGTAATGCTGACGTAATGGAGGGGATTGCTGCGGTGCACCGTACTTAGTGACACGTGTTGGTAATCCATTGGTCGGGAACACACCGCTTCGGATTCTTCTCCGTAATCGTGTATTTTTTCCCGCCCATCCCATTAATTTTTTGAAATTTGCCCTTCCCTATAAATACCCCTTCAAACGGAGAGGGGACACTTTCTCTCTCTAGTTCATCGATTTCCAGAGAACCTCTCTCTAGAAATCTTGGAGTTTCTTGCAGATCGAAGCCGCTGCAACCCATTTCGTCCAGATCTTCAGGTAAAAACCCTTTCCCCTTGTTTATTTCTGCGATCTTTCTGCTGTTTCTCTCGTTTTCATCGAGTTTTGCGTGTTTTTATCGCATTTCCTTCGCGTTTTCTGGGTTTGCATCTTTTGAAGATGAACAGTCGCCTTCAACCTGTTCTTGGAACGAGGTTGAAGATGACACCAAGCGATTGCACTCGAGCACGACTTTTTCCACTTCCCTCGGTCATGGGTGACGAGGTACCTGACTTTGTACGTATTCTTAGTAAAAATCTAAGATCTCGACTGTCCGGTGGGCCAATTAGGTATAGATAGCTCGGTTCGGTGACCTGCATTTAGCTAATGGTCTTGTGTCCGTGCATTCTTTTGCTAGGTATGGCGCCGCCGGTCGTTGAGATCTCGTCTGACTCTGAGAGCTCTGATTCCGAAACCTCAAGTACTGCCGCCTCCAATATCGCAAGGATTTTCTATAATTTTAGAGCTCGGCAAAACCGTTGCTGGGATATCATAACGATGGATCACGATTTCGAAGTCCCGATAGATGAGAGGCCCCTTCAATCCATACCACCGAACCCCGCCCCTGGTGCCCCCGAGGACCCCATTGACATAGATGACGACGTAGACGTCTCGGACGGGTTTTTAGATGATAGCGAGGCTACCGAGTTTGATGACCGGTCGGAATGGGACCCATCCGAAACAACAACCACTAGCACCGAACCCTCTACTGCCAGTGTCGATCCCTCGGAGGATAATGCTGCCGTTGAGGTTGAGCAGCTCATCCTCGCCGAGATTGGCGTGGAGGTGCCTAAATCTGCTCGGTCTTTCGAAGGGGCATCCAGTAGTGGGAAGAAGGAACAACGCTGCCCCTATCTTTGCTACTTCACAACCGGAGAAGCCGGCTACAAAGCTTTTTGTGATAAGTACAATATTCCGGAAGATGTCAGGGTTACTCGCACTACAACAAAAAGGGGCTTTTGTGACAAAAATCTTTGTGGAAACTCAAAATTTGTCACTAAAATGATATGTTCAGTGACGAAAGTAAACTTGTCACTAAAACATTGTATTTTGTGACAACACAAGAAAATTGTCACTTGAAAGTTATATTTAGTAACGAGACATAAATATTGTCACTAAAGATAATAATTTAGTGACAAAAACAAATATTGTCACTACAGATTTACATTAGTGACAACTAATTGTTGTCCCTAAATATCTTCTTATAGTACTGCTTTACCTTTAAAGTTTACATAATGGAAAAAATTTCAAAGTAATTAGATTTTTTTTTTTAAAAGTTGGGTTCAATTTAATTAACTAAATTTGGGTAATTTGTTTGAGAAAGCCTTGTCTATATAGTGGATGTATATATACATGCTATCTTACTGGAGTATATATTATAAGTACATAAATTTACATACAATATTGTAATAAAATAAAACATATAAACATATGTTTACACATCTAATGAATTGAATTCGAGTAGCTAGAAAAATGTAAGAAATGAGCGAAGCATATTTCTTATCAATTAGACTTTAGAATATTCGTATATATATCATATACTTTAAGGTCCAATGCAAGGATTCGTCAAAAAAAAAAAAAAAACCCAGAAGGGCTTGATCCGAGCAATTTTTGATAAAACTATAGAGTTTAAGGGGGGCCTTATTGAATATTGTTCTGTGTGTGTGTACATACATACATGTATAATAATATGTATATATAGGATATATGTATATTTGTTAATGCAATATAGATATAGGCAAAATCATGTCTAAAGAAATTGAGGGTAAGATTGTCATTAGAAATAAATATTACAAGCATTTACGTCTAATATGGAAAATAATGGTGAAAAGTGATGGTTTGTAAGTTTTCATAAATACAACTCAATATTTTAGGCATATTTATTGCACCTAAACAATTGTCTCAGGACACCTATTAGCAGGAGGATATAATTATTTGCAGTATGGAAAAAACGTTCATTGAATACTATATATTTAATATTTGTCGAAAACATTGCACGAAAGTATTGCTCGGTCTGGTGGTTAATGGGGGTGGGCGTGAATCTTGGTAGAAGCGCGAGGACGCGGGTTCAAAACCCCACCTCACAAAGTTGTAATTATTTTGGTAATCTTTTTAAATGTTATCACTAAATGCAATTTTATAGTGACAGCCTACTACTCGTCACTAAAGAGCAGGTATTAGTGACATCTTTGTAAAAAATGTCACTATTAACTTTTAGCAACACACTTTTAGTGACATCCTTGTGACATACAAATTTTGCGTCACTGAAACATTTAGTAACAATTTTTCAATATTTAGTGACAATTTTTGCTTGTCATTATAGGCCAATTTTCTTGTAGTGTCGTCACCTGAAGGGCCAGAAACTCGTTTATGGACCGAACCATCTCAATGTTCCTTTAATGGCGATAACCGAAGGAGGGGTTCGATTTCCGATGAACGAGTTCATCCGGGCCTTTCTGAACGCTTATGAGCTCTCTCCAGACCAGCTCACTTGTAACAGCTACCGGGTCATTATCTCGGCATACGAGATGAAGTTGAAGGACGATTTAGACCTTAGCGTTTGGGACCTCCTCGAGATTTATGCGGTGTCCCGGAACAAATCGTTCGGGAGATATTTTTTAATGACCCGTCCGAAGAAACGTCAAATCGTGGAGCATCTCCCAGATTCTGAAAAGTGGGCCGACTTGTATGTGGTGGTTTCCGGCAATTTTGTCGCGCCCTCTGACGAGGATCTCTTCCCCATCCCCACTACTAGAGGGAGCGTTGGTTGGTGCTTTAGTTCAAATCAAATTTTGCCTGTTGCTTTATTTTATGTGGTCTTGTTTACTGACCTTTCGGGTGATCTTCTTGCAGCTCCGTCTCCTGTTTCTCGGAGATTAAAAAGGATAGCAAGAAAGAGCTGTGCCGACGCAATATACGAAGTTCAGGGCAGGCTAACCCACGACCTTCTCGGTTACAAACCAACTTACAGGAGCTGGATCAAGAAGAAACCCAAGAAGAGGCCAAGAAAATCGAAGGTAAGCCGAACAATATCTGAAGCCGAACGGCGGCTCTTGGAAGAGAAACCCTTAGAGAGCTTTCAAGGGCAAGAAAGGATTCTTGTCGACAGAGTCTCTCCAGATCCTTCGGATACAATGCCGCCGAAAATTGATTTGAAAGCAAAACTGGCTGAAATGGCATCCAAGGCGAAGAAGGACGCGCCGAAGAAAAGCACTCCGAGTGCCACCGCTGTACCTGACAAGGTCCCCGCTACCACCGTTCACAAGACAACCACTGCTCGGTCCAAAGGAACGGCTTCGGTTGAGGAGAGGGCGGCCAAGTGGGTCAAGATAAGCGAAATTCACACTACAGAGGATGACCTCCCTGGGGCTGACCAAGGTGTTGAGTCGTCGTTCATTGTTCAGCAACCGAACAGTTCTCAAGTCGAGGGTTCGCTACGTCCTTTCTCTCCAGTCTTGGTAAAGGAAGATGATAGTGTTGCCGAAAACACTCGTCTGGCCATGGGGCTTCTGCCGGGATTAGCTTTAAAAAAAGATCTTGAGTTGGTACCGAACAAGTTAGAAGATAACCTCTTTCATTGTATCGCACAAATTGTGAAGGTCATTTCTCCAATATCCAAGCTCTGTTCATTTTCTTTCGTTTATCTCTTTGATACTGATGCAATGTTTGGTACTGTAGGCCAGACAATCGATGTTCACACTCTATGACCAAGCTTTTGATCTTAGTAACTCAGCGAAGAAGCTAAAACGTCGAGCTGACGCAGCCCTTGAGAAGGTCGAGACAGTCGAGAAAAAGGCTGAGGATCTGCACTAGGAGAACGAGAGACTTAAAGGTGAGCTCGCGAAGCTGATGGAGTTGAAGAAGAAAGCTGACGAGAAATTGGAGGAAGAGAGGGCCAGGCATCAAAAAGCATTAGACGCTGCGAGGACTGAGGGCCATTCAGATGGGTTCGATGAAGCTGGTCAGGCCTACGCTGGAGATATTTATGCTCTGGTGAAAGATGGAGAGCACAAGGGCTTCGGCAAAGGATACATTTTCGCTTGCGATGTCTTCGGAATCCCTTCCGATGATCCTAAACGCGAAGTTCCTGAACAGCCTGATTCCCCAATTGTTGAGGAGGTCTTGGAAGATGAAGGTAATGCCGGAGAAACTCTTGAAGGTGAAGGTGGCCAGGTTCCGGAAGATGAAGATAATGCTGAGAAGGTCCCGAATCCGAAGAGATCTTCCGAGAAAACCATCCCTTCGAAGAATGAAGAAATTAACGTGACTCAGTAGGACGAGATTTGAGAACTTTGTTTTAATTTTAAATGTTTTTTATATTACTGGACGGCTCCGGACAATTGGAGTTTACCGTTCCAGATGGTTTTGTAATCCAAAACAGGTTTCGTGTGGATGGTGCCGAACAAGTACCACTAAGACATGCCTCGGTTTCACCGGAAGGGTGAAAATTTTGATTTTAGCGCTCCTTATGCCTCTCTATGGAAAGTTCTTATTCAGTGGTTTTAACGTTGCATAAAATATGCTTATTGGTCGTATCGTATGTGATAGCCCCTTGCTTTGGGACGAAACGAGAGAACCTTTGCTCGGTTTTGAGCCAAAGTAATGATACAAACCAACTTTCATTCTTAGCATAAGTTTTGATACTTAGAAAATTTTCCCAACTTTTCAGAAATAATTGCTCGGATTGGAACCGAAGCAACATTAAATATAATGAAAATTTTCCCAACACTTGGAAAAACTTTCCACTGATAGCCCCTGCTCGGGACAAATCAGAGAAATAATTGCTCGGATTGGGACCGAAGCAACATGAAATAGAAAGAAAATTTTCCAACACTTGGAAAAAATTTCCACTGATAGCCCCTGCTCGGGACAAATCAGAGAAATAATTGCTCTGATTGGAACCGAAGCAACATGAAATAGAAAGAAAATTTTCCAACACTTGGAAAAAAATTCCACTGATAGCCCCTGCTCGGGACAAATCAGAGGAATAATCGCTCGGATTGGAACCGAAGCGAAACGAAATGGGATTAAAAGTTTCCAACACTTGGAAAAATTTTCCTCTGATAGCCCCTGCTCGGGATAGATCAGAGGAGCCGTTGCTTGGATTTGAACCGAAGCAACATGAAATAAAATGAAATTCCTGGCGCCGGGCCTAAGTTATTTCCGAGGTGTTAGTAGGAACACCAAACCTTGATAGTTATTTTGACAAAGTAATCTAAACAGGCAACAGTTGTGAAATCTTTCTTCATTGAACACCGAATCGTCATAAATTCAGGGAGTAAAGGGGCAAAACAGGCAGCCCAAATATATTTTCTTCTAAAAAAAACTTACTAAGCATAAAACTTCCTAAGTTTGGTTGCATTCCAGGGGTTGCCGACAGGGGTTCCATCCATCTCTGCTAGCTTGTAGGACCCATGTCCGGCCTTTGCAGTCACACGGAAGGGGCCCTCGTAGTTCGGTTTAAACTTAGTCTTCTTGGACTTCTGGACTACCTCTCGGAGGACAAGATCATCTACATTGAAGGGCCTCATCCGGACATTTTTGTTATATCCCCGAGCGACCTCTTGTTGATATGAGGCATGTTTCAGGTGTGCTTCTTCCCTAAGCTCTTCGGCTAGGTCGAGCTCCCTGTCCATGGCCTCATCGTTGGTCGGCACATCAAAGTTCTCCGTCCGAGCAATTGGGATTAGGGTGGCTAGGGGGAGAACAGCTTCCATGCCAAATGCCATAGAGAATGGCGTTCGGCCAGTTGAGCGTCGGGGTGTAGTTCGATTGCCCCAGAGAACTTTTAGGAGCTCTTCGGCCCACTTACCCCTCTTTAGGGTTAGGCGTCTCTTGATTCCAGCTGAAATTGTTTTGTTCGACGCTTCGGCTTGCCTGTTTCCTTGTGGGTATGACACCGAGGAGTGAAAGATCCGAACATTATTTTTCTTACAGAGCTTCTCGATCGCTTCGGCGACAAATTGGGTCCCGTTATCTGAAATGATAGCGTAAGGGACACCGAAGCGAGAGATAATATTTCTCCAAAGAAATCGTTCCACGTCGGCAGCAGTTATAGTAATTAGAGGCTCGGCCTCCATCCATTTGGTGTAGTAATCGGTCGCCGTTATCAAATGCTTGAAACCACCTGGAGCTGTCGACAGCTTTCCCACTATATCCAATCCCCATTGTGCGAAGGGTCAGGGGCTGGTTATTGGTTGTAGGACTTCGGCCGGCTGCAGCAAGTGAGAGGCGTGGTTTTGGCATTGCTCGCATTTCTTGGCGTAATCCTCGGATGTTTTCTTCATTTTCGGCCACCAATATCCTTGCGTAAGAGCTCAGTGGGCAAGGGATCGTCCACCGGAGTGGCATCCACTGCTTCTTTCATGGAGCTCTCGGAGGACGCTCACAATTTGGGAATCATGGACAACCTTCAAGTCAGGGCCTGTGAAAGACCTTCGGTACATTCTATCGTTCAGATCCAAATAGAAGTAGGAGGCCTTGCACCTGATCCTATGGGCTTCCTTTTTATCTGTCGGGAGCTTCTCAGACCGAGGGATATAATTAGCACTTCCTTTATCTCATGCTCGATGCTCGGACTCTCTATTTCCCCTAACAGAATGGTTCGGTTGGGGGAAACTGCACAAGCCGTTGCTAGGGAGGCCAGAGCGTCCGCATGGGCGTTTCGCTCTTGGCCAACCCACTCAATTTCAACCGAATCAATCTCTTTTATTAGCTCCCAAACTTTATCGTAGTACTTCACCATTCTTGGGTCCTTCAAACTGTATTGATCTTTGATTTGGTTCCCAATCAACTGTGAATCGCTGTAGACTTGCACTGCCTCGACACCTAAGTATTTAGCCATCTTTAGTCCAGAGACTAGTGCTTCATATTCAGCTTCGTTGTTTGACGCCGGAAATCCGATGGTTAACGCATTTTCGTGCATGACGCCTTCTGGTGTGATGAGCACGATGCCGGCTCCAGCCCCTCGGCTATTTGACGCTCCGTCAACATGTAAGCGCCATACTTCTCCTTGGAAGATCCTTCATACCTTGCCTTTTCTTTCTTCCGTAGGTTTCTCGGCAGTCGCCGGAGTCCCTAACGTTGTTCCATTTGGTCCAGGCTTTGCTGAGCATTCTGTGGTGGCTCCTTCGGGTAACTTCAAGCTAACTTCTGGGTTATCTTTGAGCTCAGGTGTCAGTTCGGCAATGAAATCTGCCAGATCCTGTCCCTTAATAGCTGTTCGGGGTTCGTACCGAATATCAAAGTTTCCTAACTCCAAGCTCCATTTTGAAATCCGAGTCGAGAGGTCGGCTTTTTTTAGCACGGCCTTCAGAGGATACTCGGTGATCACAATGATGGTGTGGGCTTGGAAGTAAGGCATCAATTTCCTTTTCGCCGTCACTAGAGCCAAAACCAACTTTTCCAGAGGGAGGTATCTTGTCTCGGAGGGAATCAAGGTTTTGCTGGAGTAGTAGATGGGCTGGAAATTAGCCCATTCCTTCCTTATAAGGACCGAACTGACGGTGTGAGCAGACACCGAGAGGTAGAGGTAGAGGTCTTCTTGATCAATAGGCATCACGAGAAGGGGAGCTTTGGAGAGATACTCCTTCAGTTGGCCCAGCGCTCGGTCACATTCCTCGGTCCACTGGAAACTCCTTTTGCTTGTTTTTAAGGACTCAAAGAAAGATCGGCAATCCGAAGACCGGCTGATAAACCTATTGAGCGCCGCGGCCATGCATGTGAGCCTTTGAACTTCTTTGAGGGTGCTTGGAGATCTAAGGTTTCGGATTGTAGATATCTGCTTTGGATCTGACTCAATGCCCGTCCGAGTAACCAGGTACCCGAGGAATTTGCCAGAACCGACACCAAATGCACACTTCTCGGCATTGAGGCGCAGCTTGTGTTTCTTCATCACAATAAAAATTTCGACAAGGTGCTCCAAGTGATCCGAAGCATGCTTGCTCTTGACTACCATGTCATCGATGTATGCTTCCATCGTGTCCCCGAGCTGCTTGTCGAACATTTTTGTTACCATACGCTGGTAAATAGCTCCGGCGTTCTTAAGTCCGAACGGCATAACCTTGTAGCAATAGGTTCCTCGGGGAGATATGAAAGCTGTCTTCTCCTAGTCTTCAACTGCCATTGCTATCTGGTGGTATCCGCTATAGGCGTCCATCATGCTGAGCCGAGCGTGTCCCGCCGTAGCATCAACTAACTGGTCAATACGTGGTAGTGGAAAGCAGTCTTTCGGGCAGGCGTCATTAAGATTGGTATAGTCTACGCAGACGCGTAGCTTCCTATTCTTTTTTGGCACTACTACTGTATTTGCCAGCCATGTCGGATATTGGACCTCTCGGATAGCCCCGGCATCAAGTAGCCTCCCGACCTCAGCTATAACAGCGTCTGAGTGGGTCGGAGACGATCGTCTCGGTTTTTGTACCACGGGCCTTCGGAGAAGGTCAACGTTGAGCGAGTGGGAGATAAATTGGGAGTCGATGCCCGGCATCTCATACGGTGTCCAGGCAAAGACCTCAATATTTCCCTTAAGGAATACTGCCAGTTGCTCCCTCTCTCTTTCAGTTAAAGTGGACCCAAGGAGAAAGTATCGGGTTCCTTCTTCATTGATGGGTATCGTCACCAGATCTTCGACTGCCTTTTCCTCAGCTGGCAACCCAACATCTTCCAGGACCAGACCCTCCGGTTCTTCAATGGGTCTTGGTTTCGGTTCTTTCTTCTTCTTTCCCTTTGTGGTTTTCTTCTTCATGTGTACCGCGTTCACCTGGCACTTCTTTGCTGTCATCTGGTCACCTTTGATGTCTTCTTGCCATCCTTCGACACCGATAAACCGGACAACTTGGTGATAGGTTGAGGCGATGGCCTTCATTTCGTGCAACCATGTTCGGCCGAGGATGGCGTTATAGGGGCTCGGCGCATCTACGACAACGAATTCCACTTGAAGGTTTCTTGACCATGCTTTCATCGGAAGAATGATCCGTCCCATCGGCCAGACTGGAGTCCCGTTGAATCCGAAGAGGGGGGAATCGGCCGGCATCATATGGTCCGGGCTCAGGTTCAGTGCCTTGAAGGCCAAGTAGTATAAGATCTCGGTGGAACTCCCCTGGTCAACGAGCACCCGATTGACTTTGGGGATTCCCATATAAACAGAAATCACTAGAGCATCGCCGTGGGGCAGCTATACATCCTTTAAATCTTGCTCGGTAAATGTGATAGTCCATTGTCCTCACGATCCGAGAGCTTTCGTTTGGCGTTTCCGCCAATGGTTAGAACTTGTGAGGATGAGCTCGGTAGTGCCCGAAGTGCCGCATTTTTCTCTTTGGTTGCAGCCCCATGTATCACGTGGACAATTACTTCTTCCGGAGGGTTATTCTGCCGGGGCTGTTGTGTCCAAGCCGTCCTCTGTCGGTCAATATACTGGTCCAAACGACCCTGTGTGACCTGCCTTTCTAAGAACTCCTTGAAAGGCTGGCACGCTGTGGTGTAATGTCCCAGTTCATTGTGATAAGTGCATTTTATCTTGCAGTCGTCCGGTTGACCTTCAGCTGTCCCCAGCTTATTGGTCGGCCAGGTGAACCACGGCTCCCGAGAGATAGCTCTAATCAGTTTATAGAGAGGTAGGTTGAATACCGTTGTTATGGCAACGAACTCGTTAGGTTTCGGTTCCCGTTCCCTGAACGGTTCCCGTTCCTTCCACGAGTCGCGGTCCTTTTTCCACCCCTTGTTGCTTCCTGTTTTGACCGTGTTGACTTGCTTTTTTCCCGAGTAATCACCAGTACTTGCCTTGTGATTTCCCGAGGCCCTGGAGAGTTTTCTTTCGGATATGATCTCTTCCAGCTGAGCGAATTGTTCGACGGTCTCCATTAGCCGACTCATGTTTGCCGGAGGATGGAGCATTAGTTCCTCGAAGATTGTCGAAGTTTCGTCCAGGCCATATTTGAAAGATGTGGCAGCCATCTGCTGGTCACAATTTTCAATGGCGTTGTATATCTCCCAGTAATGCTCGGCGTAGATCCTCAGTTTTTCTCCAGATTGTCGCTTAAGACCGATGAGTGCATCAATGGTCTTCGGCTAAGTGCTGTTTGTGACGAACCGAGCGGTGAAGGCTTCCTCTAGCTGCTCAAATGAGCTGATGGAGTTAGGTTGTAGCTGGTTGAACCAGACTAAACCAAGGCCCTGGAGGCTCACCGGGAAGGCCTTACACATCATTGCCTCATCGTAGCCGTAGAGCCCCATGAGCTGTTGGTAATGCACTAGGTGCATTACTGCGTCTGATTTTGCATCGTACTTTGTGAATTTTGGGACGGTGAAGTTCCTCGGCGGGTGTGCCTCCCGGATTTCCTGTACGAATGGTGAGTCCTGAATTTTTTGAAGCCTTGAATCGACTGGTTTTTCGGACGAGCGTGGGGCCTCATAGGCCTTGCCAGTGTTGTACGCCCTCTTGGCGTTCAGCCTGTGCCGCTCATCGCTCGCTCCGAGCTCCGCAGTATACTCCTTCCTCTTTCCGAAGTTTCGGACCTGAGGAGGATCTGTCTCCGCTCGGTATCATTTTGACTCTCCGGTACGTGGGTCCCGAACGATAATATAATCGCCGGTATCATCCATGTCGTACTCAGGAATGCGTTGAGTTTCGTGATCTCGGTGTCTCCAAGGACTCCGGTCTCGGTGGTGAGTTTTCTTACTCGGAGCTCGGTCTTCACGCTCTTGATGGCAATCATCACGCTCCTGGTGGCGACCTTCTCGTCGGCCGTTGTGATTTGTAGATCTGCTACGGATGACCTCTCGGCCATCCGTATCATATTGCACTGGAGCCTTTTCTCGGTTAACGTCGTCGCGCTCGCCGTTACGACTTGAGGCCCGAGACCCAAAACGCCCGTCGTAGACTGGGAGCTTGAAGTAGAATGACCTCCCGTCCGAGTGGTGTGCTCTGTTGGCACAATTTCTGAACGCCTTCTCGGAGAGGGGGTCTGCTGTCTGGGGGGGCTTACTCGTCCTGAGGCGTCGGTAACGACGAACGGCTGGCCCAGGCGATCTTTGGCAGAAGGGTGCTGAGTATGGTGAGTGAGCTGAGTTGTCTGGGCTGCCGCCTTGCGCCGTCGCCTCGACGCCCCTGAACGTGAGGCTGAGGCGGTGGGTTGCTTTTTCGTCAGAGCTTCAATCTGAGCCTTCATAGCAGCCATTTGCTCTTGCATTTGCTGCACGGTATCTAAAGGGTTTAGGCTCGGGGTGAAGCCTGAAATAGGGTGGGTAACGATCCCCACCCGAGAGCCACCTCCGGGGTTAGCTCCTGCCGTCGGAGCGGTGTTTCCATCGTCTTCAACGATCGCCATGGAAGAGCTGAGAAATAGAGGAAAAGTACCCTCCAAGAAGAAGAGAAGAACGCCGGGAAGGTGAGAAAATCACTCTCTCCCCAGCAGAGTCGCCAATTGTGGAGCCCTCTTTCTCTGGTAGTTCTTCCTGACGGTGATCGACGACGGAGATGAAGCCCTCACTCTCGAGTTATGCATAGGCCTGCACACTTAACACACCGTTAGCACCGGACTGGACCGTAGAGTCCAGAACGGTACTCCGACGGTCAAGTTAGTAAACGGAGAAGAAGTGTAGATCTAGGGTTCTGAGAGGAGAGTTGTGTGTACCTTTTCTCAGTGGTGAAGTTTACCTTTTATAGGTGAGTCTTGGCTTGATCTCCAACCACAGCTGTGCTCGTCACGTGACTTAACCGCTCGGCTGACGTCACGATGACGAGCCCGAAGGAATATACTGCGAGCACATGCTTCCAGTAAAATCTTTACACGTGTCATAACCGTTCGGATGACGTCATTCGTCATGATCACGGTTTGTTACTCGTACATGCAGCATTAACTGCTCTGCTGACTCAGCATCCAGTCTTTCGGCACATTCTTGCTTCACGTAGTCAGTTATATGTCACCCTTCAGGCACACGCCGAGGTCTTTTGATATTAACTCTGGAAACTCACTAATGAGTCAGGTATAGGATAGGTCTCGGCAACATCCGAGACGCTGAACCGAAGACCGAACCCCCACTATGTCTTTTTGCATACGTCGAATCATACATCCGAAGAGTCCCTCGAAGATAATCTCTCGGTGACTAACGAGGAGGTGTCTCTTTGTATGATCTAGGTGCTCGGTATATCCGGACCCCTACATAACTATACCTAATAGATGTTAGTAATAATAAAGTATATATACCTGCTCAGTAGCTCCTTTCTTCTTTATGAAGTTGCCATTCACCAGCTATATATATTCAACAAATAGATTGACAATTTCATTAGTTTTTGGACTTTTTATGGTTGTAATTAATTACAACTGGAGTAATAAATAAATATATAGTCTCTGTTGATTCTTTTAGACAGGGGCTGAAGTCTGTAAAGCTGGCCGGTTGCCTTGTGCTCTCATAGCAGTTCCTTTTTAGAAAAGAAAGATGAGAGGTATATATTCTATTTTTTATTTTCCAAATACGTACATGCTTCTGAGGAGGTAATGGATCCAATAAAGCATACCTGACCAGGGTCTTCAGGGAATAAACAAATCTTCTCCCCTTGAACCTAAATTTAATTAGTAATAATTATCATTAGTCAATCAAGGCCGCATGATTAACAACAAATTATAACATTACTACCATTTCCTGAGTTGTTTTTTCATTTTTTGCATGGCTTCAAGATTTTAGAGTTGCCACTCGCCACACCATTTGTGGTTTTTACTTTACAGGACTTGACAAAAGGACATTGGGACATGACCTAATGCAAAAGTAGGGATAACAAAATGAAAACCATCGAGCAGTTGATTCTCACTTGGTTTGGAAACTACAAGCTGAGCTGTCAAGAATCGATTTTGAAAAGTTTGAATACATCATACATCATAACTTGATCGAACTTGGATTCAAACCTAAAGGAGCTTCAAGATATGTTTATATTATTATCTTGCTTTGTTCGAGGGAGAGAAATTTTAAGCCAAATTTTATCAAAGTTGGGACTCAATTAAGTAGGTGGTCCTTTTATTCTCGCTAAGCATAAGGGGTGATAGACACTGTTAGTAGCAAATGGTGAGAGAGTATTTTTTTGTTCTTTCTAAAATAGGCAAAGCTAAAAATATACTCTCTCCCTCCTCCGTCCCGTAAAGTTATGCTCGATCTTATTTCATTTTTAACCGTCCCACAATACGTGTTCATTTACGGAATTTAATGTCCAAAAGTTGATGCATTTTCCATTATACCCCAACTAGAGCACCCAATTACATAACTCACAACCAAGTACTATAATACAGGCCAAGTTTCCCAAATGATAAAATCTACATTTGATAAAATCTAGTGACACTTAATTTTGTCAAATGAGGAAGACGTGTGATTAAATCAAAGACAAAAAAGTTTGTGTTTGATTTAATCACACGTCTTCCTCATTTGATAAAATTGTGTTAGATTTTATCAAATTCAAATTTTATCATTTGAGAAACTTGGCCTAAGAGTAGTTGTGAATAACAAAAATTTGTGAATTTAATCATTATTTGTCAAGAAGAAAATGGATACTCGAAGAGGGAGCAACATTTTGGTTCATTTTTATTGGTTTCAAAAGAGTGAGGGAAAGGGAGATTTGTGTTGCTTGGGAAAAAATTCCCTTTTTTTTGTTGGTGGTTCTATAAGGTACCGAAATAATGCCCCGACCCCGATATCCAATACGGAGTATATAATTGTGTAGAGCTCGAGACCAAGAAAGTAAATGATCATAGCAGTACGTGATTGTCAGCTTGTGTAGTGAGCAATTGGGCTGGGTCGCCACTTGATGCTGCTCGTGGACCACTAGGGATACTGCTCTAGCTTATTTGTTTGGGCTTATTTTAGATTTTAAGGAACTTTTGTAAGTTTTACGTTAATTTGCTTTTCCTGAATTATTTATTCATGTCAATTAGAGAATTCATAAAAGTAATAAAAAAAATATGGATTCATCTTGAACCAATTGATTCTCTTTTACCTTAATTTTCTTTTCTATTATTGATTACTTTTTATCTTCACTCAAGTTTTCCAAGATTTTGAACACATTTTTTTTTTTAAATTCCTCAGGTAGACTGTAATGTATGTTGAGGGGTTAAACCGAATCCCTGGGTGTAAAAAATGCACTAAAATACTTTAGTAATTTCTATATATATAAAATGCACTAAAATATTGTAGATTATATTTTACATATATATAATTTGATTTTTCTTAAGATTGTCGGCATTGAATTATTCGTAAGAAGAAAAGTAAATGAAAATCCACTTAAATTTGTTACTCTAAGTAATATAGATCAACAAAAAAAAAAACAAATTAGACCCGATAAATTTCTAACCGTAATAAATATCTACATTTTCTATACAGTTTTGTATACGAAAATTTCCATTACGCATTTTTTACTGTTGAATTAAAATCCTAAAGCCACCACCCCTGTCGTTGAGTCTAATAATTTAACTACTTCTAACGAAAGTTTAGGGAGACAAAACTAAATACAGTAATAAATATATATCTAGGCCAACCCATGCACTAGACTAGGTCATCACTCGTTAATTTGGGAAGAGAGGAATACTAAGCTTATGCAGCAGTGTAGTAAAACTTACAGAATGTTGTTGCCTCATGTTTCCTGACCCACTGCCCAAGTACGGTAAGCTGAGGGCCTGCGTTCATTGTGGGGAGGGAGATCGAAGAGAATAAGACACTACTTTTTACAACTTCAATATCTAAAAAGAATATTGTTAACTGAATTCTTTTTATATATGTGCCATATAACTTGTTTAATACTAGATGCATGGTAGTTTGTAAAAACAATAGAAAAAAGGGGCATAAAAATTTAAAAAAAAAATCACCTCAACTTGATTCTGAAGGAATCTAATGTACCCAATAGCTTCTAGCAACACAGAAGCTGTGTCAGTCTGCAAAAGCCAAGGAAAAAAACATACATACCATTACCTCCAAGATGTATTTTTAAAACAAAAAAATTAGAAATTTCCATTAGCATGCTCTCTGTTCACACTTGTTTCTTTCCCTCATGCGCTCTAGTTTTAGTTATTTGTCTGGCGTCAATCCGCTCAGTGGCTTTGAGGGTTAGTTTCTTGGCTCAGTTCTGGCTATTTGGTGTTGTCCATGGAATCCTTGGTTATAAATTTGAATCAGTAGTGGCAGTGGTGTTTGTTTTCTGGGTTTCTAGGCGTCACATTGTTCTTTGAGGGGTGAATCATGGAATGTTGTACCGGTGCATTTGGAGTTCGGTTGCTTTTCTTAGCATTGCTCAGTTGGTCTGGTTGACCGTTTTGATGTCGGGAATGACCTAGTGGGTTAGCTTCTTAAGCGGTGATGGTGTAAGAGGGGGTGTTATTTTGCTACAAGTAGAAGCCAATAAGCTAAGGGAGATCACCACAGATGAATAGGTATTCTCTAAAGCAATCTTTTCCTGCTTTTCACGGTTGCGTCTCTTTTTTTAGCAACTTCTCTACAGATTTTAGAGCTCTGTAGTTGGCCTCAGTCATCTAGTTGCACAACCCCTAACCGTGGAGCTCTCGACTATAGGTGCACCAGTCACTTAGGTTGTATCAGATAGTTTTTGCTGGGAAGCTTCGTCATTCATGGAGCTACCGGGACAGCAGCGTATATATTGATCATAGACATCTGACAGCCGAAGCAAGCTCTCGCCGAATTTATATCTTTCATTTGTTTTGGTTTTGTTGTATGTTCTTCTCGTCTGTATGCTGTTATATTTCTGTTGTCTTTTTTTTCGGTAGTTTGTAACTGCACTTCCCTTTAAATACAAGCAGATTTTATCGAGAGAGATGGGGGGCAGGGTAAATTGTCATCCATAATAATCGTCACTCCTATCTCAGTTTTTTCCATACGTACTTTTTGAATCATCTTGAATCCTAACATTGGTCATAAATTCAACATATTAATATTGAAATCATAACATTATCATGTAATGAGTTTGTATCTTGGTGATACTAATTTTTAATCACATCTTATGGATATCTATGAAAATTTTATGAATTTCATGCAACATGCTGTGGATTCAAAGCAATTCAAGGTGATTTATACCATACAAACAGAAAAAAATGGTGTATAATGTAGCATTTCTCAATTATCTATACAGAATTTTTAAAAATAAAATAAAATTGTTTTGCCTCTTAGTTGTTTCAACATTAGTTTTCAATTGCATTCACCAAAATTTGTTTCGGAAAAAAAAAATTGACTCGTTTTTTGGAAAAAAATAATTGACTCGTTGTGTTCATAGCTTATTCATTATTGAACGGAGATGATCATACAAGTAATGTACCAAAAAGGTGAGCTTTTGTCGGTAATTGAGAAAAAATCGAAGTTAATTTCAACCATTCAATCAAACAAGTTTATCTATCTTTTGAAGTAGAAAATAAAAACAATAACTAAACAAAATGAGAGACCAACATTTTTACTTTGAATCCAAAAAGTGATTATTCCCACAGCATTCTGGATGGGCAAGGTGTGTATTATTATTATTATTATTATTTATTTTTATTTTTTTGTTTCCGGTACATTTTTGCTTCTCTATAGTTTTAAGATGAAACTCTACAAAGCTAAAAGGAGAATAAAGAAGAAAAATAACTTTCATGTATTGCATAATTATAAAGAGAAGAGAAGTTCTCTTAATTGGTCCTTCATGTATGCAAAATAAAACCTACCACGATCTCATTTAATGATCCAAGTTATTCCTTTGATAGGCCTCAATAGTCAGTATCCGTCTATACAAAGAATATACTCCCTCCGTCTATACAAACATACTTTTTTTGGTCCCTTAAAATTTGTCCATGTTTGAAAGTCAATGAGTAAATTTTGTCATTTTTTATTCTTTTACCCTTATCTTCAAATATTTAATTAACAAATCAATCATGATTGAAGGGAAAAATTGAAAAGACAAGAATTTATAAAGCATCATTGTGTTCTCTAAAAAAGTTGGTAACCCCAAAATAGACCAACAAACAAAGACAGAAGGAGTACTACAAAAGAGAAATAGATTGTCAAACTCTGTTATACATTTTCTTCACACAATATGATTTGACCTAATTTTTAAGATGGACCATATACACATCAAGGCCTACAAACGAATGGATCAGATCGTAACGAGTTTCATTTTGTGTCTTATGAGAAACCACACGAGAGATGATCATCACATGATAGAATTCTTATAATTAAAGATGTTTTGACTTCAAAGCATGCATACCTTCCCGAATGGGGAAACAAGCTGGTGAAGGGCTGTTATTCTATCTCCTAATTTCTCCTTCCTAACCTGCTTAACAAAGAGAGATGAAAACAATATGAATACTTGCAATAATTGTTTCACCTTTACCATTTCAAGATTCTTCTTCTGTGGTTGAGATGAAGATAGCTCAAGAATCATCTTCCACATAGAAATGGACAATCAAGAAAGACAATAATAGTAATCCAAAACGTGTGCGTGAGTGTGTGTGAGAGAGAGAGAGAGAGAGTGTGTACTACCTTGAAAGATTGGGTTGATGAAGCTGGTTGAACCCTAGCTTTCTTATGTGCCCCACCAGTTGCGGTACTGTTGCACTAAAAAGGAAAAGAAAGGAAAATTTTAATTAAATATTTTTTAACCACTATTGATAAAATCCCCGGCCAATGTTGAAAACTAGACAAATCAACGAATTTGTAGTGTATATTTGAATTTGTAGTTTACCACAAAAAAGTTGAACATTTTTTTAACAATGAAATAAAGTATTTTCGCGCAACAAAATTATTGGGAAATTTAATTTGGTAAAAGGAGATTTATTAATTGTCTAAGAAAGTTCTTTATTATCTCAAAATTACATGAATTTTCTGAGTGGATTAAAATTTTGAAGTGAACACATACACGAACGGATCAAATTGCGCTCTCTCTCTCTCTCTCATAGTACCTCTGAGGAACGATCCGGTGGGGGATGCCTGCCATGATCAGTCTTGTTGTTGGAAAAATCCAACATGTTACTGCTTAAACTTGTAACACAAGATTTTGGTGATGAAGTAGTCATGATTTGAGACCAATTACTAGTAGATTTTCCTGCTGCTGCCTCCGCAGTACAGTCTAGTACTAGAGAATTTCGATGACCATAAACATGATAGCTGCAGCTTGATGATGAATTCTCTTGCTTTATTTCTACATTTGAAGCTGCCTCCTCCTCCTCCTCCTGGTTGTGCACCAGTACTATTTGTTCTTCCCAATTCTCCAACTTTTTTGCAGCTTGAATTATAGGGCTCAGACCACCAGGCTTATCATCCTCTTCACCCACCATTCCTCCCCTACAAATCCATTTAGTATAATCCAGTGCTAAGTTTCTTGTTACTCAAAACTAGAAACTAAACTTTTTTGCAGCTTGAATTAATTTTCGCTCGACAAAGAAAATTTATTCAAAACTAACTAATAAAGCATTCATCAAGAAACAAAGCGAAAGGAATGGATATAGGCATCAACACTAGAATAGACTAGACGTCCCAAGTACTGTTGGCACGGCCTATATTCTACGAGATCGTATTTAGAAATAAAACTTCGAAATATTCAACAAGTGTGTTAAATTTCGATTTGTTAATTAACCAACATAGACCAATATCTAGTTTTATTTATACACACACACACACACTTATAAGGTGGGATTTGGAAAAATGATAATTTGTGAACTCGATCGGAATCGTAAACCAAGAACCCAATTACATGTCAAAAATCCTTATAGGGTTTGTCGGATCTTGGTATTGAAGAAGGGATTAAAACCGAAAATTAGCTTGGTAAAATTGATTTTCATTTTCTTTTAATTTCATCCGTGATTCTCGTTGGAAATTTTCGTTTGGCATATAAAACCCGTCAATAAGGTGAAAAGCAATCTTGGAAAGAAAGGGATGAAGGAGCTTTAGACTTACAAATACTAATAAGGGCTGTGTTTGGTGTGTGTGTGTGTGTGTGTGTGTGAGTGAGAGAGAGAGAGAGAGAGAGAGAGAGAGAGGTACAAGAGAAGTTGACTCCATGACTCCGGAAGATCCTCATGGTTTTCTTGCCAAGATGTGGGTGGTGGTGGTATATACTGAGGAAAGAGAAATGAATTTTGTGGGAAGAGACTTGGTGAAGGTTGTTGGGAAGATGGCGACGGTAGCGGCAGTGGCGGTTTCATATTGTTCATCATATTCCACCAGTTAGGGCTACTGGCGGCCATCATTTGTTGCACCGGCGAGCTCTGCTGCAACACATGACCACTATTGATCATCTCTCTACCAGGCCTCCTCAAAAAGAAAAAGAAAAAGAAAAAAAACTAAAAGCTAAATTTTTCCCCTTGCTAATTTCTTTGGATCTCCTAATAGTCTTTCTATTCACTTTGCACCACCATATACTCTCTCTAGCTTAATTTCTCTTTTACTTTTCTCTTCATCAGCTCCCAAACAGGTCTTTGTGCAAACTTTGGGAGGTCTTCCTACGTTGGATTTAATACTGGAGAGAGAGAGAGAGAGAGAGAGAGAGAGTTTGTCTGAATCATATGGGGGGTTTGAAAACTTGTGTCTTTTTTTAATGGAATTGCTATGGTGTCTCTGGAGTACGCAGTTATGCACCCCTGAATCGTCTTGAATTTATTATAACAGCACATGAATTCATATTATCAAGACATACAAATGTAATGATTTCATTTATAGTCGATATTATGATTTTATGTACAATTATTATGAAGTTAAGATTAATGTTATAAATTTTTAAGCAAAATATTATGAACTTAAACTTTAAATAATTTAAGGAGGTGCATTCGGTACATCCAAATTATTGTGGGGTGTATTGTAGTATGATAAATGATAGTATAAACAACTCACAAGGCTGTCTTTAAGGCTCAAAAAGGTACAGAAGGGGTTACAAAAATGCCTAAAAGTGCGTGTAAATTATTTTAAAATGAAAAAAATACATTGACATATATGTTGTTTTATGTGTTTTTACATGCTTATTGATATCCCATTAAACCGTCTGTAGTGCAGTGTAGAAGGAGCTTTTAGTATTTCCTGTGTTTGATTTCCGTCTCTTCTTTCTTTATTAATTAACTTTCTTTTTTCATCCTCTCTCTCTCTCTCTCTCTCTCTCTCCCTCCTTTTATGCTTTACTTTTTCTTTTTGCTTTTCTCTTGCTTTTGCTTTATGTTAAAGTGGGGGAGGAAAAGTGATAGCAATTGATCTCAACAAATTGTAAGAAATATAAAAAATTAAACCAAGGGTTAGATCCCACTAGAGTGACCTTTGGTTGCACCATACTTCCACACTATCAACTTGATTAATGTAGTTTCATTCGGTACAAGTAAATTGATCGATCATTGCTGGCCGGCTTCTACTATATATATAAGTATTAAAGTGAAAAAAACTTTATTAAAGTAATGTGCGTGCAAGGTTTAAAAAGTTGGAGGTTAATAAATTAATCAACTGGCTTAATTACTTAGGTTTAAAGGACAATCACAGTACAAAAAGTTCTATAAATTTTAAGGGCACAACTTTGTAAATTACAAGAAGTCCCAAATGATCAGAAAGCATCAACAAAAAAAGCCATAAGTATATATATACACAGAATAATTTACAAAAAAGAATGCATGAAATCAATAGCTTTAAAAGTAAAATTTAATGTCAGAATAAATATCGGTCAATTAAGGATAATAATATTTTTTTGTATGTGTTAGTCTGCTTTTTGTCCATGCATGTAGCATTGCTCATTAAAAAGATACGTTCACTGTACATGAATATGACATTTCAAAAATCTCGACATTAAAGAATTTGTCAAATTCACCCGCTGACATTTCTTATGAAAATTTATAAAAGGTGACTAGTTGAGCTAGTTTTAAGAACAATAGAGTTAACGGTATAAGGTGCCAACTTTGTTAGAATGCTATGTTCTTGTTGTTTTATGCCTCCTCTCTTGTCCTTAATTTTAATCTTTGCATCATTTACATTTGATTGATAAAATCTCTTTTTTGATGTAAAAAAAAAAAAAAACCTAACAGCCATAATTAATTAGCCACGTAGTACCATGGGATCCACCTCCTAAAAAATTGAGTGTACGAAGACAAGAAGTTTATATATATTTTGATACAACGAAAGATGTTAAAGTAGTGTTGTGTATGATGATGGTATGATGACGTAAAAAATGATAAGTTACCATCTACATTAAAACAACCAATTTTTAGGCATGTGCAGCAAAAGCAAAGATTGTTGGTAAGTGTGCTGTATTCTGAGACTATAGAATAAATAAACAAATCAGTATAATCTTCTTTTTAGGAACTAATTTAACTTTAAGCAAGATGATTAGATATGTGTGAAAAAAAAATACTGTACTACTAACTCGTGAGGTTACAGAAAGGCGACTGACGCTCACAGATGCCAAGGTTTGAAAAACAAACATACATACAGTTATGGTCCTTATGGAAATCCGTTTCAAAAATAATACTAGTAAATCTATTTTTGGCTGATAAAAAAATTCCTAAGAGAATGACTAGATTCCCAAGAAATACTGTAATGCACTGGTTACTAAATACAAAGAAGAAAAATATTGCGATTAATTTTTTTTTTTAATATCAGGGTATCTTGCCAACTGGGGAATGATGTCCAAAGGGAAGAGATTCGGTGGCCTGGGGATCAAAAGGCTTCTTGAGCACAATTCAGCCCTTTTAGCCAAATGGTGGTGGAGGTTCAATAAAAACAAGGAAGCCCTATGGGTCAAAGTGATTGCAGGAAAATACAACATTCAAGAGGATGCTTGGTTACCCCCTTCTCCCCCAGCCAGAAAAACTTCAACAATTTGGAAAGATAACTGTCAAATTGGGGTCCCTAACTCTGACATGGGCAGCATAATTCATCAAGGTTTCAAAATCAAAGTAAATGCAGGAAACAATACAAAATTTTGGAAGCATAGCTTGTTGGGAAATCAATGTCTGGAACTTGCCTTTCCTAGGTTATTCCTCATCTCAACTCAGAAGGAAGCCACAATAGCTGAGATTTTTAGAAACTCAGATAACACTTGGAACTTACAATTTAGAAGAGGCCTGTTCTCCTGGGAAATGGATAGATTGAGAAATTTAAACATCTTGCTTTCTGAAGTTACCATTGATAGATCCAAAACCGACTGCCTCACTTGGCCTCCTTTGGGTAAAAAACCGGTTTTTGGTTTTTTGGTTTTTCTATTTTGTCCTTATTAAAAAAAATTGCATTCGTTAGTTTTGCATCAAGATTTTGTGGTTTCTGGATTCTTCTCGACGAGACGAATCTAACAAGTATAAATTTATGGTCAAACCAAATATTTTTTTGAATAAAGCCAAAATAGGTGGATTATTGGCCAATAATCCACCTATTGGCCAATAATCCACCTATTTTGGCTTTATTCAAAAAAATATTTGGTTTGACCATAAATTTATACTTGTTAGATTCGTCTCGTCGAGAGGAATCTAGAAACCACAAAATCTTCATGCAAAACTAACGAATGCAAAAAAATTTTGAATAAGGACAAATGAAAAAACCAAAAACCGGTTTTTTACCCAAAGGAGGCCTTGGTCATGGAGCCCGAACCAATCATTCTCTGTCAAGTCAGCATACTGTGAATAGGAAAAGCAAATTCATCAGGAAAATCCTACTTTGAATGGAATTTGGAAGAGTCTAACTGATAGGCGCGCAATGTCATAGATATAAGCGCCTAAGTAGGGCGAATTAGCGCGTTAGAGGCGCGATTTATTCCATTTTCCACTTGATGCGGTGTTGTCTTTGCTTTTTCTTGTTTTTTGTTGTTTTGTAGGGAACAGGTCGGAAAGAGCGCGTAAAGTGGACACATGGCGGTCGGGCGTGTTGGGGACATGTGGGACCCAAGTGAGGACGGCAAAACAAGCTTGGGAGTCATTTTAAGGGTTCTGGTATCGATACATGGGTTGTCCTGTATCGATACCCGAGTGATCAAACGCGAACAGAATGTTTGGGTATCGATACAGGTCTTTCCCTGTATCGATACCGAGGGCCCTAAAAGCAGCGGTTGACCTTGCCACGTGTGTTGACTTCGGGGGAAGATAAATACTCCGATTTTAGGTCAAATTAGGGTTCGAAACCTTGTTTAATTTTCATTCATTCAGCAGCCGTTTTTCGTTGTTAGAGATTTAACTTTCCGGAGACTTTGGGATTGAAGTTTACAGTTTTGTTCGCTGATTCTCGTTTTGCTTCGGTAACTTTCTATTTTCCTTACATTAATCTCAGTTTGCGGGAGTTTGTCCGCGTTCTGAGAATCGGATTTTGGTTTTAATTCAGATTCAACATAATAGCATGTGTTACTTCAGAATTATGTTATCTGTTCTGTTTATTATGAGTGAGTAGTTCCCTAAGTATGGTCGCGGGGTGATTAACACGCCGTGGCCAGGGCTGGATATGTTTTGCTCCGGTTTTCACAATTAGTAAAGGAAAAAGCAATTTTAGGTTATTAAAGAGCTTCCGTTGGACGAATCCGAGTTTCGTCGGAGCCCATGTAACGCGAGGAACGGGGGACCAAAACTTGTTTTCCGCTGTACATGGGTAAAGGCGACCGCGAGGATTCGCATCCTTCGGGGTACCCTTTTTCTCTCTAAAATCAAATGTTTCTTCGGAACAACGATTGGAGCAGGAAATATCCGGACCTGGTCACTGGTGTTACGAATCCTGCGACTGTACTTTCTTTTAAATAATTTTAGTAAAATCAGTTTCTCTTTTAGTTTTCGCGAATTCACCAATCAAACCATAAAGGGTGGCTACCTAAGAGCCGTGTTAAATTTAGCAACCCGAGTACTTAGTCAGCACTTTTCACCTTCTCTGTGGATTCGATTCCGGTCTTACCGGGTATTGTGCTACACCGGTCTCCGCCCTACGCTTGGGGCAAACCATTAATTTAGGTATAGGATTTCGGTCAAGCATTTTTGGCGCCGTTGCCGGAGAAGGCAAGAGGTGTTAAGAATTCGGGTAGTTAGTGTTATTTGAATTTTAGCTTTAATTTTATCCTTAAAAAAATAAAAAAATAAAAAATAAAAAATAAAAAAAAATTAGGTAAATCTTTAGTTGTTATTTTTAGAATTGAGTCAAGATAGGTAAAGGTAGGAAGGGTTCACCAAAGGAGGACCCGCTCTTCTACCGAGACCAGTCTAAGCGTCTAGTTAGGATAGATAGAGAGTCGTTGGTAGAAGTTCCACTTGAGTCTAGTCAGTCTGAGTCAGTAGGATTCCAGTTTGAGTCGTCATCCACTCAGTCCGAGTCTTCCGGAGGTCAACCTGAATCCATTCCCTTAGACAGCCTGTTCATAGAATTTCCCAATCCATTGTTTGAATTAGAGAGTGAGCCACCGATGGCGGAACAAAGAACTATGCGCGATTACATGCATCCCGCGAGGACTACCCCTCGTGGTCCAATAGTTCTGCCAACTGAGACTGTGGAGGCACGCAACGCCTTCACTGTGCAACCGGGAACCCACAATGCTCTTCCTCTCTTTTATGGGAGGGAAAATGAGGACCCGTATGAACATGTCCGTCACTTCGAGGGATTGGTGCGCACCCTAACCACCACTGCCCAGTGGGAAAACGCTTGCCTTAAGCTTTTCCCTGCTTCTCTGAAAGATAGTGCGGATAAGTGGCTCAGAATGCAAAAGGAGCAATCTCTCACGACGTGGGCGGCTGTGAGGGAGCTATTCTATAGGAAATACTTCTCCGAAAGCAAGTCACAGCACCTGACTCGCCAAATCCAGTCGTTCAGACAAAAAGAAGGCGAGTCATTTTTGAGGTGTTGGGAGAGGTTTAAGGAATTGCTATTGTCTTTACCCCACCATGGGTTTGAGAAACACTAGTTGGTGACATTCTTCCAGCTGGGCCTAAATATTGCGACGGCCCAGCAGATTGAGTACCTCTGTAGAGAAGGAGATTTCCTAGATAAGGCCCCAGATGAGGCATGGGATTTTCTAGAGGAGTTGGCCGAAAAGCATCGAAGTTGGGAACCTTCCGACCTCGCTGACAGGGCCATGGCTGCACAGGGACCCAGTGGGTCCGGTATTTTCCCCCTTAGTGTGAGAGAACACACTGTCCAGTCTCAGCTGGACAAACTGTCTAAGCAGATGGAGGACTTGCGGCTGAAGCAAGTCCAACAGGTGAATGATGTGAGAGTTGAGGAAGTGTGCGCGCTTTGTGAGTGTCCGGGGCATTCAGTGACTGCCTGCCCCGCTTTTCCGATGGTTAAGGAGGCATACCAAAGTAACCAGGCTGAGGTGAATGCGGTGAACCAACGTTGGGATCCGTATTCCAACACCTATAATCCGGGCTGGGCTCATAACCCAGCCCTGAGTTGGAGAGATCCTAAAGTACCAGTGCCACCCCAGGCACCACCTCAGCAACAGATGCAACCATATCGGCCTCCTCAAGGCCAAATGTCCCAATACCGTTATCCCTCACAGAATCAGCAGGGGTTCGGTCCTTCATTTTCTGGACCACCCCCAGGCATAAATCATCCTACGAGGGATAAGCAGACTGATGATATGTTGAAGGCTCTCATGCAGTCTCAATTGAGTTTTACTGAGCAGACTAAGCAAGCCATAGGAGACATTAGGTCCCAATTGACTCAATTGACGGCAGCAGTTGGGCAATCCCAACAGGAGAGGGGAAGATTTCCCTCTCAACCTTACACCAATGCTGTCGGTACTAATTTTCTGGGAGATGGTTCGGGCACAAGTAATTCGAACCCCAGGCTGGAGGAAGCAAAATCGATCACCGCTCTCAGAAGTGGGAAGGTGATTGATAAAACGATCCCTCCGAAGCAAAAACCGGTTCCACCTCCGGAGCCGGTCGCTGCACGAGTAGTTGCTCCAGACGTGGGGAAGTATACTGAGGAAAAGAAAGAATCGGAGTCACCTGAGGTGGTGGTGCCCGCACCTGCGGCCCCCACGACTCCATTGCCACCCGTTGCACCATATCCCCATCGCTTGGTGGCAAAGCCGAATGTCAATGTGAACTTCCATATTCTTGAGTTGTTCAAGAAGGTTCAATTTCCTATCTCTTTAATGGAAGCCATTGACGCTATTCCTCAGTTTGCTAAGGTGCTGAAAGAGCTGTGCACATCGAAACGGAGAAATAAGAGTCAGAACAACGTGCTTTTGACGGACCAAGTGAGCTCCATTCTCCAAGCTGATATTCCGATTAAGCGGAAAGATCCAGGTTGTCCCACCATCCCCATAGCTATCGCGGGTCAGAGTTTTGATAAGGCCTTGCTGGATTTGGGAGCGAGTGTCAATTTGCTCCCATATTCGGTATACTTGAGATTAGGCTTAGGTGATCTTAAAGCCACACCGGTCACACTACAGTTGGCTGACCAGAGTGTGAGAATTCCTAAGGGGATAGTGGAGGATGTGTTGATTCAGGTAGGGGAGTTTCTGTTCCCCGTAGATTTCATTGTTTTGGACACGTGTCCAATTCCGGAAGTATTTGAGAAGACTCCCATTATCCTCGGCCGTCCATTTTTAGCCACTTCCAGGGCTGTAATGAATTGCGAAACTGGACAAGTCCAATTATCATTTGGGGACTTAAAGATGGAGGTGAATGTTTTCAATGTGGACAGCCGAGTCAAGGATGATGAGGATGTGTATGAGGTGAGCTTGATCGACACACTCGTCCAAGAGCATGTCGAAGGTGTGTTGTACCAAGATCCTTTAGAGATTGCGTTGACCGCCGAGAAGGCGTCGTGTTTGAACCCCCCAGAGGTTGGGAGTCTAGTGGCTATGTTACATATTGATGATAGTGGGGACGCATGTGGTGTGATGTGGGACCCAGGCAAATTGAGATCCCGGTGGGATGGTCCTTACCTAGTGGTGAAAGTCTATCCAAATGGTGCCGTAGATTGTCGTGACCTTAAGGATAATCATGTGTTTAAAGTCAATGGTCGGCGTCTTAAGCCATATTTGGAGTTTGCCGAGGTAGGAGAGCCAGATCAGGAGTTGGTTGATCCTGTCTATAAGGAAGACCCAGTGGAGTAGGCTTCTTTCAGCCATGTTTGACGGGTAGCTCACGCGTACCATGCTCTTCACCGAGTGTGGACCCGACTCCTAGCAATAGGGGTACCCATCATTGACTTGGGTATTTATAGCTTCGCACGCCGCTATTAAAATAAGGATCGTGTGCCCAGCTCCGGTTAGTAAGGGCGATTTGTGTATTTTCATGTCTGTTTTAGTTTTCAGTTAAAAAGAAAAAAACATTGTGGTCCGGTATAGCCACCTAATTTCTAGCCTTAAATTTGTGTATCTAGGTTTCTAACAATCTTATTGCCGTGTCTCGGATAGTCATAAAAGACGATTGGCTCTGATTTCTTTAAGGAAAAACCTTGAGTAATTTAACCTGTTGAGTCATGACTTACCCGGGATTGTTATGATGACCTTCTCTACACAAATTTAAGTGAGAAATTAGGGAGAAAAGTAGTACCCGTGCCTTTCACGTGACGAAAGTGGTGGTGTATTTTCTTTTTCTTTTATTGTTCTTTCGTTTTCTCTGTGTACGCCCGGATACCACGTGCCGGGCTGGACTGATGTTTTTTGCAGGGTGCACGGCGAGAGTACCCGAAATTCCTCATACATCGGCCGGGGTCATGATGGTTGGCTGCCATCCGACGGTCCATCTCTCTCTCTTGTTCTTTCTTTTCTTATTGTCTTCATACTCTGAGGACATAGCATGTTCTAAGTTGGGGGAGGGTGTACTTCGTACATGTTTTTCATTTTTTTTTTTTTGTTTCTCCATGTTTTTCATTTTTTTTGTTTTTCCAAAAAAAAAAAAAGAAGGAATTTGGATGTGTGGGTGTAACTATTCTTGGTTGATGACTGCTAATTAGCGCTATAATGGTTGTTGTGCGAGTCGGAGTCTCGATACGATTTCATGGATAGACTTAAGCTCGTGAACATGATGTTTAGGAAGCACTCAGTTAGCCGTATCATCTATAGTTGGATAGTGTTTGATCACTTGAGTTCATGCTTTTCACGCACACTGTTCCCACTCTGAGCATTCACTAACCTTGAATTTGGTTTACATATTATTGATATTTCGGTGTTAGTTGATTGCGCCCACGGCTTATTGGAACCCCTTTCCTACATTGTGCGCTAAATTGGTATTGCTTATCCGGGCATTCATTGAGTATTCGGGCAATCGGGGTTTGCTCCCACCGTATTGTTCGCATTACAAGATGGATAGACCTTGTAAAGGCATTGGTTAAATGTGGTTAGTTTGGGTCTCTCCCTAAAGCCTTTTTGACTCGAGCAATTAAGTCTGAGGGGTCTCTTTAAACCTGGTACCCTAAGGCCATCTGGCTTGGGGATGACCGACCTAAAGCTCGTTACATGGGTCAACTAGAAAGCCCGACAGATCTAGGCATTGCACGACCACAAGGAAAAGTGGTAAGAAAAAAAAAAGATTAATCATTAGGGGAAGGGGTGAGTTTTTAGAGAGACACCGGGCTATTGATATTGTGTGAACTGTTTTCGGGATTAGTGAATTTCTATGTGTGATTCTCACTTACACGCATGTTATGTGATAAATCCCTATCCGATCGTAGGTGAGAGGATTAATTTTGGTGCTAAGTTTGCTGCGAAGTTCACTTGTTTAACTTTGTCCATGGATGAAATGTCTTGTCTTTGACTTGCCTGACAGTCACTGTAGTGTTCCGAGAAGCTATTGATTGGGTTGAGTTGCATCCCAATGTCCGAGTCCTTTGTGTTTTGTGGGTTATCATTGCTGAAAACCCTCACGAGACTTCACTCGTCCTACCGGGGCCGCCCGGGGGTTTAAAAGATCTATCCTTTTATTTATTTGTTTTATTCTTTTCGTTGCTCGGGACTAGCAACCTTCAAGTTGGGGGGTGTGATAGGCGCGCAATGTCATAGATATAAGCGCCTAAGTAGGGCGAATTAGCGCGTTAGAGGCGCGATTTATTCCATTTTCCACTTGATGCGGTGTTGTCTTTGCTTTTTCTTGTTTTTGGTTGTTTTGTAGGGAACAGGTCGGAAAGAGCGCGTAAAGTGGACACATGGCGGTCGGGCGTGTTGGGGACATGTGGGACCCAAGTGAGGACGGCAAAACAAGCTTGGGAGTCATTTTAAGGGTTCTGGTATCGATACATGGGTTGTCCTGTATCGATACCCGAGTGATCAAACGCGAACAGAATGTTTGGGTATCGATACAGGTCTTTCCCTGTATCGATACCGAGGGCCCTAAAAGCAGCGGTTGACCTTGCCACGTGTGTTGACTTCGGGGGAAGATAAATACTCCGATTTTAGGTCAAATTAGGGTTCGAAACCTTGTTTAATTTTCATTCATTCAGCAGCCGTTTTTCGTTGTTAGAGATTCAACTTTCCGGAGACTTTGGGATTGAAGTTTACAGTTTTGTTCGCTGATTCTCGTTTTGCTTCGGTAACTTTCTATTTTCCTTACATTAATCTCAGTTTGCGGGAGTTTGTCCGCGTTCTGAGAATCGGATTTTGGTTTTAATTCAGATTCAACATAATAGCATGTATTACTTCAGAATTATGTTATCTGTTCTGTTTATTATGAGTGAGTAGTTCCCTAAGTATGGTCGCGGGGTGATTAACACGCCGTGGCCAGGGCTAGATATGTTTTGCTCCGGTTTTCACAATTAGTAAAGGAAAAAGCAATTTTAGGTTATTAAAGAGCTTCCGTTGGACGAATCCGAGTTTCGTCGGAGCCCATGTAACGCGAGGAACGGGGGACCAAAACTTATTTTCCGCTGTACATGGGTAAAGGCGACCGTGAGGATTCGCATCCTTCGGGGTACCCTTTTTCTCTCTAAAATCAAATGTTTCTTCGGAACAACGATTGGAGCAGGAAATATCCGGACCTGGTCACTGGTGTTACGAATCCTGCGACTGTACTTTCTTTTAAATAATTTTAGTAAAATCAGTTTCTCTTTTAGTTTTCGCGAATTCACCAATCAAACCATAAAGGGTGGCTACCTAAGAGCCGTGTTAAATTTAGCAACCCGAGTACTTAGTCAGCACTTTTCACCTTCTCTGTGGATTCGATTCCGGTCTTACCGGGTATTGTGCTACACCGGTCTCCGCCCTACGCTTGGGGCAACCCATTAATTTAGGTATAGATTTCGGTCAAGCACTAACCCCTGCTAGGATTGAAATTTTTATCTGGCTAGCACTCCAAAACAAGGTCGCAACAAGATCTAACTTGGCATGCCGTAACATCATTAAGACTCTGATTTATGTGCCTTCTGCTCAAACCATGGTGAATCCTCTACGCATCTGCTTCTTCAGTGCCCTTTCGCTTGGAATGTATGGTCATCAACTCTCAAATGGTGGTCCTTTGCATGGGTTTGCCCCCATCACTCTCCATTTTATCTGAATTCTAGTTCTCTCAAAAATTCAAAAATTTGGAGAAGAAATGCTTGGAATCTAGCTTCTATTCAACATTATGGTCTCTCTGGAAAGCAAGAAACGAAATTGTTTTCAATAATGCTTCTTTGGATTGGGAATCGGTTGCAGATTTAGCCAAAACAAGAATGGCAATTTGGATAAAAGGGCTCAACAACCTCACAGAATACTCTATTGAGGATTTCAAAGGAAACCTAGAAGCTATTCGAACAATCAAAATCTAATTTGGCTACTCTGGGATTGGTTCTTGGTTTCTTTGTCTTTACCTAATATGTTATTTTTTTCTGGGTTTCCAACATTTCGTTGATCCCTTTTCTTTTCCTTTTTTGCCTTAGGGCTTTTCCCCTCTCTTTTTCTCTCGATGTACCCTTATCGAGTTTTATAATATCTTCTTCTTTGCCGATCAAAAAAAAAAACATTTGGAAAAAGAAAACAAAAATGTATACGGGACATTTGGAAGAAGGAAACCATAGATTTCGTCGTTTCCAGAGCATTGATGGCGTCACAGTGACAATCTTCAAGAGAGGGTGGAGGTGGGTTGGGTTGGGTTGGGGTTGGTTGCCCAGTAAATAGTAAAGACTAAAGAGGCAATTGGAAAGCATATATGACAAAGTAATGTGAAACCCTAAGTTAACTCAATGACCAGATTACCCTTTTCATGTTTTCCTTTAGAATGGTTGTGTTGGCCCTGTTTGGACGTGGGAGATGTATTGATTATAGATTTGGACTCCCAACATTTGATTATTAATGGAGTTAAATTAATAATTTCAAGTAGAATAGAATTTATATTAAAAAGAGTGTAATTTTTTTTGGTATAGTAAAAAGTGCATGTATGTTATGATTAGTTGGATATATGGGGAAATTATTCAATTTATAATTATGTGTATGTGTATGCGTGTGCATACCGCGGGTGGGGGGAGGGGGGAGACACGTTCTAGTAGAAAGAGATGGGGGAGGACTAGGTGATTTTTTATTTTTTTAACGTAAAAAAGAATTCCATTAATCTTGAAATTGTTACAAGACTAATAGGACAAGGAGATAGCAAACATGCACTAGGCTAATGTCAGCTCAGTCCGAGACCCACTCCTTGATTGGAAAGAAACCAATCAAGGACACCCACCTAATGGGCACAAAGCCCAACACCCACATGGTCCTATACAACCTGATAAAACAATCAGCTCAAATGGAACACCCAAGGCCCAATAAGAATGGCCCAAGCCCAAGTAAAAAACCCTAAACAGCCTTCCAACATGCACTGCAGCCGACACCGCTACACGCCGACCGTTGTCACCACCACCACCGGAGCCCGGGGAACAAGCCCCTGTTTGTGCCCCAATGACGGACCAGCCGCCGCCCAGCCCAGCCACCACCCAACCGTCGCACAAGACCAAGCCCATTGCTCAGCCCATGAAAACCCGAGACGCCGGAAAAACTCCTACCGAAAAAACACCAAACCCGAGCAGCTCCTCCGCTCTACGCCGCTGCTGCGTCACTGTAACACCAAACTAGCTGCCCCAAAGCCACCGTCACCACCTGAGAATACCCCGGAGAAACCCACCATGAGACCATCACCCGGAGGACCACCCTTCGCCGCTGCTGCGTCAGGCGCAGCCATACCCAACCGACCATCCTACCTCCCGTCAAAACCCAAAGCCAGTCTAACGGAACCCAAAACCCCCACCCCACGAGCAGCCACCCCACGCCGTTAGGCAGGACCGAAACCACCCAGGAGTGGTAGCGGTGGGGAAGTAGATCAGCCGCGTCACCATGGGGAGCCACGATAGCCTCGCCGTTAGGCCGAACCGAAAACTCCAAGTGAGATTTTCCGGCGGATATCGGAAGCACCTAGGAGACGAGGAGATTGGGGCAGAGGAGGGGAGGAAAGAGGGCAAGGAAGAGGGGAGGGGGAAGAGAGAGCCCGGGGGGAGGAGGAAAGGGAGGCGGCGCCTCCCCCCCAGGCCAAAAACACTAGCCGCTGGTAGAGAAGGAAAGGGAGCGAGAGAGAGAATTGTAGAGAGAGAAAGATATAGTCAATCTGTGATGATTAGGACTAGGTGATTTTTAAGGGGGTATTATAGTCATCTTTGTAATTTTATTAACGGAATTAATGGTTTCTTGTTCACATAGATGAAGTGGTCTGTCTGAATGTTTTTAAATACTAAGAGGTCTCCAAAATGTATAGATGAGGGAATCTCCGAGTGGATTGTATTCTGCTTGCAACTTTATACGTAAAAACTAGAATTATTCCCCCTCATTAGTTAATGAATTTCTCCATTACCATTATTCCCTTAAAATGAACGAAATTAAGTTACATTGAACAAGAAGACAAAAAGAAACCTGAAATCTGGAGCCTAATTAGCAGTAGTGTCTGATTATAGGGACTTGGGATCTTATTCTTTTGGGGTGAATAATTTTTTGAAGGGTGAGAATGGATGATGTCTGGTCCGTACTGCTAAATCTTTGTCGGGGGCTCACTGTCTTTTTCTTGTGAAGCTAACCCCCACGACTTTTTATTCTTCAACTTATTTAATTTTATTTCTATTCTCTTGCATGTCTCTTTTCCATCTCATTCCAAGAAACTAACTTCTCCTCCTTGTCTTCACCTGAACCCTTCATATTCCCCTTTACTCTGTCGGTACACTTTCCATACACAAACAAGTGTATAGGCTATGTTCAGCAGGGGAATTATTATATTAGCTAAAGGATGAACATGGGGTTAACATTTTCTGTGTGCAAATTGATTCGATATGAGTTAAAGGATGAACATGGAGTTAAGGAATGAGAAAGAGACTCGTGACATCAAGTTCACTAAAGACCAGGCGCACTTAATACAAGTCGAACTCACTCACATAATGACGCATAACTCTCGAACAAAACAAATATATATGGTGCATTAGACGATGATGGGTGCGGAGATGATTTGTTTTTTCTCAACCACAAACTATTTGTAGAGATAAGAAGAAAAAAAAAAAAAAACTAGTATAATTGAAGACAAGAAATTAATCCACCACCTTGCCATCTTCTCCCCTTACTAAACTCATTCTATCATGATCTGCAAAAGACAACAGGTGATGCATAAAACCTCTTAAATACAAGAATAAGGTTGATTTTTTTGTTATCAAGAATGCAAAAATAATAAGGTAATAAAAATAGGGTAAATTTCACCTACTTCCCCTGAGGTTTCTGACAACAATAGATACCTCCCCTCACGTTTCAAAAATTGCATTGACCTCCCCTATGGTACTTTGGTTGTCGGTTGCAGATTCTCCCCTCCGTTAGACGGCCGTTAGTAGGTAACGGAAATTGCTTACATCAGCTTCTAAACTGATTTCATTACTCGTTTTACCCCTTTAACTCCGAAATTAACATATATATACATATTTGGTATTAAATATGCATGTATGAGTTTTTTTGTTTTTTTATTTACAAAACCTGAAAAAACTTTCAAATTATTTTGAAGTCAAATGTGTAGGCATAAAAATAAAAAGGAATTAGGATTTTCTTTTCTGTTTCATGAAGCTTCAATTTTTTAATTTTCTTTTTACAAAGAATAACAAAAATTTCCAAAATATATGGGTTTAAATTCATGTAAACTTTTTTTTTCCAACCCTGTACCACGCATCTTTACACAAGTAGATTTGGTCAACTACTTTGACTAATTTTTCCATCCCTAATTTTGCTCAACCCTATACCCGTGTATCTTTGACTAATTTTGCTCAACACATGAATATTTTTTAATGAATTCCTCATCAAAGATAAATAAAATAAAAAAATAGCACTGAGTCCTCCCTTATGTGATGAGGAATTCAGTAAAAAAATTTGCTTAACGCATTAAAAACCTTTACACAAGAACTAACTTACCATATTTTAAGTTATTTTGAGTAAGTGAAATTTACCCTATTTGACACCAAAAGTAATGAATTCCTCATCAGAAACAAGTAGTCTAGAATTTTATCTGAAATAAATTTGCATAACTTCAATATTGCTAATAATTTAAAACTAGGAATTATAAAATAAAATAAAATAAAAGAGGCAAAACAACAAAAAAATTTAAGTTAGTTTTTACAAAAAAAAGAAAAGAAAAGGTAGAGATAAAAATGAAGTAAACTTCATTTTTTTAGACCGCTAAATAAAATTCTAGACTAAATAACTATTGCATTAACTTAACTAAATTAAATTATAGGTGAAATTAAATTAAATATATAACAGACAAAAAAGAGAGACCTAAGGGAGGTATCCGTAATTGTTACAAACCTTAGGGGAGGTCAATGAAAGGGTGAAAACATACATTCACATATTTCGTTGACAGAAATTACCCAACAACACTGACAGGGGAGGTCAGTGCAATTTTAGAAATCTGAGGGAAGGTGTTTGTTGTTGTTAGAAACCTCAGGGGAGATAAGTGAAATTTACCCTAAAAAATATTATGCATTATGTGAACAAATTAGATCTTTCGTATACAATGGAGAGAAAGAAACCTTTTTTTTCTTTTTTTTGCACCGGAAAATCGGAGAGAAAGAAACCCACCCACAATGCAAAGCCCAACCTGTTTTCCGGCTGTATTTCCTCCCCAGTCTGCAACTTCAAGTCTCTTCAACTACACCAAATAGAAACAATCATGAAAATCACAGTTAGCCAAAAAAAACTGTCCTACAAAATTAAATCCCAGAAAGGCAAATTGACAAAATTCGTCAAACAAAAGCAAATATAAACACTGGAAAGTGGACGGAGTGTTGGACAAAAAGGGTAAATCACCTTAGACACTCCTTAAACTATACCTCTTTTACTCAGACACCCCTTAAAGTAAATTAACCTACCACGACACCCCCACAACTATTTAAAACTCAATTAGTCCTTAACTCCATTAAAAAAGACAATGAAAGACCTTTATGCCCCTCAATCAGCCCTTAACCCCCTCAAAACCCTCGATTTCAAACCCATTTTATCAGAGCAAATGTACAAGCTTACGCAAATTTTTAGCCAAAAAATGCTGGTGTTCATATTTTTCACTATAGCTACTCGCGTCGCTATCAACACTGCAACAATATTATCAATTTTACATATCTATTAATAGAATATTATTTTTTCCTTTTTCAAACATTACAATACACACACACACACACACACACACATGGGCCGGTTCTTCTCACACAAAGTTTAATACAAATTTTGACACTTCATCTCACCCATTGATTTCAATGGCTGAGATTAAATCTAAATTATTATTCACTCTCTTGTTCTCCCTGCTCCACATCTAATCTTTCTCCCTCTCTCACATTAAACCATAAACGCGCAAGCCAACGACCAAGGAACCTCGCCGGACTACTAGCAAACCTCACCAGGCCTTATCTGACCTCCGGCGAACTCCAGTAGCGTGAAACGTCTAAAACTCTCTCTCTCTCTCTCTCTCTCTCTCTCTCTCTCTCTCTCTCTCTCTCTCTCTCTCTCTCTCTCTCTCTCTCTCTCTCTCTGAGGAATACACCCCCATGTTGCAGATTGAGGGAGGGGAAAAAGATTGGATTTTGGTCCAGAGCTAATAGCTCATGTTTATAGGTAGCAGGACATTGATTTTCAACCAACTATTATGATTGGTATGCTAGATCTTTGAGATTGACCTGACAATCAATTGTACTTTTCCTTACCAAAAAAATCAGTTGTACTTTTACACATTTTCACTTCTACTAGCTATTGCCCACATATATCTATGCTACTTAAACACCAATTCCACACACACAATTGGTAGTATTTACCGTAAATCAGTGGATGTGAAATCAACTATTGGAGTTAGTCAGGTAGAGGTGTTAAATATTTTGGTTGGTTTTGATTTGGGGCAAATCGGAGTGGGTTTTGATTTGGGGGAACGACCAAGAAAACATGAGTAAATGGAAATTCTAAGTGAATAGTGAGGGTTGATTTTGTGAACCAGGAGAATGAGAGAGGGAGTGTCTTCCCTACAATTTATCTTTTCGATTTAGTGTCTTTTCGTCGATTCTTCGTTTGATGCTTAGAGATCACCGGGAAATCGAGACATGTAGCTTAAAATCCATTCTAATGGCAGATTCACTAATTTGATATTATTAATTATGGGAGATGGCTAGTTTGATATTATTATGCTCTGATGTGACGTATTTAATTTCAGTTTGGTATGAAGACTTAGTAATAATACCAAAATGTAAAGGAGGGCAATATTGAAAAGAAGTATTACATTTATTAATGGAAGTGGATAGAATCCTAACAGAAGGGGTGTAGGGGATAACATTAAATAGATGAGGAAGTGTCGTTGTAAGTTAATTTAGTTTAGGGGGTGTCTGGGTAAAAGAGGTATAGTTCAGGGGATGGACAAAAACGTTACGTGTTGCGCCTATTTCACTCTGGATGCGGTATTGAAGCTGGTGAAGGCATCGCGAAAGCAGACTTGAAACATTTAACTTGTATAAAATATCCTTTAGGGACAATTGTGGAAAGGAAAAAATGTGATAGAGCTCAAAAAAAAAAAAAAAAAGGGACACCAAACTAGTGCTTTCCTTTAACAATGGATTGGATCCATCCAATCCGGAAAAAAAAAAAAGGATATCCAAATCCGATATTCCCAATCTAAAAATCCGAGGATTTAATATGATCGTATTCGGATATATCAGACCGGAGAATCCGGATCCGAACTTATTTATAATAAAAAAAAATCCAAAATGTATAGACTTACCCGCTCTCTCTCCCTCTGGTATGTACCTCTCCTCTCTCCACTCTCTACATACATACAGAAGAAATTAAACCTGATAAGATTCAAAGGGTAGGCGATGAATTTAAATGGAGTGGGAAGCAACTGGGTTTCACCAATTGCAGTCCTGATCTTACGAGCACAACTTTTCCCTAGATTTCAGCCTTTCTTTTTTTAGTCGATCGATTATTGTTACAAGCTACTAGGTGAGCTAGAAATTAAAGAAACGGAATGAGCCATAGACATTAGAATATAAGGGATGCTTCTAAGCGTTACTCGTCTCTATTTGATTCTTAAGCACAAAAAAGAGATCGGAATTCGATTATGTATGATGGGATTAAAATACTGGTTGTAGCGGCCGGGGTCACAGGGGTTCATAGACCTCGTCTGCTCCCCAAGGAGGTGAAGGGTCCATGGGACATCCCTCCTAAAAATGGCTCAAGGAGGCCAAACCCCCCAGGCCTTGCCGAACGGTCCCCCGGGAGGGTCAGCATGAATAACAAAGTAACGGGACTATGGTTACCAAAGGTGTAGTCCTGACCTTGGATAGACCTCCATCCCCTCAGGGACATGTGCTCTGATGAAGAGATCTGTCAAGACCTCGGCAGTTTGGGAGGCCCTGCCTCCGAGCGCTATTTGAACCAAGTCGATTGACCTCGGCATCGGAAGGTCGCTTCAGATGTCAGGGGCTCGATCGAGGAGTGCCTGGCAGTCTGAGCGGCTCATTAATGAGCATTCAACCACCCCGCATGCAAGGCATTAATGGTGGCAGCCAACTACCCTGCATGCAATGCCTGCAGGACCACGTGGTTGACCGGGGAGTATTCCCAGGCCAGTTGACTCCACAAGGAAGGCAGCGGCCGAGGCGCTGCTTCGACGACAGACATCCTGACCTCTCCGAACGCCATCCTCAGTACGGATCGTACGCGTGAGGTTCATGAGGAGCGTGATGGACACGCTCCTCCTCGCCTATAAATAAGGCCCTCACCTACCTCACTTTGGATCTCTCTCTCTTCATTCAATACCCGCATCACTCCACTTCTCTCTCTAAGTTTTTCAAAAAACTTCCTCCCTCCGATACTTACTTAGCCATCGGAGTGCCTTCCCGGACAACCACCGTCCGGGCTTGGCACTAACGTGGTTGCTTCCTTGCGTAGGGCTACTTCTCTGACGTGCACCCAGGACCCCAGTGAAGTTCAATCAGCCACCCTCCTCTCCGTACCTAACCAGACAGCTAAAAGAGGTCATTCCGGTGAAGCGCCTCTCACACTGGTTTTTGAATCAATTAATTTGATGAAGTGCTTCTGCTATATTGTTGTTTGGATTATCCTCTTGTATATAGTTGAATGACGTGATCTGGATTTCTCTCTGTCTCTCTCTGTGTTTAAAAGAATTGTAGTTATTATCCTTTTTCAACTAAAATAAAATAAAGTAAGAAAAAAAATGAGGTTTGGATTTAGATTTTAGGAACGGATATCCGATTTTTAGTATTCGGATTTCGGATTACTAAAATCATATTTACCAAGTTCAGATTCAGATCAAAATTGAGCTATTTCGGATTCGGATTCAATATGATCCATTGACTAGCGTAACTGCCCGTCTCGTTGCAAATTTGATGGCCAAATCGGTTCAATTGGGCAATTTGATGGCTTCCTTCTGAGAAGTTTTTGGGTGCCGAGTGGATATCATGTGGCGGTACCCACCACACATCTCGGCCATCCAAAATATTTTTGGATGGTTTGAATTTTAGAGAGAGAAAGGGTAGAGAGAAAGAGCAAAGAGGGAGAGAAAAATCTTGGGTGTCCAAAAGTGAATGCTCGCTCAGTCACAACGTATACAGTACCCATTCAGCACCCAAAATTTTTTCCTTCCATGGAGATCCTTTTAAAAGACCCTGGAATCCTTATCTATTTCTTTCATGTGTACTTGCAATCCAGACAGATCAAACCATAAAATTTGGTTGGAGATCCTCTGTTGCAACTTGCAAGAAATCCCTGTGCCTCTGTTGCAAGGGGCTTTGGACCATTGGATTGTGAGTTTTATTTTTATGTTTTAAAAATTTATATGTGATCCAACGGCCAAAAACCCCTTGCAACAGAGGAACAGGGACATCTTGCGACAGAGGATCTGGTTCCATAAAATTTGTTGGAATTTATCAAAATAAAATGGATTTTTAGTTTGGGGTTTTATTAAAATATTTCTTGTGCCTTGAGAAAGCTTCTAAAAGTGTTTTGGGTTTTTCGCTACTTAATGAAACGGTGCATCCCTTGGTGAAAGGGTGCGACTCTTGGTGAAAGGGTGCGACCTTCAGTGAAAAGGTGCATCCCTTGGTGAAAGGGCGTGACCCTTGATGAAATGGTGCAACCCCATACGGAAAGGTGCAATTGGGTCCATAAATAGAGCCCTAGGCACAAACATTTTGGACAGATTCTTAATGCCATTACTCTGCCAAAATACTTTCTAGTTGATTTCTTATTTTGTTACACTATTACTTTTCAGAAACGGTGTTAACAAATCCTTGGTTCATTTGATCACAAATTCGACTTGGTATTCTGTCTGTCCTTCGTTTGTGCAGAAGCAGGCAGAAGATCATTTGACTGATCGGGCTTCATTATATCCTCGAACAGATTCACTATCAACCCGGTGCACACCAAACGATGGGGGCGAATACTGTTTTCGGAAAGCGACTCAGTAACGTGCCTCGAAGCAAGTTTCTACAGGTTCCATCATCAAGGAGTTCAGATTTCTCGAAGACCCCCGGATTTGCACCAACAATCGAAAACAATATTTCGGAATGGCGTCAATATCAAGGTCTTTGCAAAAATTGACACAGGACTTCGTGAAATTGGACTAAGTTTGATGGTGGGAATTCCAGGCGTTGGCAAAAGAGGATGCACTTCATGCTCACGACATTGAATGTCGTGTATGTTCTCACTACACCGTATCCAAAGGAGAAAATGGTTGGTTGAAGCAGTTTTTCTGATCGAGGCGGCGTTCAAAAAAAATCTATTAACCGAAGTAATTGGCACCGCATGTTTGAATCGGCTAATGAGATTTTTGGACCATTGATCTGGCGTGGTTATGGTGTTGTTTAGGAGGAGATAGATCATAAGAAACTTTCAATGGACCCATTAGATATCACTTGTGTTTGTTGGGAAAGGAAACGGCATCATTTAAGTAGGTGGCATTGGGATCATGCAAAATCGGACACTGAGCGGGCAACTTTTGGATACAGTTATGGAAAAAAATAATGGGATTGGAGATTTCTAAAGAAAATGATTTTCTAATCAAATTATGGAGATGTGTTTTTCAATAAGTTGCCTCCCCTCATAAAATTTATTCTCGTGAAGTAAGGTACGCTCAAACCTTTTGTGTTATACCCATGGTGTTTAAAATGTGAACTTAATTTTTGCTTGGGTATGATCTTTCTAATAATTACTAGTGACGTGCATATTATCTGAGGTTTACAGTTTGATTTGTTAATGTCTATTAATATGGGTATAGCATTGTTTGGAGCACGGTTGGGTCGGGCCATCGTGGTCCAATGTGATGTTACGATTTCCTATTTATGTCTTGAAATAAGATACTGTGGAAAACTGAAATTGATATGTAATGGTTGACTCAATTGATCTACTGACATTGTTATTAGGTATCCTTTATGTCTATTGATGATTTTTATTTTAACTAGTGCCGATTGATTAGTTTTTTAAATCCTTCTACAAGGTTTCCTTTAGTTTGAATTTTCTAGATCTGAAAATGTTGCATAAGGGTAGAAGGCACGACTGTAACTTTAAGTTGTATGGCGCTGGTTGGCCAACCAATTAAATGGGATTTGTTGGTTAGTAATACGACTACGAAATAGTTGTGAGTTTTCTCTTTCTCTCTTTTCAGTGGGGTTTCTTGAGACTTCCCTCATGTTTTTATATTACATTCAACGGTTATGTTTATATAATGTTTCGTTTATGAGCATGCAAATTAGGTTTTGTCAGTTGATACTTATCCCCAAATATTCTCATGGATGGTGTTCGATATAATTTTTATAGCCAAAGATCTTATGGTCTACCGTTTGTGACACTTGACATGATAATTGTGTCGACATGTTGTTTATATGACACAGTAATGTGTTATATGGCTCTTAATGAGCGGTGTTTTACAGTTCTAACCATCAATAAGATAATCGTGTTAGGATATGTACAAAGTTATAGTACTGTGGGACACGTGGTTGGTAGTTAACCGAATTTGTGGCTATTTAAGTTATCTCGGATGTTTTGCTTTATGCAAGTGATAGATATTTTGTTTTAATATTCTTGATTTGGAAGTCATTTTTATATTGTTCATTGCATCATATGTTTAGAAACTTTTATATGCAAGTTCTTTGAATAAGGTAAACAAAATGGTTGGATACAAAGGCGCCTGATACAATGAGCATTGAAGCCATGGATTTGTGGGGGTTTCTCTCTTGAATTAAAGTGAGGTTTTTTTAAATTAAGATGGGATGACATAGTATTTTGTCATGGTTATTTCTCAGTAAATCACTTATGGGAGAATGTTAGTAGTTATGATTGTAGTGTTAGTCCGGACATGAAAATTCACTTCATGAACTATGATAGTTTTTAGCTATGGAAAATTTTGCCCTCGCGGCAATGGTATTAGTATTTGTTAAATTCTTGTAAGGGATTTGATGTGGAAAACATCACAGGGGATGGAACTTAAGCCCACTAAAATATAATCACTCTTGGTGGAAACTCAACCCAACGCTTGTTTAGCTTCATGTCATTGGGTTCAATGAGCAAACTACACCATAAGTCGGGATGGCAAGCACTTTCCGGTTACACCCATCCTATGGAAAAGTTTGGTACCTGTAATGTAAAATGAGGAGGTGAGCTACTTAGCTCTTAATAGACTTCGAACGATTTAGTTAGGTGGATGCTGTAGTTACAGGGGCATTCTTAAAAGTCTACCTATATGAGTGTGAAGGTGGTGCCGCCTTCTATAGGTTCAAGGGCTAGAACTTTAGAGCGCTCACGAAATAGGATATAGACACACGGCCAATCCACGTGTCGGCAATTTTGAATACTTAAGTCAAGTAAGATGCGTGCGTGAAACATGTCCGGTTGGTCATTATAGGATCGCTGGTTAAAACACAAGTCTACCATGCGTTCCTACTAACTTTGATGTGTTTCACTAGGTGATGGTTAAAATCGTGAGATACCTTCATTGATGCACAAATATTTTCAAAGGAACCAATGCTTCTTCATCTTTATTTTCAAAATGATGGGGGGTTGTTTGAATTTATCAAAATAAAATGGGTTTTTAGTTTGGGGTTTTATTAAAATATTTCTTGTGCCTTGAGAAAGCTTCTAAAAGTGTTTTGGGTTTTTGGCTACTTAATGAAACGGTGCATCCCTTGGTGAAAGGGTGCGACTCTGGGTGAAAGGGTACGACCTTTGGTGAAATGGTGACCTTTGGTAAAAGGGTGCAACCTTTGGTGAAAGGGTGTGACCCTTGATGAAAGGATGCAACCCCATACGAAAAGGTGCAATTGGGTCCATAAATAGAACCCTAGGCACAAACATTTTGGACAGATTCTTAATGTCATTACTCTGCCAAAATACTTTCTAGTTGCTTTCTTATTTTGTTACACTGTTACTCTGCAGAAACGGTGTTAACAAATCCTTGGTTCATTTGATCACAAATTGGACTTGGTATTCTATCTATCCTTCATTTGTGCAGACGCAGGCAGAAGATCATTCTATTGATCGGGCTTCGTTGTATCCTCGAACAGATTTGCTATCAACCCGGTGCACACCAAACGGTGGGGGCGAATACTGTTTTCGGAAAGCGATTCAGTAACGTGCCTCAAAGCAAGTTCCTACATGTTCCATCATCAAGGAGTTAAGATTTCTCGAAGACCCCCAGATTTGCACCAACAAAATTTGGCCTTGGCTCCCAAACTCAAAGATGATAGTCGAGATATTGCCCAAAGATTCTTACTTTGTGCTGGTGGGACTAATAAAACAAAAGAACAAGAAGTAGATGTATTTCGCAATTCGCAATCAAATCCAAAATGGGGTTAAAAAAGGTTGGCCGATTGATTTAGCAATTCGAAATCCAAAATGTGGGTAAATCAAATCCAAAACGGGGTTTAGAAAGTTATAGTGTGCTCGGTAATTCTTTAATCTGCATCATAGGTGTCGCACGGCTCGTTGAGAAAAGAATTTAGAAAAAAAAATTTACTGAATTCTTTTCTCAACGAGTTTTACTGAATTCTTTTCTCAACAAGCCGTACAACACCTACGGTGCAGATTTTTTAGTGTTGTGATACCTAACTATGTCCGATCAATATAATATTTTTTTTTACTGAATTCTTTTCTCAACGAATCGTACAACTACAATGCAGATTATTTAGTGTTGTGACACCTAACGATGTCCGATCAAAGATAATTCTTTTACGACACTAATTATTTTGATCGGACATCATGAGGTATCACAACACTAATAATTTTTGTTACTGAAACTTTTCTCAACGAGCCGTACGACACCTACAGCGCAGATTAAGGGGCTACCGAGTGCACAAACGTATAACTTTTTTCAAGATTCTTTCGAATTATAGTGTCCTGAATTCTGAATGAAAATTGAATGAATTAGATCAATTATGTACAAATATCCAATGGGCCTGATTTTCTTGACGGCCACTCTAATAATTAATTTTAAAGTTATTGACTGATCCGGATAGTTTGTGTGGGACCCCGCCCCACATGATCACATTTAACAAAGCACTTGACTTGCCCCCAAATGATGTCGTTTCGGGTGGCTGCACGGTGCAATGAGCAATGGGTGTAGGGCTACAAACCAACCGAGCTTCTCCCGAGCAGCTCATGGCTCGGCTCGGCTCGACTTGTTTAGTAATCGAACCGAGCTTGAGTTTTAGGTTCGTTTATTAAACGAGCTCGCAAAAGCTCAGCTCGTTTATATTGGCTTTGTTCGTTTAAGAAGGGTCGTTAATTAAACTATCCTGAATCGGCTCTTTAAAATCTCGGCTCACTTACGAACTAGCCAAATTCTACCTTGATTTTTTACTCTTTTATTAAATGATTTGAGCTCGAATATTACAAAATTCGACATAGGTGCTCGGCGCCTGGGCGCCCGGATACGGAAAGCCACCAAAATCAAGGTCACATGTGACGTTTAGATGATGTTGTAACGCACATGAAAGAATAATTTTAAAAAGGAATAATAATTTTTTTGTAAGGAGAAAAACAGAGAAATAATTACAGTGTGGGGCCGTAGTTGATTTTTGGGCAGAAAAGATTTAAAAAGTGGAAAGAACAAAAGACAAAAGAGAGGTTTGTTAGGGCATCCTTATCAAACTTGTCAAATTAACTTTTTGGCTAAAATAGAGAGCCAATCCCTTAAAAATCCATCAAAATCAGCCTCTCTATTTCCACCCATCAAATCATTTTTGCTACAGTACCGCACCAAATTTGGTGCGGCACTGTTCACGCACCTCTTTTTTTTTTTTTTCCCTTCCGGGTGGGGCTGTGTTGCGTCAGAAGAGAGAGGTGGGCGCTCATGACACGTGGCGACGTTTGTGTGGGTGGGGAGAAATTTTAATGGCTAAGGGGGGGTCCACCACTATACCTTTCTGTACCGAAAAGTCCAAAACATCTCCTGGAGGCGGAGACTTTAGCTTTTTAGGGAAATTTTTTTTTTTTTTTTATAGATTTGAGGGGAATAGTTTAATATAGTAAAGTTAAAATGGAGAGTTTGATTTTGTGGCTTTTTAATAAAGTGATTTGCTAATTTATAAAAGGTGTTTTTGAGGTTAAATTTGGTGAAAATTTTGGGTAGGCTGATAAGGATGCTCTTAGGCGTTGAGTGTGTCAGAGGCCAGTAGGCCATTAGCCAATTTATGTGTGTTTTCGCTTAAAAAGTCAGTTTGAATTTTTCTATTCGTCTTTATTTAATTTTTTTTACATTTGTTAGTTTTGCATCATTTTTTTGTGTATTATTGGTTTGTCTCGACGAAAAGAATCTAAAAAGGTAAAAGATTATTATTAGAACTCTCAATTTTTGAATAAGATCGAAAAAAATGTAAAAAATCTGTCTTTTTTACTTATTTGTCTTTATTCAAAAAAAATTAAGTTTCGATCATAATTTTTTTACTTTTTCTATTCATTTTGCCGAGACGAACCAATAATACACAAAAAGTTGATGTAAAACTAAAACTAAAAAGCACGAAAAAAAATCAAATAAAGACGAAAAATAATCCAAATGACTTTTTAGCCAAAACACATCTTAGTTATACAATGGAAGGCAAAGGGGCCAGAACATGGGCCCACCCCACCACCATTAGAGTCCAAACATGAATGTCATTGTACCATGACGGAAAAGCTTCATGAGATAAGTTTTTGAGATACTAATACCAAATTCTAGATTCATTAGTTTGAGATACCGTGGCCCTGTTCGTTTCTCAGTTTAGTTTTAATTTTGATGACATCATCATTTTTCTCATTTCTGTCTCTATCTCTCTCCACTCATTACACCTAATGACATCATCAAAACTAAACTAAACTAAACTAAACTATCTAACCAAACACAGCCAGTATAATTTCTCCAATGGTGTCTTGAATGTCATTATTTTGAGATACCAATATAACTTCCCTGATAGTTTGATTGCTGCTGATTATACCCACCTCCACACTCTAGCTGTCTCTCACCCTGAGGTGCCAAATTCCTTCCACCATCCTGAGCTCTACATTGAGGAGATATATGACCATGTTGCCTACAATTATAATAAACTCGAGGTGAACAATCACAATGATAGTGTCCCGAATGAGGCTGGCACACTTGTAACACTAAATGCCTGTTTACCACAGTCATTTTTCGGAGTCAATGTCTGCACCCACTTCCATTACCTTCCGCAATTATAACAAACTCGAGGTGAGCCATCACAATGGTAGTGTGTCGTGCAAAGACCCGTAATTTCCTTCTCTTTTTAAATTCGTGATTTATGACGTATTTTGAAATGCCATGTTGATAGTATTTGAAAAGTCAACTGTATGACTTATCTGCCGAAAGGACTACTTTGACTAAAAGTGAAATTGCTTGTGTTTGGGTTCGCGCATTGAACCAATATTTGTGGAAATGTTTTCGCAGGATTAAAATGAAGCCTTGTACAAGTCGAGACTCGAGAGGACCTAAAGAGCCATATTTGAAAGTTCGCTATTTTGTGATTTTTCAAATTTGTTCTTGGTGGAAAGAGTTGACTTCTTATCTATTTCGAGTTAGCTTTCAAATTGCTTTATATTTTAAGTTTTAATTGTACTTTAAGTAATGGAATGTAAGTAAGTAGTGTTTGCTTGTAATGACCGCATGTCGAATCTGTGGAAGTAGAAGACGGTTTTGAAAATTCCCTAGCCAGTACCGGTACTCACTTTATATCAGTACCGATACCCATTGATCAGTAAGTTCCGGTACCTGTACCCACATTTTATTAATATCGGTACCCACTGGCATTTTTCTAAAAAATTTGTGCGCATTTCAGTTGTCTATAAATAAACCCCTTTACACATTTTTCACACCCACACCGACAAAACAAGCCCTAAATCACCCCACCCCTCTCTTCAAATCTCCCTCAAACTCTTTGATTTCTGCATAAAACCTCATCAAATCATCAAGATCTACGCGTCTCTTATTCTGAATTTTTTTATTGGCAGACTCGGCACCGATATTCTCATTTTTTATTTTTTTTTTAGAAGTTGGTAACAAAATTAAATTCCGTGGTTTTTTGTTTTTCCAACCTATGATTAGATACTTAAACAGATTGAACAAGGGAGCCACCTACATTTTGGACTTTTTTTTTTTTTTTTACAAATTTTGAGTTGCATACGCAGTAAAAAATAAGTTAGTAGCTACAACACTCCAAGCAAAAATTAAAGGCAAACACAAATCTACCTGATACGTTTGTGTATATATTTTTTTGTCAAAATTCGTATATAGCTCATTCATATGATAAATTGGAAGCTCTTTGTTTTTTAAGGGTAGATGTTATTTAGACTGTGATTGAGTGTTCAATTAATGCACCAACATGAACACACAAGTTTCCGGTGCTGGTACTTTGACAAAAATATTCTAAACTTAGATGATACGACACTGTCACGACCATTTTTTTTTTCTCGATTCCTATATTGTTAGTGAATAGAGATGATAATTAATTTAGAATCTTACTTCCACAAAAAGTCTCAAATACGAAAGCATAATATTTGCAAGGGACGTTAAGTTCCATAGGATTACTGTATGAATGAATCATAATTCCATGAGTTTTGTCACTTAAATAGATATAGGCATTGCTTGATTTAGGTTTTGAAAAACTGCAGTTGGAGGATACCCTTAACCATCTAATGAGGCCACACTTTTTCCTTATGATATTGGATTCTGTTGTAGTGACTTTTTTTTTTTTTTTTGAAATTAGAGTTTGAGACCCTTTTTTATTGTTTGTTATTTCCTCCAAGGTTAATGCAGCTCTCATGTTTTCAACGTGGACACAAAATTGCGTCTTTTTGACATCTGATTAAGGATGGTTGAATGTTATCAATAGAATGAGAATGTGGTTGGCATTTTATGTATGGCATTCTGAAGTTCCGTTAAGCATGGGCTATTATTCTGTAAGGTTTCATGGTTTCAACTTTCAAGTTCCCAAAGATCGAATAACTAGATGCATCTAAAGATGCCAACGGAGGAGTTATCTATTGTGATTAATGGATTCTGATGTATTCTCTGTTTGGAAGCAGTTGTAGCTACACTTGATTAATTGGTTTCTTGACTGATAAAAGTTCAGTCGTTTTTAATCCCTAGCCAATCTTTCTGTAATTGTGGTCGACTCATAAAGTCATGACGTATTGACTGTTTGGATTCAAATACTTTGTTGTGCCTTTAGCACAGTCATATGCTATCTGTATGATAAGGAAGCCTCACAAACAGAAATGTAAAGGTCAATTTGCATAGATTTGTGACTGTGATTGATGTTTGGTGAATGGCTTATTTGAAACGAATTGAGAGGAGAGACTTGGTATGAGATCTTCCAAATGTTTGCTTGCATGTGAATAGCTGCTGGGAAGGTACACGCTGAAGTGAGGGGAAGCAAATGGGGTTAACAGTTGGATGCGCTTTCTTATGCTTCCATTGACCCCAATCTTATTATACTTAAACTTGCACTCAATAGCCTTATGCTTTATGCAAATTAATGGTCTTTCGTAGGGTTGAAATCCTTTGAGAGGGGGTTGAAATATGAGACGCGAGTTCAATATTAATTTCGGTGTACTAATTGTTTGCGTGCACGCCAATTGTTCGAGTCGTGCCTTCAGGCACGGGCATGCGCTAGTGTTGTTATATTACATATGTATATTTTGGTCAATTGGGTCATTCTTCATATCTTAGATAAATTAGTGAGATTCCAGTCTTAGAGAGAGAGAGAGAGAGAGAGATTTGTATTGTTTTCGTGTCATTATCGGGTTCGGGTTACCGTGTTGACATGATTAAACGAACATGTTAGTTCGTGTCATTCTCGGGTTATGCGGGTTCAACCCGAACCCGACTTGTTTACTAATCGTGTTCTCGGCCGTGTGGTATACATGTTTCGTGCCAGAAATACTCAACACTAACCCTTTAACTACGTGTCGTGTCGTCGTGTCATAGTGGTAAAATAGGTACTTGTGTGTGTTAAGAGGTATCGTTATGCGGGGGTGGTAAAACAGGTACTTGTGTGTGTAAGAGTACTGTTACGCAAGGGTGGTAAGACAGCTACTCGATGTTTGGAAGTTAATGAATAAGGTGTGAGTGTGTGTGAGTATTTTGATTCCGAGAACATGGATGAGTATTGCACTGTCATTTGACGATAGGATCATGGAATGAACTAACTAATATTTGAGAAAGAACATTGTGTGTGTGGGTGCTCGCTTTTCGAGTCTCAAATGTATGAAGGTTGTCATTTGCTAGCATTTGTCCGAAATGTTTATTTCCAAAATTATCACTAACATGTCATCTCATATGCGTATAAAGTTAGTTTAGAGATTTTCCTACAGGACGAAGTGAATGCTCACCCCATCATTTTCAGGTACTAATCAAGAGACGTGATTTAGGTGTGTGCCGTGTATTGCATGGACTTATCTTGAGAGCTACATTGGAAGAGTTATTTCCTCATCTTTATAAAAATAAAATAAAAAAATTTGAAGATAAAGTTGTAACTTAATTTCATATCTTGACTTTTGATGGATGCAAACTCTTATTTCCTTTATTTCATCAAATCCTCATAATAAACTCGTTTCTAACTCAAGTACTCATGTTTGGGAAGGCAAACCCTTGTTTTGGAAGGAATGACGTGGCATAACATCATTTATCGGGTTATGGGGTTTTTGTCTTGGAAAATTTTAATTAAGTATATGCTGAAAATCGAGGGCATGACATGCCGAATGAGACTGAGTACACTCGTAACACGACATTAATGCTAGTCTCCCACCATCATTTTTTTGAGTCGATGTCTACACCCTCTTTGCATAAAACCCACTTACACTACCTTGTTTTGGCCTATGCCTCTTGTATTGATTCTTTGTACTCCTCTTACCCTCTACCAAATCACTCTCTGTTGCCAGGGCTTTAATCACAAGCTTAGCTAGGGTCTTAGTGTCAAGTAAAGAAACCCTTCCATGAATATCAGGTCAAAGCCATTTCTCAAAATACCATACCTTATCTTCTTCTTTTTCCACCCGATTTCCTTCAAACCTTGAGAACTCATTAAATTTGCATCAATATTCAGCCACTACCATACTCCTTTGCTTCAACAAACAAACAAACAAAAAAAAAAACTCAGCACGCTTTTGCATCATAATTGCCAGTGGAATGTATTTACTTTCGCTCAATACTCCTTTCAAGTTTATAAGTCGCCAATGATACTTTTAGAGTCTCAAAACAAACTAAAATATCAAATATTTTATCCATTCTCAGTAGCCAAGCTTCAGCATCAAATGGATCATCAGACCCAATGAATGGAGGGGTTGTCTTCAAAAATCTACCTAAAACTGTCTTCTTTATCCAAAGTCATGGAGTTTGCTGCATCTACTAGTCCCGCCCATGCTAGTTGCCCGGTGAATGATCCTACCAATGTTTGTATATCCTTCTATCGTGTATTCTCGATTAATGCAACCTCAGATGCTATACTTCAAAAATGGATTCCAATATTAAGCGAAAGGTTACACTTAGCGGTTTTGTATTCCAGGTCAATCCGACTCCACTAGGACCACGACTCCACTAGGACCAATAGGTGAGATAGAGGAAGTAGCACTACACCTAGGAATAAACAAAGCAAAAACTTCGTATAAATTACGTCTCTTCCTTAATAAGCTATTTTGGGGTCAACAGGAGCCACAAGTGCAATTGAATTGGCAATAACTCGTGGTGGCAAGAGCTGCTGGGTCAACTAAATCAATTGGATCATCTGTAGCTATGCGGAAACGCTACTTTGACCACGTTCTGCTGGAATGGCACGACTGCAGCCAGGGCCGGCCCAAGGTATTTGGGTGCCCTAGGCCTAATTAAAAAAATTGTGCCCTAAAAATTTTCGTGTTCCTCAACCGAACTTTCTACGTTTTTCTTACTACAATATCCCTGTCAAAAGGGTATTAATACAAGCTAAATTTAACAACGATGTAGAGCATCTAGAGATCCTGTGCCTTTTTTGAAACAAAATTTGGGTCAAAACTCCTTTGCTATGCAAATGCCGAACCCTAGTTTTACCCAAATCTGTTGTTCTTCAAGTTTCCTCTAAAAAATTTGGGTCAAAATGACTCATTTAACTACTTATAATAAGTAAGAAATTTGATCTGCTGGAATTAATATTATGACTTTATTTGTTGGAAAAACAATGAAATTTGATCAACTTTTTGGTTACTTGGGAAAACTCAAGAACTTGTGTCAGTTTAGAAATCCCAAATACAAACCCACTCGAAACTCTAACAAGAAGATTAGAAAATTACTACCTAATTACTTCGTCTTTAAGCAAATAATAAACTAAACTTAATCATTTCGTTTAGAATTGCCTTGATTTTTTACAAAAAACAAGCAGAAAATGATTTTCTTTTAAATCAGTTTTAGCTTTGGGTCTTTTTTAAAATTTTGGGCCACAATAGTTTTTGGGCTTTTTTTAAATATTGGGCCACAATGGTTGGGCTCTTTTGTAACTTATAATGGATTTTTTTTCTTTATTTTGGTCCAAAAAAGTGTTCTAGTCAAGCCCATTAGTATAAAATGGTGGAGTGCCCCAAAAAGTGACCATTTTTGGAGTGCCCTAGGCCCAGGCCTTGTGGGCCTTGGGCCTGGGCCGGGCCTGACTGCAGCCCTGTACTTGTAGACACCCCACTTTGGACCCTTTGGATATCCTTAAGCATTCCCGATGATAAAATTAGATCGAAACATAATTTCCGAGTGTTAGTCGGAAGCCGATAAAGCTAGGTTGGACTCCGAACTTGAAACTACCGTAAGCTTAGAAACAAGTTTCTAACTTTCTAACTTCTACTTTTTGGATCTAGGGGTGGCTTTGGGTGGTGGTGAGTGGTGGTTCAAGTTGAATTTAGGAAGAACACTTGAGTTTTCAAGAGAAAACTCAAAAGAAAAGTGTGAGTTTCTCACTCTAGAAAAGACTACAAGACTACAAAGGTTGAGAAGGTTTTGGTGTGAGGAAATAATGAGAGCATGAAGCTCTATTTATAGGCAAATGCTTGGGGTCCCTTCTCCCTCTCATGGCCGGCCCCTCCTTCCTCTCTCTTTCTTGGAAATTTCCAAGTTTTAATGCCAAGATTCACTTCATGATTTTATGGGATTTTCCAAGAATAAAATCCTAGGTGAATCCTAGCCATGGTACTAAAAATCTAGGAAAAATCTTAGGGTTTTAATGAGATGCACTTTCTAGGAAATTTACTAAGTTCTAAGGGCATCCACAGTGGGCTAGCAAAAAATGGCTCCTAACTTGTATCCTAAGGTATACACATAAGCATAATTGGGGTCCACTTTTCACTCCTAGAGTTTGTTAAATTTGGAGGGGATGTGTGCACTCAATGGGCTAGCAATATCCTTCTCTATTTGTAAAAAAAAATAAAATTAATATGTGGGACCCGTACGTTGATAATCCTAACGGCTACAATATGGACTTGTTACCGTTTTGAATTTCTCATTACTTTGATTAATATTCGTTTGTTACTATTTCTCTAAGGCAAAACATGATAGTCTAATGCAAAACATAATATTTTTGCTAACTAAATAGTGCAATTTGAAGCTGTCATTGTAATGTCTCTTGTGAAATAAAAATGCTTCTCCTCTATTCTTTTGTTCCATTTCACTTCACAAAAAAAAAAAAAAAAATGGCATAAAGGAACTAGTGATAAACAACCACATAAAGATCTTACCTTCAGTTGCATGATTTTTGAGAGATTTTTCCAACGGCAACTTTTTCAAATATTTTATATTAAAAAAGGAATTAAAGACTTTGGCCCCACTTAGAGTTAGCTAGAAGGCTACCTAAATTTAGCTATTGTGCTAGGAGCCAATTTTAGGAGCCACCCTTAGGAACTTGTTTGGGGAGCCCATTGAAGGCAATATTTGAGGACATGGCTAGGTAAATGTTAGGAGCCAAGCTTAGGAGTCATATTGCTAGCCCACTGTGGATGCCCTAAGTATTGTATAATTTTGCATAGTCACCTTTGCTTTATGGAGTTTTGGGTACTAGTTTTACACTTAGTAGTCACATGCCTAATTAGGGCTATCAAATCTTAGGCAATCTAGGGTTTTAATGAAAGAATAAGAATATATTCTCCTATTAATGAGGGAATATATTCCTTCAATAATTAGGAAAGAAAAACCCTACTAAATAAAGTTTTTTGTGCCAGTTATACAAACAAGTGTACACAATATAGGCATAGGAAAATCTAAGGAAATCTTAGATATTCTCTAAATCTTAGTTTTTAATGAGAGAATCCTAGGGAAATCCTAGGGTTGCACTTTAAGGGATTCTAGTGTATACATATACCTTGTGTTCTTATTCTTGGTGACTAAGGGTGTTCCAGTAAGGTGGTTTTTTGAATAAACTGGTTTTTCACGATTTTTTATGTGATGTATTGTGAGAGAATGACTTGTCTCAATTTTTGGAAAAAACAATTTTTTGTTAGTGGAACACCCCCTCCTCCCTCCTTCCTTCATGTGCAAACACATGGATGTTATCTTCTAGGAAAATCTAACGAATTAATGGAAACAAATTTAGTAGGAAATCTAGTAGTACTAATATATACATAATATACTAATACACACACACACATAGGAGGATGATCTAATGAAGACTCCCTCATTAAAATTCCGTGAGAACCTTATGGATCGGGGTCGAATCTCGACGATCCAAACCGCTCAAAGTATTTAAAACGTGTTTTTAAGGGTCAGCGCGAGGAATCGCCAAAAACAAATACCCGGAAGGGCTTCATTCGAGCATTTTTTCGATAAACTCTATATTGACCCAAAATAAGTACTCCGTATTACCAAAAATAACTTTAAGTAATTTATCAAAGAAAATAATTAAAGATAAGAAAAATCAATTTAATAAATGAAATTTTTATTTAGTAAAAATCATGGTCATTACAGTTTAGGCACTACGAAGGTAGTAAAGTTACAGAGAGAATTACTCCCTCCGTCCCTTTTTAAATGATACTTTTGGAAAACATGTATTTTTGTAACCGTTAAAAAATGCACTTCTGTAACATGTTTTTAAATTCTCTTTGCACCAAATTAAAGTGCTCAATGAGCACTTTAATTTTCCAGTTCAAAAAAAAAAAAAAAAATGAGCACTTTAATTTGGTATAAAACAATTAAAAAATTATATAAAGAAATATATATTTTTAGGGGTTTGAAATTACATGTATTCTGATAGGGATCACTTAAAAATGGACGGAGGGAATATAATTTGTATAAAATAAGCAAATTTAGAAATGTACGAACACTTATGAAAGGAGTGTATATTAAATATCTGACATCTCCACTCAAAATGTGGTTTGGCATGGTGGGTAAGTCATGGGTGCAACATGCGTGACGTCATGCGTTCAAATCCGGGTGCCTTCAAATGTGATGAGGATGTGTTATTTTTTTGGTTTCAAGACTTTTAGCGAGGAAGATTTTCCTCGTCTAAACTAGTGGCGAGGAATTTCCGTCAGAATAGGGGAGGAAAAAATACCTTTTGCAACACCCTTGAGGCGAGGAAAACTAGCGACGAATTTTTCCCTCGCCAATATGTTTTGCGAGGAAACTTTGGCAAGGAAACCAAATCCTCGCGATAGCCCTTTCGTGTTGTAGCGCAAGAACCCAACATGTTCAAGCAGAAGGCGAAGCCCAATCCCTTTTGCAAACACAAATGGCAAGTGTAATGAATGGTGTGTACGAAAAATACATTCATTTTGGAATGTACCAAAAATATATTTCTGGCCCAAAAATCTATTACTCCATCCCATATTTATTGGTTCTTTTCATTTTGGAATGTACCAAAAATGGTGCCTCTTTTACAAAACCAAAGCAAATTTGTAACTCTTCAAATGTTATCCATTCAGCAAAAATGGCTATAAAGGAAATTGGAAGGGGAAAAAAAGTACAGGCCAAATACGAAATAAAGCCATGAATTTTGAAGTCAATTACAAATCAGAGTAAATAAACCATCTACGCAGTCATCTCGCCAAAATAGAGAAACAAGATAAAGACACCCGTAGGACACAACCCGAAATGAGTTGGAAAAGAATTCATACCTAAAAAGGTTAAGCTGTTCAACTCCTCTCAATGTCTTGAGACCCCACTTGCACAAGTTAACTAAGGGTTCCACGGATCTCGGCTTTGATAGGTCTGTGTGTGTGGTGAGACGCCACCACCATGCACACCATCCCTGTTACAGTCACTCACTCGTTGCAGTCGCCAAAAAGCATGCAACACCAGGCCAATGCAGAAATTTATCACTAGAGATGCTCGTATGACTTTCCATTTCAACTTAGAAAGAGAGGTGAAATGGACACGAGCCAATTGACTCCCCAGATATTTGGTTCACGACTCTGATGATGCAATGCTCTTACGGTTATCAAGGAGAGAATCAATAAGTACGAGCCATGAGGGATACAGAAACCATAAATTAGCAGTATCCTCAATCCTTCACTTTGTCGGTAAGGTCACTAGAAATGGCAGAAGGTATTCTATGACGCTTCAAAATTCGGCTAGTGGCTATTTTTGCTAATTCATAGTTTAACACGATCACTCTCTCGTCGTCCAAATCAAACCTCAAACACTCTTTCGTACAGCCTTCCACAAGCCGGCACAAATGTTTCAAATTCTCTACTTCCACCCCATTCACTTTCTTTACCTGCTCAAAATATTGTTATTCAGACTTCAGATTTGCAAGACAGAATACGTTGAAACTCCTAGTCGGTTATCGTGAGCAAGATAGAATTTGTATAACCAGGAAGGATAATTAGATGAAGAATTGATATGCAGCTTTAACTATAGTACTAAAGAAAAACAATGGTACCTGTAGTTCAGCAAGACGCTCGTAACCCATATTGATGTCATCCATCAGAAGCTGTAAACCAGGAAACGAAAAGTCAAACAATCCATAATTTTTAAGCAAGTATTAATCACCAACTCAGTCTCAAATTCTAGCTACTCTTGTGCATCCAGAATCTATCAGTCTATTAAAACTCAAACTGTCAAATCAACTCAAACATCGCAATTGCCCAGACATTGTAAAAGTGAGTAGCCATTGTACATATCACAGCAGATTCTGCAGGGTGGCACTCGTTAAAACATCCAACTCTAAACCAATTTGCAAAAAGCGGAAAGGCCACAATGTAGGACAAGCTCTAACGCACTAAAGGACCAATAAGCAGGCACTTTAAGCAATAATTATATGACTAATAATGATGCAAGGAGTGGCCAGCAAGCTGTGTCCCGCAGTTATAAAAACTCTTTTTCTTTTTTTTCTTTTTTGTTTTTGATGATTATAAAAACTCAATTTATGACAGGCTTTTCCCTTGTTTTCAAGGCAGTGGTATCTACCATGTCTTCACAGCATAAGCTCAAAATGGGTTTCAGGGTATTTAGGGATTTTGACAAGCACAAGCATGTTGTGGCAGCCACATTTAAGTACGACATTGAACAGATTATCCAGTGACACCCACATTGCAATTGGCATGTAATTGGACCTTGTAACTAAAGGCGATTACTATAGGACTACTTCTTTCTTGAGTTTTGAGTTCAAAAGTAAGGTACAATCAAAATGTTTTAGAGTGATTCTGGAATCTCACATGCTCGACAAATATGCGGACAGTGAATTATAGACAAATCTATGCATACGTCAACAAAAACTCAATATAATATCCAAGGTGAAATTCGGAGCAACTTTATAGAGAAGCATGAGGAATACTATAAGGACGTGCATGATGGAATAAAGGCGGCAATCACAAATAGGTAATGCATGCAACATTCTTTACCAAAAATTGTTATAGAATTGCCATAAGACATCATTTTCAAGGTATACACACATCCATGAAGAATTTTCGAGGAGGATAGCTAATATTGTAAGTGGAGTTGAAGAAGACAATACCAGTAATGTCGCACTAAGCCTCTCAAGAAGCAACCACAAATTACTAGTTCTCTGGATATTTTACATCTAAATTTTCTTGTGTATCGGTATATTAATATTTAGAAATTATCCATCAAGATCACCAGTTACAAACACCTCAAATTAGAATTATCCACCACACACCAATTAAATGGAAAGAAATACTGCATATAAAAAATGGAAAATTAAATCAAAAGGAAGATGAAAGACCTGAGATAGAATGACAAGTTGTTCACCAGCCTTCCTAGGAAGTTCTCTCAGTGCTCGTTCGCACAATCGCCGGGGTGAAGAATTATACCAGTCTTCTCCATACTCATGCAGATATGGCTGGGTCAATGGTACAAATACCAGGCCCGCAAAAATAAAGTACGATGGAAGTTTATCAAATTGATGAACTGGAACAAGTTGCTGCAACTGCAATATAGCAGATGGAAAATATTGGTAAATATTTGAAGAATATTTATTCAGTAAAAGTTCAATGACCAGGCTTTCACAAATAAGATAGAGGCAGTAACTGCTTCAATTGCAATAACATAAGAAGTGCGCATATGGATAAGGATCTGGAACACAACAATTTAAAATATGGGACGTGACAATTTTTAAATATGAGACATGGACAAGGCTAGAAACCTGGTCAATGTACATACACACCTACACCTATATACATATATGCATGTATGCTGTTTGTATAAATGTTGTATCCCAGACAACCTAACAAATGGAAACTAAACTAACTTACCAAAACATTGAAAACTAGCACTAATTCTTCATAACCAAACAATGAACCATCAAAATGAAAAACCTCAAAAAATAAGTGACAACTGACAAGTTTGTTATACTCAACCCAAAAAATATGTTCATTGGATACTGAAAATTTGGTAAGTTTTGACAATGATATCTATGCATGTAGATAAGAAGCACAAGAAAGACATTAAACAAGCCTTCTCATTTGGAAAATGCTAGGTTTCAAACTAAGCTCCTTCAGGATCAATGGAATACTAACTATTAAAATTCTAGTTTTAGTAGAGTCCTACATATGTTTAACTTGCATCAAGGGCCAGTTCATGCTAAATTTTTCGTCTTCAGAATAATGTCAAAATATCAGTTGTGTCCGATAAAAATATGAAGGTTGGTATTTTTCGTATTTTTAACGGTCAAAGTACCTTTCATAAAATCCCATTTAGACAAGATGTTGTCTTCAAAGCATAGACAAGAAGTCAAAAATACCGAAACTGAAATTTAGACAATTTAGACAATAGCGTGAACTATGTCACTAGTCAGTTTTCAACAGTTTTATAGTTCTGGGTACATTGTTGGAAATCTTCTATAGGAGTCCCTCATGGTTTATCTTGTGGGTTAAGTTACTAATTTGCTTTTATTTGTGTGTAATTTATCTTTAAAAGGTAAAAGTGGCATATTCTCAGTTTTAATTTGCTTTTATTTGTGTGTAATTTATGTTTAAAAGGTAAAAGTAGCATATTATCAGTTTCTTTCTAGCAATTACGGTCCTCCTTGGTAAAGGAAGTTCCTACTATATAAAGCATGTAATGCCTCAAAATTAATGGAGATCAAATTTCTTTTATTCTTACTATTATTATTGTTATTATTATTCTTCTTATTCTTCTTCTTCTTATTATTATTGTTATTTTTATTGTTATTGTTATTATAGTCATAGTCCCTGTTAAAGCATCCAACTCAAACCCAATTGGCAATGAGTGAAGAGTCCGCCTAGGCTCATATACTAGCTTTGGAGGTGATAATTAATCCATGTGGGACAAACTCTAACACTCCCCCGCACGTGTGACCTCTAACTCGCACGTGGTGAGGTAAACAACGGATCCACAACATTGGAATCATAACGAAACATAGTGCACTTATGGCACAAACAATGGGGAATCAACGAAGAGAGTCTTGTCTAAAATCCTCTGAAAGCCTAGCTCTGATACCATGTTAAAGCATCCAACTCAAAACCAATTGGCAATGAGTGGAGAGGCCACCCAGACTCATATACTAGCTTTGGAGGTTATAATTAATCAATGTGGACAAACTCTAACAGTCCCTATTATAATTTAGCAGGATAATATGTTGATAAGTATTCAGTTATGATAAGAGAAGATCAAATAATGATAAGTAGTCAAGGTATGTTTTGTTAGAAGTATGATATCTTGTTTTAGTAGGATTCTAATTTGTTTATGTTAGTATCTTAGTTCTATAAATAAGAGATTCTTTGATGTATTATTGGAGTTTGATTAATGAATATTGAGTTTTAAGGTTGTGGCCTTGTGTTAGGGCTGTGGCCCATTTGCGCTACCCTTCTCATCCCTCTCCACGTGTTGCATCAAAACTTCTCCCAAACAATTTAAAAAGAAAAGCCATTAAGATGTGACTCTTTATATATCAATAAACTCACAGATAAGGCTTTGGTTAACACCAACATAGATGAAGGGGCAATAGTTGCCCTTCGATAGAAAGCGCCATGCCACCCATCATTTTTACAAGTTGAAAAATAGAGCAATCCTCACTATCAAAATATATGCACGTGCTCCACTCTCTGGATCACATGAAGTACCCTTTCAATATTACTCCTTGGACCCACTCTCCAGGTCACTCGAGGGATCACCAACCTTTCATAATCATTCATAATCCATCCTCCTACGTGTGATTCGGGATCCCAGCGCCAAATCACACTGTGATATCCTCAAACGGATCACACTGCTGAGCAACCTCGAAACTCCAATAATTGACCACTCAATTTGTGGTTGTTGTTTTTAGTTGATGGTCATCTAAATTGCCAGCTCAACCCAATAGAATGGCAGACAAAAATAAATAAAGGCAATCCGAGAAGCTTCTGAAGAATTTCTCAAACCTTTCATGGCAAAAGCCAACATACTGATGCAGTAGCTTTGAGGGTATTAGTGTCATTTTTGTGTCCTTAGTGTTAGTGGGTCTATAAATAGGTGTGAGAGTCTTTCATTTAGTAGTTTTGATATATTGATAATAGAATATTGAGAGCTTTTGCTCCTAGTATCCCATTTGGGATCCTTTATCTCTTAATTAAATCTATCCTTTGATCTTGGTTTGCATCATTTGGTATCAGAGCTCTGAGCTCAGATCCTGACCATCCATCTCACCGGAATATCGTCTGAAACCTAGACCTCGCCGGAAAAAGGCGTCGGAACCTCGCCGAAGCTTCGCCGGAAAACCAAAAACACCCTATTCCACCCAAAATCCCCAGATTTACACATTTTCAGGAATTTCCAGCCCTAAATCGAACTCAAACCTCCAAAATTGAGCCTGGTCGAACCATTTTCAGCCATTTTCGAACTTGAAAACATGGTTTAGCCTTCGAAATCACCATCTCGACCCTCGGTTCACGATTTCGGTGCTCGAAAACTGCTGTATGGCACTCGAATCTCTCGAATAAGACTCGATTCTTGCAGTTCTTGGTGTTTTGTTACTCGAATCAGAGATTTGAACCATTTCGGAGGTTGTTAAACCAGATTCGACCCTCGATTCAGCCATCTCTGCACTCGAAATTGGATTTCTAACACCAACTTGATTTCGAAGTGACCCAGTAAATTTCGAGCTTGGTTCAGACCATTTCGGCACTGTTCGCCCTTGATTAAGGTACGAAAACACTGTTCACCTGAAATCACTGTTTGAACACTTGAAGCACTGTTTTGAGGTTAGATTTCAACTGGGTTCTCTCATTTGGCGAAGTTTGTGGTGATTTGTGTTGATTTGCTGCGGTTTGAGTCGATTTGGTCAGTATTTGGAGTTGTTATTGGTGATTGCTTGTGATTTGCTTGAAGTTTGGGGTCCCAAATCGATTGGGTTTGCTTGACTGGGGTAGAATTGTTTGTTTGGAGTTGATTTTGGTGTTCTAATGGCTTATAGTGGTAAAGGTATAAGAGGAGGTGGATGTAGAGCTTTCATGGTGAATAATGGTAATGGAATTGATAACTTTGGCAACCAAAATCATTTTAGGAATGAGATTGAAGAGTTGAGTATACAAATTGCTACCTTGAACGATAAGGTGCAATTGTTGATGATGAAAAGACAAGTTGCTACCTTAACTAAGAAGGTGCATCGTTTACTACCTCATGGAGGTATTCATGATTCTCATAGTCAAGTAAAGTCTGCTTTTGACTACAAGAAGAAAGAGAACATTGGTGATGACCTTGAAGAATCCTATGGACCCGTCAATCCAGACAAGTTTGAGGGGGAGATGAACCTCACTCCGGATGTGCTTGAAGAGGCAAAGGAACATGGTTATTTCAATGGTTTTTCTATCTTTGATGAATATCCAAGTGAAGAACTTGAAGGTGTTCTTGGGAATGATTGTGCATTTGAGATTGAAGATGAGTTTGAGGATTTGCCCATCTTTGACGAGTCTCCAAACCAAGACTTTGGAGGTGATTTGGAAAGAGTTCCCGTCTTTGATGAGTTTGCAAATGAAGAGTTTGAAAATGACTTTGAAGATGTTCCCATGTTAGAAAAGTTTCCTAATGAAGATATTGATGATAATGTTCTTTCGATCTTTGAAGAGTTCCCACATGAAGAGTTTGAAGATGATCCCCTCTTTGAGACTAGTGGTGATTTTGAAGAAGTTCCCATATGGGACAAGTTTGAAGAAGAGTTTTGTGTTGACAATGAAGATGGTAAACTTGTTGATATGATCAAGGAGAACTTCCTTGTGGATAGGCAAGAAAGAAAGGAAGTGATAAGTGAAGACCCTTATGCTTTGGTTGTGTCACCAAAGTTGGATGAAGTTGTTTTTTACTATCCACCTATGAGTGAAGAGTTTGGAGAGCCAAAACTTGATGATTGCTTCCATTATTTGCCTTCCGAGTTGCACATGGTGCAAGGGGTGTTTGAATTAGCTCATTTTCCTTGCACATGCTATTCGGGATTACCAAAAGAAGGAAAAGATGATTTGGGACAGCTTGTAGACCCTTTGGGTTTTGTCTTCAAGCAAGCAACTTTCGAGCATAATGTGGTGACTTTTCAACGTGCTAAGGTGGATAGTTCTTGGTGCGACTTGGAAATGTGTGTGATGTGCTACTATGACGATATTTTGATTTACAAGACGCATGATACATGGATTATTTCATTGCACATAAGCATGGACGCGGTAGATGTATACAAAAAGAAGCTGATATTGAAGATTGGTTGTGGGGTGACGCGTTGAACAAGGAATGCAGCAGCATGTCTACTTCGAAGCTGCACAATAAAAACTTTATGTTGTTTTTATTTGGTGTCTTGTGCCATGTAGTCCAACTTGAGGACAAGTTGTTTCCTTTAGAGGGAGAGTCTGATGCAATAGCTTTGAGGGTATTAGTGTCATTTTTGTGTCCTTAGTGTTAGTGGGTCTATAAATAGGTGTGAGAGTCTTTCATTTAGTAGTTTTGATATATTGATAATAGAATATTGAGAGCTTTTGCTCCTAGTATCCCATTTGGGATCCTTTATCTCTTAATTAAATCTATCCTTTGATCTTGGTTTGCATCACATACCATCCCCATAATAGAACCCCAGAGGTTTGAACATGATGTAGTTGGCTAAATGGGATCGGCCAAAACTAAAATTTAACCCAACTTTGACAAAAACTCTCCTCAGAAGCCATCTCTATCTCCTCCATTCATGAGAGGCTTCTCCTTCGTTACGACTCTCTTCTCTCCACTCAAAAGGCTGCAACCATCCCATGTCCACGTATGGTGGTTTGGTGCAATCTTAATGCCAACATTGATTTGCCTAGGGCCCACATTCAGTTTGTTATAAATAATATTAGAACTAAAAATGGGTCAAGTTGGGTCAGGGTTTAAGGATGAAATAAAAATGAGTATGGTTATTCCTTAGCAAAACCAAATATGGAAATTGGTAATGGATATTCCTTTGTCCAGACCATTCTAATTACATTCTAGTATCAATTCAATCTTGTGTCCATTCAATTCCACTGAACCAAAAGCACCGAAAGAGTAGTATATGGCCATGAAATGGCTGTGAGATGCATCAATCAACATCATTTCACATCTCTTTGACCATCTTGACACGTCCAGACCAAATGTCACTTTTCCTCTTCAGTGGCCAAGAAATTTGGGAAAATTGCTTCTCAGTGGTAAATGGGGCAAGAAATTGCGCATTAATGGTGTGGTTTTTGGGAATCATAATATAATGGTAAGAGGAAAAATAATTCTAGATTCATGGCATGATAATTTTCGCCAGACAAAAATATCCGTTGAATTAAAACCCTTTCCCAGATAGACCACACACATTCACGTTGTTCTTACTTCCGTGCAATGTGTTTACTGAAGAGTGCAATTGTGCTTTACAAATAGTGCAATTACAGCTAATTGACGGTACAATGGTTGATTTTTTAAAACAAAAAATTTGATTTAGATATCACACTGTCAAGCCCAGTTGTCCTCATTTACGTGCAATGTTTGAATTAAAGGGTGCAATGGTGTTTCACAAAAGATGCAATAACAATTCGTTTACGTTGCAATGGTCAATTTCCTAAAACAAAAAGTTTGATTTGACATCACACTGCCAAGCCCAATTGTCCTCATGTGAGTGCAATGTTTGTATTCAATGATGCAGTGATGTTTCATAAATGGTGCAATACAATTCATTGACGGTGCAATGGTCAATTTTCCACGAAAAAAAAAAAGTTTCATTTAGACATCACACTGCTAAGTCCATTTATCCTCAATTGCGTGCAATGTTCGTATTAACGGGTGCAATGATGTTTCACAAAGGGTGTAATCACATTCCATTGACAGTGCAATATTAGGGCCTTTTTTTTTTACCTGAGGGGTATTTTTGCCCATCAAATTGTTGGTGCCATGAATGTGCAATTATTTTTCTCCTTCCCATGTGACTAGTAATTCCCAAAAACTGTACCATTAATGCACAATTTTTTGCCTCTTATACCTCTGAAACGCAATTTCCCCAATAAATTTTGGAAAGCTGAGTAAAAAAGGTACAAAAGGATGAGGCTAGTAGCCCTCCAAAAAGAATTCAAAAAACTATAATAAATATCTCTCCAATCTCTGGTAAAAAAAAAAGCATTCCTTTCAAAGATGAGGACAGGAAACACAAAAAAGCTAACTGCTATCTCTTACTACGAAATACTCTTTTAACCTTCAATTTCTCCTAAAAGACTTGCATTCCATTGAAAGCAATGTAGCCTTAGAAGCGCGCAAACACACGTTTCTAAAGTGCCAGCGATTTGTTGTTTGAGTCAAATTTTCTTTAATTTATCCATAAAAAAATTAAAAAGTACTCATAATGAGCAAGAAATCCTAAACAACGAAGTACTCTCCATCATAACGATAATGCTCAAGGAAAATGCAAAAGCAAGTGATGCATGCTCCCCTCGACCCCTCAACACATGACAAACCATGAAGGGCGTAAAGAGAAAATTGGTCTTCCTTTTTGAGAAAATATCATTAATATTAAGTTCTTATGAGCCAATTTCCCTGTTTGTAAGTTGAAGAGGGACACAAGTCAAAACTGATATAAAAAAGAAGTAATAACTATCGTTCTCATGATTTCTATGTAGGTACTATGACATCTAAAAAGAAATACAACATAGCATTAATCATGTGTACTTCTTGTGAGGTCATGAGCCAGGCCGTGGGATATGGAGGGAAGAGATCATGACACTACATAGTAGGACTTTAACTTCATTAGTGTAAGACCTTTTCCCACGGAAACAAGAAGTCGAGTACACGGACGTGAGTGTATAGGTGCAAGGGTTGGGCAAGGTAAGAAAGCTAATAATATTGTTATGGAGTGGATCGGGTCGTTACAAAGCCAACATCATGGTGCCCTTGTGTGGTCCACGGGAGTCATAGGGACGTGACTGACTTTGGTCGGGTGATAGTCATGTCTTGGGCTATGCCTCCCAACAAAATTCCACATCACTTCAAGGAAGAAATCTTCGCATTATGTAAGGAGGATCACCAACCTTCTACTAGGCATTTTCCCAAAGGAAACTTAGAAAGATAAAAATGCGCCCTTGCCACATGGACGTACTTGTATGGGTATGTGCTAGCATAGTAGACAATATCGTCTAGTTATGGATCTTTACAGTTATTGTTGACTTTCCAATAGACGGCAAACTAGTGCAATATAAACCCGAAGGTCCAAGGTGATGACCTTTAGTTTAGAAATCCATAGGTCTTCAATTCAATTTCTTCGGGGTTACATCATACACTTCCTTCATCGACAAATGCTTACTGGTATCCTATAGGTGACCCTATTCATAATTAGTACAACATACGCCTATGACATTTTGAAGGTATTGACTTTATTCCAGGGTGTAGAGTGTAGGTACAGTGCAACATTGCTAGAATGACGTTCCACTTAATCATCTGTTGTAGTATTCAGATCTACAACACTTCTCTCAAAAGAGAGTTATTCTTCTCTTTGCACTTTTTATTTATTTGGTCCCATTTCGAGTTCTTACTTAAATGATGCCTCTTGTCAATCACTCTACTTTTCAGTTCGGGGGACTTCAGCAAGGAAAATATAAAATCTGTAAAATGGTCAAATTACTGAATATTCAGAAAGAAAAGAAAAGAAAAGGATGGGAAAATTGATTAAGGGAAAAAAATTGAATTACCATATGTTGAGAAAGGGAAGGATAGGGGAGAAATTAACTCACTGGACGAATATTTATGCTGAACTCGTGTTCTTCACCATTCCTTAATACTCTAACTTTAGCCATTTCATTTGGTCTTTTCATCGAGACTAGATGGTCAAAAGTTATCCGCTCTCTGTTTCTGAAAGGAACTGCACAGTACATAATGCAATTCATTGAGATAATAGAACCCAGAAAGATGTTTCAATCAACCAACAGCAGTTAATGAAAAGATCTGCCGACCCAATTTGATATTTCCTGCCATCTCAGAGCTCATGCCCTCTTCAGTAATAGCTAGCTCTTGGGGTTTCCAAGAGGTGGCCAAAGTGCCAAACACCATGAATGTGGTTTTTGCATACTGAAAGCACCATAAATTAAAGGATATTCTTTTATGCGCGCTATCATCACAACACTTTTTTGTGCACTAATTTTCATTTTGGCCCTATGGAGGAAAGGAGAATAATTTGCTATTTTTTGCTAAAAGTGAGCAGGAAAATGCAATTCCTGAAGGAAAAAGCAAAATTGTAAAATACAAGAGAAAGGATTATGTACCAGTTCCATCATTTGCTATGCGAACACCATCAAACATAAGGAGAATATCATCTTTCTTCAACACTCTGTGAGCATCAGAAAGCGGGTTAATTTTGCTCACAAGTACACCTGTCATGTCACCATGCATCCCGAAGTGTTCTCGAAGCTGGACATTTTCAGTAGGCTGGCACGACAACCCTAGAGAGCAGAACCCAACATAATCTCCACTTTCTTCCACACCAGCTAGAAAATGTTTTATTACGGGCACAGGAATTATATAACTGCAAAGCAAAATCATTAGATAAATCAAGGAAAAGACTCCCCAATCCAATGTTTAGAGCCACGGAAGCCTATACTACCATATCACAAAACAAATTAACTGAGATAAAATGGAACCGGCAACCTAAAAAATGCCAATTTAAAATACAGGCAAGAATGAAGAAGATAGTTAAATGTTGAGAGTAGTTGGTGGTGAGATGGCCAAAATGGGACCATCTAGGAAGATGGTAGGTGCAGCGTTAAGATGGTGACCACCGGATACTAGTGATCCTGAGTGACTCTCTGGGCCCCTCTCGACCTAGATTAGTGTAAAATCCTCAGTCTGGAGAATAAGCATAGATGCTAGTTCGAATAAAAACTGAGTCAGATTGAAAAGAGGGAAAGCTAACTGCTAACCTCTCTATACCGACCATTGCTTCTGAACCTAAAATCAGTGGCAGTGTTTGATCTACTTGCAGGAGAGCTATACCTAACTGGAGAACGGTGTCCTTGTCCTTAGGGAGGATAATGCTTATACAGTCTATTTATTCCAATAAAAACTCACAGTAAGTGAAGTGGAGCCATAAGTATGTAATCCAGAACAAATCGTTTTTTATTTATTTGATACAACTCTTCCTTCGGTTCCTGGACTTTGAAGGAACTAGGAAGCTATTTGAGGGCATCTTGAAGGCCTCTGCCATGGGAAAAGTACCAGCGATTGTACAACCCACTGGTGTAGAGCAGACAAGGGAGCTCAGTCCTTCCTCACCCAAGGAAGATTCTAAAGCTCTCAAGAATTTAGTAAACTTAACGACCACATAGTTTTATATAAACTTTGAAGGAAGATCTCAAGATTTTGAATTGGCACGGAATCCAGAAAATTAAAATTTAAACCAATTATGAATGCAAAAACCATTTACATTCAACTAAAACAGATAGAAAGACCTAACAAACTAGTTTGATCTGTACAACTGGCTCAGCCCAATTCAGATATTGAAAATCAAAAATTACCAGAATGTTAGGACAGTACATTACTCCGTATATTCTGTTTAGTTAGTCACAGCAATAATTGAGTTATGAGAACATCCTGAAATGATGTTAATACTGAATCATAAAATCAGACATGGCCAAAAGAGCAAAACCAAATGGTAGAGGGGCTTGAAGAAGAAATTCTGCAAGTTAAGGTGAGTACTCGTCATCCAAAGTAATATACATGCCCAAAAAATGCCATTGAAACCAGATCAAAACTCACCCAATATTTTCTGCACCTGAAAGGTTTTGAAAAGCTACCCCAGCAACCTTGTTCCCCATGATTGCTGGGCCTCCACTATTCCCTGGATTTATAGCCGCATCAATCTGTATTGCCATCAGCTGCGTAGCACCATGTACGTATTGTGTGGGCTCAACTCGGGATACAACTCCTTTAGTAACAGAAATGTTGTCCCCTCCTACAACCAAGCAATGAATGCCCTATTTGTTAGTTGAATTAGCATACAAACAATTTTTCTGAGAAAACAACTGATTATTAATACACATAAATACACACACACCAGCCACCCTGCCCAACCCACCCAACAAAAAATTGAAGGAAAAAAAAAAGTCACCACATGACTAATAGTTGCTTTGGCTTGCATTAGGCCACTGGTGCCTTTCAAGGGTTGTTTTGAACTTCTGACTTTTACTGTTTGATTTTGTCCATTGTTCTCGAATCCTGTTGTTGGTTAGCCGTTTGTTTGCTGTAGATGGAAGGGTGTCCCTTGGTCCTTGTCTCTAAAGCACCAACACAGCTAGGAGTCGCCATATCCATGTTGGACACGCAAGGGACATGCCAAATGCATATGGGACACCTTGTTTCTCAGGTTTTTCGGTTCACCAAAAGAAGAATGTATGATCTACCAACATCTATTGTTGTTCAATCCTCCTATCAATCTTTTCAGGGAATGATTCTCACATCCCTACTTCGAAAGGTATTTGGAGAACTAAAGCTACACCTAAGGTAACTTTTTTCCTTGGACAATATCTCTTCAAGCTATTTTAAGATTCTTAACTATGAAAAGTCTCAAGAAAAGGTGGAAGGTGCTTGAAGAGTGGTGTTGGATGTGTAAGAAATCAAGTGGACCCGTAAACCACCTTCTCCTTCACTGCTCGTTGGCTTTTGAACTGTGGAATCTCTTATGTTTTGTTTTTGGGGTGTAGTCGTCATGCCTAAGTGATTTAGTGCTCTTAGCTACTTCGACTCACGGGTGCCTGAAAAGGTATGTTAGGTTAGTAGGACAAATAGGAGCATTAAGCTTTTCTGCATCGTTTGGTTGGAGAGGAATAGATCTTTTGTGAGATTGAACTGCTGATCTTTTGGTTTCTTGCGTTTTTAAGTTAACAAAGGAGTGTCATTTTGCAATTGAGTCTTCTATGAAGGGTTGATGATCTGTACATATAGTTTAGCATTTTTTGTGTTATATCATTCACCCATTAAGGCCATTTTCTCAAGGAATCCTTGCTTGTCAAAAAAAATCTTAATCCTCTCTTTTTCATACACTTGATTTACATTTTCGATTGGATATGCCCAATATACAATATAAGTACAACTAAATAGAGTACTAAAGCCGACTTGCATTATCGATTATATTTTTACCTTGAGGATAACCAACTACAGCGACAGCTTCTTGGAGAAAAGGAATGTCACCAAGCTCCAAAAAGGTCATACCGTCCCAGAATTCGTCACTTTCAACAGTCAGAATAGCCAGGTCACATTCATGCCCAATAGCTTGGACCTCTGCCCTGTACTTAGTAGGAGAACCATGCTTCCTTACAAGTACAAATGTACAATCAGCCACCACATGTGCATTTGTCAGGATCCTCTTACCAGCGACCACAAATCCTACATGGTTGTCATAAGACATTGAATTATTAGAAAACACAAAAGCAGAATGAAGGATAGCTAGTAAATTACAGATGAGGCATGCATCCACACCAAAAAAATCAACCAAGATAGTTGCATTAGCATTGTTATATTTGTCTTGATCCGCAGTTTGCAGGTTCTGTCAGCGTTTTCTTACTTTTTGGTGTCCATACTTTTTTTGGGGGGAAAGATGCTAGTTGTCCATGACAGCAACTGCGCAGAGTGACTCAGAACAGAGAAAACTTCTGTAACTATCAAACAAAAACAACAATAACAGTACCCATGTGATCCCCCATCGATAGAATATGGGCGGGGGACGAGGGGATGATAGGAGACAGGCCTAGCCTTTGGCAATATGCACACAAAGTGGCTGCTCTCATAAAGTTTTACCACTAAAATACCGAACCCCTTATACCTCCAAAAATCGAGGAACTCAAGGGATGTTCATAGACATTCATATACACAGTAATATCCTGTATTTCACACATCGTACTTTTGCATTAGTAACACCATATTTTACCTAATCATAACCAAACCAAACCAATGACATATACCAGTAAGATTCTTGTGCTGAAAAATGAAGTGATGGAAATTTGCACCAGGCAGCAGGGAAGGTCGTATAGAACATTGGGAACAATGTCGATTGGAAGGGGAATAAAATGACATCTTTCAATAATTCCATTCATTAATTTCTAGTTAAAGATGACAATATGAATTTTACCTAAGATACTACTTAATAGGCCCAGATAAGCAAATTTTATCAGTTCTTAGAAATCTCATGCAGATGTCGTGCATTTATGTGTCTCCCTTCTCCAGTGCCTCCTAAGAGAAAGGAAAAATTAACTTAAAGAAAAGGATTTATCGTTACGGTATCTAATTTACTTTGTTATGAATGGCATCGTCTTCGTACATTAAGAGGATAAATTTCTGAATCTATGAACTACAACTCAGTTTTCGTAATGACTTAATCCGGTTAAATGCATTCTGTTTGCTCGTCACCACATGTCACCCAAAATCAAAATCTCAGGGACTAGGATCCTACGCATCTCAGCCAACAAGAGAAAGATGCCACCATAGACATTGCCAAAGCTATAATACATAATCAAGACGTGAGCCTACTAATGGGAAAGAGAGGTGTGAAAAAGTGAAGTCTTAGAGCATTCCAACCCATGGCTTCAAGTTGGAGATACGAAATTTTTTTGAAGGCTTAGGTGACATTTTGGCATCTCCATAATTGACATCAAACTCTCCCTCTCCAACCCTAATGTCAAATTTTGAAATAGAGGTCATCATTTTGAACCAAAAGCAAATTTGGCATCATGGGGTCTTGGCTTCAAAAATGGGAGAAGAGCTGTTGTTTTCAAATCCACGTGGAATTGAAGCTTCAAAAGGCAGCTGGGTTGGATAGAAACAAGCTGCCAAAATTGACTGATTGAATCTTCACGTCACTTTTGAAGCACCAGTTGGAGTCACTCATAAGTACCTCCCATATGCCATGAGGTCAAGGAGTGGATTAAAACCAGAACACCTATAAAGCAACATGCACAACTGTAATACTTCTTCAAGAGCAAAAGTTTATAGACCTCTATGACCCAACCACCAACCTGACTGAAAGGGAAAACTGTGTAGTACTATCTCAAAAAGAGGCTCAAGACATCATATAAGCAACAAGCAAATTGAATGCTTTCAGGTTCTAGGCGGAAGAGCTCCACCATAGCGTCTTCCTAAAAATTTAACCTCAAAATAATAATTGGAAGTTTCTACAATAAGTAGATAATCACTGGTCTAGGAAAGAAAATACTTAATAAATCAACTAACATATACATTCAAAATATACGCTGTTAACATTACTACTTAAGGCAACAGGAACTTAAAGAGTTAAGTAAAGAAGAGTAATTGTGTTGAAGAGGTAGCACTAGCACCCGCACACAAACCAAACCAACCGAGCCTTATGTCCCAATCAATTGGGATCGGCTACCCACACACAAACCAATGTCATTGAATTGGCGCCTCCATGAGTGATCCGTTTAGAATACTTCATCCGAATTGTTATTGTGGTTCTTGAATTGAATCATAGGCACATGTAAATAAATTGAAAGCAAATTTATGGGAAAAGGTAACCGACCGGAACCCATAGAATCGCGCTGGGATTTATTCTGCCAGGGGAGGAAGTAATTAGGGCTGCTGGAGATAGTGAAGATCTTAACCACAGAGTCAAGGGCTAGCTCTATTGTTGAGTACGCGTCTATGGAAGCATTCGTGGGCGTATTTCTGCCGTACCCAATCTGGCAAGATTCTTTAGCACCATCACAATGAGTCACTGCATCTTCTACTTCTTCTTCTTCTGCTACAGACGCTGTTGAGATATCAACACCACGAACGGCGGTTAACGACGTGGCGGCCGCATGATCATGATGATAACGGGCTATGTTGACATCAGAGAGGAAGGAGGAGGAGGATTTTTTGGATGGGGAGAGGAAGAAGAGGGTTTTGATAGGGTGAATGAGAGAGGGGGGATTGAGACAACCACAATCCAAGAAGGAAATGGGGCAGCGCCGTTGGCGGTGGATGGCATAGCTGAACCAAGAAGAAGAAAACCTGCGAAACGCATGGCCGGTGGATCCCAGCATTGATTTGAGTTTACAGTTCTCTGTTTAGGTCTGAGGTTCGGTTCTGTTCTGTTCTGAGGGGAGTAAATTGAAAATACAAAGACAAAAAAGGAGAGAGCGCCGTCCCGCCGGTTTCTGTTTTGGAAAATATCGTCCTCGACTTAACCTAGCAAATTTAATTTAGCTAGAGTTGGCAACGGGGCAGGATGGGGTTGATCATGAGGTTGATCTAGGGGTGCGCATGAGGACGGATCGGGGCCGGAGACTACTATCTCCACCCCAATTTCCAAACCCCTTACTCATATTCATCCCCTATCCAATCTCCAACGGGGATTTATTTTTATCCTCCATCCCCGCTCCAAACGGGGAACGGGGATTCCCACGGGGATTTTGGGGATCTAATTATTTTCCCTAGAGTAACAAGTAAATAGTTATAGAAGCCCAATTACAAATCATTTTCCCTAAAATCCAATCACTAGGCAACCCCTGGGCATGTAAAACTTCATGTGTTTGTAGAACAACAAAAAGAGTGCAGAAAAATAGAAATTATGAAGAGTTCTTATGTATATTCATGACATTAATTAAAATTGATTAAATGCAACATGGGTTGTCTAGTGGATAGCATACATAATTGTTTCAACCGTTGATCGCTGATTCCACCGTTCTCGTTTTCGATTTCCGAACTCATGTCCAATTCCCCTTTCCTCCCCAATTTTCACCAAGAATTTTTTTCGGTGGTAAATTTTTATTATATCCCTTCTACTTTACACAAAACAACACTTTAGTTTAGTCCTTCTTTTAATTTAGACAATCTTACCTTCAATTATGATTACATTTCAATGTGAACCCTCCGTTAGCTTCCATTTATTTTTTGGACAGAAAACATGCATTTGCCACTCATGTGACCAAATGATATGTTTGCCCATTTCCTTCCTCCCTCCCTCCCTCCCTCTTACCACCCCCAACCCTAACTAGTAACTACCTTAAAATGGTATGTGCTTTGTGACTATCTTTTGTTTTTGTATCTACTTGTTCAATTGTTGTGTTGGCAGACATTTATTGGTCAAAATCATTTCAACCGGAAGTCAACTATATGACCACGAAATGAGCACGTAATTGTTGAGACTTGAGAGAACCCAAAGCAGAGAAGAAAAGGTTGTACACTGCACTGCAGGCTTGAGGAGGGTTAATTACAAATCTTACTGCATAATAAAATAGCTTGAAAGCAAAATGATTCTTTTCCATGGCCAAACGGATCTACCAAGAATCTTAGTTTCAATTTGATGTGTTTGGTTGGAAAAAAGGAAAAAAATAAACATGAAAAAACCAAAAAACTGCCATGGAAAAGAGAGGAAAACGACATTGGATATCGAGTTGTTTTAGCACTTTCTATTTTAGGTTGATTTAATTTCAGTTTGAAATATCAATAATTTCTTTTTGAATTTCATATGGTTTTTCGAAAGCCATAAGGCCGTATGAAGAAATATATACTACTTTTGTTTGTAAATAGCCTTTTATTTACTCTTTGATACTAATGATTTTGTATTGATTCTGAGAAGCTATATTATTGCATAATATTTGTGTCTATAAACTATCTTCAAACCAATGCATGCTCGTGTCCATGTCTGAAGGAATGTTGAGTAATCGACGTACGTCCCCGTACCCGTGTCCATGCCCATTGTTTATGGTCCTTTGAATTTCAGAGAGGGGGAAGGAGAGGAGGTAGTGAGAGGGAGAGTGTGTGGTTTGAATTTCGAAAAAGAGAGAGAGGGAGAGAGAGAATGTGGTTTGAAATTTTGGGTGTTGTAGGCTGGTTGAGGAAAAAGGTAGAGAGAAAGAGAAAGGAAGTGAGTTGGCAGAGAGAGAAAAAAAATGTTATATGATGACTTGGACAAAAATTATGATTGAGGCAAAAGCTGCTCTCTATTGTAATATAGATTTGGAAAGAAAAGTAAAACACAAAAGTTGCAAACTCTCTCTCTCTCTCTCTCTCTCTCTCTCTCTCTCTCTCCCCTTAACACCTTGATGATGAGGCAAAAGGCCGACCTTATTCTTGTCAGAGTTGAGGAGGAAGGCAAGGCAGTAGTGTTTCTTGATGCGCTCGAGGTTCTTGTGGTTGTTGTTGTAGTTGATTTTGAGGAGGGCATAGTAGTCGAGGTGGTTGTTGAAGCGTTTCTAGGAGGCAATGAGGACATCAACGACGGCAACAATCTATTCGGGGCCGTCAAGCAAAGGGTCGATTCCTATCATCCATCGATTTTCAATATAATATGATAAACATTTCTCAAATAAGAAAATACAATACTTCACACATTTACTTCCAAAGATCTCATCTTAATGTTCCAAGTTCATAACCAATATCAATATCTAAGTTGGGTACCCGTGTCCCATTTAAATACATGAATAAAAGTGTTAGTTATTACATTCTTCCAAGTCAAAAGAGTAATAAAATAGAGTTACAAGTTCATCTTTCAAAAATCTAGTTCATGAGATGATCAAATAACTCTTCCTTGTATGATTTCAAAAGATCATGCGCTTCAAGCAGTCTAACTCATGCTCATTGATGTGTAATTGAAAATTGAAGGGTTGAGCTACACTAGCCCAGTAGGAATGTCACACCCTCAGATATTGATATTGGTTATGAACTTGAAACATTAAGATGAGAAATTGAAAATGAGTTAATGTGGGGCCAATGTGAGTGTGGCAATTGCACTTGGGTTCATTTATAACACATTAGAAACTTAGGGGGTGTAAGTGCATAAAGGGGGGTGTATATATAAGTGCATATGGCTGATTTTTTTATCAAAAATATACACTCCTTCCTCTCTAAAAAATCAGCCTCTCTCTCTCTCTCTCTCTCTCTCTCTCTCTCTCTCTCTCTCTCTCTCTCTCTCTCTCTCTCTCTCTCTCTCTCTAAAGTTCTCCACAAAACCTCACCAAAATACACCCCTCTCACTCCCCAAACTCAAGATTTAACCTCAAAACCGTCTTCTACGCGTGATTTGGAGCTTGGGTCTCCGTGGGTTTGCTTGGAGCTAGGCCATTTCGGTTGGGGTTGACAAGAACAATTTGGGGCTTTCACTTCCTTCTCATTTGAAACTCAAATCTTGAGGTAGGGGAACAATTTCTACTCCCTCTAGTTGTATCTATGTGATATGATGCATATATCTTGTTCTTATTTATCCAATTTCTCAAAATCATAATTTTTCTTCCTAGTGGGTTTTGTTGAGTTTGGGTTTTTGATCTAAGGATTTGGTAGTTGATTGATGCAATTGATTGTTGTTTACCCTCCCTCCATGCCCATTAGTTTCTTGACACTTCCAATTTTTTTGCCTAAAACATCAAAATATGACTTGGGATGAAGTTTCATGCTTTGGAAAAAATTCGCAGAAAATCTGGGTTTCCCCAACTAGTCGTGCAAAAACCTCCAACCGGTTACGCGCTTCTGAAAATTTTGCTCGAATCTGTCTCTGCCCAACCTGTTGGACAAAAACCTCTAACCGATTGGGCTTTTCTGAAAAATTGTTCTTGTCTCTGTCTTGGCTCAACCAGTTGGGCAAAAACCTCTGACTGGTTGGGAAACGCTAAAATACTATATTTGCATCCTTTATCCTCCCTTTGAATTTTTGACACATCGTACATCCCTCCAACTTTATTTTGGCTACATTTGGGTAATATAAGGAGTTGGTTTGACATTTCGTTGCAAATGATAACAATGGGACAAAATGTGAAGTTTTGAAATGAGTTTTGAATCAAAAGTGTTTTATGGATAAATGTGAATACTAGGGTCACCATTCGGTGTGTCCCTAGCAATGGGTGAACGGAGCCCACGAAATCCGACAGAGGGATTAATTCCCCATTAAATAAATGGATATTTTGAGAAGTGTTTGGAAATAGAATATTTCATGAAAGATATGGCATTTTGGTATAATTGGATACTTGGATACGCTTTTTTGAACATTTGGGTATTAAATTTGACACTTGGATACGTTCTTGGACACGTGAATATTCCTTGGGATACTTGGACACATTTTTGGACTAACCTTGGTGTTCTTAGGGAAAATTGGCTTTTGGTAAACGCTTTTGAGAATTTGGTGAGTACTTTGGCTTTTGATGAACATTTAGGCTATTTTCAAACATACCGGTATTTCCTTGAACACATGGATCCTTGTTGGAGGAAGTGAAGGATTGCACTACGGTTTGTGAAAATGAGAGAAGGCAGGACGGTAAAGAACATAGGAGACGTTACAAATTTAGGATGAGTGTATGTGTTTGATGAGCGGATATGTTTTAAGATAGAAAGAGTCACGTTATAATAACGTTGGTCTATTATTACTAGCGTAGCTGGGCATGGTGAACGTGGCCTGTGAAACACGGAATATAGTGTTATTACCAACGTAGCTGGGCATGGTGAACGTGGCCTGTGAAACACGGAATATAGTGTTATTACCAACGTAGCTGGGCATGGTGAACGTGGCCTCTGAAACACGGAATATAGTGTTATTACCAACGTAGCTGGGCATGGTGAATGTGGCCTCTGAAACACGGAATATAGTGTTATTACCAACTCTGAAACACGGAATATAGTGTTATTACCAACGTAGCTGAGCATGGTGAACATGGCCTGTGAAACACGGAATATACTATTATTACCAGCGTAGCTGGGCATGGTGAACGTGGCCTGTGAAACACGGAATATACTATTCTTACCGGCTGGATAAGAGTATCTGGGATGTATACACCATAGTACGGGTTGCCGGACCTGTAACTTCCCGATATATGTATAGATAGAGTTCATAGAGGAGTTGAAGTGAAAAAAAAAGTTTAAGTACTTAGCACGTGTGAAACACTTAAGATTAAGATTAAAGACAAGAAGTTTTCATGAACGAAATGACGATTTCATAAATGTTAACACATGGACTTTTAATTTGATTCATATATCATTCATGAGTCTTCACTTTTCAACATGAAACATCGTATTTGTCGAACCATCGTGTTTGTCTCTTGCTCATTTCACGTGCACTTATCATCTTTATACACCTAGCGTTAGTAGAATGGTTTTCCTACTGGGCTAGTGTAGCTCAACCTATCAATTTTCAGGTACCCGGCAAGGCACATGAGATGGATGCATGAAATGTGAATGAATAGCATTGGATTTCATAGAGCATGGAGTTATTTTCCCATCTTTGTCTCATATTTTTGAAAGATGGTTTTGTAACTTCTATTTGTTAATCTTTTGACTATTTGGCTAATGTAATAACTTTTTAAACTTGATACTTATGCCTTTGGGTTATGGGTTCTCATTATTAGAACTCATTGAATTATTTAAAGTGAGAATGTATTATTTTGGACTTTACTATTCAAAGGAAAATTATAAGACTTTTGACTTGTCCCACGTGAATATTATCTATATTTGGTCTATTAAATTTGTGAGCGTGACAGATATTATAAGATAATTACTTCAAAAATCCATGTGGAAGGTCAACCAATTTGATAGTCCAAGTCAAATTTCTAGTTCACCATTCAAAGTCAAAGTCATACATACATAATAGTCAACAGGTACTCATACCCCAAATATAAAGTGAATAAGTCTTAAAATGCTATTACAAACCGTAAGTCAAAAGAATTGAATCAATAAAAGCATCTCTCAAAAAGTTATGTCTGAAGATGATGCTATAACTCCTCCAAGTTGAGCTTTCAAAATATTCATGCACACATCCCATGCAATCCACATCATGCTCCATGCAGAGTACTTGAAATTATTAGGGTGAGCTCACTAGCCTAGTAGAAAACAATCTACCAAAACTAAATGTAATGAGATGCAAGTGCGGGATGGAAATGAGGGTAATAGCCACACAACAATGCTTAAGAATTTACAAGGACCAATGAAATGAAAATAGACTCACAAGTCCCTAGGCTTCATTTGCTTTCACCCCATTGTACGCAATACATACCGGACATGTACCCAATCTCTCAATTGTGTCAGACGCATTCAAATCATCGTGTCGTTGGTTCATTCATGTTTAACAATTTAGAAATTTCTTGCAACACGTCCATAGGACGGATCTAGTATCATTCTGGGTGTCATAGTATCATCTTCCCCTTGCCAAGGCATATTCCTAGCGACACGTCCATAGGACGGCCCTAGTATCATTCCTTTCAATTTCTCATTCTTGTTTAACGTTCAACAAACCTCAAGTTAACCAAACATGTGTGTCACATTCGCCACTATTGTCATATAATTGGGGAAAATGAGTCAAACAACTGGGTTAATGATCACCATGGAGTTCCTTGTTTCATTGGCAGAATTCCCTTTTGTAAACTCTTGCCATCTACAACACATATATTTAACACAAATTCTAGGTATGATGCATGCAGGCTAGACAATAATGAGTAGAAAAATATGCTTATATGAATAGCAACTCGGCGTATGTAGGATTTTCATAGGAAGCAGAATAGATTTCTCTTTTAAAAATGAAAACGACAGATAGTTCATCTATGACTTGTTTCATGATATCACTTGTCTTAATCCTTCCTCAAATATCTCTCAATCAGAATTCTAGCCAATGCGCTTGAAGCTGTGTAATTCCAGATGATGTCTTCTGCTGATGCCACATTGGCGAACTGCAAATGATGTCTTCTACCAATGTTGTGTAGATGAAGTAACTCTTGATAATATCTTCTACCGATTCCGTGTCGATGAAGTAACTTTGAATGATATCTTATGTCTATCCTTGCCAACGAAGTAAAAATGAATGATGTTTTCTATCGATGCCGCGACTTTAAGCGATGACCTCTATCGATCCTTGCTGATGAAGTAAAAATGAATGATGTTTTTTTATCGATGTTGGGATTCTAAACGATGTCATCTATAGATGCCGTATCGATGAAGTAAGACAAATGAACAAATGAACCTTTTCTTTTCTTATCTTATCTCTTTTTCCTTCTTTTTTCCATTGTTGCGCTATAGTGCCCTTTCAGGTTGTCGCTATGCCAACAGTTTTGTATCTTGCCATGGTCTTATGTTTTTACTCACACTGCCCCCAAAGGGGTTTTCACTGTGTTGAGACCATGCTTTTTTTTCGAAAATCTCTCAATGTCCTTGCCCTTTAGGAGATGGGATGTACTCTGATATCCGTGCATTGTCCTAAGTGCAGTAAAACTTGTCATGTGAACATTGAAATTTCAAAATTCATTCTCTTTGGTGGAAAAGACTTGGGTCTTCTAATTGTTACGAGAAAGCTTTGGAACTTCTGATTAGTTATGGATAGGACTCGGAGTTTCTGACTAGGAAAGGCCTTGAAATTGTAACTTCTTTCTGATGAATGCTTGAAGATTCTGAATGGGTTTGTGCATTTTTTTTTCCTTTTCTCCAATGTTTGAAGATTTTCTTGATGATAGATCAATATAAGATATTGGTGAAATGCTTTCTGTGTGAATTTGACCATTTCTTTTGCTCACATTAAAAATAGTATGCCCTCCGTCCCAATTTGTTTGTCCATTTTGGATATTCATGCAAATTTCAATTGCTTATATTTTTCAATTTGAATCTCCAAAAATATTCAATTGGATCTTGTTTGATAGTTCGATAATACAAAGTGTTCACAATTACGAAAAACATTATAAATTGCAACATATAACAATCGAAAAATGACACGAGTTTCAAAAATGGATAAACAAATTGGGACAAAGGGAGTACTACACAAAGTAAAGCCTAATAAGTCAAGGTAAGAAAATTATCCAAAAAAAAAAAAGTCAAGGTAAGCGATCTTAAAAAGTACAGAAAAAGACCCGGAGGGGTGGTCAAGTCAAAGTGGAGCCGTTAAAAGGATCAGGCCCCCTTAGCGTGTACGCTGTTTTAACAGTCTTTCTGATATTCCTAGCGTCAAACCTCAACAAGATTGACGTGGTGCATTGCGACAATATACATTTATATTATCGTGAATTTTATTGACTCACAAATTGATTGAATATAAATATGCAGTATTACGGTGTCCGAAACTAGACGCGGGCCCGGCCCACGGACTAGCCGGGCCAACACAATTCTAAATATGTAGTCTACATGCTGAATATGAACATACATATATTGGTATTTGAGAGAGATTTACATACAGGCTCCCTGCTCGAACCTTGGTAGAGAATCAGACATAGCTTCCGCTGTATATATGAAAAATTGACCGAAAAATTGGCTATAGAATGCGCTATAAAATGGATAATTTTGACTAAATACTCAGACAGAGTAACAACAGATTTTATGATCTGGGATTTCTTCTGAGAGAAATCCGGCAGCTCTTTCAAGTAGCCGTGGGTACTGAGATTTCTTTTGGGAGAAATCCGGCAGAGTTACCGCATAGTATATAAAGAATCTGAGATTTTTTTTAAAGAGAAATCTGGCAGAACCTTTGCGTAGCTTTGGCTACCGAGACCTCTTTTTGAGAGAAATCCGACAAAGCTACAGCGTAGGATATAAAGGAAGTCGGGCTATGCTGGTCTGTGTGACTAACCCGAGTTTTCCCTAAACTAAAAGACGTCCCCAATGGGAATGAAGAGGCCAGGCTATGCTAGTCTACGCTGACCAACCCGAGTTCTGTGCGTGTGAGAGTGCGGTGCAGCCTTAGCTCGACCGTGCTGGCTCAGGGTCCTTTGATCCAGGAAAATCCAGGGAGGTATCCTTGGGGTTTGAGGTGCTCTAGACGTCGTGGCAGCGTCCATTTTTCTAAATTATGCTCCGAAGATAGAGAAACATGACCATTCAGTACTCGGTTAAATTGGAGTGCTATAAGCGATCTGATGACCAAACGAAGTCTGATTGACTTGAATTTCACAGGGAACTCCAGGATGGTTAGAAGGAATTTATAAATGGTTTAGATCTCAAAAATTGGGTCCCAATTTCCATGATCATGGAATTGGTCATCTCGGGAAGCGTAGTGTCCCTGAAAATAGCAAACGGGCTAGGAATCGCCCAAGACTTGACTTGAGACTTAATTTCATCACATGAAGCTTAAATATAAAATTTGGTATGATTTGGAGTAGTATAGAAAAAACCTGGGTCTTCTGGCCTTGTTTGCCACTTTTTACCAGATAAAGGTAAACATGGGGTGAGAGTTCAACGGTCAAACATCCTCTGATTTTGATGTGGCCTGAAACGATCACTCAGAAATATCGAAACGAGTGCATCCAACGGTCTTGATATTTGACTGGATGTCTTAAAGATATAGCTGGCCGATTGGCCAAAAAACAAGCTTTTGGAAGTTTATTTCTGATAAAATAATGGAGGGGAGGGGTACAGCCCCCTGACATGACATGTCTGTCATCTAAGCTATGCACATGTAGATGTTAAATAATGACTGATATTGATATTTGACTTACCGTGACATCAGAACTATGCCGGTTTACCATTACCGGGAATGGTGTGTTTTATACGACAAGGCTGTTTTTATGTCTGATGATTCGATATCTATTTCCTGCGACTCATTCGATTTGATTTGATACATAGAGGGTGGGACAAAATTCAGTGTTAACAGGGGAGGGGCAACCACAATCCAACCCAGCCCACCCGCGGTGCCTTTACCCACTATTCTATTCCCATATTTTTACGCAGAGAGAGAGAGAGAGAGAGACCCTAAAATTGACACTGTTCAAACAAAAAAATTGGGATTTGAACGACTTATCAGATACTAGATGAAGAATCCAAAAATGACAACAAGGCCGCTTCGAACCACAAGCAAAATTGGGCATTGATAAGTCAAATTACAAACGACAGTTGGGAAATTTAATTGAGGGTTCCGCCGAATTCAGCTCTGTTTGGACCTTAGGGAAAGGAAGAGATATTTTTTTTATCCTTTTACTTGTTTGGTTCTAAAAATAGGAAAAAAATAGTCAAATTTCTACTTAACTTTCCTTTTATTTTCCGTTCACCTTTTCATATATAATTTCCTGTTTAATTATTTTCGCTTTTTTTTTTTCCCTTTTTTTCTTTCTTTCTTTCCCCAAACAGAGCATTGTACACCGGGTCAAGACAGAGGGAGGGGGAGATAGACCCTGGTGGTGGTTCGAAGCGTTTGATAGATTGGTAACTGTAAATCGCTCCCCCTCCCGGACCGTAATAACTGTAAATGTCTCTCCCTCAACCCTAGATTCTGCAACCGCTCCACTCTTCCTCCCGGTCTCTCTCCCGCTATTTATTCGGCTCTCTCCATTGACCGAAGATTGAGATGACTCGTTTTGGTGCCGTTGGGCTTTTTGGTTTGCGCTGAAGAATTTGATTCAGAAATCAGTGGTCGACAACTTTACAGTCCGCTTATTCTCCGATCAGGTATCCTCCTACGTCACCCGTAGTTCAGTTTATTGTTGGGGAATTGAAGCCCTAATTTGTTTTGCAAGTGTGTGGGTGGGCTGTCCATCCAAGCGTTCTTGCTAAGCCCTAACTTTGTTGGTGTATTACATGTCACACGGTATAATGTGTATAATCTCTAAATTCACCCGCATGTGTGTGTGTTAACATTAGTATGTTAATCCCTCAATCTCCTATATGTGTAATTATGTGTATATGTTACGGCCTAAATTCATGGCTTGTTTGATTTTGTGATATGGTTTTTTGGTCTTTCTTTGTGATATGAGCATTGGAATGATGGAAAAAGCCCCATTTTTTTGTATTAGTCCTGCGGCTGCTGGATCTGTTTCTTATGTTAGGTTGTGACCATTACTTGCGATGATGGTGGGTTTTTCTTTCTTACCTACCCTCATTACGAATCCAGAACAAGAGTAGAACTTATCTCAAGAGCGGCATGTCTTTCTGGAGCTTCTTTCTAAAGGGATAAGGAACTAAGGGACTAAGAAAATTTAATATCCCAACAGTGTAGGGGAGGAATTCCTTATCTCATTGTCATCTAGTAAAATCAAAACCAAGCAGCATGGGGTGCCTGGGGAAGATAGGGATTTGGGGGCAAGATCCACACAATCCCCAAAGGCGGGCGCAAGACCTGCATAAAGATTTTATTTTTCCTTTCCATACTTTACTTATTGGAACAGTCCATATCCCCTTCTCGTAGTGGTCGATTAGGTCCATCCCACTCAAACCTTTATGATGTTAGTTAATCTGCGCATATAGTTGTGTATCTATTTGAGAATGGAACACATTGTTTATATTGATAGAAAATTTTGATTTCCTATTTGAGTGATCATTGTATCATTCTAAGCTATTCTGTTTGACCAGCAACAAGATAGTTAAGCAATGAACGTCTGAACGGCATAATGCTAGGATGAAGCCTAGTAGTAATAATTACCATTGTAGGCATTATTGCTGTAAAAGAGTTGCTGAGTGTTATGCTCATTTGCGAGAACTTCCAAAACGTATACTGTCTAGAATTGGCATGGTATTTACAAATTTAGGTGGTAGGCTTGAGCTTTATAGAGTGCACTCAATCATATAGGATTCCATGACGACTAAGGTTTATTGGGCCAACTTTTCAAAAAAAAAAAAAAAAGAAGATTTTTTGGGCAAATGCATCTCTGAAAGCATTTCACAATCTTGTGTATCAAATAAAAGTGAAAAAGTGCAGATGAGGTCTTTTTTATGGTGACAAATGAGGTCTTTTTTGGCAATACTAAAAATGCTTGAGCACAGTCTATTGGTTTTGTTATCCGATTCAAATTGATTCGCTTATGACATTGAGTGTTCAAAGTGCTTTATGTTATTACATTAGTTTACGTGAATCTTTTCCATTATCTTTCTCTTTGTCAGATGTCATATTGTGCCGTTCACCGGTTAGAAGTTCGTCTCTTTCATTTTTCCTTCAGTTGTTTTTCTACATCCTTAGATCTATGATGTGCTAAATATTAGTTCTGATATGGGAAGTCATGGGTAGAACCTATGTTGTGTGATATATGCCATGCTAATGTTAGTAGGACTAGGGAATACTATCTTTGCTGATGCCTCCTTCCTGTATAAAGGAGCCCGCAATGTGCATGTACAATTGGCATTCTGTGTATATGCATATTCGTGTTATAGATTAGTTGGTTCCGCTAATTTAGTATAGATCATGAGGTGCCGTTCCAAAGCAAATGACAAGCTTTATGAAGAGCTCAAATAGATCAGCATATCTTTTGTAGTAATCCCAAGTCTATTGCATAGATAAGTGAAAGCCGATGGATTTGCTCCATGGTCGTTTGTCATTAGTATCGGACTAATTCTTAAGCCTGCTAGCTTTTGTTCTTTTCTTTGGCTACTGTTCTGGTATGCAATATTACTGATTGTGTGAAACTATAACATTTCATTACATGTTGGTTTAGCTTTGTTAGTATTTCTTCCCTATGCATCGTTTTCCCCATAGTCTTATCGTTTTGCTCGGAAATATGTCGGTTGGTGTGGTAGTAGCACTTTCCTCTTTATTTTGGTTAATCAAAAGCAATATTTAGGTGTTTTTTGAACCAACTACGGGGATACCAACACGGTTTTTTGTGTTTGTATCTTCTATGAAACACTGACAGACTGAATCATGTATATTGTTTTGCAGACGGTGGCTCCATTCTCAATTAGGCAGCTTTCGTGTTGGTGGTATGACTAGAAATTTGTTAATGGAAAGATGTTGATTTGGAAGGTAATATTCTTAATTGTCTTTTGGTCTATTTTAATGGCTGGAAGTATGTTTGAGAATGTACAACCAAGGTGGGGAAGGCTAATTGAGACTGTTGGATTTATGACTTTAACAGATGATTTATGAATTGCTGGAAGTGTGTTTGAGAATGTAAAACCAAGGTGGGGAAGGCTAATTGAGACTTTAGCTTCGCTAAATTCTTCCCCTTTTTTTCACGGATGATATTTCTGTATCAACTTTAACAAGTTTGGAGGAAGTGTTAGAGAAGCTCTAGGTTCGTAAGCTGTCTACAATACAACTTTTGAGTGGAGTTTAGGTCATATTTTATTTCCTCTGTCGTTCTAATTGTGCTGATTTTTGTTCATATTTTCTCTTGTAGTGGTTAGCTTGTTACTATCTTGTGAGTTCCTTTACCCATGCCTTTCTTAGTGATCAATGTATATATATTTTTGAAGTAAAAAAAGTATTGCTTCTATTTTTGTTCTAAATACTGTATTTGATAAACTTGAAGTTCACCTATTGTTAGTAGACAAGTAATGGGTTTTGTATTATGATGAATACGTGTTTGACTATATATACCTTTGGTTGCTAAAATCTGAAGGTAAATAAAGTTGAGAAAATGCGTGTTTCATGTTATTTGGTTTTTAGACTAGAATACTATTATTAGTTTTGACTTGTTCATCACAATAGGTGGTAGATACAAACTTGAGCAGGGTGTCCAGTGTGAGGAAGAATGTGAAAGCAAAAGGTTTGGAAAATGTTTTCTATGAATCTATAGAGTGCACGCTGCAGAAGGATGAAGATTTGAAGATGAAGATATCCGTGATCCCAGACTTGCGAGAAATGACGAGGAAGGTTCACCGTTTTTACTAGGGTGACTTCCTCAATGAATTACATGGACTTGTTGATTTCACTGTGCTTCTTAATCCCACCTCATGAATCTAGGCTGGACAAGGTCAAAAATGTTGAACACCTCTTTCATGTGATTTTGATTAAGAGTGCCTGGAAGTACAACTTTCTGCGGGGTCTGGACTTTCTTGAGGGAGTTGAGGACATTAGTGTCCTTTTTTCTAGGAGCGTGGCCTACGTCCAATATGAGAATGGATGGCATTGTCAATAATAACTCTTGGCAAGCAACATAAGTCTTATCTTTTCCTCAGTATCATCGGGTCTCTCCCTCTCTAGTTTACGATTTTTGTGAAGCAACTGTGGGTTTACGTAAAGTTCACATCCATCAGAACTAATCTTGAAATGTTTTGCTATCTTTTTCGAATCCTTAACTTCATTCTTCTGTCTAGGGCTAAGATTAAGAAGCACAATGAAATCAACAAGTCAATGTAATTAATTGAGGAACTCTCCCTTGTAAAAATGGAGAATCTTCCTCACCATTTCTCGCAAGTCTTGGATCACGAATATCTTCTTCCTTCTGTAGCTTGCACTATACAGCTATACATAAAACATTTTCCAAACGTTTTGCTTTCACATTTTTCCTCACACTAGACAATCTGCTCAAGATTTGCCTTAAAATTGCCTGGGAAGTATCCCACCTCATCAATCTAGGACAAACAAGGTCAAAAATGTTGAACACCTCTTTCACATGATTTTGATAAAGAGTGCTTGAAAGTACAACTTTCAGCGGGGTCTGGACTTTCTTGAGGGCGTTGAGGACATTGGTGTCCTCATTTATAGGAGCACGACCTCCATCCAATATGAGAATGGGTGGCATTGTCAATAATAACTCTTAGTATCAACGGATCTCTCCTTTTCTCTAGTTGAAGATTTTCTTGAAGTGGAATCTCAACTGTGGGTGTACGTGAAGTGCACTTCCATCAGAACTAATCTTGAACTTTTTTGCTATCTTTTCAAATACTCAACTTCATGCTTTTCTATCTAGGGCTGAGATTAAGAAGCACAATGAAATCAACAAGTCGAGGTTATTCAACATGGAAGTCAACCTTGTAAAAATGGAGAACCTTCGTCGTCATTTGGCAATTCTTGGATCACGGATATCTTCCTTTTGAAATCTTCGTCCTTCTGCATTGTGCACCCTTTAGCTTCACAAAAAACATTTTCCAAACCTTTTGCTTTCGCATTCTTCCTCACACTGGACACTCTGCTCAAGATTCTCCTTAAAATGGCCCGACAAGTATCCCACCTCATGAATCTAGGACGAACAAGGTAAAAAATGTTAAACCTCTTCACATGATTCTGATAAAGAGTGCATGAAGGTACAACTTTTCACGGGTCTGCTTTAGTGTCCTCATTTTTAGGAGAATGACCTTCGTCCAATATGAGAATGGACAACATTGTCAATAATAACTCTTGGCAAGCAGCAGAAGTCTTGTCTCGTCCTTAGTATCATCGGGTCTCTCCCTTTCTCTAGTTGAAGATCTTCTTGAAGTGGTATCTCAACTGTGGGTGTACGACTGTACATAAAGTTCACTTCCATCAGAGCTGTTAAAGACTTTTCCCACATTGCCTATCTAGGCCACCCAAGCGTGGTTAATAAATTCTAGAGGCTACTCCATCTATTGCCAATTGGTTTTAGGTTGGAACCGTCGAAGAAATTTAACATGGTATCAGAGCTAGGTCTTGGGTGGCCTCACCTCGCGTGGGACTTGTACCACATTGCCTACCTAGGCCACCCAAGCTTGGTTAATAAATTCTAGAGGCTACTCCATCTATTGCCAATTGGTTTTAGGTTGGACCCCTCCAAAAAATCTAACAAGAACTAATCTTGAACTTTTTTGTTATCTTTTTCAAATCCTCTACTTCATGCTTCTGTCTAGGGCTGGGAATAAGAAGCCCAATGAAATTGTGAATACCCGCCCGTTGTGGCGTGAGTTCTCACACAAGATGGCCAATGGCGGCGTTTGTCCTTGCAGCATCGAGGTGTCCGTTGCAGCACACCTTTTATGAGTTCGATAGAGTCGTCACTTGGTTTATGGTTTACCAAGAAACATTTAATCAAGATTCCATGTTCGAGAGCCAAAGGTATGGTGAGGGGAAGGTGTTAGGCACCCCTCTTCACTTGGTATTGCGACCAGCCTTTACTTCATTTAACCAAAGACATTTGATCCATTTTATTTGTTTTCTACATGCATTAATTTTTAGTAGGCGACGAAAACAGGAAATACATGCGAAAGAGGGAATAAAAGGCAAACCAGGAAGTTCTGTTGTTGAACCTTCTGACGGCGACGTTCTGACATATGTCGGCTGACACTCTAACAACAGCCGTTGTTCTAGTAACTCTTGGTCGTTTTATGCATACAACAACATTCAGCGGCCGACATACATTATGCTGGCCGTTGTTCCTCGTCTTTACACCACAATACATAAAACAGAAAAATAAATAAGAACGTAAAAGGGCTAACCCACACGGTTTATTGGAAGCAACCCAACCTTGGATCCCTCAGTACTTCGTGATTCCACGAGAAGCGAGATCGCTTGCTACTTGAATGGATTGAGGAGCACAGAGCTTTGTTTCGGGTTTCGGACAAAACTGGACGAAAACTCAGGTTTAGGTTAGTGCAGCTGTTTTCTGGAAGGGGACTTTGGGGAGCTTTTGTGAGTGTATTAGGATTGTGAATGTGCGAGTCTCGGTATTCGAAGGCGTCTTGTTGTGTGTTTTTCGGTGTGTTGAATACAATGACCGGAGGGTCCTTAAATAGGCCAGAAATCGATCCCGGAATGGAAATGAAATCATCTGAGGTGCAATCTTCAAGAGAATCTTGAGGCTGCGCCCAAATCTAAGTTTTGAATGTAACCCTAGTCGCTAGAAAGATTTCGTTGAATTGAAAAGGGGAGTTTCCTCTATGTTTGCATTCTGGAATGTTCGCTGAAGGATAAAATTGGCCCACGTCCTGAATAGCAGCCGGTGTTCCAACTACTGGTACAGAACTAGACAATGAAGAACGGGTGACGGATTGCAACGATGGCTGACAATGCTTGTGTCGACCGACATATTGAATGGCGGCTGATAGTTGGAAAATGGCGGCCAGTATCCTTTTGAAGGCTTGTTTTCTTGTGCACATTCCACACACCTCTCGGGTTCAGGTAGGGGCAAAGCTTTGGTAAAGGGGTGGTTTTCGTGTAGTTCACATGTCCAAAGCTAAAAACAAACTCTATGCTAAACAACTCAATTAGACAAGCAAAATAGTTTCATCATCGGGACTTCCCCAGGGCGAGGGCTTAAATACTTATACTTGCAAAGCCAAATTGAGTTGTCTATAGAAATTAACAAGTCTAGGTAATTCATCGAGGAAGTCTCCTTAGTAAAAATGGAGAAACATGCTCGTCATTTCTTGCAAGTCTTGGATCACGGATATCTTTCTTTGGAAACCTTCATCTTCTACAGCGTTCACTCTACAGCTTTATCGAAACAATTTCCAAACCTTTTGGTTTCACTCTGCCCAAGATTTGCCTTATAATTATATGTAGAGCATCTGGTGGTCCGATAAACCATATTTCACTTCATGTGTCATTGGTAACGCCCAATCCTCCAGAAGTCCTAAAGGTGTCCTACAATTTGAATGAAAAAATGGAAGATTGGCTCAAGCATCTACACATATTGGATTGAGCTGGTTTATCACGGGCCAACTCGGTCTTTTTTTTTAAAAAAATTATTGAACCGCTCGGATCATCCGTGCGGGACCCAGAGTGGGCCTCGTGTGCCCGTCAGTTCATGGTCAGACGTTTCCCGTCGGTCCCGGTAGACTGGTTGCCCAATCTCCAGTCTTCCAAATATAGGTGACATGCATTTGAGGCAACTTGTGCGAGGTGAGTTTGATGCCCAAGAGAACGTCTCAACGTGAGGCGAGATGTCCACATTTTCTTTATATGTATTTTTTTTTTCCAAATTTCATAGGAAATAGTTAGTTCTTATGTCTACCAAGATGGGGGCACACAATAAATATAGCCATTCGAAGTCAAATTCAATAATAACTAGGTCAAAATCATCAACTAAGCTTGTAGATGACGGAGATTCAAAAGAGGGAGAGTAAAACATGGATGGACATAAATGATGAAAAAGAAGATGAGTTAATTAGTGCTGATGATGATTTATTTATTTATTTTTTGTCAAACGGTAGGAGGGCACAAATATAAATTACATCAAACTAGAAAACACCCACACGCAGGTGGAGAGATTCGAAACAAAGTCCACAATCACTATAAGACCAACAAATAAAAGGACAATAACACCCACACGTAAGTTGGAAAATTCGCACTCCTGATCTCCTAGAGAGATGCAGGAGTCCTGGCCAACTGAGCTTACCTAGTTGGTTGAGGATGATTAATTAGGCGAGGATTGAGTATTTGATTAGCACAATCATACTATGTATTCCCTCAGTCCCAATTTGTGTGCTCAGTATTCTTTTTTGGGCTGTCCCAAATTGTTTGCTGAGTTTCCTGAATTGGCTATAAAGATTTGACAAACTCCCCATTCTACCCTTTTCACTACTTTTCAATCTTTTTCACTTTTGCATTGAGGAAATTACTTTGAATTAGCACAAAACATACAAAAAGTAAATCACTATAGTGAATTCCCAACGATTTTACAAGGGTTGACATATTCAATTGAGCATCCAAAAAAAAAAAAAAAAAGCACGAGGTTCAATTTTTCCTGTTCAAACAAAATATGAAAAAAAAACAAAAAAACAATGTCTTCTCTTTATAAACCATCAAAGAAGTCTAAATTGGAGACCTTGCAAAATTTTAGGGCAAAAAGTTGGATAAGTTTCAATTAGAGCCAAAATTTGTGGACACCAAAATTATGAGAGAATTTTTTGGGATTGTGTTTTGAATGGAGCCAAAATTTTCGGGCAAAATTTGCAGGGCAATTTTTTTTTGGTGAATTTATTGTTCCTTTTGTCAATTGGAACTTCATTTTTTTTTTGTCTATTTACGAAAGCGGAGTGCTAAATTCATTTCCCATCCAAGCTTTGAAGGGTAAGATTGGAAAAATTGTGCACCCTTAAAGCCTTTGACTTTGACTTAGTAACTTGGGGGATTCCCCGCACGGAGCAAACAAATTGGGACAGAGGGAGTACCTGGTGAATTATGATATTTGAAATTGTGTAAATATTTGAGCATGTTGAAAATTTTGCTTTAGTTACAATTCTTCCTTCTTTACAACTCGCCTTGTGCTCTGAGGAGGTGGGCGCTTTGCTTTGAGCCTTGTGCCTAGGCTTCTGGGGACTTTGGTGACTCGATGCACCTTGAGCTTTTTAAAACACTAGCATAAATCATTCTTCTCTATTTTGCTCTATCTAGGGCCATACAATCAATGGAGTGATTCTAGTAGAGCTTGTCATGATAACCTCTAAATTGTCATCATTACCTCTAAAACTAGTATATGAGCCTGGGCGGCTTCTCCACTCACTGCCAATTGATTTTAAGTTGAATGCTTCAAAAGAGTCCTTGACTAACCACACTAGATCAGATAATTCTTAAGCTGACAAGCATTCTTCCGTGCACTTCCAACGTTTTTCCTTTTCGTCTAGAATCAGAAGAAAAATGAAACTCATGTTGATGGCAAAGCTGCTCCTACATTCATGTCTTCATGGTTTGCCTAATATTATCAATCAACCCTTGCTGCACCTACCAATAAGTGTACTTATCTATTTTTCTCCCCTTGGGTGTGAGTTCTTCTTGGGCTATAGTCGTGTCTCTTCCAGCCAGTCTTAGGATCAACAACCGTAGCTTTGCCACTCCTGATTGCAATTTTAACGCATCCCATCCATTTCAAGGGAAGCAACCACAAATGGGAAACACCAAGTTTACTTTGTCCGAGCTAAATGGCCTACATCCAGAGTTGAGAGATGTTATTCCAATATGGATTAGTAGAGGTTACATATGAGATAGGAAGCTACTGAAAACCCACACCATTACTTGAGTGTCAAGCTAAGGTAATTGAGTCCTTGCTTACTGTCGTGTCTCTGAGCCCCAAGCCCATAGCTTTCTACCCCCAGTATTCTCTCTCACCCACACATTTTTCCCTCTAGCCATCTAGGTTTTGTCACTCATACTCACTCTACTCTTAATCCATGGCCCACTAGGCTATTTTATATAAGTGTCTGGTGCTTGGATAAACCAATGAAAATTGTTATCCACATATCCTTCCTTTTGGCTCCACGCATTAAGCAGCAAACCTTAACTCTCGCGTGATTGCCAACACCTGAATCCTCCAAATCTTCATTTACAATAACATGCATGTGTCCACATTACACAGACTCCATCCACGTGGTGGACGCCAGGTCCCCAATAGTAGGTTTCGAATTGGATTAGTATGGGAAGAGCCTTGACGGACAGCGTTAAGAAAGAGAAAAGAGCCTCGAAAGAGATGTTAGGTCTTGGTAAGTTCGTTGTTGTGGATATTAATAGAAGGTAGTTGGTTTAGGTTGAGGTGAAATTAGGGGGTGTAAAGTACCTTTACGCATGATCACTTTGATAGTATGTGTATAAGTTCGAACTGAAATGCCGTTAAAAAAAAAAAGAAGTTCAAACTAAAATTTCGGTCTAACTTTTTTTGCCCCTTGAATTGCAGTTCAACTATATGGTGAGAATCCTTGACTCAATGTTATTCTACTTCTGTTATGACTTTCTTGATGTAACTTATTGGCGAAGTACCAAGAGCTACATAATTAAATCAACTTTATGGTTACAATCATGAAGTCTGAATCTTCTCTAGGGAAGTTGTAGTGAGGGCAATGCTGAGGTCTTATAGTTTCACTCTGAGCTTGTTGAAATGCCACTTTTCCTGCTTAGACATTAATCCTCTTCATTTAATCATGCCTTTGTCACATTTTTAAGTGCTCTTGCTGGAAGATCAGGAAGATATGGATGATGGACAAAGCATCAAACGACACTTTACAAGTTATGATTGTCTAATGGATTAGTAACAGACATTTGGATTAGTTTCATTAAACTAGGATGTGGTGGTGAGTTAATCAGAAGAAATCATTTCGAGTCCTTTAGAGAATTCATGGGCAAGCGACTAGCTCATATGTAGTTGTGGCATCTGCAACTAGCTCATATCATATTTTTTGAGTCCATTTGGGAAGTAAATTGTGTCCCTTTTGTAAAGAAATGGACGAAATATAGACGGATATTTGAGGTTCTTCTGGATGGGAAAATGAGTTTCTTACTTTTGTCACATTTTTAAGTGCTCATACGGGAAGATCAGGAAGATAATGGATGATGGAATAAGTATATCAAACCCCACTTTACAAGTTATAATTGTCAAAGGGATTCGTAACAGACATTTGGATTAGTTTCATTTAAAATAGGATTTCATGATGAGTTAATCGGAAGAAATCATTTTGAGTCCATTTGAGAATTCACGACCTAGCAAGTTGCTCATATATAGTTGTCGCATCTGTAACCACAAAATATCATCACTGCTACATGTTCTCATTGAGAGGAACATAAATAAAGTATGTTGTCTTTTTTGTTTCATAAGTTAACAAACCATGCGATGCTACCTGCCCCCAAATAAACAAGATAATGCCTCTCGTGAATAGTAACCATACTTAGCACATGACTGCAGTTAAGCTGCTCCTCAACTTGACGAGGAACCGGGAGTAGTTTTCATTCTTGAATTTGCATATCTTCCACTGGTAGCAGCAGCTCGATGGGAATTACCAGCTCCAGCTGGGTCTCTTTTAACATCCTGGCCTCCCATAAAACCAGGATCAAGTGAGGAGGCAATCAGTTATTTATGTTGCGTATAATGTTTGATGAAAAATACTTAAATGTTGAGGATAAGACTGATTACGAAGATCCAATGACGCCTGAACTTCAAAAGATTGAATTATTTACACCTGGAAGTTTGTTAATCTTGACTGAAGCTACATTCATCCACTTTAGTTCTCTCGTTTGAGATAACTATTGTTGTACATGTCTTTATTTTGTGGTCGTGTGCAAAGATGAGGCTTGATCATGTGTAGATAGTGAGCCTGGAGTTTTAACATGCAGTTTACCTCTATTTGTTTGTATTTGGTTTAGGCACGTGATGTGCTTCCGCGTTCTATGTTATACAGTCTTGGGTAGAACTCAACCCCAAAAGCTAGCTCATGAAGTGAGGGTGCCCTCACACTTATATACTTCATATTACTTTGATACCCAGGCGATGTGGGACTTTGCTTCACACCTTCCCTCACGCGCAGCGTGCTCACTTGGCAGTTGTCGCATGTTGGCCAGAGACATGCACCCTACCGATCTTTGGTACCTAGTTCTGATTGTTACATGGTCTTCGTAGAACTCAACCCTAAAAGCTAGCTCATGAAAGTGAGGGTGCCCTCACGGCAATATGGGACTTTGCTTTACACCCTTCACTAAAAGACAAAAACAGGGGGGGGGGGGGGGGGGGTCTGGTTATCAATTTTGGGGGTGTGAAAATCAATTACCTAGCATAAATTAGTTATTTAACAAAGTATTACAGTTAAAAAGAGAGGAGAAAGAGAAGCATACCATGTGCTTTTGAGCAATATCCAATGAACTCTTAGACATCATGATCCTTACATAGCTAGAGCTCTCATTGATTGAACCTCGTAATTTCGACATTGTTTCTCTTTCTTCTGTGCTTGACTTTCTAGCATTCATGAACTTGTCCACCATCCGACTTCCCAGTAATTGTGTTCCAATTCCACCTGTCAATTGTGTTCTGCCTTTGTTTGCAATCTCATGAGTACAAGTCTCCACACTATTACTCATGATGCTTTCTTGTTTTGTTTCCAACTTGCGACCCCTCGTCACACTCGGAGAACACGATTGCCTCCTAATTGTGTTTGGTGTGGGTTCAGCTTTTTGGAGAACATTATTGTTTGCAGCAATTAGTGAACTCTGATTTTGATTTCTACCCCGTGAGGCAGAGGATGACCTGTCTGTCCTTAGGTAACGAGGTTTTTCATCAGTAAATCCTGGAGTTTGAGCTGGAATTGCGGATTCAGGTTTTTGGAGAACATTAATTTTTGCAGCAAGTAGGGAACTTTGATTCTGATTTCTAACCCGCGAGGCAGAGGATGACCTGTCTATTCTTTGATTACGAGGTTTTTCATCAGTATATCCTGGAGTTTGAGCTGGAATTGTGGATTTTGGTTTTCGCAGAACATTAATAGTCGCAGCAAGTAGTGAACTTTGATTTTGAGTTCTACCCCCTGAGGCAGAGGATGACCTGTCTGTCCTTAAGTTACGAGTTTTTTCATCAATAAATCCTGGATTTTGAGCTGGAATTGTTGACCTCACCAGAGGCGACAATCCTCTGCTTATTGTTTTCATTTTTGAATCTGAGGGTCCCATGCTCTTTGTGAGGTTTGAAGCCAAGAAACTCTGATGGCCTTCTTTTTGCTGAGCGTTCAGTACTGGCTTTGTAGCTGTTGGAGCTGCATTCTCTCTTCTGCTGATGGGAGTGTTGTTACTGATCATTGATTCGTTCAGTTTCTGGTTGCTGGCCATTATTGGTTTGTTTTTAGTGGTTGCTTTGGTTTCATGAGCTGCTGAAATGCTTGGCCTCTGGCTTGGGGTCACAGACCTTGGAGGGTCCTTTTGTTTTGGGTTTGGAGATTTGCTTCTCTCTCTGCTTTGCTTAGTTGTCACTGAATTGCCTGCGAACTGGCGTGCATGACTTTCAGTTAGCTATGCAAAACTTTGATGACAACTCCAATGTGCAGTCACAACACAAACTCACAGTTATAGATGAAGTAGATTGTGGTTATGGGGCCTGCAAGTAGATTGCAGATTTTTGGAAGAAAGGACCTTTGGTTGAATCATGAGGAATATTAATTTGCAATGTCAGGAACTAATGTAAATCAATGCTCTGGTAGTTTTGCCAAGAACCACAGCTTAGTTGGTTTGTGAAATAGAGTTAGAAAGAGGGAGTTAGAGAGAGAATCTCCAGAGTTTCCTTTCTTTGCCTGTCTTTGAACCTTGTAGGTTGCTCCTTAAAGTACTAAAATCCAAAACTGGGTACTTGAATTTGATGTAAATTTTATCAGCCGGATGCATGACAAAAGAAGAAATCACCATTATATTGATGGACATTAGGAGCTACATTGTGCGGATACAGATAAAATTCTAGTTTCACGGACATAGCGGGACATGGTAATTTTTCTATTACTATTATTAGTAGTATGTACATTGTAATCACTTGGCACAAACAACCAAAGTCCAAAGCTAATTGAAACTAAATTAATTTTTGCGTTGTTAATGTATTTGCATCAGTACAATGCAAGCAAAACAAATCTCCGCTTTAAGACAACAAATCCATGCTAATAAATAATTAACACCAAAAACAAGCCAAAGAAACAAACTGTGTATATATTTTCAATATTACACTTTAAACCTGAAACCTTAGAAGTTATAAATTTTACCTCCACTTGTTTTTTATTTACATAAATCATTTCGTTGTGCCTGCATGTGTGACCCCTGTGTCTCATGCGCAATCACGTGTCCCAGCATTACAAAAATATTAAAAATGAACATGTGAGGTGTACCATATGGATTGTGGCGTGTCCCTGGTGTGAGCCGCGTGTCTAACACGAGTGCGGTCACCTCCTAGGTGTGTTGGTACTACATAGGTTAAGAGAAAATATATCTGTGTGATAGAAGTACATGGTGTGATCAGAACAATAGTTGAAGTTACAGGTACGTACCCGGGAAGGAGGTAGTGCAATTGGTAATTCCCGTTGAACAGCAAGGTGTGGGGCAATTGCATCCATCTCCAAAGATTGAAACAAAGGTGTTGCAGGTGGTGTTTTCAACCTTTCAGAATTTAAGTTAGTGAGTTAAAGTGGAAGCGAGGAAAGCATGAGACGGGATATATGTGAAATTACCAGTTGTAGTCACTTTTTTCACTGTCACCAAGAAAATCATATGCTGATCCTTTTTTTGCAGATGTCATTGGGTATAGCGGATAGTTCCCTGTAGATAGTTAAAACAACCCCATAGATGAACTCTAAACCGAAAAATGTATGCACTCTGGGTAAACACCCATGAAACATAAGGTACGCTGTAAGTGCGTGCCTAGCTCCAATAATTGAACAAAGGAACACGAGGGATGCATAAATAATTTGTCATGTATGATATATTTTATTGTAGACTATGGTACCTACAAGCAAATTAAGCTGAGTAAAAATAAGGAATAACAAACCTCAAAAAATGGAAAAATTGCTCAAAGGAATAATCCTTAGCCCTATTCTTCATGGGGTCTTCTTTACCAGATGATTGGGTCGAGCCTTTTCAGAGCAAAGGGTTGCTTAGTTAGCATGTTTTCTATCTACAGATCTATCTTACAGCAATTCATTAATTCTACCATTGAGACTTTTCTTGGGTGAGAGGCATAAAGATGTTTGCATGTCGTTGAACGGGTGAGAGGTGGGGTTTCCTTTTGTTCTTTAGTATTCCTTGTTTTTTTATCCTTGTTATGAAGGCCACTATGCCCACTTAAGTCTTAATTGTAGTAGCTTAGTTAAGGTTACGTACTTTTCTGTTTGTTTGGTTAAATTTTCTTGTTGGCTGGTAATCCATAATCATTTGTAATGCCTTTTATCGTACCCAGATGTTCTCTCTTATTTCCCCCAAAATGAATAGAATACAGAAATTTTAGCAGGGCTAACGTACCATTTGCCTCAAAATCCTCAGAAACAGGTTGGAGGAGGCTGACGATGCGATCTTTTTCCTTTTTATGCAGCTCCCGGAACAAAAGAAGATCTTCATCCCTCTCCTTCCGAGCAGGAATCGGTATGCCATGGAATTTCCTTTGTCCTCCGCTCATGATTAATTGTTTGTTGTTTTTCTATTATCCACCTTTTGGTTGGTTACTTTATGTGTTCTTCCATTCCGATCTAGCTATGTAGGATCAGCATATTAAACTAGTTGATGAAGTATGCCAGTCAAGTATTCCTGTTGCAGGATTTCCAGCGAATGGAGGAGTAAACTTCGATAAATTGGCAAATAGGACGGCCGGATAGATGTCTATTAAGTCATCAGTCGTTTTCCAAAACGAATAGAAAGAAACAAAGAACAGTGGAAAGATGATTGCCGGCTGATTTATTAAAGGTGTTACTTGTAAGACATCCAGACAACAGAATCAAACGTATCCCCAGATATGGAGAGGTGGGGTCATCACTGTACCAGACAAAACTCTATATATTCCTCTAAATACTTTTTGAACTGCGTATTCCTCTAAATACTTGGTCAAAGATTAAATGCATGTATTACATATGCATGCGAACTGATTAGAAAAAGGAAAAAAAAAAATGTCGGGCCAGCCAAATTACTAGTAAAATCTTTGCCTACTTTTATTATTGCATGCATTCATGCATAGGGAATTTGATTGTGGTGCGGGCCGAAGTCTAACGGAACCAATTAAGGTAATGTTAACCAAAAGTATTGCAGCAACAATTAAAAATCGAGACCATGGTTAGGCTGCAAACCAGCCCAGTTGAGCCGAGTTTGCATTGTTTGAGCTCGGAATGGTAGAAATTAGGTGAGATAGAGCTTGCTAAAAAAAACAGGCTCCAGCTTGGCTCGGAAATTTCAGCCTTGGCTCCAGCCCGACTCGACATAGCTTGATTAGAACCATCTCTTAAGGCAGAAGCCAGCTAGAGTGGGTGGAATTGGGTCTGTACTTATCTAGAATCCAGTGATATCATTTGACTCAAGTTTCCCATTTGTGACCGAATGTTAGAGGGTTTCCTTTGCAAATTTCTTGTCCCACATCTATCGGAAGAGAAAATGCTTTCTACCACTGGGTTGGTTTAGACTTGAAAACGTGGACTTGGTTGGACAGTCCCGTGTTCGGGTCCCGTAGCCCCTTGATATAAACACTTTTGCTTCATATAGACTACCTCTCTCGGAGTAGCTTCTTCAATTTTTCTTTTTGTTTTGTTGGATAATGCTTCTTCAAGTTTTATGTCTGATGTACGACACATACTTTCCTTCCTTCTTCTTCTTCTTCTTCTTCTTATAGAAAGTACACTTATCCTTCCTACTAAATTGATAAACTAATACTCCCTCCGTCCCAATTTGATAGTCCACTATGAAACTAGGTGCAATTTTCAAACTAAAAAATAATGTATTTACCAAAGTAATTAATATTGATAAAAAAAAAAATTACTATTTTGGTAAGTACATTATTTTATAGTTTGAAATTGCATGTAGTTTAGTAGTGGATTATCGAATTGGGATAGACAAAGGTAGTACCACAAAGGAAGAAACAATGATATGAAAAACATAGTGCAGTACTTCGTTGCTGCGGTGAAAGGTGTAAACAAATCATTTGAATCATCTCAGACCGAACCGTGACAAACAGTTGGTTGATCAACAATGACCAGGCTTAAATTAGTAGAACTTCAAAGGAGGAAAGTAACAGAAAGGTTAAAACGTGATCACTATCATGAGAAGACTCCGTCAGATTTTATGGATAACAAAAGAAGAGTGTTTTGATAAAAAAAAAAGAAATTTGAGCTACATTTTCTGTGTTTGGTTGGCAGTTTTGATATTCTAGAGTTCAAACTAATTAGTCGATGATTCTCTTGTTGTAGTTGTAGTTGTAGTTGGGGCCTCAATATCTTATATTGGATGAAAAATTGTCAGAAATTATGTTGGCATATATAATAAGCCAAATACTTCGTCTACCACGGCCGTCCTTCACCTTCATCTTCCACCTCTTTCAATTGCTAAACTTCTTTCTTTTCTTTTTTTTTGTGGGGGGGTTGCAGAACTTGGTAATGGATGGGCTAGTTTCCACGGACTCGTCTACTGTTTCAATTAATCAATTTATGAAATTGGACTTCTGGATGTTTGTTATTTCAAAATTGCCATCGCACGAATTTTGGGTCCCTATTTGGAACCGGGCCGATTTTATATATAGTGGGCTCAGACAAAAACTAGGGCCTTATATATATATATTATAAATATATACCTAGGGGGTCCTAATATATACATATATTTTTGTCATATGATATACATTAGTGGGGGTTAGTGGGTTAAACAACCAAATGGGGTGTGATGTCTCTCCATAGACTCAAACCCCAGACCTCCCCCTTGACAGGCAAGGGTACAACCAGATGGGCTATAAGCCACATCCAGTCCTAAATAATTGGAGTCTCCCAATTTTTGCATTTTGGGTGAGCCTGAAGCTCAGGCTTCTTTGGCTTTGCCCATAGGCCGGTTCTGCGTTGGAGTAAATGATTTTAAACTTGAATATAATCTAACAAATATTTCGAATGTCAACTAGAATAACCCTGAAAATTGGTACGGTCAATTATATTTGGTTGCTGTTCAACTTGTGGAATGAGGAGTGATATCTGAAAGCCATTTCAAAGAGTGCTTTGCATGCATTGAAGCAGTCATTGGAAAGTACACCTAGAGTTTCACGACCAAAGCTGTCTGCCTACAGAAGTTAAGACTCCAAGACCTCTCGGAAAGCAAAACGACCCGAACGGTAAAACCAAAATTGTTGTAACAAAAATTTGATGTGTACGCACGCCACACGTACGCAATATGCACGGACGGTGCATCTTGACCGTCCGTGCGTGTTTTCGACGGTCTGGAAATGTAAGAGTAAACTCTTACATGGAAGAGTTTTTTTAAAATCCAGACTGTTGATTCCTGAAATGGACAGTCAGGATGTGTTTATGCGCGTGCATACATGTGTGTGTACGTACGCATGGCTGGGTTGATTGTTGTAAATAGAAGTAGGACAAACGAAGGAAGATGGGTGATTAAGGTTTGCTCTTCACAATACACATTTTCATACATTATTACGTTATTATATTCTCTATAAATATGTTTATCTATTACCATGCTCTATCTATATAGACATCACGTGCTGGACGAAAAAGTCAATTGCCTCCATAAATTCTACAGGGTTACATAATTTTTCCGACGCCAATCTACAACTCAAAGTTTTTTCTATCATTTCTGGTTTGATAATTTCTTGAATGCAATTTCCTAAACAAAGCTTTACTGACCATATGAGCTATTAGTTATTTAATTTAATTTAATTTTTTTTTTTTGGGTAAATCATATGAGCTATTTTTCCAACAAGTATTAGCAATTTTCACTGACGAGACTGCCAAATTTAATCGAACGTGCGGATGCAAACCACGAATCTTTTAGGTCATATCAGTAATCTCAATCTATGATTTTTATATACGTAATTGAATTAGAGCACCTAAGTTATCTTATTTGTACTAAACTCCTACCTTGTCATTTGACGCCTTTTACAATAGAGAGAATGTACATGTCAAGATCCTCGATCAGGGGGGTCGGCAATTGTGACCGGCCAATGGTTCTGATACCACTGCAGCCGTTCATATTCATATAAATTAACGTAGAACAATCTTTTTAAGCGCAAGCTTCATAGATTTTCAAAATTATTAATTCTGAGGTGAGTTACAGAATAAAACTTTACGAAACTAGATTTTATTTTGGGGGTTTTTCCCCTCGAACCTTCAGATTTTCATTCTTTGGATTTTGCAAATCTCAAATTAATTGAAATTGGGTTCATCCATATTAAGTACTATCTTGCTTGTTCTTGATTAGATTATTCAGAAGACCAAAATTCTAATTTAGGGGTCCCAATTACTAATTTTAATGTTTGAAACCTTATAGTTTTGTGATTATTCTATAAATTGTTGGTAAAATATAAGCAAAATTCTCAATTTTTTGGGGGTGTGATTGGCCCCATTTCTTTTGGATTAAGACCAGGAATGTCATGCCCTAGATTTTCAACATAAATATATAACCATTTCCCAGCTGAAATAATCGACATCTTCCATACAATTTAGTTCCACCAATCATTTCACAACATTTTCGGTTTCATAACAAACAATAAGTCTAAGTTGGGTACCCGCAACCCATATCAAATGTGAGAAAAAAGTATGAAAGTTATACATCTTTCCAACGTCAAAAAGAATGAACAATTTAAAATTACAAGCTCGTCTTTCCAAAAAAAAAAAATTACGTTATCAATTAACTCTTCATGCACTTCAAACATTTCAACGAGGAAGGAACACAATTTAATTAAAGGCACTATAACCAAATCCAGGTCACATGACACTATCGCAAAGTCTAAAATTTTACAACTCTTTACACGCACGCATGATCTCATCCGTGCAATAACTAGTGCATGCTCGTGCTTGTACCTGTGCTTGAAGACACGTCTCGAGCAATCGACGCACGCGCCTGCACCCGTACTTGTGCCCTTGCTTGTACCCATTCTTTATGGTCCTTCGAATTTCAGAGAGGAGGAAGGAGAAGAGGTTTGAAGTTTGAAAGATAATGTGATTTGAAATTTTAGGTGTGGTGGGCCAGTGGAGGAAAAGAATAGATGGAGGGAGTGAGTTGGCAGAGAGGGATAAATATGGTATGATGACTGAGACGAAAAATATGACTGAGACAAAAACCGCGCTCTGTTGTAATATAGATAACCTCTAACCGTCGACTACAGAGTTGTCCTCTTACCGCGTGACTAATATAATGCATTCAAGCTTCATGTATCCCTAAGAATTTGCTTAAAATCTAACTCATGGAATCTGATACCACTCATAAAGTCACTCCATTGGTACTCTATAAGATTCCCATAAGTAATTCTGACATAATTTTGGTTATAGCATATCCTGTACGTTTCTCGATAAATATTCCGGGCATATGAAATCCTGTATGACATTAACCAACATTCCGGGTAAGTGGAACCTCGTACAACAACATTAACCATAATTTCCTATGTATCCAACGCATTCCCCCCCAGTATCCATATGTCCTACGAATGCCCATTTGTCCCCGAATATTGAAGTGTCCCTCCATTGTCCCATAAGTGTCCATGTGTCCCTTGAGTATCCAAGTACCGCTCAATGTTCATTTATTCAATCAAGCTCATTTCGTTTATTATGCTAACCCCTTACTAGATGAGGACTCTACAAATTTCCTACCCGAATATCATGTATCTGGTAACCTTCTCCTAGCCACACACTGATTTATAGTCCAGATGACTAGTCTCATTTCCTTAACATTTTATTTCTTATTCGTCTCTATTAGCCACGTACCCATTCCTACCGTTTTCTATTTATGTCAATAATGTTTTGCACAATGCTACTATGTACCCACAAACGCCTGCTCATAATCGTTTCACGTCACTATGTTGACAAACCATGATACAAGTGTATTTGCACCTAACAAGCCTCCTAAGGGGACACATTCAACACTTGTACTTTGAAACAACGTGCGTCTTCCTCTTCTTCCTTTTGCACCTTTTTCCGTAAGGCTTTCTCATATTGCCTCATGAATTCTTTGAATGTGGTACCGGAATGGACATAACCATCAAAAAAGGCATTCATGCTCTCGCTCCTCTAGGTTGTTGACATCCCTGCCCAAAACGTTTCTTTCACAAACGCCGGCACCCAACGGTGCCTCTCCTCTGACTCCTCATACAAGCCACTTAGCCAATTATTGTCCCCTAACTGATATTTATTGATCATGTTCGCCCAGTTTTCTTCGAACTCGCTAATTGTCAATGAATCAAATACCGTATTCCGGACATGAGTAGCAACTTTAATACACGAGAAGATAACGGAAGACGAGTACTTACGTGAGAAATCTAGAGAGAGAGAGAGCTTCACAACTCTCCAATGGAGGAGAGAGGGGAGAGCCTAAAAAATTAAAGACTTAAAGTGAGAGAGAGAGAGAGAGAGAGAGAGAGAGAGAGAGAGAGAGAGAGAGAGAGAGAGAGAGAGAGAGAGAGAGAGAGAGAGAGAGAGAGAGTCATTCATTTCTCTCTCTAATAAAGTTACACTCTCACAAAGGGTGAGAAGTTGCCAAAAATAGAAAGTCCAAAAAGTAGCTCAAAAATGCTCCCCGGACTAAGTTGGATCAATCCAACATCACTATGGATCGATCTAGAGGGTCTGTTGGGCTTTTAGTATAGGGCCGACTAATCTGAGTCAAAATAAAAGATACACATAAGCTATACATATCCACATAAATAACTATAAAATCAATAATAGAACTATACGTACTGTTATTAAACTACTACTAAAACAATAGTAATAATAATTTAATACTTAGCTTAATAACTAATCTAATCACCAAATTTTCTACCCATCAGTCCATCCCACGTTTTCCTTACCCATGCAGCATTTCGATGCTGTCCTCACATTCTGTATGGTAATAGAACACACATGCATAACATGACAGAAATGTAGAAGCCTATTTTGTGTATCTAACAAAAGACAAAACCACCGCCAACACTTGCTACTCTCAACCAGACCCAACCTATATGTGGTGTGAAGGCATATGAAAGGGGAAAAGGGAAGCAAATAATGGAGTAAACTCACCACCGGTTGCTCTCTCTCTCTCTAATCTCTTATGGCTGCTGCCCTTCCTAAGCCGCAGCCTATGGCTCTAAAATATAAAACCCTAGAGCTCTCAACTTGTAACGAAAAATGAACCCCACTCTTCTATTCTTTATATCTAAATATCTCTATTGCTACGAAATCCCTAAATTAGGGCCCAACTTATAATTCCAAACAGAAGTCTAACCCACACCAAAATGATAGTCGGCCCTATACTAAAAATAAGCGGTCCAATATATATACGCCAGTGTAACCATGTTCAATTTATCTCAACTATATTTATAAAAACAAAATATAAGTTATTTGATTTTTAAGAACACCAAAAATAAATATAGTACATAATAATCTATTTTTTTTTTATTATTAGAAAGAAGTGTGAAAAACGGAAAATGAAAGAATTCATTATTTCTATTAAAACAATATATATATATATATATATATATATAGGGTCTCCTTCTCCTCCGGACTTCCAGACCTCCTTGATCCGAGCATTTTTTTGACGATCCGATCCGTCCAATGTGTTCAAAAGGTGTTTTCCAAGGTCCACGCGGGAAATCTTTAAAAAAAAAATACCGGGAAGGGCTTGATCCAAGCAGTTTTCACAAAAACTTTATATTTACAGTTTTTGCGAAAACTGCTTGGATAAGGATGCTATTCTTTTGGTAAAATATAGCCTCCTCAACCTCTTTCTCAATAAAGGGCCTATCTAACTCTGCTCTATCATGATCACTCAAACCAACATTAAGATTAGCTAAGAAACTTGCACAAGCACTACCCCACTCCCGACTTTGCTCATAATTAGGTCCCCCCAAAGAACACCCAAACAAATTGCTAAAATGTCTCAAAAACAAAGATTTGATCTCTTGAGGATCAGAAATAAAAGAGCCTTCCTCATTTTTAAGACAAATAATGCGATTCGGACAACTTCTAATAGAAGCAACTTTATAAAAATACCTTGTATTACGATTCCCCAGCACCAGCCAATTTTGCTTTGCACGTTGTGCCCAAAAAATTTCTTCCTCATCAAGCAATCTGTCCAGTTCCTCCCGAACATATTGAACTCTCCTTATCATTTCACTCAAATCTCCCCGTTCAACATCAGCATCCCTTTGGTTTTGCTCAAGGCCACTTGTAGTTGCTAAAACTCTCTGGATATCCTCCAACTCCTTACGGAATCCAGCCATCTTCTTCCTTACCGAGTTATAAGATAAATCCTTCCAATTTCGTAGATGCTTCATGAGAATATTCTGCTTTTGCATCAGTTGAAAACCCATCGATCCTGAGACATTAAGCTTCCACACCCGATCAATAATCTGCCGCACACCATCACCTCTAAGCCATGCCTCCTCAAAACGCATGGGACATTGCCTCGGCTTATCCACCCAATGAGTATCAACAACTAATGGGCTATGATCTGAACGCTGAATGGGTAAATTAAGAACAGCAGCCTTGGGAAAAAATCCAGACCATTCCTTATTAGCCATATTGGGAACACTTGTGCTCCCCTCACAAGGAAGGTGGATTGGGATTTAAATCGATGCATATTTGGAACCAATCGGCAATATCTAAACACATTTGGTTTCTCATTTCGGGTGGGGAACAATCTATGTGGTGCCAATGGCTCAAGTCTATCTTCTCAAAGGTCGAAACTTTTGGAGTCTTAAGATGCCAAGTGATCCCTCCTAGATTTGGAGGAAGATGCTTACATTAAGGCCATTTGTTCATCCTTACATCAAGCATGTCATTGGAGATGGCCATCTCACCTCTCCTTGGTATGACAATTGGCACTCATTGGGTCCACTTCTTCATAAGTATGGACCAAAGATAGCTTATGATTCTGGGCTACCTTTTGATGCTATAGTTAACATGATATTGAGAGGTCGCAATTGGGTCTTCCCTATCACTCAAACATATGAGTTGAATGAAGTCAGAGATTCCCTACCCCCTCTTGGAATCAATACCAATACTAGACTCAAACATATGAGTTGAATGAAGTCAATGATTCCCTACCCCCTCTTGGAATCAATACCAATACTAGTGACACTCACCATTGGACACTTACCCCCACTGGTAAGTTTTCAATTTCCTCTATGTGGAATGCTCTTAGAACCCATTACCCTCAAATCCCTTGGCACCATGTCACCTGGTTTCTTGGACATATTCCCAGGTGTAGTGTCATTGTTTGGCTTGCCTTACAAAATAGGCTTTCCACCGTGGATAGACTTGTCCTGTTTGGAATTAAGCCCTCCTCTTCTTGTATATTTTGCTTGGGGACTGAGACACATGAGCACCTGTTCTTTGATTGTCCTTTGACAACTCAAGTAAGGATAATGTTGTCTTCTAGATTCCCAACTAATTGGAATGTACAATCATGGACTCAATGGATAATCTTAATGAGCAATTTGAGAGGAAAATGCTTGTCCACTGTCATATCCAAACTTCTATTTACGGTTTTTGTGTACCAAATATGGTTGGAGCGTAATTATAGAAAATTTCAGAATATAAGCTGCCATCCTAATCTTATAGCAACTAAAATAATTAACGAAGTGAGGTGCAAGTTACTCTCACTTCCTAATTTGCCCAAGGACTCTCACTTTGCTTACTTGGTTTCATTCTGGCAACTTAGGTGACTCTGTAGTGGTTACATCTGTCCATACTTGATGCTGCATTGCATTTTGGTTTACCTTCATATGCTTGTTGATTATACCAATCCATAGTTGATGCTGATTTTACAAGTTTGTGACATGTGCAGGTGTCCTAGTCATATTAGCTGCTTGGTTGTGGCTCATAGTGCAATATTGTTGCTGCATTAGGTCTGTTGGAGTATCCATTCCAATTCCCTCCACGGTTGAGGCTCCTACTACTCCTAATACGAATGGTAATTATCTTATACTCACTCGTTTGTAGTGGCAGGGACCTCCTTTGTTGGTGTTGGTTTCTTTGGTATATTCTGTTCCGGGTTTCTTGAACAACAAAGTTGGTTGAGATTTGAGTTGTGTGCCCCCCCATATGTGTGATCCCTAGTGAAACGTGTGCTTGAGCCTCCTCACTTTTTTGAGAGTGGAGGTAATAATTAGTGGGGGAGCATTGTGAGGATCAGTTGAGGGGGGGGGGGGGGGGGGTTCGGACCCTTAGAGAGAGATTCGAAAGTTGTGAGATTGCCGAGGGCGTTGTAGTGCGAGCCCATATAATCTAGGCTACATAATGTTTTTTGTGCATTACTTGGCAGATTGTGCTGCTTTGCTGCTATAGTTTTATCTAGTTTGGCCATTGTTTTGCTTCATTATGCTTTGATTCTGCGTGTTACAAGGGGCTGTTCGTAGCCCGGTTGACTATTTTCAGCATAGTCCTTGGCTTCTTATCATTTTCTCAACAGGAAGTGTTCCCTATTTCTCGGTTTAGGGTGGGGATCTGCTGTTGTATGTGGGCTGCCATATTTTCTGGGCAGAGCTGCTGTGTTTGGTGCATCTTACTTGTATTTGATTATGTGCTAGGCAGTTGTCTTGGATAGAAATATCCAAGATTTATATGTAAGCCCATGGCCATTTTGTCACCGTTATGCAAATCACAGGACACGCTTTCAATCTGCATATTTGGAGTGAATGTGTCGAATCACATTTTGGTTATGGACAGATGCATCTCGGTTCTGGACAGATGCTGACCTATTTTGAGCTTTCATCTTATCTAGGTAAGGGTTGCCTAGGAAGAGGGGGCTGTCCTCTTCCAGTTTTTCAAATTTTCCCACTGCGCTGGGTTTTCCTAGGGTGAGGGGGATGTCCTCCCGCTTAAACTTTATGGTTTTGTCTTCTGTGACCATGTTTTGTTTTTAAAATTGGTTCTGCTCATTCGGTTGTCACTTGGTTCATTCAAAGTCTGCAAACAGCAAGATCGAAGTTGAATAGAACTTGGTTGTACAGACTGCCATGTTCAGGCAGTGGCTTCAGTGGCCATTCTAGTTTTGGAAATTCGAATAGTTCAGATGGATGCTCCTCTGGGTGATTCAAATGTGATATCAATTTCAGATGGATCCTCCCCAGTTAGAACTTGGTTGTTTATATTTTTTTAGACCTTGTATAGGCAGGTCCCTTTCATATCCCCCCTTGTAGCCTGATGGCCGTCCCCTAATTTTCTCTTTATTGCCGCTTGGCCTATTTTTTCTTTATTTCTTTTCTTTTCTTTCTTTTGTTTTGTCATCCTGGGGTATGCCCCTTGTAGTCTGTATATTCGTTTAGCCTCTTTTATTTTCAAGCTGATTTACCCAAAAAAAAAATAGATAACTATGTGGTCAAAGTAGTAAGATCATGAAAATTCAAATCCCATAGTAGAGAGGGCTCAAGTTTTGCTCTCACTTTGGAAATACTTTTCTTAGACGTACCTGGAAAACAAGGAAATACATTTCTTAAATCCGAAGAAAAATCATAGCAGATTTGCTTTCCATTTATATACAAACAGCCAACATAATCAATTCCTTTCCCTCGCACATTAAATCGCAAGTTAACAACTTAAAGATATATAGTGTATCATTACATAGAGTACCTGGACCACTGTCGATCGCTTGCTTGTCTGCAGGGGTGCTGTTTTAGCTGAGAGATAACATACACAGTCAAGAAATTAATGGAGATTTGAAGAAGAGCAACAAAACCAGGAAGAATGAGCTTAATTTCTCTGTCCAATAGGTGCATGGTTCAATTCTTGGGCCTCTCTTTTATCTTACCCAAAAAGAAAAAAGAAAACCAGGAAGGAAAAAAAAAATCCAAAGAAAGCCAAGGAAAGATAACAAAATCTGACCAGATCAAATGAAGCAAGAAAAAAAAAATACTTCGGTTGCCGTTACTCACCCGACCACGTACAGTTGAGAGTAGAAGAAATCAGATCCCCAGTAACTAAAAATTTAGTACAACTCCAATTGATAATAAACCCAGAAGGATGGAAACAATTAGTTATCAAAACACATCAAATAAATGATACTACCAACTCAAATCTATAAATATAACAATATACAAATATGTTCAAACTTGTAGGATTAAAGTAACTAAAAGTCAAAACCAAAATCTGGAACCTAGATTTTCCACCAAAACACTCGACGAAACAGAAACTTTTGGAGTACAAAAAATCCTGCATCTCAAACTTGAAGTGAACAGTACATCTGAAATGGATTAGATTTGGCAATATACATTACTGATTCATAGGGATTAGATTCCTGTAGATAAGATCACCTGGCTGGATCTTCATGAAATCCAAAGTGTGGCAAGAAAGAGCTCGTGGACGGCCATAAAATCCAAAGAGAAGAAGATGAAGAAGAGATAAGGCCCAACCAGGCGTACGATGTACGTATCCGCTGCCACAACGGTGGCACCACATGGCACTCCGCCACATCGATCGGGACGATTTCCAACTGAGAAATGGAAGATAAGACCGGAGGCGCAAATCTGTGTGTGGAAGGCAAAGAGAGGGAGATGAAGAGAAGAGAAGGAGACATGTACCTAAAGAGGAGATTTTCGCACGCAAGTGTGTGGAAGGCGCCAACCCTCCACCACCACATCCATCAGCGCGCATCAGCGCGATTTCCAAATCTTAGACGGAAACGGGGAACACAGGAGCAGCCAGCCCCACTGCACAAAACAAACTCCCCGCAATTGAACACAAATTACCACCAGTGGCATCGGCGAAAAGACAATACTACCCCACCAATCTGAACGTGAGTCTGCCAATTGGAGGGACACAATTGGAAAAAAAAAAAAGGGCCAAAAATGGAGGCCCTCACTGAAATCGCTTCAACGCTCTTTTTCTCTAGCTTTATGGATGTGTGTGTGTGTGTGTATACATATACATATACACACACACTAGGTATTATTCAACCCGGAATTGATGAACCCGGAATTGTTTGACTAGCAAGATTGAATAGAGTTTCAAACAAGAATTCTTGAAAGTAGTGACCTTTTTGTGTAGCCAAATGTTGAATATGAAAGACTATATCGGGGGGAATTGACTCAGAAATAAGGGATAAAGTCTTGGGTAAAGCTAAAATTCTACTTGCTTTCTTTTGGAAGGACACACTCACGCTTTCACTATCATCTAGTGGGGATGACTGTTTCACGCTTTCACCATAATCCAGTGGGGATGACTGTTTTTTCTCTGCTTTTGCCAGTGGGGCAATAGAGATTAAGGAAATTTGTAACTGGTGCTTTTCCTTTGTTGTTTTTAATTGCTGGCGTAGAGCAATAACCTCTTCCTTAAGTTGCTGGCACCTATCAATTAAAATTCGATAACTTCGAGGCATTGGTTTGCAATGCTCGCAAGATGAGTTAGTATTTGAACTGCTTACTAGAGATGGGTTTAAAGAAACTCCACCAGAAGATCTAAAGTCATTTTCTGCTAGTTTGAAGCCATCTGTAAAACAATCAAGCAGAATATTAGTAGGGTAAATATTTTTACTTGGGGAAACGGAGTAATTTTTTAATTGTCTTAATTCTTCTTGTTCAGGTTTTGCTAAAAATTTAAAAATTACTTTTTGACCGAAAGGTTTAGTGATGATTCCTTCACTATTTGTGGTAAAAGGATAAAGTAAACAAATGAAAGGTAAACCCGGAATTTTACACAATGTGTATATACCTAGTGTGTGAAAGGTAAATCCGGAATCATACCTAGTGTGTATACACAATGTGTGTATATACCTAGTGTGCACGCAAATGAAAGGTAAACCCGGAATCATACCTAGTGTGTATGTGTACACTAGGTATGATTCAACGGGCTTCGCACGAGGTTAATGGTTGGAGTGTTTGCCTGTTGTTGAAAATTAAAGACGTGTATCTGCTGTTGTGACAAAAGTGGTGTTTTCATAGAATATATGTACGCATTTACACATTTACCTTGAAGTTCAGGTTTCAGCTCTAAAAGATTTGGGAGGAAGCAGATCGGATGGACCAAAAGGTTTGTTTCCTTCCTAATCTAGTGATCACAAAATAGTTTGTAGGGTTGAGTCTAGGTGATGCAGGAGCATCCCTCGAATCTACGCAAAAGTATATTTTGCAGCCATTGTGGGCAACTTAAGAGTCAATTTAGTTTCTAAATGCCTTTTAAGTTTCTAGTCAGTGTCTTTTAGTTTCTGGTCTAAGCATTTATTATGTGTCTTATCTATCTAGTAAGATGTGTCTTTGATTTTAATAGTGGTCAGGTATTTAAAAGGTTTATGTTGGAAATTGTCTAGTATTTAATTTTAGTTTTGAAGAGTCATCTTATGTAATGCCTATTTATAGGCCATCTAATGAAATGAAAGTTAGAGGAGAGTCTTGAGTTTATAAAAATATTTGCAAGTGTTTCTTGCTTGGAGTTGAGTGATTCCTCCTATAATCAAGCATGTGGCTTGGTCGTGTCAAGTGACATCCGCGATTAGTATCGTTGACTGGCATTCGCTACCCCCGGTCGAGTGGCATCCCGGGACTATCCTAACCTTGCGGGCCTCGGCCTACATCATTAGGAGTCCAAAACACTTGGCTTGATAGAATGTTATGTATTTGTCTTGGAACTTGAACTGACTAACACAGCTGGTCATTTTTTTTGTTGTGGTTGACGGTTTGGTCTTCACTTTCTTCATCCATGTCATTGCTACTTGTTGGGTTGTTCTCTGCTCCAGGCTTGTATGATTTCTCAACTTCGTAGCTGGTGGTCCTGGTTTTTTTACTTGGGGTGTCTGGGGCCATGAGGAGAAGCTTCTTCCCTGAGGCTTCGTTCTCGTGGTGGACTTGAGGAACAAGGCCTGGATATTAAATTTGCACTGATTTATGCCTACATAATCGTACATATAAGCTTTCAGGTGGAGGCTTCTTTCATTGCTGTTTAGATTAAAAAGTTTCCAAGAGCTTATTTTAAAGATTGTAACTCCAAACATATGCAAGGCCCTATTATAGTTCTTCATTTCACTAATGAGCTTGCAAAAGCAAGTTAACAGATATATATATTTGGAAATGTAATACAGAAAGAGCATATCATTATTAGTAGTTCATTTTCTAAATGCGGAATGTATGTGTAACAACTTATACTTAACAAACAAGAAAAGGGAAGAAGATAAAAGCTTATGCAGGGAACGACAAATGATACGATTCTCTATTACTAACCTTTTGCGAAACTCCGTAAATATGATCACCTAGAGCTCACGCCAGAGCCCCTGCAACAATTTGGAGCTAGCATGAGTTATAAATGCAACCAATTGCATAGGTTCCATTCAAGAAGGAAGGAAAATTCCTGAGCATTTTAATAGCAGACCTTAGGAATTCAAACTGTAGAACTAAGTACAAAGTACAGCTCAATTGTGCAGCAATGGAGAGCAAGGAGCAAATTCATTCAGGCGCAGAATAGAACAAAGTTAACTGAGGGTATTTATTAGCTTATCTTAAAGGAACAAAATCATATGTGAATTGAATAATTATGAGTTGTACTTCAGGCTCTGTTTGTGTCAAGACTAACTTCTACTTTTTAAAAATTCTGTTTTCCCTCATTTTTTATGAGACATCAAACATGGTGCTATGCTGAATTTGACCTCATCCATTCTTTGCTGGATTTTAGCTGACGAATTGTTCCCTTTGTTCTGCTGGTACATGTGTTTGATGGCAGGATCATGGCCAAGCCAGATTCTGTGGGATTGCAATCATTTTTTGTGAGGAAAAGTACTTTGATACAACTGCTCTAGGTGAAGTCATGTGCTCTCTTGCCACAACAATCATAATTGCACGTCTTTACAATCTACAGATTTGCATATATTGTCAATAGTGTCCAAGCACAACTATTGTAGACACAAGTAATCAGGACTGCTTGGGATCTCTTAGTTTTCTAAAATATACTATGTTTTTAGGAGTATCTTATTTGTAAGTCCAAAAATATAATTCTTCCATTCCAGTTTATTGATCGAATTCAAATATACACGTCATTCACAAATGTAAATGTTGGGATACATGAAAAGTTTTTCCAAAAATGTCCAGAAAAGAGAAATGAATTGTCCAAATTCACAAGATTGTGAGTCTGAATTATTGACTTCTCTTTACTGGACAACTCTGGGGAAATTTTTTATGTACCCTCTATTTCTTGCTACAAAATTATTGATATCTCATAATTTCACTGTCTTAACCCTATTTATAAATTATCTTTTATAACTAATATAGGTAAATAGCTTACAAGCCATTTTTTAAAACCAAATATAAGTTGAAGCTCTATCTAGAAGTAATTATTCAACGTTCTCAGAGTATCACATGGTATTGCTTACATGGTACTCTCCATGAATAAATGATCATGATGACATTACGTGACCTACTTCTTTTTCAACCAGCCAACAAAAGTGAATGATAACTCTTCTTATTAGATTATATATAACTCTTCTTATTAGTTTATATGTCGCTACGTAAATGGTATTAATAATTAGTCAATCTTGTTTGACTGAAGTACTAATTTATTAACAGCTATAACGGTCCTAAACTCTATTTATTTAAGCAAACCAAGCATTTTTTCCCTTGAATAAAGTACAATCTGTCTTAATCTGATTGGCTTATTGTCATATTAATAAGGTAGACACCATCCAATCTAAATATGATGTAAAGGAGGATCACAATTGACACCATACTTTCAATCCTGGGCAAGGCCTAGAATAATTCTTTAAATGAAATCTATAGAGCTATTGTAAATCAGATTGGAACAAATCAGGGACTGAAAACCACAATACGTCATTACAGTAACGAAGTCATTACATCACTTAAGTTTTTTCCAGCAATGATAGCTATATTCACAAAGCTTGAGATTAGATGCTTCGATCCTCAAGTCTGAAACATACATACTAACAAAAAAAAAAAAAAAGCTCATGAACCTAATCCTAGAAGGGAAAACATACCAGTCTTCGTCTGTGATGATGCAAGCAGCAATTGGGAACGTGGTGCAAATAGTGGGAGTGCTAGCGATTGTCTCAATAGATCATCAACTCTGTTGTGTGCATGTGTGAAAGACAATCAAAAGATTTGAAGTTAAACATCGACCATTGGCATCGATTAATGAGCTGTGGAAAATACTTGTGATACCTTTTCCTTCGCTTTCAATTTCAAGTATCACAAGTTTTCGTTTTGTCAACCTAGTAAACTGCGACAATCACACAATCGATTGATTGGTGGAAAAAACCTGTGATTCCTTTCTGTCGTAGGCCATGGCTACTGCTGGAGTGGGAGGAAAAAACAGGAGTGTGTTGGTGAGAGAGAGTGTGGGAGAGAAAGAGCATGTGATTGATACAAATCAAAGCAGAGAGAGAGAGAGAGAGAGAGAGAGAGAGAGACTACCCAAAGGGACTACATTGGTTCATCTTGTATCAAATCATCTGATATATGCAATGTAGTCCCTTTGGGTAATCCGGCTCTCTCTCTCTCTCTCTCTCTCTCTCTCTCTCTCTCTCGTTTATCTTTGCTTTGATTTGTATCATGATATCAGAGCGGGTTTCGATCCTGTATCAGTTCTTCTCCCTCCTTTGTTCTTTGCATCAATCAGCCTCCTCTCTCTCTCTCTCTCTCTTTGGATAGCAATCGAAGTAGCAGCAGTAGCAACATAGCAGCAGTAGCACTGCAACAGCAGCCATGGGTCCTCGACATCACAGCAGCAACATCGCACAGCATAACACAGCAGCAGCAACAACCCTTGCCAGACCTTGGCCTGGCTCGTTGGAGCTTTGTCCGACTCCGGCGACCCTAGCAGGAGCTCCGGCAGCCTCCGATGACTCTTTTGGGCAGTTTTTTGGCTGTTTTGGCCCAGTTTCTGGATTTGAACCCTCTGTTTTGTACTTTTTGGCACTCCTCTGCACTTTGCCACAGTTGATTCGCATTAGTTGATTCGTAATATGATTTGCAGCCATTGATTGGCAGTGGCAGTGGCATTGGCATTGGCATTGGCAATGGTTCGGCTCCTATTGCCCCGTTTGGCTTCGTTATTGTCTTGGCAAACTCACGATGCTGTCCGGCTTCGCATCATGAGTTTGAGGGGGGGGGGGGGGGGGGGGGGGTGAAGTATAATTTAGGGTTACCATTAATTAGGGTTTCATTGTTAGGGTTTCCGTTAAATTGTTATTTATCTTTTATGTTACGGGTAACTTAGTCCTTTTATGTTATTAGGGTTTCGGTGAGGTTTCGTTATTTATCTTTTATGTTTAGGGCAGTTTAGTCTTTTTGTATTATTAGGGTTTCTTAGGTTTTCTATTTAAGCATTGGTTCTTCTTGTAATCAAATCATCTGATATATGCAATGTAGTCCCTTTGGGTAGTCCGGCTCTCTCTCTCTCTCGTTTCTCTTTGCTTTGATTTGTATCAGTGATAAGGGTTGGGATTTTTTAAGTTTTAATCTCATCCCTTGTGGTTTCAAGGGTCGAGATGGAGTGTCAAAATGTGTGTACAAAATGTATGTCCACGGATTCGGCCCCTTTCAAAAAATATGCACCTAGAATCTCATGCAATATACTCATAAACGTAAAAATCAATGGCTGGGTTGTTTAGCGGGGGTAGCATCATGACATTTTAACAAAACATACAAGTCTACAGAATTTCACAAAATGTGTCCAAGATAGACATGCTATTATATTATGGAAAAGAATAGAGCAAGGCAAGAAACAGAACTGTAGATAATTCCAATTCAAGAAAAGTTGCAAAGCGGTCCTTATGTAAATCACATATGTGTATATGCGGCAAATGACTGCAAACAATAAGATAGTTATAAAAGCAATAAGAGATTTCAATGTGGTCCCACATCAGGAACAAATTAATGATCCACAAAATGAACCAATCTATTTCTTAAAAACAGTTTTCGAAAGATGAATGCATTCTGATTTGGCCTAATGAATCAGAGTAACAGCCTATGCTTCTACATGATTTCGAGGTTAAATCATGGAAAATCAACTCCAACAGTCTAACCCCTTAATGAACCAATCTATTTCTTAAAAACAGTTTTCCAAAGATGAATGCATTCTGATTTGGCTTAATGAATCAGAGTAACAGCCTATGCTTCTACATGATTTCGAGGTTAACTCATGGAAAATCAACTCCAACAGTCTAACCCCTTCCCCTCCCTCTTGACCTTCAATTTACAAGTAAACGCCACATACCCACCATTTTGAACGTCAAATCACCTTATTCATTGTAAACCAGCAAGATGCAACACACCTAATCGAATCTCATTTCAGTCAACGAAAAGGCCCCTAAAATCCTTAATTTACCTTATAGAATCTTAACCTAGTGACGCTGAAGAGCCAAAACCCACCGCAACGCCAATTATAGGCAACTAGGAAGCCTTTAGCCACATTCCTTTAAGTTGTTGACATTTATCAATTTCCCCTTTAACTTACCTCCATATAGCGCATGTATATTTCCAACTTGGATTAAATAAACTTTTAACCCACCTAGCTCCAGCAAGTTAGCATTTGCAAACAAAATATTTTAGCATTCAAAAAGGTCCAAGCAACAACTTACAGGGCCTGTTTCAATAAGGTTGTCAAATTCCTCATATTCTGCCATGTCTATGTCTTCTTGACCTCAACCCCAAAGTGTGAAGCAAGAGCTGATAGTGTTTTTCTTGCTAATACACAATTAAGCTCTTTCTAACATGTTTTATTCATTATGCAGTCACTATCTGACCAGTAATATTGCTAACCTCCAGGCGAAAATGTCAAAAGATTATTATTTATGAAGCTTAGTTGCGATGAAATTGATGAACATTACCACACAAGTGGAATAAAAATACAGTGTCCTGAAACAGTTTGAGAACCTTGCAAAAAATGAAGTCTTGTACCCTTTCCCGTGATCAAAAATTGCTTTCCACGGGGTAACTATGACTTCCTCTTGCTTGGCTTGCCTTCCCTATAAGTTAGTTGCAAGATATAAGGCAGGGAATGAAATCCAACAATTGACTAAGAGCTGCCTATAGCAGATAACGCAAACACCTATAGCCTCAATGTAAACTTACATGATCGAAGAATTGAAAATTAGAAGACTTCTAAGAAAGAAAATGCTGGAAACATACTTAACATGTCTATGTCATCTAAAAACAGTTTGTCCACCATACTATTTACCATATAAGAAATTGGGATCTAATTAGCTTTTGCAATGGATACTATTATTCTGTGTTTCTTTCATGCTGAAATATAACCCATGGATTAGAACTATTCCAAAGGGACAAATCAAGCCAAAGTTCAGCTCGCTCCAAGTAGTTATTGGATCCGTAAACAAAGGTAGCATTAAAGTCTATTCCCCCAACAATGGAATGAACTTGGCAATGAATGGCTTGACTAGTCTGACTTAACATATTAATAGACACAAGAGCTGGGTCCCAACTAACACAAATCCTCCCAATAGGTGCATGTGTGTAATTGTGCACAAAAGGCCAGTTAGGTAAACATCAAATTCAAAATTCTTCCAGAGTTTGGCTCCTTTATTTTATGCTCTATGAGACCAATTATAGACAGGTTATTATTCTTGACAAAAGATTTTACCTCTTTTTGTTTAATAGGGTCATTAAGACCCCTCAAGGGTCATTAAGACCCCTCATGTTCCAGACTCCAAAATGCGAAGTTGTACTAGACATTAATATAGCAAAAGGGAATAGATAAAGCAGGTGATAGAAAGAATTGTTGTACTGCCTAACAAAAGTGAGAGTAAGGATATTACCCTCTTTGGCCTTTGGGACCCCGCGGGTTGCCCCCTTTACTGTTGGAGTTTTTGGATTTGAAAGTATTCTGACCAGCCGTCCCATTTTTGCTATCAGGAAGATCAGGAGGCAAATTAATCCCTTTTTCCTTGGAGTTCGAGGAAATCTAACTTCTGGCTGCCTTTGCTGCCCTTTTGGACCCCCCAAATGATGAAATGAAGCCAGAATGGAAGTCCAACACCCGTGGGGGAGGGGTATTTGCAGATTCACCACCCTTATCACCAGCAAACTCCACCAACGGGGTAGATATATGCGTGAGATTAGAGACCCCCTGCTCTTCCTTTATTTTCACCATCAGAACCCCCTACAGGACCAGTACCTATGCCAATAAAGCAAGGTACTGACCCAGTACTTGGCTCCACCATAGTGAGAACAGTTGCTACTTCAGAGTTGATGGAGGAGTGCTTGGAGGTTTCTACTACGTCCACTGCCTCAATACCCTCATCTGTTGGTTCACTCAAGGTATCATTGTCAGAGCAAAACCCTTCTATGGGTTTAATGACAAAATCAGCACCTGTAGAATGGGAACGTCTTTAGTGACTACCCCAAGAGCTGAAATACAGCCAAACTTGATGCTGTAGCTCTCCCTGTGTTGGCAGACTGGTCTTCCTTCGAAGATGAATTAGCAGAGGCTTCAGATACTTTCTCCTTACCAAATTTAGTCTTTCCCACCACTTGCCAAGTACTACTGGAATTATTTTCCGTCACACCAGGTTTTGGACCACAAGAATGCCCAAAAACCTTGCATTCAGTGCATTTAGGAGGAAGCCATTGGTATTCCAAGGCCACCACAACTTATTCTCCCCTTACATTAATTTGTACTTCTCTCGGAAGGTCTGTACCTGCCTCTATCTCAACACAGACACGTGCAAAATCCAGCCTTTGTTGTTGCGCCTTACCCTTATCCACATGAAGGGGCCTGCCGATGGTGCTAGCTATGCGACTGAAACCGACTTCTGTCCAACATTCAAGGGGCAATTTATGAATCTTAATCCAAGCTGGAATCGAAGATGGGTGCTCTGTGGATGGGATCAACATTCTCCTCCAATCCGTGAGTACTAAATATCTTCGTGAGAAGAAGTAAGGTCCTCCTTCTAGCACTCGAAGTTTAGTGACTTCATCTTGAAATTCAAAAAAGAAACAAGACCCAATCTGTTTAATGTTTATTTAGCCATGATCCTTCCAAGTTGCTCTAATGGCATCCTTCCATCAAGAAAGTAACCTATGAGGAAATGGTTCCAAATCCTGTCATCTAAGTGCGTTTCATCAAGCACAACAACAGCACATTCCCTTTGTAGTAACTCAGGATAATGAGCAAGTTTCATAACTTTGGAGGGACATTGAGCACTAAACAAAGAAGCCTAATGATGATCACAATGTTACAAAAGATAAAATCTGGTATCAAACCTATGATCTCTATTTATTGCAGTACAAAACACAATAATGGAGTTTCATGGCTCAACCCCAAGAAATATTGCATGACTTCAAATGAAAGATTGTAAAGGAGGCTCGAGTAAAACTCATCTGACCAGCGAAAAATTTGTCGTCCATCCTGTATTAAACTGCTTTGACAGTAGCAACTTTGGCGGCAAAGGCGGCTCTGTTTGTAGCCACCATTGCCTTGTTTACTTGCTCATCCACTCGCCGGATGTTCTCCACTGTTTTTCTAGCAGCCTACAAATTCAACAATAAAATGGGAGACAATTGTCAAGCAATTAGATGATTTATCATTGTATGCACTGCCTACCATAACAATTTGTGAAAAAGACTTCGATTTCCATGTTTGATTCTTAAAGGAACAAAAAATCTAAGGAAGTTCAAGTGAAATATGTTTTTTCAAACAATTTCTCATACTATCTCCCCCCTCATTTCCTTCCTTTCTCTATCATTACAAAACCAAACAAAGGAACAAATTAATGATATTTATTTTAAAAAATTTCCTCCTCTATTGTTTTTTCTTTTATTAACTTTCTCTACACAAGTTTCAATCGGACCAAACACATTGAATGGGTGAAAAAAATTCAACTAGTGCACCTAAACTACTCAAAGGACCTCATCCGTCAATGGGGGTGGAGAGATCTCAAGATTGCCGCAGTATCATTCACCGCGCCTATTGTCGCCAATTCGGAATGTGCACAATCCCTATCCTTGCTTATGGCCTTCATGCCACGATCGCCCCTAGCAGTGACCAATAGCAAAGTGATATACGACAAACCCCTAGATTTTGTCACCAAAGTATTCCCTAGAATAGCGGGTCTCCAATCCTGCAAAACAACAATAACTAACATTAATGAAAAAGCAGAAGAATAGTTTTCATAGACAATTAAAAAATTAAAATTAGAAATCTATAAGCCCAAGACAAACTATTTTTTCTTCTCCTTCGAACGCGATGACATCAGGGAACTGCATAGAACAAATTAACAAGTCTAGTACTTTGCCAGGTGATTTGGGACAAGGGATGTCTTCCTACAAAAGAAACATTGAGAAAATCAGCAATAACTAACATTAATGAAAAAGCAGAAGAATAGTTTTCATAGACAACAAAAAATTAAAACTAGAAATCTATAAGGCCAAGACAAGCTATTTTTTCTTCTCCTTCGAACGCGATGACATCAGGGAACTGCCTAGAACAAATTAACAAGTCTAGTACTTCGCCTGGTGACTTGGGACAAGGGATGATTTCCTACAAAGGAAACATTGAGAAAGTCAGTGGCAAAATCTAGCATTCTTGTAGCAACATGGCTTTTTAGACATTAATTTGTGGCAATACAACTTTACCGATCTATGCGCATGAATGTCTTAGACATTTACATTCAAGGAAACTTTTGTAACTATGTCAACTCCACCAAGACATGTACTAAAATTGAACAAAATAATGCATTATATATAAGGAACAACTTTAAATCACAAGTTCAAAACTATATAAGTAAATGTACGCACCACCAATACAAATTAACAAGTACATATATAGGAAGACCGATAGGATTATCCAGAAGAGTAAGGGATTGTGTTTGCCTTGATCGACGTCACTGGATTAGCCAGTTTTGTCTCAAGGTTTATAGGTTTCTTGGGATGCTTGATCTTTGCATTTGTTTTACCAAAAACATACCTAAGAATCCCAATAGCGTTAGCAACACAACTTTTACCACAGTATATAATCCTAGGTGTTTACCTACATGCTGCACACGAAAGGTCATGCTAGTGTTTGTTAGAACAATAATGCATGCATGGTCTTTGAGCATAACTCATAAATTCTAGCAAAATGTAATCCCTCAAAATATGGGATATGACCCTCATCCAATCCAACACACAACCTTGGTATATCCAATTATAGCATGAGTACTAAATTGCTATCCTGAACTAATTTGAATCCTGGAAAGTTCTCCCATGCGAAGATAAAAAAAAAAAATTGAAATTATAGCTACTAATACCGCCTACAAACTTCATGTTTGAATTTCAGGCACACGCCTTGGAGTTTTACCTGTTCAATTCCAAATTATCAATCCAAATTACCCGTTCAATTTCATGGTTGTAATTTATATGTGAATTTTTGGGAAAGGACTTGGTGAATCCCTATTACCATATATCTTTGGACCATTTAAATCTGGAATTTCTCGGATTTACCAAAACAATTCTGGAATTTCTGAGTTGATGTTGAAGATCAATAGCATTCTGAAGAAGAAGGAATTAGTGGGCCCCATGCACTGAATGGTTGTGTTTCACGCACTAACTATGAGTGTGGGGCTGTTGGGTTGGTATCTTTTTCTTTTGAAATGCACAAGTCTCCAAGAACTTGCGCATGGGATGATCAGGGAAAAAGAGGAGCTGTCCTTGTTTACACATTAGTTTTGGTGGATCGGTTAATGGGTGGGTCCTACCATTTCATTGGTCAGTTCAAGATAGCTTGCACGCTATATTCTGAGGAGAAGAAACATCTCCTTAGGCCCACAATGCGGACAGGGTCGTATGGAATCATGGGAAGGTGGGCCCAACATGCAGCACTGGGGTTATATGGAACATGAGAAAGGTGGGCCTATAAAATGGTCCACTAACGGGCTGTTTACTTTAATGAGTCTTATTTTAAAGTTTAGCATGTGGCGTGTATGGCCCAAAGTCACCCAATTGGTTCCCTTTGTGGGCCGAATTAATGGTTCTATTTTCCTCCTGCTTGGATATAGTTGAGCATTGAGAATTTGGTAATTGCTGATTTTCGGCATTTGGTAGAGATTGACATGGTGTCCGATGGCGTAGTTACTTCGGTTGATGGCTTGAGTTCTATGATCCGAGGCTCTTCAAGGGGGACGGAGTTTGCTTTGGGGCTGACCCTAGACTTATCTACCATAGCACGGTCTGAAGGCCTCATCCACCTTTGGCCCCGAGTTCTTTGTGCATGTTCTGTATTCATTGCGGAGGTCATTCCTTTACTTTACCGTGTGTGGAGGTTTATGGTTTAGGATAGACGCACCTTTTGGTTGATCGGGTGTGTATAGAGTCCGATGGCAGAGATTACCATTGGATGTGTTCTACATAGTGGTAGCCTGGTTTTCTTTTGATCCGGGGGTTAGGGATTGCTCTGTCAATCATGATCTTTAGCTTGACTAGGGATTTCACCTATCCTTGATTATTCGATAATACCACAGGCTATTCCTTATCTTTATGATCTTGCTCTACCACTTTTGGGTTATGATGACGACTTTGGAGTTTGGATATGGGTGATTGCAGCGGGTGGACTAGGCATGTGTTCAGAGTAGGGTTCTATGGGGAGTTCCCTTGGGCATTCTTGCTTGCCGATGTTCTACTAGTGGCTTTTATCTCTATGAGACCGAGCTTATCTGTCGTTATTTCCTTAGATGTGGGTTGGACAAGACTTTTATGACCTTGTTCTACTTCTTCTAGGTTATGACGAAGATGGTGGAGCTTCGATGAGGGTGTTTGCAGTTTCGGGTGGACTAGGCATGTGTTCAGCATAGGGTTCTATGGGGAGTTCCCTTGGGCATTTTTGCTGGCCGATGTTCTACTAGAGGCTCATATCCTTGGGGCTAAGTTTCTCTGTTGTTGTTGCTACCATAGTCCTCGCTGTCCGTGCCCGCGTCCTCTACATTGCCCGTGCCCGCGTCCTCGCTGTCCTTCTTTCCCTTGGGATAGCTAGGTCAACAGGACGCGAGTATGGGCTATCTCACGTACCAGATTATTTATCCTAGCCTGGCGGGTTGTGCATGGCATTAGACATACTTTGTGTTACACTACTGCATTTACATATTTATACCTATCCCTGCAGGTTGTGCAAGGGCTTCCTATTTTCCTACCCCGGCGGGTTGTGCCGAGGATTACACACTTTTCTTTCTTTCTTTTGTTTTCTGTTAAAATTAGGGGTTCAATTGTTATGTACATTGTTTCCTAGGGGTAGTTTAGTACATGTAACTATGTTGTATCTTTGTTCATATTTACACATGAATGAAAAAGGGAATGTCACCCTCCAATATTCTACCTCACGGCTCTCTCTCTCTCTACAAGTTTACATGGTATCAGAGCTTGGTTCCTGATGAATCTGGCCTTGTAGGAGGAAGACCAGCTGTGACTTTGTCTCGTAATCGACCTCCATAGTCGATGCTTGAGGGACCAGACCTTACCCACGATGTACGACTACCCACGATGCACTAAGTTGATCGATCTCTGTAGATAAACACTGTGTGTGCTCGTAACCTGCTGAATACCACCGTACGACGAGCTTCACGGTCCTCTTGAAAGTCGACGGAAGAGGCGGAAGTACTGTTGCGGATCGATCCTATCTACTGTTGCGAATCGATCCTATCTATAGTGGTCGGTTAAGAGTTTTGAGCACAGGGTTTTGCTCCTCTCGTCGAGACGATCGCCGTGGTCGGTGGCCGGTCGCCGGCGGACGTCAGAACATTGCTCACGCGCCGGTTGAAGTTGGCGCGTGGCAGCGAGTTAGATCCACTCGCGGGCGTGCGTTACACGCGCCAGTCAAGGAAGAAGGAGTTCAGGGGGCTCAGTCAACGGATCACGCAAGTGTCAAAGAGTTCAAGCGGTGGTCAGAGGGCTCTTCCGGCTGTCAAAGGGCTCACGCGCGACTCAAAAGGGTCTTGCGGGGGGTCCAGAGGGGGCTGGCGGCTGTCAAAAGGGCCAAAAATTGATTTTTAAGGCTCAAAGAGCTCATCTGGAAGGTTTAAAAGGGGTCAGAGCTCATCTGGAGGGTTCATAAGGGGTCAGGGACCTATTTTTGACGGTCTAGAGCACTGTTGGGAGGTCGAAGACTTGAACCTAACTAATTTCGACGTTCCGGATTCATTCACGGGGTCGGTTTTAGGTGATTTGAAACGGAAATTGTTGGTACAATGGAGGCTTTCAAAACTACTCAGGTTGGTGCCCTTTTTTCTGAGGGTGAGCTACAAACTGTCAAGCGCCTATTGGCTGGGCTTGACGCGCCATCTACCACTGCTTCTACTTCCACTTCCACTGCCTCTGATTTCTTTGCTCACAAAGAGATACATGCTAATGCTTCTACTGCTCCTAGCTCTCTTCCGTGGATTATAGACTCTGGTGCTATGGATCATATGACCAGTTGTTCGTCCTTTTTTGATTCCTACTCTACTTGTTCTAGTAAGGATAAGGTTAGGGTAGCTGATGGTTCTTTATCTGCTATTTCCGGGAAATGTTCTATTCATTGTTCTCCAACCATTTCTCTTTCCTCAGTTCTCCATGTTCCCAATTTTTCTACTAACCTTTAATCCGTTAGTAGTCTTACCCAATCCCTAAATTGCTGCATAACATTTTTTCCTACACATTGTGTCTTTCAGGAACTGGATACGGGGAGGATGATTGGCAGTGGTAAAGCTCATGGGGGCCTTTATTTTTTGGAGTCTGCACCTAATCCAGTTTGTCCACTTTTGTCATGTGGCCAAGCTCTTGCAGCAGATACAGGTTCAGCTCTTTCCTTGTTACATCAGTGTCATCGTAGATTGGGTCATCCATCATTTGGAACTCTAGAAAAATTGTTTCCTAGTTTGGCTAAGCAATGTTCACGGAGTCAGTTCCTTTGTGAAGCTTGTGAGCTTGCGAAACATAAACGCTCATTTTATGCACCGGTCAATCAAAGAAGTGATTCGCCATTTATGGTTATTCATTCTGATGTTTGGGGTCCCTCTCCTGTCACATCTCTGTCTGGTTATCGCTGGTTTGTCACCTTTATTGACTGTTATTCTCGTGTCACTTGGGTGTATTTACTAAAGGCAAAAAATGAGGTTTTTCCGTGCTTTAAATCTTTTCATCAAATGGTGCGTACTAAGTTTGATGCTAACGTTAAAGTCCTCCGTAGTGATAATGGGACTGAGTATATCGATGGGGCTTTTCGTGCATACCTTAATGACTCTGGCATTCTTTTTCAGACTTCTTGTGTTGGCACTCCACAACAAAATGGAGTTGCAGAGCGCAAGAATCGCCATCTTGCTGAGGTAGCCTTCTCTCTATTGTTCACAATGAAGGTCCCTAAACATTTTTGGAGCGAAACTGTCCTTACTGCGGCTTTTCTTATCAATCACATGTCATCCAGTGTTCTTCAGTTCCAAACTCCTATTAAGTTCCTCCCTGGCTGTTCTCGGGTCTCATCTCTTCCACCAAAGGTCTTTGGTTGTGTGTGTTTTGTCCATGCTCCTAAGCACCCTGGTGGTAAACTTGATCCCAAAGCCCGTAAGTGCATTTTCCTTGGCTATTCTCCTACTCAGAAGGGTTATAAATGCTATGACCCACACTCTCGCAAAACATATGTTTCCATGGATGTCACCTTTTGGGAAACAGAATCCTTTTATCCTCTGTCCACTTCATCTCTTCAGGGGGAGAATGATAGACAGGAAGAGATGTTGACATATTATACTCCTGAGTCGTGGTCTTACCCTTTACCTTGTCATAGTGAGGGGGAGAAAGATAAATCTATGCAAGAACCTTTGCCTACAGAAAGAGTGGAACATGATGTAGGTGGAAGACTGGATAGGCCAAATTTGCAAACTTTTTCTCGAAGGAATAAAGGCAAGTCTACATGTGCAGTACCACTTTGCCAATCTTCATCACCTACTCCAGTTCCTGACTCTTCAGCTGACTCATCTGGTAATGATCCTTTCCCTATTGTTGTTGATGATCTTAATGCTCCTATTGCTCTTAGAAAGGGAGTTAGATCATGCACTCAACTTCCCATTTCCCAGTTTGTCTCTTATGACCGTTTATCTCCTTTGCATCGTGCTTTTATTTCGTCTCTTTCTTCTATATCTATTCCACAGAATTGGCAGGATGCATTCATGATACCTAAGTGGAAAAGAGCTATGGTAGAGGAGATGACGGCTTTAAAAAGGAATGGCACTTGGGAGCTAGTATCTCTTCCAAGAGGGAAGAAACCTGTGGGGTGCAAATGGGTGTTCACTGTGAAACACAAAGCTGATGGGACGGTTGAGAGATACAAGGCAAGACTTGTTGCCAAGGGCTTCACACAAACCTATGGTATTGACTACGAGGAGACGTTTGCCCCTGTAGCGAAGATGAACTCTGTGCGGGTTCTACTCTCTTGTGCTGCCAATTTAAATTGGCCTCTTTACCAGTTTGATGTGAAGAATGCATTCCTTCATGGCGAATTAGAGGAGGAGGTGTACAGGGCTATTCCACCGGGTTTATCTTCATCTCAGACCGAGGGAAAGGTGTGTCGATTGAAGAAGGCACTCTATGGCTTGAAGCAATCTCCTAGAGCATGGTTTGACAGGTTTCTCAAAGCCATGTTGAGATTTGGATACAAGCAGAGTCATGCTGACCATACTATGTTTATCAAGAGAAGTAATGGTAAGATTGCCATTCTTATATGTGGATGACATAATCATGACAGGTGATGATGTGAATGAGATTGTTAGCCTTAAAGCTCTTCTTGCTCAAGAGTTTGAGATTAAGGATTTGGGGTCTATGAAGTACTTTCTTGGAATGGAAGTGGCTAGATCCGACAAAGGAATTTTTATCTCGCAAAGGAAGTACATCCTTGATCTCTTGGAAGAAACTGGTATGTTGGGGTGTAAGCCGGCTGACTCTCCCATTGAGTCCAATCATCATCTTGGTAGCAACGTGGGGGAGCATACAGATAAGGAAAGATATCAGAGACTTGTGGGTCGCCTGATATACTTGTCTCACACTAGACTAGATATTTCCTATGTTGTGGGAGTTGTAAGCCAATTTATGCATGACCCTCGTACTATGCATCTTGATGCAGTTTATCGCATCTTGAGGTATCTTAAATCTGCCCCAGGTAAAGGTATTTTGTTCTCTAATCATGGTCACTTGAAATTGGAAGCCTTCACGATGCAGACTGGGCGGGTTCTATTAATGATAGGAGATCTACCTCTGGTTATTGCACATTTCTTGGAGGAAATCTGATTACATGGAGGAGTAAGAAGCAATCTGTGGTTGCTAGATCTAGTGCAGAGGCTGAGTACAGAGCTATGACTCATGGTGTTTGTGAGCTTTTATGGCTCCAAACCTTTTTGCGTGATTTGGGATTTCCTGATTGTGGTCCTATGAAGCTCTACTGTGATAACAAAGCAGCCATAAACATTGCCCATAATCCAGTCCAACATGACCGAACGAAGCATATCGAAATTGACAGGCATTTATAAAGGAGAAGCTGAGCAAGGGTCTGATATGCATGCCTTTTGTGAGATCTGAAGACCAGTTAGCTGATGTATTTACTAAGGGTCTTTGTAGTAAAAGTTTTCACCCCATTGTGTTCAAGTTGGGCTTGATAGATATCTTTGTACCAACTTGAGGGGGAGTGTTAAGATTAGGGGTTCAATTGTTATGTATATTGTTTCCTAGGGGTAGTTTAGTACATGTAACTATGTTGTATCTTTGTTCATATTTACACATGAATGAAAAAGGGAATGTCACCCTCCAATATTCTACCTCACGGCTCTCTCTCTCTCTCTACAAGTTTACACTTTTGTCCTTCCTAGGGTATGCCCCTTGTAAGCTATATATTCGGTTAACCTTCTTTTTATTTCAAGCTGATTTACCCAAAAAAAAAAAAAAAAGGAAAACTATCCAAGCAAAAGAAATAAAGGGGCACATGCTCTATACGATTTTGGCTGTATAACCCCAGCGTAGTTAGAATTAGTTGCTGAAAAATGCAAATAAGTTAATGTTTTAGCAATGCTTCTTTTGAAGGTGTTTCAAATCCCAATCATTGAAGATAAGGCGTCGCTATAGTGTTGGTTGCGATAATGATGATCACAATTATAGGCAAAATATGGTATCAAACTTATGATCTCTATTTATTGCAGTGCAAAACACTAATGGAGTTTCATGGCTCAATCCTAAGAAATATTGCACGACTCCAAATGAAAGATTGTAAAAACGGCTCGAGTAAAACTCATCTAAGCAGCGAAAAAATTGCTTTCCATCCTGTTTTAAACTGCTTTGACAGTAGCAACTCTGGTGGCAAAGGCAGAGCTTGTACCCACCACTGCCTTGTTTACTTGCTCATCCACTCGCCGAATGTTCTCTGCTGTTTTTCTGGCGACCTAAAAATTCAACAATAAAATGGCAAACAATTGTCAAGCAATTACATGATTTATCATTGTACGCATTGCCTACCATAACAATTTGCAAAAAAGACTTCGATTTCCATGTTTATTCTCGAAGGAACAAAAGATCTATGGAAGTTCAAGTAAAATATGGTTTTTGAAACACTCTCATACTATTTCCCCTCTCATTTCCTTCCTTTCTCTATCGTTACAAAACCAAACAAAGTAACCAATTAATGATATTTCTTTACAAAATTTCCTCATGTATCATTTTTTCTTTTATTAACTTTCTGGCCAATCCAGTTCTTATGGCCAATCCAGTTACTTACCTTCATGCCAAGTTCCCTCATAGCAGTGATCATTAGCAAAGTGACATAAGCCAAACCCCTAGATTTTGTCACCAAAGTATTCCCTAGCAGAGCGGGTCTCCATTCCTGCAAAACAGCTATAACTAACATTAATGAAAAAGCAAAAGAATAGGTTTCATAGACAGTAAAAACCAGAAATCTATAAGGGCAAGACAAGCTATTTTTTCTTCTCCTTCGAACGCGATGACATCAGGGAACTGCCTAGAACAAATTAACAAGTCTAGTACTTTGCCTGGTGACTTGGGACGAGGGTTGTTTTCCTACAAAAGGAACATTGAGAAAATAAGTGGCAAAATCTAGCATTCTTGTAGCAGCGTGGCTTTTTAGACATTAATTTGTTGCAATACAACTTTACCGATCTATGCGCATGAATGTCTTAGATATTTCCATTCGAGGAAACTTTTGTAACTACGTCAACTCCACCAAGACATGTCCTAAAATTGAACAAAATAATGCACTATATATAAGAAACAACTTTAAATCACAAGTTCAAAACTATATAAGTAAATGTACGCACCGCCAATACAAATTAACAAGTACATATATAGGAAGACCGATAGGATTATCCAGAAAAGTAAGGTATTGTGTTTGCCTGATTGACGTCACTAGATTGGCCAGTTTTGTCTCAAACACAAGAAACCCATTAGGAAAAAGAAAAGCCACTCAAGGTTTATAGGTTTCTTGGGATGCTTAATCTTTGCATTTGTTTTACCAAAAACATACCTAAAAATCAAAATAGCGTTTGCTACACAACTTTTACCATAGTATATAATCCTAGGTGTTTGCCTACATGCTGCACACGAAAGGTCATGCTAGTGTTTGCGTGCATGGTCTTTGAGCATAACTCATAAATTCTAGTAAAATGTAATCCCTCAAAATATGGTATATGACACTCATCCAATCCAACACACAACCTTGGATTTCCAATTATAGCATGAGTACTAAATTGCTATCCGGAACTAATTCAATCCTGGAAAGTTCTCCCATGCGAAGATAAAAAAATTGAAATTATAGCAAGAGCGGTTCATTAGTTTTAATAGTTCTTTTAAATCAATTTATTATAGTTCTTTGTTTCCTTATTTTAAATGGTAGAGGCCAAAGAAAAGAGGGGCAAAATGAACATTAAAAGTCATTTGCCATCTACAATAAGCACTAACAGCTAATAAAATTGTAATTTCATTGCAAATCAAACCAACCAAGAGATCATAAACATACTACTAGTTACTGTGAGGAACCATTGGAACTAAAGACTGTGCCTGAATGAAATAATATGGAAGCAAAGGAGTAGCAAGCCCAGAGGTGGGAAAAGCATCCCGAAAGTGTCATCAGACACAAAGATGGTTGTAACTCACTGACTTGCATGCTACCAATTGGGAAAACTTCAAAAAAGCCTCCAAACTTTCACCGCAATGCTTCATAGGCCTCCAAACTTAAAGAAATTTCAATTAGACCTCCGAACTTCACACATTTTAATCAATTACACCTACGCCGTTACTTTCCGTCAATTTCCTAACAGGAAATGCTAACATGGCGCTTTTGGAGGGAAATGCACTCGTTTCGGAGGGTAATGAGAACACGTGACCCTCACGTGGCAAGAGAGAGGATGTAAATACACAATAAACATCCCAAAAAACACACTTCCCCATTCTTAACACTTCATTCGAATCACAAATATATGGTTGTTTAATCCTTCATCGATTGTGAGGAAGACGAAAATGGGTTGGATGATACGAGAATCTGGTGGTGATCCTCCCACATATGGTATGTCTCTTCAAGAAATGCTCCATTTAGTTGTTTATCAACCCAGTTTATTCAAGTAGTTTCTTCCCCTATCCGTAAACATATTTTTTGCTTCAGGAAATGCTCCATTTAGTTTATCAACCCAGTCTATTTACTCCTTAGTTGCAAGATCCTACTATGGGGATTCCTTCGGAGAAGTTAGTAATACCAGAACACGGGCTTCCGCTATTGTATTTGTTGCTTTCATACGTTAATGGAAGGGATGGAGAGACAATGGCTGTAGAGAGAGGACGTGGATATATACATACAGAGAAAAGAAAAGAATAAGAAGAAAGCAGAGAAATATTGAGAACATAGGTCATAGAGGGACATAAAACGTTACAAAGAGAAACAAATGAAAGAGTGGTGTTTCTTTCTAGTTGTGGAATTGCTTAGGTTGTAAAGCAAGCACCCGAATAGCGATCAGGCAGTTGAGGCGAGGCGGTAGACTGTGTTACTTGGACTCGGGTACTGGTATCGGGTGCTTGTGTGAATCTAGGTGTCGGACACCTCAAGTTTAAAAATACAGGATACGAGGATATGGATCCAGATTTGGACACGGGTGCGAGGATACGCCAAATATGATATTTTTTGCAATTATTTTTAATATTTTTAAATTTAATATGTGAATTTTTTATATTTAATATGTGAAAAAAAGTTAATTTATGTATTAAATATACACTGATTCTTTGTTTTGTGATAAAATGTTAAAAGCCCACAAAGAACAATAAAATCTACTTTAAATTCCCAAATGTACAAGGCCATTACTAGATCAAAAAGAATAAACAAGTCCATTGTAACATACAACCTACGAAGCCCAATATGCAGCCCAAAAGAACAAGCCCTAATTGTAAAAAGACTACTAGCAGCAGCCAGCAGCCTTTCTTCTTCACTCTGATATTTCGACGATGGTCTTCCACGCCGACAACGTCTTCCACGCTTCCACACAGTCATGTTTTTTCTTCCAAACCAGGTAAAACTTCACTTTCCTCTTCTTCTTCTTCGGTGAAACCAGACCTCCACAAACAGCCGTATCCAGATTTCTCTCGCCGGATCCCGTACGAATCCTGCACCCGTACCAGTGTCAACTCGGGTACTGTTAAATGAGGGGTTTAGTTGTTAGCTTTAATTCTTTCCAGGGGTATTCTTGTACTTGTACATTTGTCCATATATATAGTGGAATGAGAAGGGGGAGCCCTTAACACCTCATAATTTCTTCACGTTGCTTCTTCTCTCTACAACTTCACATGGTATCAGAGCCGGAATCTCATAGATCTGGCCTTGTAAAGGAAGAAGAACAGTGACCCTCTTTTAATCGATCTCCATAATTGATCATATGAGAGAAATCAGTCGTGTGTTCAACTGCTTTCTCTCTCACACTGTTACAAACCGAGTGATGAACCACTGTACGTCGTCGTAGACTACTGGGTCTTGCTCGATACTGGTGTGCGACCTCCGGCGAGCCTCGTCGGTGTCCGGCGATCACCGTAAACCCTCCGGCGACCTCTGACGACTGACATACACGCTGTTCCATCACTGTACATCAACATACACGCTGTTCCATCACTGTACGACTGTCGAAGAACTACTGTACAACGTCCGGCGACTGTCGACGGCGTTGGTACGACCTCCGGTGACCCTTGAAAACTTCAGGCGACCTCTGTACTACCTCCTTTTGTGTTCAGAATCTACTGGGTGAGTACATAATCACTGGGTTTGATTCTTTGAGGCCTTTTATGTACATTTTCAGTTTTTTTTTCTGAAGTTTACGGCTGGTCATCATTTCCGTGAGGTTCTTCTAGCAGTCTGTGATTTTTTCTTCATTTGAGATATGACTGAGGTACCCAAAGACACTCCTGGCAGTGACTGAAGGGAACCAATTTGTGACTCAAACTAATGCTCCACTGAATATTTGCCCTATTAAGTTGGATGGTTCCAACTATTTGCTTTGGTCTTGGAGTTTTACTTTGGCCATCACTGCCAATGGTCTATTGAAATTCATCACTGGGCCTGTTCCACCACCAGTAGCTACTAGTCCAGATTTTGTGATATGGACGACTCAAAATGCTCAAGTTCTGACTTGGCTACTCAACTCCATGATACCCACCCTGAGCCATAACTACTTGTTCCTTGACACTCCACATAAGGTGTGGACTTCTGTGGCCCAAACCTACTCCCGAAAGGGTAATGATGCTCAAGTGTTTGATTTGAGTAAAACCATAGGTCCTTAGCCGAGTACTATGCAAATTTGAATGGAGTGTGGCAACAACTTGATTACTATAAGAGTTTTCACCCTGCTTGTACTGAGGATGCCACTGCATATCAACAAATGGTTGAGAAAGACCGTCTTTATGATTTCTTGGCGGGTCTTGATGTGGAGTATGATCCAATTCGAGTGCAGGTATTAGGCCGTGTTCCTTTTCCCTCTTTAGGAGAGGCATATGCCTGTGTTCAGGAGGAGGAGATTCGACGGAATGCTATGGTACCTGTTTCCATTACAGATCGCTCGGCTCTGGTTGCCATTCCTACTCCACGGGATGGTAAGGCTCAGGTTGGGGATAAGAGCAGTTCTGTTGATCGTGATTTGCTTCAGTGTGACTATTGTCACAAGACTCGACATACCCGGGAGTTTTGCTGGAAGCTCCATGGGCGTCCCTCTCGAGGACGGGGTGGTAGTCGAGGTGGTAGTCGAGGTAGTGGTCGAAGTTCTCATGCACATGTCTCGGAGTCTATTGTGGAGACCTTGTCGGATTCTAGTGGAGGTCGGTCACACCCCTCAGCCTCAGATAGTTCTCATGGTGGTGCTCTTTCTCAGGGGGATTTACAGACTCTACAGACTCTTAAGCGTCTTATGACGAGGCTTGACTCTCCATCTACTACAGCTTCTACTTCCACGACTTCTTCCCACTTTGCTCACACAGGTATTCAGGCTAGTGCCTTTACTGCTTCATCCTCACTTCCTTGGATAATAGATTCTGGTGCTACTGATCATATGATAGGTTGTTCATCCTTCTTTGACTCCTATTCTCCATGTTCTGGTAAGGATAAGGTCAGAGTAGCGGATGGATCCCTATCTTCGATTTCAGGGAAAGGTTCTATAAATTATTCTCCAACCATGTCACTTTCTTCAATTCTTCATGTCCCAAGTTTTTCCACCAATCTTCTCTCTGTTAGCAGTCTTACTCATTCTTTAAACTGCCCAGTGACATTTTTTCCTACTCATTGTGTCTTTCAGGAGCTGGATACGGGGGAGAATGATTGGCAGTGGTAAAACTTATGGAGGACTATACTTTTTGGAGCCTGCTGATAAGCCCCAAATGTTGTATATAACCGGGCTTATCTCGCTCGTTGTAATCACACACACGTGCATTTTGTGCTTTTATACCATTGATTTTGCGCGAGTTGTGTTTTTGATGAGTTTCAGAAAATCGGAGCTAAAAGGGTGTGTCCAAAGCTCCAAATAATCCCCGGTTGTATCCGGAAGTACCTAAGGTCCCGCAATGCCGTGGAGGACAATCGCCGAAGCTTAGAAGTCGATTCAAGAAGCTTTGGAAGGTTCAAGGAAGGCCCGGAACAAAGGAACAAGAAATCTGGAGCTATGAGCCTCGAGAAAATCTGACCAACCGATAGAAAAAGGCTCATTTCTCTCAAGATACAAAGGCTATGAAGATGAGGTCAATTGGGTTTGAAAGTAGACTCATAGAGCTTTCCAACGGTTCAAGAATCGCCTCATTCCGAGTTCGGACGAAGCCGGGGCGTGCCCGCGAAGTTGGGTAAAAAATCTGCCTAAACAGACACTTCTGGATCGATCCATGATCAAGTTGGATCGATCCACACTATCTGGATCGATCCAGGGCCCAAGTGGATCGATCCACTTCTTGCCAAACTACCTTGGATCGATCCAAACCATCATGGATCGATCCAGATCATCCCAAAACTCTCCAGACTCATCTGGATCGATCCATGATGAAGTTGGATCGATCCAGACCCATCCTTGGCGATTTTTTGACAGATTTTGGTTGTTTTAATATCTTCCATATATGGAAACTTTCCACTTATAGTATGTTTTTGGGATAATTAGCCAATGTAAATGGCTTTTAGTATAAATACCTTCCTCCCTCCTCTCTCCTAGTTCTTCCTCCTTAGTTAGTTTTGCTCTCACCTCTCTCCTCCATTGGAGAGAGTTTAAGGTTCATCTCTCTAGTTTTTCTCAAGTAAGTTTTCATTTCCCGTTTAATTACCGTGTATTAATCTTGTTCCTCGTGATTGGATCTTTCAATATATGCAGTTTATTTCCAAGTTCATCTAGTTTTTAGTCTTGTGATTTTCTAGCTTAATCCTTTGAAAACTCTTGTTCTTAGTGATTGTTTGATAATTTCTCAAGTACTAATATTGTAGGCTAACCTAGGATCTTCATTAAAAATTAGTTTTTAGAATTGTTAAGCATGTTATTAGTTTTCTTCAAAATTCTAGACTTGTTTTCTAGCATAATGTGTGAGTAGTTAAGTAGGCTTGGTCATGGGGTGATTAACACTCCATGACTCGGGCTAATCCGTTCCTCTCATCTCAAAAGCAAACACTTCCTGTTGATCAAAGAGTTAGGATTAATTTTATGTATCAAAATTTGGATTTGTTAATCTCTTTGATCTCGCGTAGCCAAGGGCTTGACCACTTGGCACGTGTGATGCTTAGGGCGATGTCAATCAAAATGTTTGTCTAAATGGCACAAGAATCCTAATCTTTGTGAAGCACATTTTCTAGTCAAATGGTTTTAATCTCTAAATCTTCCGTTCGGGAGCATCTAACGGTGTCCCGAGCCGGTTATCAAGAGTCGAACGGTTTAGCCTTAGTTGTGGTATTTATGATCCCCTAGACTACGCCTTAGTTTAATTTGCCGTTTTTAATCTTCCGAGTCGTTCACGAAGTTAAGTGAATTCCATCAACCAAAATCCAAAAGCCAAGTTTGCCGCTTTAAGGCTAAAAACTTCATTCGCAAGTCAACTCTCACGCCGGGTGCGTTCGGTCCCTGTGGATTCGACCCGGTCTTACCGGTTATTATGCTACTGCCGACCTAGCCCTACGCTTGGGGCGACACTCTCTACGACACAATCCAAGGTCGCAAGCATTTTTGGCGCCGTTGCCGGGGACCTAATGGTCCATCTAGCGTGAGTTTTTCCTTGCTCCACTGTAAGTATCCCACTCTTTTGTATAATTTTTCTTATTTTCTGTACATTACTTGTTTTATTAACGAGGTGGCGGACTAGCCCCTCGGAACTGTTCTTGTGGTGAGGCGGTTGCATAACCCCTCCATTCTGCTAGTCCTAGAAAATCAAAAAAAAAAAAAAATGGCTGATTTTGGAAGTTGCTATGAAGGGCTTTTTCAAGACATAACCAATTTCTGTCAACTAGATGATGAGTCTTTTCCACAGTATTGGGAGCGATTTAAATGTTCTATATTCTCTTGGGCAATTTATATGTATGAGCTTGGGAATCTTCTGGCTATCTTTTGCCGAGGTTTAACTTCTACGACATGTCAATTTGACTTGTTGTCCGATGAAGAATTCTTGAGTAAAAATGCCGAAGAGGGTTGGGACTATCTTGATGAATTAGCCCAAAAGCCCCAATTTTGCGAGTTGACTGAAATTGAAATAGAACCACTGTTCATTAATGAAGGGGTTATTTTAGCTTTGAAAGAAACCTCGGGGGTTAAATGGGATGACGAGCCTAATTTTGATTGTACACTTGATTTACCAACGGAATCAGAGGTTAAATGGAATGATGAGCCGGATTTCGATTGTGCTCCCCAAGAGGATTCTAGTTGTACACTTGATATGCCTTTTCATGAAAAAACTTTTGAGGCTCATGCCACTAGCACTTCCATTGAGTCTGTTCCACCACAAGAACTTGGAAGAGTCGAACTAATTGATTTTCTAGGTGTTGATAATTATGATTGTGGTTACAATCCACTTTTACTAAATCTTGTCCACACTTTGAAAATGAATTTGGTTCGCATTATGCATTTGGTGGAACTTAATTTCCTTACGCGACTACTGCTATCGCTATACTCTAAGTATCTTATCTTATGGCATGGTCGTGTACAATTTTTAACGGAGGGGTTGAAATGGAGTGATATGCTCATACAAGTAGCTCTTTATAGTACAAAGGATGTTTGGATGCCACATGAAGGATGTTGTGTATTTTGATGGTCCGGTATAGCCACCCGAACTTGAGCTACGTATGGCCTAGCCACAGTCTCTAGTTCCGGGAAGAAAAGTAGTACCCGTGCAATCGCGTGAAGATTCTTCGGTTATGTTATTTTTGTACATATTGTTATTTGTGAAGCCCGGATAACACAAGCCGGGCGGTTCTAATATCACTTTCTCTTAGTAGGAGTGATGAAAAAGCCTCTCATTTGGTCGAGGTATAAGGTGGTCGACATTCCACCCCGTCGGTACATTTTTATCCCTCCTAGTTCTTCATTTTCATACTGTCTTCGTGCTATGAGGACATAGCACATTTTAAGTTGGGGGGAGGGTTTACTTTGTGCTTTGTTTATATTTAGAGTCTTGAAAAAAAAAATTGAAAAATTGAAAAAAATTGGTGAATCAAGGAATTTGGATACTTGTGTGTGCTTACTCTTAATTGATGACTTCTAAGTAGTGCTATGATGTTTGTTGTGTGAGACGGAGTCTTGATACGATTTCATGGATAGACTTAAGCTTGTGAACATGACGTTAAAGGGAAACACTTGGTTAAACCGTATTACCTATAGTTGGATAGCGTATGCTCACTTGAATTCATGCTTTCGCACGCGCACTGTCCCACTTGAGCATTCACTGGCTTCGAAATTGGTTCACGTGTCATTGATCCCTCGGTGTGAATTAACTTGTCTGTGAAATATTTGGAGCCCCTTTCCTTGAAAAGAAAAAAAAAAGATGATGCATGCTTTATTGTTAATGTTTATCCGGGCATTCATTGAGTAACCGGGCAATCGGGGTTTGCTCCCACCGTATTGTTCGCGTCAAAAGATGGATAGACCTTGTGAAGGCATTGTCGAATGTGGTTAGCTTGGACCTCACTATAAAGCCTTTTTTACTCGAGCAATTAAGTCTGAGGGGTATCTCAAAACCTGGCACCCTAAGGCCATTTGGCTTGGGGATGGCCGACCTAACGCTCGCTAAAGGGGTCAACTAGAAAGCCCGAGAGGTCCAGGCATTGCACGACCACATTAAAAAAACAAAAAACAAAAAGAGATTCATTCGAATAAAGGGAAGGGGTGTGCTTAAAGAAATACCGAGCTATCAATGGTGTGAGAACTGTTTTCAAGATTGGTGAATTTCTTTGTGAGGTTTCTTTTCACATGCATGCCACGTGAGAATTTTCTATCCGACGGTAGGTGAGAGGATTGATTTTTGTGCTAAGTTTAGATAAGAAGTTCACTTGCTTAACTCTTTCTATGAATGAAATATCTTGCCATTGACTTGCGTGGCGGACATTGTGGTACTATGTAAGGTTGTCGGTTGGGCATGAGTACATTTAAAGTATTCGATTCCCATGTGTTTTGTGGGTTGTTCACTGCTGAAAACCCTCACGAGACTTCACTCGTCCTACCGGAGCCGCCCGGGGGTTTAAAAGACGTATCCATTTTAGTTTGTTTCCGTTAGTTGCATTTGTTTAGTTTGCTCGGGGCGAGCAAAGTTCAAGTTGGGGGGTGTGATAAGCCCCAAATGTTGTATATAACCGGGCTTATCTCGCTCGTTGTAATCACACACACGTGCATTTTGTGCTTTTATACGATTGATTTTGCGCGAGTTGTGTTTTTGATGAGTTTCAGAAAATCGGAGCTAAAAGGGTGTGTCCAAAGCTCAAATAATCCCCGGTTGTATCCGGAAGTACCTAAGGTCCCGCAATGCCGTGGAGGACAATCGCCGAAGCTTAGAAGTCGATTCAAGAAGCTTTGGAAGGTTCAAGGAAGGCCCGGAACAAAGGAACAAGAAATCTGGAGCTATGAGCCTCGAGAAAATCTGACCAACCGATAGAAAAAGGCTCATTTCTCTCAAGATACAAAGGCTATGAAGATGAGGTCAATTGGGTTTGAAAGTAGACTCATAGAGCTTTCCAACGGTTCAAGAATCGCCTCATTCCGAGTTCGGACGAAGCCGGGGCGTGCCCGCGAAGTTGGGTAAAAAATCTGCCTAAACAGACACTTCTGGATCGATCCATGATCAAGTTGGATCGATCCACACTATCTGGATCGATCCAGGGCCCAAGTGGATCGATCCACTTCTTGCCAAACTACCTTGGATCGATCCAAACCATCATGGATCGATCCAGATCATCCCAAAACTCTCCAGACTCATCTGGATCGATCCATGATGAAGTTGGATCGATCCAGACCCATCCTTGGCGATTTTTTGACAGATTTTGGTTGTTTTAATATCTTCCATATATGAAACTTTCCACTTATAGTATGTTTTTGGGATAATTAGCCAATGTAAATGGCTTTTAGTATAAATACCTTCCTCCCTCCTCTCTCCTAGTTCTTCCTCCTTAGTTAGTTTTGCTCTCACCTCTCTCCTCCATTGGAGAGAGTTTAAGGTTCATCTCTCTAGTTTTTCTCAAGTAAGTTTTCATTTCCCGTTTAATTACCGTGTATTAATCTTGTTCCTCGTGATTGGATCTTTCAATATATGCAGTTTATTTCCAAGTTCATCTAGTTTTTAGTCTTGTGATTTTCTAGCTTAATACTTTGAAAACTCTTGTTCTTAGTGATTGTTTGATAATTTCTCAAGTACTAATATTGTAGGCTAACCTAGGATCTTCATTAAAAATTAGTTTTTAGAATTGTTAAGCATGTTATTAGTTTTCTTCAAAATTCTAGACTTGTTTTCTAGCATAATGTGTGAGTAGTTAAGTAGGCTTGGTCATGGGGTGATTAACACTCCATGACTCGGGCTAATCCATTCCTCTCATCTCAAAAGCAAACACTTCCTGTTGATCAAAGAGTTAGGATTAATTTTATGTATCAAAATTTGGATTTGTTAATCTCTTTGATCTCGCGTAGCCAAGGGCTTGACCACTTGGCACGTGTGATGCTTAGGACGATGTCAATCAAAATGTTTGTCTAAATGGCACAAGAATCCTAATCTTTGTGAAGCACATTTTCTAGTCAAATGGTTTTAATCTCTAAATCTTCCGTTCGGGAGCATCTAACGGTGTCCCGAGCCGGTTATCAAGAGTCGAACGGTTTAGCCTTAGTTGTGGTATTTATGATCCCCTAGACTACGCCTTAGTTTAATTTGCCGTTTTTAATCTTCCGAGTCGTTCACGAAGTTAAGTGAATTCCATCAACCAAAATCCAAAAGCCAAGTTTGCCGCTTTAAGGCTAAAAACTTCATTAGCAAGTCAACTCTCACGCCGGGTGCGTTCGGTCCCTGTGGATTCGACCCGGTCTTACCGGTTATTATGCTACTGCCGACCTAGCCCTACGCTTGGGGCGACACTCTCTACGACACAATCCAAGGTCGCAAGCACCTGCACCTAATCCAGTCAGTCCACCTATGTCATGTGGCCAAGCTCTTGAAGCAGATGTGGGCTCAACTCTTTCTTTACTGCATCAGTGGCACCGTAGATTAGGCCACCCATCTTTTGGGATTTTGGAAAAAAAATTTCCTAGTTTAGTTAAGCACTGTACTAGGAGTAAGTTTTTTTGTGAAGCGTGTGAACTTGCAAAACACAAACGCTCATTTTATGCCCCTGTTAATCAAAGAAGTGATTCTCCTTTTATGGTTATTCATTCTGATGTTTGGGGTCCCTCCCCTGTTACCTCTCTTTTAGGCTATCGTTGGTTTGTTACCTTTATTGATTGTCATTCCCGTGTCACTTGGGTGTACTTAATTAAGGCAAAAAATGAAGTTTTTTCATGCTTTCAATCTTTTCACAAAATGGTGCGTACTCAATTTGATGCTAAAATTAAAGTGCTCCGTAGTGACAATGGGACTGAGTATATTGATGGGAATTTTCGGGCATATCTGAATGACTCTGGCATCCTTTTTCAGACTTCTTGTGTTGGTACTCCACAACAAAATGGAGTTGATGAACGCAAGAATCGTCATCTTGCTGAGGTAGCCCCGTTCACTCTTGTTTACCATGAATGTTCCTAAACATTTTTGGGGTGAAGCTATCCTTACTGCAGCTTTTCTAATCAACCGTATGCCATCCAGTGTTCTTCAGTTCCAAACTCCTCTTATGTTTCTCCCTGGCTGTTCTCGGGTCTCATCTCTTCCACCCAAGGTTTTTGGTTGTGTGTGTTTTGTCCATGCTCCTAAGCACCCTGGTGGTAAACTTGATCCCAAAGCCCGTAAGTGCATCTTTCTTGGCTATTCTCCTACTCAGAAGGGTTATAAATGCTATGACCCACACTCTCGCAAAACATATGTTTCCATGGATGTCACTTTTTGGGAAACAGAATCTTTTTATCCTCTGTCCACTTCATCTCTTCAGGGGGAGAATGATAGACAGGAAGAGATGTTGACATATTATACTCCGGAGTCATGGTCTTACCTACCTTGTCATAGTGAGGGGGAGAAAGAACCTTTATCTGCAGAAAGAGTGGAGCATGATGTTCGGGAAAGACTAGATAGGCCAAATTTGCAGACCTTTTCTCGAAGGAAAAAAGGCAAGCCTACATGTGCGGTACCACTTTGCCAATCTTCATCACCTATTCTAGTCCCTGACTCTTTAGGTGACTCGTCTGGTAATGATCCTTTCCCTACTGTTGTTGATGATCTTGATGCTCCTATTGCTCATAGAAAAGGTGTTAGAACTTGTACCTAACATCCTATTTCTCAGTTTGTTTCATATTCCCGTTTATCTCCTTCGTATTGTGCTTTTGTCTCTTCTCTTTCTTCTATATCTATCCCACAGGATTGGAAAGAAGCTATCATCAGCCTTGAAAAAGAATGACACCTGGGAATTAGTAACTCTTCCAAACGGAAAGAAACCAGTGGGGTGTAAATGGGGTGTTCACTGTAAAGCACAAGGCAGATGGGACAGTTGAGAGATACAAGGCCAGACTTGTTGCCAAGGGTTTCACACAAACCTATGGTATTGACTACGAAGAGACGTTTGCCCCTGTAGCGAAGATGAACTCTGTGCGAGTTCTACTCTCTTGTGGTGCCAATTTAAATTGGCCTCTTCACTAGTTTGATGTGAAGAATGCATTCCTCCATGGCGAATTAGAGGAGGAAGTGTATATGGCTATTCCACCGGGTTTTTCTTCATCTCAAACCGAGGGAAAGGTGTGTAGATTGAAGAAGGCACTCTATGGATTGAAGCAATCTCCTAGAGCATGGTTTGACAGGTTTCTCAAAGCCATGTTGAGATTTGGATACAAGTAGAGTCATGCTGACCATACTATGTTCATCAAGAGAAGTAATGGTAAGATTGCCATTCTTATAGTTTATGTGGATGACATAATCATGACAGGTGATGATGTAAATGAGATTGTTAACCTTAAAGCTCTTCTTGCTCAAGAGTTTGAGATTAAGGATTTGGGGTCTATGAAGCACTTTCTTGGAATGGAGGTGGCTAGATCTGACAAAGGAATTTTTATCTCTCAAAGGAAGTACATCCTTGATCTCTTGGAAGAAACTGGTATGTTGGGATGTAAGCCAGCCGATTCTCCTATTGAGGCCAACCATCATCTTGGTAGCAATGTGGGGGAGCTTACAGAAAGGGAGAGATATCAGAGACTTGTGGGTCGCCCGATATACTTATCTCACACTAGACCAGATATTTCCTATGCTGTGGGGGTTGTGAGTCAGTTCATGCATGAACCTCGTACTAGTCATCTTGATGCAGTTTATCGTATCTTGAGGTATCTCAAATCTGCCCCAGGTAAAGGAATTTTGTTCTCTAATCATGGTCACTTGAGATTGGAAGCTTTCACTGATGCAGACTGGGCAGGTTCTATTGATGATAGACGATCTACTTCTGGCTATTGCACCTTCCTTGGAGGGAATTTGATTACATGGAGGAGTAAGAAGCAGTCTGTGGTAGCTAGATCCAGTGCAGAGGCTGAATACAAAGCAATGGCTCATGGTGTTTGCGAGCTTTTATGGCTCTAAACCCTTTTACATGATTTGGGGTTCCCTGATGCTGGTCCTATGAAGCTCTACTGTGATAATAAGGCTGCCATAAACATTGCCCATAATCCTGTCCAACATGATCGAACGACGCATTTTGAAATCGACAGGCATTTCATAAAAGAGAAGCTGAGCAACGGTTTAATTTGCATGCCTTTTGTGAGATCAGAAGACCAGTTAGCTGATGTATTTACTAAGGGTCTTAGTAGTAGAAGTTTTCACCCCATTGTGTTCAAGTTGGGCTTGATAGATATCTTCGCACCAGCTTGAGGGGGAGTGTTAAATGAGGGGTTTAGTTGTTAGCTTTAATTCTTTCCAGGGGTATTCTTGTACTTGTACATTTGTCCATATATATAGTGGAATGAGAAGGGGGAGCCCTTAACACCTCATAATTTCTTCACGTTGCTTCTTCTCTCTACAACTTCACAGGTACTCCACCAAAAGTGGCGAGTCCGAGTAACACAAGCGGTAGACTGCCGAAGGATAGAAGTGAATATCAACCTAAGTTGGGTTTTAAGATGGGAGAGAGAAAATGAAGAAGGGAAGTAGGATTTTAGGGTTATTTGTTGTGGGGTGGGTGTATATATAGAGATAAAATGAAGGAGGGAGTCAAAAGGTGGGAGGTGACCCACTGAATATTGCATTTCCCTCCAAAACGAGGGCCAACACGCCATGTCAGCATTTCCCGTTAGGAAATTGAAGGAAAGTAACAGCGTGGGTGTAATTGATTAAAATGTGTAAAGTTTGGAGGTCTAATTGAAATTTTGTTAAGTTTGGAGGCCTATGAAGCATTGCAGTGAAAGTTCAGAGGTTTTTTTTGAAGTTTTCCCCTACCAATTTGCCAAATTGAAGTATCTTATGTGGTCTAGGGTAAGGGTGATAGGTGTAGCTATGTGTATATTTGTCAACTTTATCTAACTCCTGTGTTCAAGTCTTCGTGGCACTTGCACTAGGAAAAATACTCATCTCTCTACATTTAAGTCTTTTATGTGTTGTGATATATCAGTCTTTACGACCCCACTTGTGGCGGTCACGTATTTATTACCCTTATCCGAGTGTCAAGTGCATATTTACGAGAGTCCATCTAACATGGCTGGAACATTACCGAATGAGTTTTCTCCCTATCCATTTTTCAACGAATTCCAACTTTTATTACAAGTTTACTGACTGCTTCCCTGTTTTTCATTTTTCATATTCTCAATACAACGTAAGGTGATTGTAACCAAGTCCTAATGACCATAACCATTATAAAAGTTGGAAAACAAAGATATTCCATAGCAGAAATAATACAAATATGTGTTGCATGAGTAATGGTTCCGACTAACCTGGGTCATGTTTGGTGCAAACACCATAGCAACATTATGTGCATTCATTTTGTTTAGATACTCCAGCTGAGCAACATCAGCCATCAGGTTTATAGCCCAATCTAGAAGAGCAGCTTTTGTTGGCCAAAGGCGCCTCACAAGCTGAGCACAATCCTCCTCTGACACAACTTGCATGACCTCCTCTGGCGGGATAGAGTCCAACAGCCCATTCGGGAGTTCTCGAAACCAAACCTACAACCACACCATCATTCGGAAATTGGAATTGTCAGGGAATTTGGTACAAAAAAAGCCATCCCCCCCAAAAAAATCCATCAATGTCTCACTTGTTAATTATTGATGCCTCATTATTTGGATAGCAAATTTGTGAAAAGCCTTTCATCATAAAATAGAAGGACAAAATGTTGACTACATTACTTCATGTACATATAGCGTTGTTCATTGTAAGTGTTTTAACACAGAAATCCAATCTTTCTATTATCTAACTATTGAACAGCAAGATAATCTGAACACTTTTGATGTATCTCTTGCATCAAGGGGCACAAACTCAAAGCATTGCCCCCCTAAACAAGCAGTAAGAGGAAGAATTAGAAAATGCAAAACAAAAATGTCCTGATTTCACCTCAACTTTTCAACAACAAAAATTAGGGTAAATCACCTAGACACCCCTATATTATACCTCTTTTACCCAGACATCCCCTGAACTAAATTAACCTACGATGACACCCCTCTACTATTTAACCCGACACCCCTTCCGTTAGCAATCCGTCCAGTTCCGTTAATTTTTTTGCCAAAATACATATTTTTCTTCCAAACTTTCCCTCCTCCTATATTATACGTATCATATCTCCCCCAATTGGAAAACTTTCCGATCAATTCGAAAATTTTTATTCAACTTTTCTCAAACAGCTATGTGGATGTATATCTATACATGCATATACACCATCAGAGAGAGAGAGAGAGAGAGAGAGAGAGAGAGAGAGAGAGAGAGAGAGAGAGAGAGAGAGAGAGAGAGAGAGAGAGAGAGAGAGAGAGAATCAATTCTTTTTGATCAGTTCGAAATGATCAACGTGTTTCGATCGAAGTGTGAGAGTAGGGGATTTTGCCGATCAACAAAAAAAAAAGTGTGAGAGTAGGGGAATTGATATATAATGAAGGGCATAAATGTCTTTCATCTCATTTTTTTAACGGAGTTAGGGCTTTTAAACGTTTTCGATAGTTGAGGGGGTGTCGTCGTAGGTTAATTTAGTTAAGGGAGTGTCTAGGTAAAAGAGGTATAGTATAGGGGGTGTCTAGGTGATTTACCCCAAAAGTTATGTGACGATTTGATCCTGCAGAAAAGTACCTGTTGAAAACATGTGTGAAAGATTGAGTCCCACATTGGATAAATAGAAAAAAGAGTTGGACCTTAATATACAATTGGAGATGTGGTGGACTCCGTGGATTGGACCTACGCACACATGGGAAGAACCTCAGACGGATCAGACTCCCAACAAGTGGTATCAGAGCCGATGGCTGACGATCTATGGGCGGACTCTTCTGAAAGCATCGGTGGTTGTGGGCTTGCACAGAGACTCTCGGAGGAGCAGGAAAAAATCCATTGTAACTCTCGATGGAGCAAGAAAATTCCTGGTGCGTACGGTGGGTGGTTGGCAGCAAGGTGGCTCTCGGTGGAGTGGGTACTCTCGATGGAGCATGAAAAATTCCTGGTGCGTGCAACACTTGGCTAGCAAGCAAGGTGGCTCTCGGTGGAGTGGGTACTCTCGATGGAGCATGAAAAATTCCTGGTACGCAGCACTTGGCTAGCAAGCAAGGTGGCTCTCGTGGAGTATGGTGGCTCTTGATAGAGTGGGTGCGGTAAATATGCCCAGGTTCGGAAATGATGTTGGAGAGATAGATCAAGAATTAGGGGGGGGGGGGGGGGGGGGGGGGGGGTCAAGTGGATCAGATCGAGGGGGAGCTAGGCCCAATGCATGAGGGGGAGATTGTTGAAAACATGTGTAAAAGATCGAGTCCCACATTGGATAAACAGAAAAAAGAGTTGGACCTTAATATACTATTGGATGACTCACCACTTACAAGGCTTAGCCTTTTAAGTGGATATGGGTCATTCAATGTATATTGGGCCTACGCGCACATGGGAACCTCAGACGGATCAGACTCCCAACAGTACCTTTATAAGACCTGCCTAGCATCGCACATCAACATCATCTGGCACCACTCCCGTGTTCAATTGCTCCCTAACATACTCTTCTTCGCTATTCTCAGCAGTCTATGATGCACGGGAACGGAAACGGACACGGCAATTCTAAAAAAATGGGGACACGGACACGGCAGGGGACACGCCACATGTATATATATATATAATATTTTTAAACTTTTAGGGGTCAAATTGAATTTTTTTTTAAACTTTCAGGGGTAAAATTGAAATTTTTAAAACTTTCATGGGTAAAATTGAAATATTTAAAAACTTTCAGGGGTAAATTTATAATTACTCAAAAACTTAGGGTAAAAACTATAATTCAAATCTGACCTGCATACTTTCATTAAAGAAAGGTGGGAAGAGTGGTGGGGTCCATACCTTTACCAAATGTAAAAGTTACGCTAGAGCAGCAGCAAATCTGGAGCAGTCGACCTCCTTCTTCCTCTTCCGAACAGATCTGGAGCAGCCTCTCGTCGGTGAGTGCCCCTTCTCTCTCTCTCTCTCTCTCTCTCTCGAGAAGTAGCAGCCGTGGAAAATTCAAAAAAAAAAAAAGAGAGACACGACTCTGGCGTGTCCCGTACATTTCCCAGGCGTGTCCCTGTGTCCAGTACGGCGATACGGCAGCCAGGAGCCGTGTCGGTGCTAGTCAGCAATAATTCTGAAGATTCCTTCTGCCTGCACATTTTAAGTTCAAGTATCGCAATTTCACAAAGGACAAGCCCAAATTTGGAAGGAAGAAATATATATGGAGATGAATGGGAATCACTCACGGGAAGAAGGGAGAGAAAAGGTTTTGGCAGTCACATACCTGCAGTCCTCCTCGTGCATACAAGTGTCTCTGCATCATCAGAAGAATTGTAGGCACGCTATTTCCTCTGGAGTCAAATGAAAGCTGCATAGACTCTTGTTGACACTCCAAAAACACTTGTACTACAAATGAAGGATCTCAATTCTTAAGTCAATAGAGGAACTTTAACATGTAACATTGCTAATATTTCAAAAAGGAAGAAAGACAGATTGAGTCTTTTTGGCCCTGTTCGTTTGGGGGTTTTCCCCCCAGTTTGGCACTATTCCAGTTTTGATTACATCATCACTTTTTTTTACTTTTCTCTCTATCTCTCTCCACTTATTACACCTGCTTACATCATCAAAAGTAAACTAAACTAAATTAAACTACTCAACCGAACATAGCCTTTGTCACTTTAGTCGGTATTGGGGGGAGGGAGACGTTATTTGTCTTTAATGAAAGTGTCTTCTATTGGAGGGTGGGATGCATAACAAAGGTCACAGATCCACCCCGATTTTGCACTAAAATCAAGCACAATATATCAGCGGAAAAATATAAGGACAACAAACATGTGTAGTTTAGAGAATAGCCAGATTGGGTTGAGCCTACCTTTTTCCTCTTCTACCGAAAAATAAAAAGCTTACTACCCACACAGAAAGGAATGAAAAAACTAAGGATAATGCGCTTCAAGACTATTGAACAATTGGAGTACATGTTTATATGCTTAGACATTCCTTTATGAAAACCACAAAAAAATTATTCACATCTAAATATGATCATCTAAAGTTTTGCTTGGACCATGATATGTGCAGTTCTGCATTTAGGATGGATATTGGGTCCATCTAACACCTAAAAAGCTTCTGTTTGAAGGAAAGTATCTGAAGGGAACTAGAAGGCAAAATTGGATAATGCAGCATCACTTACTATATTGGAACCTATGCATTTAACTACAAGCTTATTGCTCCATTTTTCTAGAGAGTTACTATACTCGAACCTAGGCATTTTACTCAAAGAACATAAATCATCTTTTCAAAATGGTTAAACAAAAAGGCAAGTTCTCTTTTTAATGTGGCCCCTCTAGTTAAATTCATGGCTCTGCCCCTGATTGAAACACGGAAAAGATCAAATCTATAATACTGTAATACTAAAAAAACTGCATCAATATATTTATAAAACCCACACGCGGGTCAATTAAACCATTCGCGGGTCAGGATTCGGGTTTAATCACCCATCCGGATCCCTCCCCCCTCATTTCACCGTTCAACAGAGAGAGAGAGAGCAGAGGGCGATTTTGAGAAGAACATCGACGAACCAGATGAAATCGCAGGAAATCTCGAAATCCAAGGTGAAAATCTTGCACTTTCTCCTCCTATCTCTCTCTTTCTGAGTCTGAGTCGGGTTTCTTGGTATGGATTATGAAATCGATTTGTTGGCCTCTTAGGGTTTCAACCGACGAACACAAATCGAAGAAGAAGAGGTCGAAGAACAAGTCATCAAAGGTATATCTCTCTTCTCTTTCTTCCCTCGCTCTATCTGGTCAAAGAACATGAAATCGATTAGTTGGTTTTTTCAAATTTTAGGGTTTCGTGATTTTGAAATTTGAATTTTTAAAACCCTAATTTTGTTGTAGTTGGAAAAGAAAAGAGTGTGATAGGTGAGAGATATTAGAGAATGGGAAAAACCAATCTGGGTAGGATTTCATGTTTGTAATTGGAGGATGACAAAGCGAGAGCTTGGACTGTTATTCTATTTTGGTTTCCTATTTCTTTTGCTTTAGGATAATGTTTTACTTTCTTAATGTGGGCATTTCCTTTTTGAAGCAGACATCCAAACATGTACATGTGAGAAGTTTAATGCATGCATCACTAGGGAACAGTCTGCATATGTTTACAGAGTAGGCACCATTGCGTTGATTTTGTGGACTAGGGAACAGTCTGGATATGTTTACAGAGTAGGCACTAGGCACAAAAAGGAAGAAGCAAACTCTTTATGTACGTGCATGTTATGCTTTTTTGTGGACTGGTCAGTTGTAATTTTGGATAGAGAAGTGAAAATTGGAGAGTTCTGGTGCAGATTTGAATTGAACATTACCCATCCCTTGAAAATGGTACTTTGTTTTTGTTAAGATTGGCTGGTAAGAATGAATCATTCTTCAATTTGTTGCACTGCTCGTTTAGCTCAAGTTCCAATTCTGGCTTGTTTTTTTGTGTGATACCTACAAATGATTAACCATAATAAGCTATGGGTATTGTTAAGTTCAGTTTAATGGAATAAGTGTACGGCCTTGTTCTCTTTAGCAAAATGGGTTCTTTGATTCAGCACTAGTTAATTTGATTAAATAAGAACAGTGTACGTTGAACTACTAGTAGCTGAACATTGTACAAATAGCTTGCTATGGTAGTGAATCTGGAATAGTAGCTGGATTTTCCATAAACTTTCCCAACAGTTAGAAATATTGAAAACTTTTACTGGTTATGCTTGGGAAAGTAGTACTGGTCTAAGTTATGCATGGCAAAATGAATTTGGGCTTGCAATGTTGTGATGAATCTGATGATCCAAGTTATGCATGGAAATTTAATATCTCTAATGATTTGTTAAAATAGAGAATGGTGTTTGGTCTAATTCTCTAATTCACTGTCTCCAAGAAGTTGATATCAGCATTAGAATCCAGAATGGGTTTATTGTTTGTTTCTCATGGAGTTGTTCTAATTGTTCTTCTTTTTAGCCATCATGTGTTGTTCTTCTTTCTACTATGTGTCCCCTAGGTCATATTGTGTCACGTTTGCTAATACATCTCTTCAAACTTCGACATTCCATTCTTTTGCTATCGGGTTCGACTATTTTGAATGTTGTAGTAAATGTCGGTGGGGATCTTGCCAGGCATCGAATTTATTTTTATTTTAAGTGTTTTGTTCTATTAGACAATGAATTTCATTTTGGTTGAATTTGTTTCTCTTGATCCGCAGCCCAGTGATGTCTACACCAACCAACATGGGTAACAATGAAACTCATTACCCTCGATTTCGAAACACGATGTGTCGGTGTGGTTTGAGAGCGGCAGTGAGAATTTCGGAGTCAAATGCTAATCTTGGAAGACTCTACTATGGGTGCCCAAAGGAGAAGGAAAAAGGAAGATGCACGTATTGGGAATGGTGTAATCCAATTGGGTATCACCAACCCAACCCAGAGGTTGCACCAAATGAAGCACGGGCACTAAATGAAGCACGAGTTCAAGTCATTGAAGTGAAAGTGGCCAATCTTAATGTAACCATGTTCTTATTTGCCTTAGTAATGGCCTTGAAATGAAGCACGGGCACCACCAAACTCCGTGTCTCCACTGTCATCGTCATCATCATCGCCATTAGTGAAGACAACATCTTGTGAAGAGCTAAAAAATTAAATACATCAATTAACATTGCAATTTATAAACCTCTACATATACCCCAACCACATTAATAATTAGATGAATGCACGTACATATTTCAAAGTTTAGGACAATTCCTTTTGTCATGGGATTGTCCCATTAACCCGCATCCAGTACAACGCCTAGCTTTCTTGATTGTCTTCTCTTTCCCTCCCTTCAATCGTTTACCACAACCCTTTGACCTAACCCTAGGTGGTTCTTTAAAATGGTGTTCAGTTGGAAGAGAAATCTGTGTTTTAATACTACTTCCTTCACCATCTCCACTCCCTAACTTCATGTTACCAAACCTTTTGAGAGTGGATAACAAATAGTCTTCGTAAACTTGACTCTCATGTTCACTCAATACAGCTTGCTCAACAACTGAAACAGAAAGTGTGAAGAGCCTATTGTGTCTCACTACCAAAGAAGTGTCACATACTTCCTTGTCCCATCCAATTCAGCCACAACTGAACGTACTTTTGCTGCTTTGGTCCACCTACGCAAGATGTACTGATCAGGTACTTCTGTAATCAACTTCTTAGTGAAGTATGCCAACATGTGCCGACACGGAATTCCATCACTCTCAAATTTCATACAAGTACATTTAACATAGTTTGATGACTTGTCTAATGAAACTTCACGACCTTTCGAATCAGTCTCCGTTTCCCTCTGAACTTTGTACAGACACCGGTGGTCATCTTTAAATGTACTCTTAACCAAATACGCACCACCTTGCAACAGTTCCTCTTGAAACTTATAGAAAATATTCCCCGTGTGTACACTTCACTCAATTTCAACTCCATGAGCCGCTTGGTTGAAAGAAGTGGCTTCTCATGATCGAGATCAAGTTCATTATGTCGTATCTTTGCAAGTGCCCTATCAAACCGTGTCACAAAATCCAACAACGAATTTTGCCTCGACACGTACTTCTTGAAGAATGAATGAGCACCTTCAGCTCTTTGGCTACTCGTCATGTGAGCAGAAAAAATGTGTCTCGTATATGCAGGAATCCATTGGTCACGAATTTGGTACAAGGAATCTAACCATTCATTCCCTATCAAGTTAGCTTTTGCTATAATCTCCGGCCATCTACTTTCAAACTCCTCCGGGGACTTGGAATTCCATATACAACTACTAAACTCGTCATAATGTTGCTTATAGGCTATTGCACCAATTTTTTCGGAGAATTTATTGACAATGTGCCAAATGCAAAACCTATGAAGCGTATTTGGAAGAAGACTAGCAACAGCTTGTTTCATTGCTGGATCCTGATCAGTAATAATCATTTTTGGGGGACCAGCCGGCATCGCCTTCAACCATTCCTCCAAAAGCCAATGAAAAGATGCCACATTTTCATGATTTAGGAATGCAAACCCAAATAGAGTTGTTTGGCCGTGGTGGTTAACTCCTAAAATCGGTGCAAATATCAAATCATATCTATTGGTTTGGTAAGTTGTATCGAACACAACCACATCACCAAAATGTTGGTATGACTTCTTAGAAGTTTCATCGGCCCAAAAACAATGACTCATGAACCTCGTACCATCATCTTGAAATTTAAATGTAAAACCAGAATTCCTTTTTTGTTCACTTCGGAAATGCTCGTGTACATAAGATTAGCATCATGTCCCTTTAACTCGTTCCTCCTTTCCCTTTCCGCATTATAAAGATCACGTTGTAAAAACCCCACCTTATCAAGGCCTCCAGATTGGATCTCGAAAAAACTCATTTGTTGGGAGGCAGACACATTTGCATCGGATAGTTGTTGTGATAAGTTCCTTTTTACCGCTGAGATCTCACGATGAGATCTCAACAAATACACCCTCGTTGGCGTTGTAAGAGGGTGGTTATGACCCTCCACAAATACCTTCACCACAAATCCCGCACCCTCCCGGTTTTTGGCAACACAATTTTGCTCCACAACCCTCTCTAGTTAAGCCCCGTCTACGTACCGTGTTTTGAGAAGTTTGTGGTAAATTTTTTGTGGCCTTCACCCCTTCCTTGAAACAAACATACTCCCTCCTAATCACTTCACCTTCCCTATTCTTCTTGCTAGAATGGAGTCGCGTACTAAATCCACCCTCTCTACCATAATTGTTGTAGAATTTATGAACGTCATCTAAAGTTTCAAACACTTGCCCAATTTTAGGTATCAAGTCGTTATTGACTTGGGGCGTGTAAAGTATTTGAGACGAATTAGCAGATGAGTGAGATGGTTGAGATGGTGACGGTGACTGTGGTGGGACATATTGGGGAGGGTACCCTCCCTGTGGTGGGTACCCTTGTGGTGGATACCCTTGTGGAGGAGGCGGATATCCTTGTGGATACCCCTATGGAGGAGGGGGATACCCTTGTGGAGGAGGACCATACCCTTGTGGAGGAGGAGCATACCCTTGCATAGGAGGAGGAGGATACCCTTGCGTAGGAGGAAGATACCCTTGCAGAGGAGGAGGAGGATACCCTTGCGGAGGAGGAGGAGGATACCATTGCGGAGGATAAACTGCATGATAACCCAAAAAAAGTAATCAACCGACCAAAACCCAATATTATCTGAATATGATCCAACTCATCTTAATAAACTAGTGAACTCATTGAAGGTAGGATCTAAGGTTACCTTGTGGATGGGGTAAGCCAACAGGGGGGGGGGGGGGGGGGGGGGGGGTTGTTGGTTGTCGCCCATGGTCAATCCCTTTATTACTTGCCAAACTGTTACAAACAAAAATGACAGCAAAGACAGTTCCCAGTCAGCTATTGTTTTATAACATAGAAACTAGAAAGTCTTTAGTCATCTAGCTTTTGTTGCAAAAAATTAATCCAAATACAAATTAAAAGGCCAAGTGAATACTAAGAAACACAGAAAGTACAAAACATGTTTTTGTTTTGACTAGGGAAATTGTGAAGCTACTGTTTGTAACTCCCAGCCTCAATAAACCCCATACAAACTTAGCATGTTCAACAAACAATAAAAGATAGGCAAAATGGAAATTAGGATATCACAATTACAGAAATGGATAGCTAGACTAGACTAAAACAAAGACTGATTATTATTATACCCACTTTCAGATTACTTGTGTTTGAAGACCATCTAATGAATGGACACCCAATGACAAACAGATACTTGCAACAACCTAGTGTTAAGTTATGTGGTCAAGCAACAAAAAAAATTTGTGGTATTTACAGCACTGCCTCAGTCAACCATCATAGGCAAAATGCAACAAAGTATTATTACTTGCCTCACAATTTCAACCCAGTAAGTGCAAGTAAAAACAATAGCAAGAGCACAGAGCCCAAATTTCAACTGAAATCCCACAAATTGATAGACACAAACATACACCCAATACAGTCTGCAGCAGTATCCCACAAACCAACAGCCCAATAGAGTTTACACAACCCAGAATAACAACATTGGCCTCAGAATTCCATGGCTTAGAAATAATTCATCATTGGCCTCAGAATTCATGCCAATAATAACAGATTGCACAACCCAGAATAACAACATTGGCCTCAGAATTCATGACTTACATTGCCTAAAATAAGTACTCGTGCATAGTTAAGCAAATGATAAACCCAAAACTTGGACTACTACATCAGAATAATACACACAAAACAGGAAACACGGTCTACAAATTTGGGTTTATTCACGAATTAGGGAATGTCTGAAAGAAGGGATGATTATTCACGAATTAGGGATTATAAATTCAAAATTTGAAATCACAAATTAGGGTTTAAAAATTCAAATTCCAAAATCACGAAACCCTAAAAAATTTGAAAAACCGAGTTCAACACACACACGCACACACAGAGAGAGAGAGAGAGAGAGAGAGAGAGAGAGAGAGAGAGAGAGAGAGAGAGAGAGAGAGAGAGAGAGAGGAGAGAGCAGAACCTCCTTCGAGATCGACCTAGAACGAGATCTCAATTTCTGTTGGTGCGAAAACCCTAAAATTTCAAATTTGAAAAATCGATTTCAGACTTTGAGTTGATTAACGAAGAGAGAAGAGCGAGGAAAGAGAGATAAGAGAGTTTCACCTTCAACCTCTCCTTGGCCGATTCGTCAAGAACAGGTCGGGATTTGCTTCATCTGGCTCGATCGATTGGGTGGTTTTTGAAATCGCCTATTTGCTCTCTCTCTCTCTCTCTGTCGACTACTGTGAATGATGAGGGGAGGGATCCAGATGGGGGGATTATACCCGGATCCTGACCCACGTTTCCTTTTAACCCGCTACCATGACCCGTGCGATGGGATTTTAAAATCTCAGCCGTTCAAGCCTCTATCGCGATCCAACGGATGAAAACGTTTTGGCCGCACAAATTTTGTAAGGGCTCCCTTATGTGATCTGGATTGTACATATATATATATATACAGTCCCCTTCCTATCCAAACTCCCTTAACTTAATAAGTTACGGACCTCCACCTTTTAGTCACTTTCCGGACCAAATTTTGACGATCCGAACCGTTAGATGTGTTTAAAACGTGATTTTAAGGTCCAACGCGAAGATTTGGCAAAAAACAATACCCGGAAGGGCTTGATCGGGCCAGTTTTTCACAAAAAGGGGGTTCGGATCGTCAAAATTTGGTCCGGAAAGTGGAGGTCCGTAACTTAATAAAATGCGGGAGTTTGGATAGGAAGTGTGGTGTATATATATATACCAATTTTTAATAAGGGATCCCTTAGGAGATCATGATATATAGCGCATATATGACCGCTGAGCCAAGTCCACTTGAATCTAGAAAACAGACTGTTAATTCCATCCTTCAATTTAGAGGTTGTGTACCCAAGTTAATTCCAGGATTAAACATTCGGGATTAGGAGGCTGTAGTGCTCAACCCCTCAACAGAAATATGTGTCGGAGAAGGGCTAGACATCCGATATGGACAGCTGTCCAATCATTCTTGTGGGCCCACTTTTGGTTCTATTTCAACGATCTGATCCATTCACATTTTAGAGTTTGTAGACTAAAGTACTCGTGTAAAACAATCAATTTGATTGAATGATCCTAAAACATATTTTCTGACCAGTTTTATATAGAAATTTTTTGAGCAAGTTTCACTTCTTTAAATACAAAACTAGTCTAAAAACATGGTAGCCCTGGTAGTTGTTAGGCGATAAACTTAATTTTGCACAGATAATTTACTTGACAAACTCAAAAATGTGAGCAGATCATTGAAAGGCTCAGATAGTAGGCTCACTAGTATGATTGGACAGGTGAGTCAAGGTTAGTAGTGCATTTTACTCTCTCCGTCCCAAAATGTTGCTCCTTCTTTCCATTTTTTTACCCGTTGCAAAACAAATGGGTGATTTAAAAAGTAATCAAAGAAGAGTTGGTACTTCTTTCCTTTTATGGTTATAATTATGTAGGGAGCAGATCTGCTATCCCGAAAACCCTGTCCCAACTCCCTGTCCCGTCCATCAGAACAATCGGCGGCTAAGATTTGCAAATGAACATGGATGACTCAGATTTGTTTGGGGTGAGATGGAATCTAAACCGTTGATTGCTTAGATGGACAGCTCGGATGATGGGTAGCGAGTTCAGGAGAGCGGATTCGCTAGCAATTATGTACTATTCATAAAAAGTTAGATTCCGAAAGCAACAATTTGTGATGGAGGGTTTTAAATAATAAAGCACATTTTAAAATGATAAATAACCTACTTTTGTGAAAACCATAAAATGATAGAAAAAATCGTTCTATTATTTCCACAAAACTCGGTCATCTTTTTATTTCAAAGTGTTACCCGAAAGGCCAAAAGGGACTATTGATATCTCAAGACATCTATGTAAATAGCATACTTTCATTAATGACCTATATAGAATTATAGAAAGATCAAGAAATATAACACATATCAAGTGGAGTAAAATTTAAGTGAATACTAACCCCGAGGGGTTTGGTGTAACGACCCGCCCCGGATAACTAAACATCAACAACAACAAAATATTTCCATTCCCAAAAATGTTAGATAACCTCACACCTAATCACTTGACAGATGCAAGCCGACACCCTGGGTCCACTGCTAGACCACCCTCACACAACACCTCATGACCTAGAATATCTCTAGCCCTAACACCCATTCGATCCCATGTAAGACCCACTACCCTGCTCTGATACCAACTGTAACAACCCGCCCCGGATAAGCACTTCGGCTAGTCCAAACCCGACCTGACATAGGACCCCGTACATGGTCACGACCGCACCATGGCACTAGCAGTGGACACCACCTAAAAATAACCTGCAAACTGGAACCCGTTTCGGGTTCCAGGAGAGTGTGTGAGACATAGATATAGTTAAAACAAACCTTGCATTCAATTCTCAGAGAAATAAACGTAGATAACTCAGCACACAACCATACCCGTCACACAACCACGACACAACCGCCTACCGCGCTTCCGCTGCGCCACTCTGATATACAACCACGACACACAATCTATCACAACTCTCAGCCAACCCTGACACACAATCACAACACAGTCTCAACACGTAGCCAATCCTGGCACACACACAGCCAACCCTGGCACACGATCACGACACACAGCCTCGACACATAGCCAGTCCCAGCACACAATCACGACTCACAGCAATCCTTGACACACGCCCGTCACACCATCTCGTCACACAACCAGCGCACAACCCTTTTCCAACACACAATTATCTCGGCTCAAAGCTAACCTCGGCACACAGCCACAGCACACCGCCAGTCTCGACACACAACCGTTCTCGACACACAACCACATCACACAACCTTACTCGATACACAACCTCATCACTCAACCAGACTCGGCACACAGACAGACTCGACACACAGCCAAACTCGGCACACAGCCACAATAACAATATATAACAAGATTAAGCAGAAACGCATAAACAATTCGGCACGAAGCCCACACAGCACGAAGCCAACACGGCACGAAGCCAACACGGCACAAAGCCCACACAACACAAAGCCAACGACACGAAGCCCACACGGCACGAAGCCAATACGGCATGGAGCCACAGTTCAATATCAAGAAAACATCTGTGAATTAAACACACACAGGAGTAGAACTCTAACCCACAAGTATAAACACTAATATTGTTTAATCAACAACAAATCCAAAGATATGGCTCTAAGCATCATATATCGGCACTTATGCCATCGACCCAAGGCCACTTAATCAGCATAAATGTCACAATTTAATATCACATATCATCTCCAAAGTAATTCCATCTATGAATCAACACTCACCTAGATCTCCAAAGATAAGGTAGATCCGACTATTGTGTTTTCCCCAATTTGGGTTTTCCCCAATTTTTCTTCTTCCTTTCTTCTTCTTTCTACGGTCCTCTCTCTCTCTCCCTCTCTCTCTCTCTCTCTCTCTCTCTCTTCTCTGATTAAAACAGTCCGAGGGAAAGAAAAGGAGAAAAATATCTCATGCCCAATTACACTTCACCCCTTCAACTATCATTTCAATTAACTTTAAGCCCTAAACTCATAATTACTCCAAAATGCGAATTAAAATCTAAACACCCGGAACGGGTATTACATTTGGGTAGATGGTCAAGGCTTGGAACTCATACATTTGCTACCTCTTAAAGTTCCGAGATGCTATAAACTTTTATGGGGTAGTTGAAACGAGCCTTTGCCTTGGCTTTAACCAGATTCCCGCAATGGGCGGTTTTGGATCAAAACTAGGGATTAATCGGCGTGCACGTAAACTGGCCCAAACAACCTTAGTTTTCAAACAAAATGCTACTAGGTAATATTTGCTCAATTGAAACAAAAGGAAAGAAGAAATCAAACCTGGCACTGGAAGGCCTCCTAGGGACTTCAGGCTGAAACTCAACAGGAAGCCCAAGAAACCCATTGAAGGTGACCTATCCATTTCAACTTATCAGGTTTAAAGGTGACCCGTCCATGTCGGTATTACTATTCAAGGCCCAAATAGGCTGTCTCAACCCAAGTGTGGCTTGTGCTAAACTTCTCTCAACATGGGCCTTCATTTTGGCTCATTTATGCGTTTCAAAGACCCAAACGTTTTTGTGTGGCCATCAAAGTCCTATCTCCAGCCTCTCCCTGGGGCTGCGAGGGCATTTCTCAAGTGGGCCGTATGATTTTGTTAGCCCATATGGTCCAACCTATCTAAGTAGTGTGAATTTTTCATCAAGCCCAACCAAAGCGTATGGGCCCGCATGGGTTTATCTAGCATCATCAGATTGTTTGGCCTAGCATTTGTGCATCATCTAAGGTTGAAAGTCAAGTCTCTCCGAATCAGCATCTGCTTATTATTTTAACATGTACCCTTTTGTCATTTGTTTCCCCTCCCTCTATCTAGATGGAGTGGAAACAGTTGTTATATTTTCTTTTGTTTTATGTAGCCGTTTGGCTTAGGGTTCTGCAATTTTCTTTTTCTTTTTCTTTGTCTTTTCTTTTCTTTTCTTTTCTTTCCTCCTAGGGTATGCCCCTTGTAGGTTGTATATTTGCTTAGACTCTTTTTATTTCAAGCTAATTTACTTTAAAAAAAAATAAAACACAGAGATTAGGAGTAATAAGCAAATGAATAGACCTGGCCCTTTATGCTCCACATGCTTGGTTTGGTAGAATCCTTTACGGATAAGCTGTAAAAAAAATTGAGTGAATTTCTTTATTACTAATGGCATCAAATTGAGCAAATTGATGGATAAATGAAGAAACAAGAGTATAGACTAAAATCAAACACATAGCACACAAATAAGAATACAAAATGCGCATAAATTAGTGATGAGAATTCCAGTTTAATGAAATTATATTAACTGATAAAAGGAGTGATTAGGGTGAGAATAATGGTACTGGGAGTTGCGCTATAGCCACAGTGGTTTGCTCTGGCTTCTCCATTGCAACAACCTCTGATACCAACAATAGCTCTGATCATAATGAAAATTTAGAAAAAATGAAAATAACCGTCATTTTGAACTCTCATAGACCTTAAAAAGCAAAAACTAAGGTGGGGCTCGGTCTTCATCTGTGTAAGTTTGCGTGTGTCCATGTGTGTGTGTGTGTGTGTGTGAGAGAGAGAGAGAGAGAGAGAGAGAGAATTTAAAACCTTGAGTTTAGTGTATTTATCATATAGTATAAAGAGTCAATCAAATCTTAGAATCCATAACATTGATATGTAGTGACTGAATCTTTAAATACCAAATTTTGAAAGGAAGTGAGATTTACCTGGGCTACTGATGAAGAACTAAAGTACATTACAGTAATCTAAAAGAACGTATCAAAGGCCGAGCACTCACTGCCTAGGCGCTAGGCTCCGAGTAATCGGCCTTGGAAGTTAGAAGGTGCCCGGCCGCCCTGGGAGCGCCTAGCGAGTTTTAGAATTGTAGATCTAGAGAGAAGCCACCTCAAGATCGAGTTCGATGAGGAAGTTTCTTCTTTGTTACAATTGTAAGGTAATTTAGGGGCCTACCTCCTATCTTACATGGTTCTTAGTCGATAAAACCATTTTTAACTGCACAAATAGTTCTAAGATTATTTAAATTTTAATTGAGAAACTATTACAATTAGCTTATAATTCTGTGGGGAAAAAATTAAAAGACGTGTGCAACTTTATGGCAGTACCAGTAAAAGCGTTCTCCACGGATGTTGTGAGATAGAATGGTTTTGTCACACAACTTTGGGTTCTTCTACCACTTTACTCGAGCCTTCCCTTTCCAGATTCCAAGCTTGGGAAGATTTTTCAGCTTTCCCTGCAATTACACATTAGAAAATCCAATCAATCGAATGTGTGCTAGTCATGAGGGAAGTATAACCGTGTACTCAATCAAAATCCTTGAACATTTGCTAGTGTCCTTCAGCTCCATATAACTATGATCCCCTTTGCCAACAAATCAAATAAAATAGGATAATAATAGTGAAGCTGTTACTCCTAACTCCTTGCCTAAGAAAAATAAGATGCAAGAAATAGAATCATGTTATCAAAGAGGCTTTCACTCAGACTTACAATAACTAACAGTCTAACACGTCACTGAAAAGAAAATACCGAAATTGGATGGACCAAGGTGACACTTTTCTAAAAGGGAGTCAGATCAAGCTTCCATTCACCTAAAGAAAAACATAAAAAGAAATAAACTTAATCGATCTGATTGCCACAATATACAAATTTACATGACTCAACATAAATAATAGACTTCCAACCAAAAACTTCGTAAGATTTTTGCAGGTAATGTAGTAAGGTTAACTTTTAAAAGGGTGATACTGTTAGCTGCACAGGCATGTCTCTATCCATATGTCTATTAAGCGTTTATACATCTCCAAAGACATCAAAATATTCCTAGAAAATTGTCAACCCGCGGTGTTGCCAAAATCGCCCGTACTTCTTTGTCTTTTCTTTCATTTCTGCGTCACTTCAATCCCTCCATCAAAAACGTAATATAAGAAGCTGAAACTAAATATCAGAAATGCATCACAATATCAAACGTAAAGATATGCTTCACACTTCTAAATGACGTTAAAAAATGGCACCTAGCCTAGAAAAGAACCCCACTTAAAATCATGTGGAAAAGTCAAAACGTAAGACACATTCCGCCCAACAGTATTTTGAATTGCATGTCTCTAGTCATGTCTGAGAACTCCATTTAAATTCTCATAAAAGCAATAAAGGCTACTGATTCATGACAAGGAATTTGTATTGAAATGGTATTTTAACCTTAGAACTCTCCATGGCAAGCCATCCAATGAGAGCACAAACAACTAACACAATAAGGGAACAATTAAAGGAATCTCAAAACAAGATCCAAAAACCATTCCACAAGCAGCTACTAAAGACAAGGCTCGTGCATCAACAAAGACATCAAAAATAAAAAGAGTAGAATTCATAATGAAACCACAAGCAAACTATACTAATATTGCCAATTGTCAACTATAAAGATAAATCTCAGAAGCCAAGAAATGAAGAAAACATCAAGGTAGTCCATAATAGAGAGGCAGGGGTGGCACGGCAGCGCAACAAAACTAGGAAGTTTACCCAACAAACGCTTCATAGCAGAAGGAGGACAAAATAGGCACAATTAACCAGAAAAAACGAAATGGAACAATTATAAACCTCAATTCAGAAGAACATATGCTATATTGATTAGTTTAAGTTCTGCACGTGTACCTTGCCAAAGAATTTATGGTTTTTTGTAGGCATGCTCATAAATGTAGCAGATTTCCCTTCAATAGTAAGAAAGTTAAATTAAAACATTCTGTTAATGCATCCAACTCAAAACCAATGGGCACAAGTTCATATACTAACGGTTATAAACCAATGTTGGACAAGCTCTAACACATTCAAGTTTTAACAACGACAATAGCACTTGCATAAACCTCTGGTAGTTAAAGAATAGAAAAAGAAACAAATTAGAGATAAAAGGAGAATGTTTTATTCATGCCATTCAAGGACAATCCGTGAAACGATAATAAAAACACTAACCATCAAGGTAGCAAACCTTTGTGCACGCGGCATGAACTTGTTCTGAACTACAACGACTACCTCATAGACCATGAGTTATGATTCCTCTAACCTCCGATTGTGCTGCTTTCAGCTAGTACATGCTCTTAAAAATTCCTCAGCCATCCTGATGAAGTGGATGTACTTGGTTTCGCCCTACCCTGAGACCACAAGCGTAAGCTGCGTAACAGACTTATTACCAGCTAGTGTTGAGGCCGTGTGTTGCACGTATCCACATGCTCATTCCATTTGACGTTTAAGTTATTTTACTTTTTTTTTTTTTTGATTGGCAATGTTTCAGCTATTGTTGGGATGTTTATTTCCGTAGGTATGGTAAGATAGTATTCCAAACAGATGAATACCAAAATCTGATTTTTTGGACAAGGTTTTTTACCCGATTCCTAAACATGAAGAATCAAGTAGGTCCAAGAAGAATTGAAGAAAAATAAAAAGTAAGTCCAAGATTAACCATGAACCACCAATTGTTTTCTTCCGAATCATGTTGGCATTCCCTGAACTTTCATTTATGTTCCAAGTCCTACACCACCTCAAGACTTCCCATTTTAAACTGCACTTCCCTGTAATTTCATTCCACCACACCCCCCCCCCCCCCCCCCAAAAAAAAAAAAATAAATAAATAAATAAATAAAAAATAATAATAATAAAAAATAAATAAATCATTCATCAAGGATACGAAAACAAAAAACTTAGATATCTGGTCCTTGAAGACATGAGCTAATTATGCTGTGGTTTAACACAATTAGATCAAACGCCAATCATTTTTAACATAGTTTGCTTCCTATGTAGTACGTTTACCAGAAAAGGTATTTTTCTAATCTTAGGACACGTGTGAGATATGAGAGCGCCAATTACCAAATCCTGCCATAGATAACCCTTTGGCCTTCTATAAAAAGAGATGCATAATTTAGCCGCTCCATCTATTAATAGCAAAAGCCAAAAGAGAAGCAGCTATCATATTTTTTAGGAATTTTACCTTGCCCTGGTCCTTCCCATATGATGCGGTGAGTATGTTCATCTGGATTATTGTATCTCGTGGTCAAATAACGAATTCGGGTGAGTGTGCTGAGGTCTTTTCCACGTTAAATTATATATCTTGTTAATATCTATGCCATTGAATAACTATGTCTCGACATCATGGTGGGCACATGACTGCATTCCTTATTCTATCTTGGGTTTTCACTGCTTCCCAAACTGAACGGCTTGCACTGCTTCTTCCAACAATACTGGAAGTGGAGCTGATTGATTTGCAAATTCAATTCCTAAATGATAGGGTACTGATTGACTGCTCTTCACTCCTGAGACATACCACCATTCGTAGCAACAACAAAAACAGCATAACCAGGTAAATACGTTATTTCAAGTTTTCGACAACTGACCTTTAATTTTTCGGAACAAGCGGCAATTCTTTGATCTGTCTTCTTCTGTTTAAGCGCCCAATTTTGCTCAATTACAAATTTCCTTTTCTGCTGTTCCATAATCCACCTCTCAGATGTGGTATATTTCGGAGCTGGTGGCACATTTGTACCTAAAGAGATATGTTGCTCCACTTGATCAGTTATCAATAACGTAGGGCTACCATTCTTCTGCATGTCATCAAGAACAACAGATTTGAATCCATCTGGAATGCTTCTCCTCTGAATCTCAGAAATTCTATCAGCATCTGCACAACAAATGCAACAAACAGGATAAGCAACAGAGAAGTCATCACTAAAAGTGCATTGTATAAGACATATGCTCTCACCCTCAGACACATTTTTCGCCAACACATTTGCATCCTTTACTGGCGCCTTCGCCTGATGTTCTGCTTCCATTCCTGATATGCGCTTCCGATCATCACTTAATGTGAAACTAGTCAAATGGCTATCAGCATTTTGGTTTCGTTGAATATTACAGTCGGCAGTGATTTGAGATTGACTTGGAGAAATATCTTTTCTTTCTGGCACTGGTTCATATGGAACCATCTCAGGCTTCATCTGCTTGCTTACTCCCTCAAAAGAAGAAACTTTGCTTGTAATACCTACTTGTCCCTCGTCCAAATTATCCTTTATCATAACCAACAGCTAAAGTCCTTACACTTGAAGAATCTGGTCATGATCCCATCGGTAAAAATTCCTGTGATTCTGCCATTTCCCGAATTATGTTTGGGCCCTTGGGATTTCAAGAAGATTGCCTCAGGCCCTTGGATTCTACCGAACAGCATTGTGCCTTCAGGAATGTTACTTTGATCATTAATATACAGCTCTTTTTCTTTATTGTCAATCAGCTCTTTGCTAGGTCCATCTGCAGTGCCATTTGTTATTTCAAGAAATAATGGGAAACTTTAAATAGATTAAGTAGTACTTTACCTTCTTTTGGACTGAAGTTTCCAAGTGCAATTTCAAGATGTAATTTTTTTTGGCATCAAACAGTTTCTGAAGGTATAGAACAGTTACTAAAACAGTACAACTAGAAGCAAGGGTGTCTACAACCTCCTTTCCAAAGTAACCTGCATCCTAAACTACAAAAGCTAAAAGACTGAAGAACAAGCTGCTTTAGTGTCATATCTAAATGCCCAAAACACAAGGCATTGTGCTCTGAGCTGTTTCAGATGCTGTTCCTTGAAAGGCATGTTAGAAACACCGGTAGCCTGGAAGATTGGAGGTTTCCCTGTATCTCTGGAGCTGCACCTCTAAGCATGTTCATTTCGATATTATTGCCTTGAATGACACTCTGCTTAAAAAAGTCACATAAGGCAAAACAGAAGGTGTCAAATTGCAGGCATAAGACTGCAACCACACAAACTAAAATACATGATCATGGCTTCCTGACTACCTTAAAACAATTGCATAGCAACACATCAACACAAAACTCTATAGATAGCAAATACATGATCATGGCTTCCTGACTACCTTAGAACTGACAGCAACTGCTAAGTCCTCGAGGAGAAACTCTATAGATTCACCATTTCTCCGTAACTGACAACTGCAATTTCATTTTTCTATTTTCTATTTTCTCTTTCCTCCTCTGAAGATGAGACACATTGGAATGTTATCATCTTCAGTACCTCTTCATGTTTAAGTGTATTTCTTGCACTGTTCCAACAATATACTGTCATGAAATGTCGTACCCACCACGAATTCTCTTTCTTCTCTTTTGTGGATCCTATGACTATTGTCACAGAAATTAGTATGCCAAAAGATTTGTGCGCACAACAAGTGGCAACCACCAAGCAATTAATTACCTAAAAGAGAGAAAATTGCCATCGGTGTTGAAACTATTACACAAAATTTTGACAAGTTAAACAGCAAATAGTAAACGCCTAAATTGATGGCAACATTCAAGATTATGTATTCCGGGAAACTAATGTGGAAAGAGGTGACATGGATTTGTCTTCCATCTTATGGAACGGACACATTCAGTTTCTGGATCAGCAAACCAAGACTCCAAGGCAATCGATGGAGCAATAAGCTTACAAGTCCGCGGATGTCATCTTCAACCTTCTCGATGTTTTGACTGAGGGTCGATGTAGTGATTGAGGGGTGGTCTTCTCAGTAGCAGCAGGATATATGTGGGTACATAATTTATGTACAGCATCAAAGTTGGGTCCTTGTTTTCCATGTGTGAAGATTTTGTTTTCATCCGTTCTGTTACCCTTAGAACTAGAAACATTGTTTTTGTTTCCAAAGATAATAAATTTGAGAGACCCGCAAAAACCGAGAAAACAGACTGTCCAGCACAGATACTGATAAGAAACAGATGAGTGCAACAAATTGGTGCTGTTAAAATGAAGAAGAATTAATTGAACACCCAAGGAGAACACTCACAAACTAGTTTTACCAAAAAAAAAAAAAAACACTCACAAACTAGCATGCAAGCACACACACACAAACATATCATATCATCCCAAGACAATGCACACCAAGAAACAGGCATTATACACGATCTCCCATCATGCAGGAAATCTAACGGCTGAAACTAACTTAGAGTGGGAAACTTAGAGTAGGAAACTTATCTTCTATTCAAACAGTAATGGTAGAAAACTTAGAGTAGGAATTAAAGGTAAATATAACTCTAAGACAAAAGAAAACCTGAAAGATGAAAGAGCAAGAAGGTAGTTCCAATTCTCGGCCAGCACCATGACACCAGATCAGTGGAGCCATTCAGTCCCCACAGGGAACAAAATGACTGCTTTAAAGGAACTCCCCGTAGTGACTAATGGCATTGATTCTCCAGGAATGTTAACCTGAACAGCATGCGTTATCAAAAAATAAAAATGGAACTTCAACGGAATACGGTTGACTTATCACGTTTTATGATAAACTGAACACAAACCCATACCAGACAAAACTTAGAAACATGCTCACTGTGTTCGGATTGTATTTCTCAAACAATTTTTTGATCTCAAAAAGAAGTTTGTGATCGGATGCGTTATTGGCCTGGGGCCCACTGGGTAATTGGGTTTCGCGCAGAGAGAGAGAGAGAGGGAGAGAGAGAGAGGGTTTCGCGCAGAGAGAGACAGCTGGGTTTTGGCCAGGGGCCCACTGGGTAATTGGGTTTCGCGCAGAGAGAGAGAGAGAGGGAGAGAGAGAGAGGGTTTCACGCAGAGAGAGACAGCTGCGTTTTGGCCAGGGGCCCACAGCTGGGTTTTGGCCTGGAACATCGACAGATGGACAAAGTCATTACTCTGAGGTACTTCACGTCAGAACTTGTGGAAAAATCAATTGCAGTCAGAAAATCATTACTCGGAGAAAATCAATTGCAGTCAGAACTTGACGTTGACGTTTTGCAGTCAGAACTTCACGTCATAAGCATTTCGCACTCCAAAACTCTTCTCAAAAATATTTTTCAAAAAATTCTTCTCAAAACTCTCAACCAAACACAGCGGCTTTGTTTTTGTTTGTTTTTCATTTAACATGAAAACACAAAGCATATGCTCCTGCACAAAAAAAAAAAAAAGGAGCTTATAAGCACTGGCTTTCCATCATTTCAAAAAGGGGGCGGATCCATGGACACACATTTTGACACATCATCTCAGCCCTTGAAATCAAGGGCTGAGATTAAAACTCAAAAAATCCCAACCCCAAAAGTCAGGAAATTTCGACAAAGAAGAAATTGGTACCAAAAATGGAAATCCGAAGACCTAATAATAACAGGAAAACATACCAGTCTCCGTCTATGATGATGCAAGCAGCAATTGGGAACGTGGTGCAAACAGTGGGAGTTTCTTGAAATTTGACTATGTAAAGAGCAGGTTTTTGAAATTGCTTGAAAATTCAAGGACTCCTTGTATCAGTAAAAGTTGGCTATGGTGGTAGTAGAGGTGGTGGTGGTGGTGGTGGGTATGTAAGTGGCAATGCATATGGAGGCGGTGGCAGTAGGGATGGTGGGGGACGGGTGGTGATGGGTGGTGGCTAGAGGCAAAGAGGAGGGAGGTGGTTTTGAGAGAGAGAGAGAGAGAGAGAGAGAGAGAGAGATTTATTATTTTTTTGAATCAGTGAAGTGGCAGGGCCCACGGGTGTGGCAGATTGGGTGTGAGTAGACTTATTGAATTCTAAAGCTGATTGGGTGTGAGTAGAATTACTGAATTCTAAAGCTGATCCTAGTAGTAGTAGTAGGAGAAGTCCAGCAGCATACATGTACAAAAAATCACACATCAGTAGACTTGAGTTCAAAGAACTTGAGATTAATGCTCAGCCTAATCCAGCAGCGTCGAAGATTGTTGACAATATCTACAACAACAAACAACAACAATAACATAACCCATTTAGTCCCCAATAATTGGGGGTATGGGCGGGGGATGGATAGGAGACAGACCTAACCTTTGGCAATAAATGCACAAAGTGGCTGCTCCCAGAATACCACTGAAACAGATGGATTGGAGACAGACCTAACCTTTGGCAATAAATGCACAAAGTGGCTACTCATGGAATACCACTGAAACAGTGGTCCCCCTATACCGTCGCGTTTGCTGCGGAATCATGCCCTCAAATCAAAGCCAAAGGGCATTATAGAGGACAGACCCAAGAATCATTTTGATTTATGTGCACATTATCATGCTTCTTTCATTCAGCATCCAAAAGCATTGGCATTGCACAATATTGTTGACAATATCTGAGAGAACAAAACTCTAATTCTTTTTCTTTCCCTCTCTTTATTACTTCACTGTTCCCTCTCTTTATCTTAGCAACCCAAACTACAAAAAGAACCACTATCCAAACCATATTGTCAGCCCTATCTTACTTGGCTTTTGTGTTCAGTGACCTAACATATAAAACACTGTAAAATGGCAAGACTAAGACTAGTTTACACTGAGAAATTTAACTTCATAATTTTTGAAAATTTCAACAATCAGTCATGTTGCCACTTCCAAAACTGAATACATTTTGGTTGTCACAAACACACACATATATACACACACGCACGACCATTCTGTACCCGCTACCTAAATCTACAGTTTTTGAGATACATGACCCACCATAAGCCCATCAAACAAACAACAAAATATACATATGTATTTATGAGGCTGCAGTAGCAAAAGTAGAGTACCAAATGCCTTTCAAGATTAAGTGGTTTTGTACTTGCTAATTATGAATTGCTCAAGAATGCTATTTGAATCGACTGTGGTAATTCCAGTTTTGAGTAATATATCCAGCATCGAGCCTAGAAACTGATGGAATATGGATAGATACATAAATAAACAACTAAATCTCATCATTCCAATTGTTCGTAAACAAGTAAATCTCATCATTCCAGTAATACGCAACAAATCATCTGAATCGGCAAGATAAAATCTCCAAAAGACCAAATCCATCTGCACCTTGACTGAGTGGAGGAATGCAGTTCCTATGATTTTTCTCTCTTTAGATTGATTTTTCACTTTCTCAACGCTAGAATTTGAGATTGCAAGGTACTAAATTATATTTCGACCAAAAATAATTTGTATCCATATCGCCATTTTCAATTGACAGAAAAACATAATAATAATAATAATAGTAGTAGTAGTAGCAGTAGTAGTAGTAGTAGTAGTAGTAGTACTGTACTAATAATAGTAACAAGAATAATAATAGTAGTACTGTACTAATAATAGTAACAATAATAATAATAGTAACAATAATAATAATAGTAATAATAATAATAATAGTAATAATAATAGAAATAGTAATAGTAAAAATAATAGTACTAATAATAATAATAGGAATAGTAATAGTAATAATAATAGTAGTAGTAGTAGTAGTAGTAGTAGTAGTAGTAGTAGTAGTAGTAGTATAATAATAATAATAATAATAATAATAATAATAATAATAATAATAAAGAGGCCTTGCCAACTCAATGGAAACAGTTCTGTTACCTGTCATCCAATCGAGCAAGCTGGGTGACTAGATGTGCAATGACTTCGTGCACTGAGTCTTGGTGAGTTGCTACCACCCGCAAACAGTTGTTCCTGAAACAAAAATGATCCTTTGATTATGAGCTAAAGCCTAAAACTCGATTAAAATACTGAAGGTGACCGGATATTCTTTACAGCACGAACATACCTGGACTTCTGTGATGCCCAACACATTATAGCTTGACGCAGCTCCTTTGACGTGCAATACAGTTATTAGGAAGTTTTGTGCTTGCCAAGAACGAAACACGACGGGGATGTAATCTTTCCTCAACAAATGGATCACCAGCAGACTGACCCAAGAGTTCAAACAATAGACCTCCAGCAGCCCTAACTGGGACATTTATCAGATAGAAAACATAATCAACTCCGACTGCTACAAAGTTCCATTGAGCTAACAGCACTATCCTTTTCATCTGCTGAGCTAACAGCGTTATCCTTTTCACCTGCTGCTCATTGTCCAATGATACTTAAAAGAAAATCACCTATGTTACACGGGATCTTCTAAATATATCCAAATACCCACGTCCGACAATCAACCATGGCCTAAGCATATGACGTGTCCAACACATGACCAAATTTAGAAGCTTGGATCCTTTAACCTTAGTGATATTTGAAGAAAAGAAGCTTATATTAGTTAGGAAAGAAGAAACACTTATAATTGTTAAAGCACTCAATCCAAAATAAATTGGGAATGAGTGTCGAGGCGCCCATGCTAATATACTAATTTTAAATGTGATTTAACCACTCTGGGACAAACGCTAGAATACTCATTCATCACATCATCTCAAAGAACATTCACTTACAGAAAAGAAACAAAATAACACAAAGGATGTTCAACTAGACAATCTAGCAGATTCACATGCTCAACTAAGCAAATAATTACCTCATACAGCAGATGTTTCATCCGATCAGTGATCAGTCAACTTTCATCTCTCAAAGCAATACTAACGGCAGGATGCAAAAACTGAGCATCTCTTAGCCATGTACCAATGAAAGGGTGACCTGCAGCCATGTGACACCACCATCTAGGCCCACCTGGCCTCTCCCAGTAAGGAGCTGCTAAATCTGCAACAGTTAAGTCATCTTCATCATCCATGATATCAAACTGCTGTGAGACCCACCCAGCATCAACTTGTATTGTTTGAACTCGTTCAGAAATCCTAGCCCACCCAATTGGAACCCAATGACTTCCTGCAGCAAGTCTTTCAACGCTATGCAAATGGCCCGACTCAGAAGGCCAACTCTCTATATTGTCTTCCAAAGGAGTGATGCAACAACCGATGTGGATTCCATTAATTTCCTTCCACTTTCTATTGCAGAAGAAGCCTCAGTCAATTCACAGGTAGGCACTTCTTTCTTTGTGATCTCAACATCTATTTTGTTCATAGAATGGATCTTGGAATGAGATTTTGGCCTCGTTGTTTTCTTAAGGACTCCAATGTGTTCAAAAGCACAAATTAGTCCATCAGTCCAGAGCTCAATCCCCGGCAAGGCATCTTTAATGTGTTGACTTTTGTTTTTGTGGTTTTCTTGCCAATTTATTCTATCTATTACTATGGGAAGAGCTGTCCTTTTGCATGCAGCAACTCATGTTTAGTCTTCTATGGAACACACAGCAACAAAATGATACTCAGCAAAAATCCTCAGTTTCAGCATTGAGCAGGAATTAGGAGACCAAAAGTGTTGCCATCAACTTATCTAGGACCAGGAGCCATCATAAGACAAAAACCAAAGTAATCCCCAGAGGCATCTACTTCCGAAAGCAGCTACCGTGTGGTCAGTTTTTCAAGAAATTTGTTCCAAGACACCAGGATCCTGAAGTCGGTATTGCAGCTTATTCTGAAATTCAATTATAAGTTTCAGTTTAGCCTTTCCCTATAAATGATAAAGTTAAATGTTTAGTAAACACCCTCGGCAAGTTTTAAACTACACACACAGTAGAAAGGAAGCAACAAACAATGTCAGTTATTACAAGAAGTTCAAATGACTAAAATTATTTGGGAAAACAATACTAAGGGCAAGATTATCATGCATTAGAATGTAAAGCTCCAAGAAGCGCAAAATGACCTTGGCTGAAAACTGCAGTTTCATAATGGTGCAGAAAAAGTCTGACTGTTTTCATGCTAGGTATGGTTAATTGTGTAATAGATACTCAAACTTCTTTGACAGCAATATGTTGACCATTATGCAAAGATTATCACTGTTTTCCCAAGTGGGCCAAGTCCTTCCTTGAATAACTTTAAAAACACAATATCCCAGGAAAAAAAAGAAGAAGAAGAAGGAGACAACACACTGAAAATTTACATCTGGAAGCAATGGTCCATGGTGAAATATCAAAATTGCGTACTTAATCCAGTTTAAGGAGAACAAGGCAAAATTTAATATTCCCAAAGATCAGTGGAGTACCACTAACACTCGAACTGCCAGCTTACTATGTTTCTGAATGTCAGAAGACAGAATAAGAAGCTACTGTATTACAATTCTGTCACAGCACATTCTGGTCATATGCTGAGATTCTATCAGAGGGAGGAATTAAGGAGAAAAAGAGAAGAAAAACCCAATGATTAGCGGTGTAAATTCGAAAATGGGCCAAAGCACTTCAGCGTAGAAGAAATAATATTTTGGAATCACTTTCCAAACCACTTAATATACGATGAAACAAAATAGAAGAATATGAACTTTAACAGTGGAGAGCATAGGACTGGAGACACTTGGACACATCAGATTAGATGCAGAGTTCCAAAGTTTTTTCTTGTACTGCTAGTGCTGGAATCATATCCCCTCAATGGTCAATAACTTCTACACAACACAACTGATGACAAACATGAATTCATATCCAAAAGGGGTTTCAAGATAGAAGTGAAACTGTATCCAAGTAGGAAAAGTTTACAGAAGCAAGAAAATAGCCAAAGTGAGACAGAGGAAGTAATAAAGCAGTGTTTGCATATGCGTTATTAACTGCAACTAGATTTTCATCAATGTCAATAACTTCACTTTGAACTTCTGAATAAACCTTGCCCTCCCTTAAGTCAGTTCATTTAGTACAAGATTATCCATAAATACAAATGCAAATCTATTTACATGTAAAGATCATACCAAACTAACATGTACAACTTTTTCAACTAAATTCAAGATAATAAATTTGTAAATCACACCACTGGTCACTGACCAAACTGTCTAGTGACAAAATCACATTGAAAAATGATGGCGCAGCTCTCAAATCCCTTTAGGAATTTAGCAAGCTGTTTCTGAAAAGCATTTTTGATAATTTTTTGGAAAGACCTTGGATTTTAGGGAAGCGAAGGCCCATCTCGAAAAGAAATTGGGTCACTGACCAAACTGTGCAGTGACAAAATCACATTGAAAAATGATGGTGCAGCTCTCAATCCTTTTTGGAATTTAGCAAACTGTTTCTGAAAAGCATTTTTGATAATTTTTTGGATAGAACTTGGATTTTAGGTAAACGAAGGCCTATCTTGAAAAGAAATTGGGTCCATACCATATCCTTATATTTTCTATTGTATTCTGAAAAAAATCAAACTATTTTGCGAACACTATTTGGAACCTATTCCCAGAAGAAGTTTTTGAAAACAACCCATTTCTTCAGCAAAACCATATATTTTTTCAATAACTTAGGGCGCACATGCAAGCTTACACTCTCCCCACTAATATCTGGAAGACCAATCCCACTATCCACAAGCGGGTCATTAAAGCCGAGGCAAAACACATGCCTGTATGAACTGACAACCCAGGAAAATCCAAACGAGCAAGTCTAAAGTCTTGACCGCCAAGTTAACCCTTGTGGTTCGGAAAAGAAAATATGTTTCTTCTTGATTCTCAACAACTGTTTATTAGTTAATGAATAGAAACCAATGGGTATGTTTATTCTTTGAAGAGAAATTTTGGAAGTGTTCTACAAAACTATATTTCAAAAGGCAATTAAACAAGAAACGAAAACAAAAATTTATCTCGCTTGGGTTTCCAAGATACCAAAAGCAAAATCAGAAAATTACCATCTAATGGGCCAAAAACATCCGAAAATAAATAATAATAATAATAATAATAATAATAATAATAATAATAATAATAATAATAATAATAATAATAAAGCCAAAAACTGAACGATGAGTAAAGTATTCAAGAACCCAGGTAATTACCATCTCTATATGAGAGAAGAAATACACTCACTCACTCACAGACAAGTCAGAAATGGAGATTGAAGAAACTAATTAGGCTATGTTTGGTAAATTATAAGAGCAGGGAATTTTGAAGGTTGGAGCTAAAGCAAAAGAAACCGTTACCTGGTTTTGGAATGAAGCCCTCGAAAATTCAAGCATTGTCCAGTGACGTTTGTGCAGCAGAGTTGATCAAAATGAGAGGGACGCGGTAATCCTTACACACAATACATCCTTACATATAGCGTGAGTCTGATGGACGATGATTTTGTCCATGGTCCTTCTCGAAATCCCCGTTTTACCCTTTGGTTGTGCTCCTTAAGAGCATGTCCAACGCAGTTCTATCCATGGTTCTACAGTCATATTATACAACCAATTTTAGAACTAGGGCCTCCAATGGGTAGTCAAAAACAGATGGAAAATGGAACGGCTCACCATCCCAACTGAAAATTACCAGAAAATGGACGTCGGATCGTACCTGAAAGTGGCCGGAAATTTAAACACCCTAGAATCGTTGCCATCACCGACGAAAACGAAGACGACTGGTGGTGGGTTTGATGTTGCCATCTACCTTCCGTGGAAGACGACCATTGGTGGGTTTGATCGTTGCCATCACCGGAATCGTAACAGTGATGGCTCGATTCGCTGTAAACCCTAAGTTAGGAGAGAGAGAGAGAGAGAGAGAGAGAGCGCTTCCCCCTGTTCCCCTTTCGATCTGGTTTTTTCTCTGAAGAAAGGGGAGTAAATTGTCCAGTGTATCTTATGTCACACACAATCGTTGTTCCCAACGGCTATATCAACTGCTCTCTTCACCCTACGGCTCATTTTTTTTTTAAAAAAAAAAAAAATCACACTCCAATACAAACGGCTCTTTTATTTTTTATTTATAAATATGAACTAGCATGAACCCGTATTATGTACAGGACGATTAGGTGCTATGAACCTGTGTTATGCACAATGAGAATCTGAAGTACAGACATTGTAAATTGCCAAAATTATACTGAATACATACAACATTTCTTTCATCAAAATCAAACAAAATTCAAATTTAGCTAAATATCCCCATATATTAGAGAGAGATAAATGCAGTCGCGTTGTTTGATAGTGAGGGGATCAAAATACCACGCCCTTCATTGTATTGTATATAATATTTGGCGGATGTTTAATGTAGTCCTATTGTTTAATATTGAGGGGATCAAAATACCACACCCTTATTATATTGTAGTATATAATATTTGGCAAATGTTTAATGCGAACTCTGAAATTTTTAGCCAATACCTATTTTATGGTCTCAGGCCTAGTTTTCAAAAAAAAATAAAAATTAGCAACCCAGTTTGATTTTAGCAAATGAGTTCACCAGGTGCTAAAATCTGGGTTGATTTTAGCACCTGGTGAACTCATTTGCTAAAATCAGGGTTGATTTGAGCAACGAAAAACTCAGCCTCATTTGAGGCACATATCTAATTAAGGCTCCTTTGTTTGAAAGGTTTTTATTGTATTGTATATATACAGTTTAATAAGATATGTGATTCCATCAGATAAACAGTGGTAGGATTACTGATCCTAATCCTATATATCCTACAATTTGTTGGACAATTTGCTAATTAATAGTAGTTCCGGTTTTTTTTTTTTTTTTTGGAGAGAGAGAGAGAGAAAGATGTTGAACAACGTTAATCGGTAGCATAACTTATTCTATCAAACACGGAATATATATGATTTTACTGGATATATAGTTGAATCCAATATACTCATCTCCGGTTCAAACAATGGGCACATATGGTAATTTGATCCAGTGTAGCTTTTTTAATCCTAACAAATACTACTATGAAGAAAACCTCAACTATGTTACCTTGTTTCTTCTCAATTTCAAGGACTGTTTCAGATAGATCGAAAAGGCCAACAAAATAGCCACCCTCTTTCTATTGTCATTGAAAAAAATCCCCCA